>OX422141.1:202024250-202633387 GCA_949129095.1 Volucella bombylans
TGTCAACTGGACCTTATAAGCATGTAGACCAAGATTTTTATGCAAAATGCGTTGCAAAGTGGTTGCGAATACGCCCAATTACTGTTTCGAAATGGACACACATGGGTTTTCAGACACGTTGGAGTCTCCACATTACTAACCAGTCCGACACGTTCAAATTTATCGACTAAATTCACTATAGCTGTGCGAGAATGTCGAAAAGATAAAGTACGAACTTTGCGAAACGTGGCCACAATATTTTCACCGTTTCTGTAGTGAATTTTCAGTATGTCAACATGTTATACGAGTGTGTATTGATCTATATTTAATAATCTTCTAGTTTTTATTTATCAAAAGTCATCGTAGTGACAGTTGAATAGTGAGAGTTCAGCCATGGCGCGAAATTTAAAATGACACCTCTTGCTATATGCTCCTCTAGTTTAAGCCGCATATCATTTAGGACTTCGGCTAAGCACCAGATACGAGTATTTACTTTGCTCACAACATTTTAAATTTGTCCACCAATGCCGCATTCTTCTTTGCCACTAGTTATTATTTGAACGCCATCTGCCTAACCTTATATTACTCGTACAAATCCAGAATTACTAAGGTCGATTCGAATTATGACGCTCCCTTGCATATGCTGCTAATACCAGAATCGAATGACCTAAACACACAATCGAAGACCAAATGTGACTAGAATGAATTTGTGGATTCAAGACCTTACTGCCTGTTCGGAAATACAATTGCATCTAATTTCAAATAATTATGTTCTTTGTTGAAATTGTCATATCTATTCAAAAGTTAATTTAAATGTAACAACTAAATTCTTATGTAAACAAAGAAACGTAACGTAAGATTACGAATTGCAAATTTGTAGTAGAAATGTATGACAGTTAAATGTTCAGGTCGTGACAGCTATCTGTCAGGTCGTGTTCTGATTCTAAAAGGGAACTTCAAGAACGCGCTTGGTCCTCAAACGAAGATTCGCCGAGGAGAAGTTGCAGAAAGTCGGGAAGAGTAAGATTTTGATGAAATGTTTGATCTGTTACAGGAAACGTATTCCACTTACCGAGGGGAATTGGTCGATGCTATCGACAATGCCAAGTCAGCATCTAAGGAGAAGAATGCGGAAAGTGAACCCACAGGTGCTTCTTGCAATGAGCTTTCGTTACCTCAAATTCAAATCCCGCAGTTTGAGGGCTCGTACACAAAATGGCGGGCTTTCCATGATGTGATTTTATCTTTAGTCCACACAAATAAGAAGCTGGGTGAAATTCAAAAGCTTCACTATTTAAAATCTTCTATTGTCGGTGAAGCTGCTCGTTTGTTGCAGCATTTAGGGTTGTATTCTGGCAATTATGACAAAGCATGGGAACTGCTTGTCGCCAGGTACGACCACAAGCGAGTGTTGGTAAAAGCTTATTTCCAACTTTTTTTTTTTGAACAGCAGCAGATGACAAAGGTGACTACAAGTAACAGAAAGTCTCTACCGGACACGTCCCAGGAATATTCCCACGCTCTGGAAAATTTAGGATTGCCGGTTAGTTCTTGGGATGACATATTAATTTATATATTAGTACAAAAATTACCTGTTTTTACTCAGCGTTTGTGGGAGGAGAAGTTAGGTAATTCAAAGGAGTTGCCAACACTGACACAATTTACAGAGTTCCTGGAAATACGTTTACGAACTTTGTTAGCAATAGCTGGAACGAGTGGCATAAAGGTCAGCGGTTCCTCTGCACACAAGGCTGTTGCGGTCGAGAAGAAAACGGTGTTGCACGTCGGTAAGAAGCAGTTTGCATGTCAGGTATGTGGTAGATGTCAGCACTCCCTTCGAACTCGTCAGAAGTTTATTGCCATGGAGATCTGTGAACGATCTAAGACAGTGGACAGAATCGGGGTTTGCCTGAACTGTCTAGCATACAGTCACAGGACTAGCCATTGTCAAAGCAGTGTGCGCTGCTATTATTGCAAGCGGGCACACCATTCTCTGCTGCATGTTAATAATATCAGCTCTAAACCTACAAGGAATTATAAAAATACAACTACAGGTACACAAACATTTAACCCACCTAAAGTAGTCTCTTCTGAAGTACATCAGCCAAGTGTTCTTCTGGCAACAGCAGTTGTTTGAGTCAGGTCGTCAAGTGGTAATTATTTTAATCTGAGAGCATTAGTCGATCCTGGATCTGAATCAACTTTTATTTCTGAGTCAGCTGTTCAATTGCTAGGGCTTCATCAATGGCGAACTCTCATTAAGATATCTGGATTGTGAAAAATTAGCAGTGGTTCATGTCAGCGGTATGTAAGTCTTACTTTTGGGTCTCTGGTAACATCTTTCGAGACAAATACCCCTGCCTATGTGTTCAAAACCTTTAGCTCTGCAAAATTGGGAACATATTCAAGGGTTGCAGTTAGCTGATTCACAATTTGATAAGCCTGCGACTGTTGATATTCTCCTGGGAGCCGATGTTTACTCTGAATTTACGAGTATTCTAGGTTTCATTATTCATTATACGCGGTGATGATGGTTTTTGATAATGACACTCAGCTGCGAAGGTCCTGGGAACTGGAGGACTTGCCTTTAAACACTAAGGAAACTGCGGAAGAGAAAACTTCTGAAAAGAATAATATCAACACAATAAGAAGATTGACTGATGGTCAATATGAGGTATCGTTACCATATAAAAACGGATGTAAGCCTGGGTTTGGTGCCTCGAATTTAGGTGCCTTACGTAGGTTTCATCAACTGGAAGGAAGATTCCAGAAAAACCCCACACAACACAAGGAGCATTCCAAGTGTTTAAAGGAATGCAAGAAGCTTCCTCAGATGACAAATATTGACGACCGTACTGGATGCACCACACCATTTTTTACTCCTCACCATGCGGTATTCAATAAGTCGACCAGAACTACGAAGGTTTTCGTCGCAGTCCTGCGTACTAGAAAAACCGGATAACTGAAAAGGTCACTCGCGAAAATCTGCTACTTGACATCAAATATCGCAAAAAGGAATCGCAAAGCGAAAAAGGAGACATTTGAATAACATAACACAACATTTATAAGACACACACTTTAAATAAATTCACAATAAAAATCAAAGACATTTCTTTTCTTGTAAAACCAATTTATTACATTAAATAAATACAAATAATTACATACTTACTTATCCTAGATCTCCCTATACAACAGAACACACATGCATACAGTCAACTCTATTTCACACAAAATCATTCATTCCAGAATGAATGTTGCGGAGTTCCGAAATGCCAACGGGAATTGGAGAATCAAAACCCCGACGACTTCTTAGTGAACACTCAACGTTATCCACGGAAAACACAACACAACACAACACTTTAACCTCTCAACAGGTATCCCTTTTTTAAAACATTTCAACATAAAACACTCAAATATAATATAATACTTAATATAAATTATATTTATCGTAAAAGGAATGAAATAATAATAAAAAAAAAAACAAAAACAACTTACTGCAGATGAATTGCAACAACAATTCAATAGTAAGGCGGATGCTTGGTCTTTACTTAAAAATGTAAACACCACACACACTAAGGCAGCTAATTCGGCTATCATCAAAACACAAACCGTTCGCGAAAATTTCGTTGCACATAAAAAATCAGCAAAGAAATATATAGGACTAGGACTAGAGAGCAGAGATTGCTAACAAAAAACTCAAGAGACAGGTACAAGGTACAAACCCATCCGATCCGACACAAGAGCTTGATGTCTAATACTAAATAACAAAGCGCGATAATCTTTTTTACCGGCCTATCTATCTATTGCACTACCCACTTTTCAGTAAATAAAACAAATCAAATCAGCAATGAGATCGCTGTCAAGCACCCCGCATTGCAGGTCATACACAAGTTTCGTTTCTCCAGATATTTCAAAAGCTGACAAATTTTCCCCGTTTCCAGGAATTTGTAAATAAAGGACGTGAGTGCAATGAGAGAGATTGCATGCCTTCTCTGAATGTATGTGCCTGTGTCTTCGGTTAGGACTTCCATTGACAGTTGGAGTTTCATATGAGCATAACTCTTAACTCGTGTAAACCTCCAGAATGCCGGCAGTTCAAACTAATACTTCCTGACGTCTCAAAGAGGAAAACGACTTTCCGGCTCTGGCTCAGAGGGAAACTCTTCAGACCGCTTAGTGGCCACTACTATTTTGTCAAGCATCAAAGTATGCTTGCCATAAGTGACACAACATCCTGCGACGCTTGCCATAATGACGACACCGGAGAGCACTGTCTATGTGAATGGCTACAGGTCCGTTGGTGTTGTTGATAATGCTTTACCACCAAATCCTTTATTCATCTTTCTATGAATGACTGGCAAACTCCAGTATAAGGAATATACAAGAAGAACAATGAACTTCTGACAGAAAAAAAAATTCGGTGCATTTTCTAAATCAGCACTTCTTAAGTTGGCTGGTTTGATTTTTGGAAATTATCATCTTGCTCACAGATAGTAAATATTTATAAAACCTTTCAAAAAAGTGCCCTCAATGAAAGGATTTCCAGTGTACGTATCTATCTTACTTGGTGAGAAAATGTAAAACAAATTGGAAACGCCGGTAACATGGGTTTAACTATTTTTGCAGCTAAATAAATATAATGGGTCCACCATCTAATTTCATTCAAATGGCTGCCTCGGCTGGCCATGCAGTAGCCTACACGATCGGTCCAATTTTTAAGCACATTATCGATTGTGTGCAGCTGTATTTCACCAATGGCTTCACGAATATTGTCCTTTAAAGCGTCAATTGTCTCTGGCTTGTCGGCGTAACACTTATCTTTTACGGCACCCCACAAATAATAGTCCAACGGTGTCAAATCGCAGCTCCGAGGTGCCCAAACGACATCAGCTCTGCGGCTGATAATGCGATCTTCAAAAACAGGGCGCAAAACATCGAGTGTAGCTTCGGCTGTGTGGCACGTAGCGCCGTCCTGTTGAAACCAAATGTTGCCAATATCCTCCTCTTCAATTTTTGTGAAGAAAAATTCGTTCAACATGGCCCGATAACAATCGCCATTGACTGTAACGGCCACTCCTTGCTCATTTTCGAAGAAAAATGGCCCAATTATGCCTCTGGGCCAAAATCCGCAACAAACAGTGACTCGTTTTGGGTGTATCGGCTTTTCAATGTATGCGTGCGGGTTTTTTGTGCCCCAAATGCGACAATTTTGCTTGTTTACATACCCGCCAAGATCAAAATGAGCTTCATCTGAAAAGATGATTTTTTTGGCAAAATCGGCATCTTCTCTAAGTCGATCGCCCACTTAGCGAAGCGAAAACGCGTTGGATGGTCAGTTGGCTTCAACTTCTGAACCAATTGGACTTTGTATGGCGTCATACCAAGGTCTTTATGCAAAATTCGTCTCAATGAAGTCTCCGAAATGTTCAATTGTTGAGAACGACGGTGAATTGATGTTGATGGCGCTTCACGCACACTTTCTGCCACAGCAGCAATATTCTCGGGTGTACGCACTGTTTTTGGCTTTTCACGCTTTGGTTTATCGATGAGGATGCCAGTTTCTTTCACTTTTTTGACAAGATAACGAACATACGGAGCTGACGGTGCTTCTCTTCTTCCAAAATCCGTACGCAATTTTCGCACACATTCTGCAACATTACCATGATTTTCAAAGAAATGTCGCAATATTTCCCAGTATTGTTGAAGCATATACGCAACCATATTCGTTCAGCGGAAGGATAAAACTAATTATCTATCAAATCAGACATGAGATAAGTGTTACCATTCACGAAATAAGCACTAGTTGAAAAAGAAAACGTTAGATGGCGGACCCTTTATAATATTTGTTATTGATATTGTGATAACCACTTAAATGTGAGCAGCGACATCTAGATTCAGAAGACCAGAAGATTTCGATACTGGAATAACAAAGTCTCGACTGGAGAGTGTAATCGAATTTTCTAGCAAATTTTAAATTGTATGGGACGCTGGATGGCGAGGATTGTTCTCTAAGTATGTCATTCGAGTATAAATATCAGCATCCCCAAGGTATGCAAATTAGTTCTAAAGTGAAATCTGAAGTGTTAATTAGGAGAATGATTAAGTGGTTTAAGTAAAAGATAAGAAAAGTATAAGCGGTTGAGAAATTGGATTGTACTGAGAGAAACAATTAAATAGTGAATTGTAACTGTACTGAATAATGGGATTTGTATTGGAAAGAATAAGTTCTATCATTTGTACCCACACAAACATTTTACAATATAATTATTGATATAGGAATCAGAATGATGAAATGATGTGGTGCACTCTACCGGATGCTGGCATTAACCACAAAGATTGAAATACATGATAATTGCAAAAAATACAGGGTGCTAGTCTACTCACATCAGCTGCACCAACCATGTTACTCTGCACCCATAGATGCCGCTTTGAAATGAAACCCTAGACACGATCCATATTTTTTTTAACTTCTTTTTATGATTGTCAAGTGTTCGTAGAACACATTCAAATGTGTATTACACTTTCCAAACTACTTTGAATAGGGGAATTCTACCAAATTCTTCAAAGAGTAACGCTTCAAAATCCCGCGGGAACAGATAGAGTGAAAAGCTTTGTACTGAAAAGAGCATGTGAGTTTGTATGATAGCTACAGAGGTCCTTCTCGATACAATTTCCAAAATGCCTATCAATCATATGGCGAGCTGAACCGATTGCATCTTTTAAAAATTTCGAAAGAGGTTTTCGTAACGGATACTTCAGGATGGTCTGAAGCATTGCATCTGATATCAATTCATAAGGCTTGCTAATATGCGCTCTAACTTGACTTTAAAGGAGCATCGGTCGGAATCTAATACTCTATTTCCGCCACTGTTGTTTATTCGCTGTGTTCGCTATTATAACTTCCACCCTTATTTCTCTAGGATACTGACCAGTATCCGTTTTGCATATTAAAGGCTTTGTATAATTAAGTTTTTAAGAAACGGAATGATGGTAGTTCGCTGCCTTGTCGATCAGAAACAAGAGTTATTGGCTAGGATTTTACTCTGTTTCAAATAGTCGGTATACATAATGCAGACTAGACTGGCTGGGATCTGGTTATATATACTAGCTGGGTTGAAATAGAGTTGAAAATACTCTAATGCAATTGTGATAGACCTTCTTTGCAATCTAAATGTGCTAAGAATAGTGGCAAGTGTCTCAAGCAAAAAGGTGCTTGAATGTCCTTCAGATGTTCCAAGGTTAAAGTGCAAGCAAAAACTGACATAGTTACGATATCTTGTAAGCAAAACTGAACTTCCAATTTCTTCTAAGAATGCATATTTCTATTTTTCGTATGAGATTACAGCTCAGTGACGAGGATGATTAAGCAAGGTCAGTTCCCCAGCGCGGTGCACAAGCAAAAAGTGTATGGTTACGAAACAATCAAAAGCGTGAGATGCTACTCGAAAAAGGTAAACGATTTTCAGTTCTGCATTTGGATTGTTAAGTCCCTAAATAAACTATGTAAAGCCGAACTACTCACAGCCGACACCTTAGACTGCTATGAAGCACATCTAACCGCTTTCGAGAAAGGGTGATGGAATGAACTGTGATACCTAGAAAACAAACAGCAGACCATGCGGATTTGTCATTAGAAGTAGAGTTAGACAAGAATTCTTGAGTTCTGGGCTTATAAAACCCAACATCAACCATATATAGGGGAGGTGTATATTGGAGAAACACGATGGCACCAAAGATGATTGTTATTAGCTCCTCGACAAGACAAAACCTCAGTGTAAAATTGTCCGAGACAATTTCACCATAAACCTTGAGGAGGATATCTTTAGTGGCACAGTTAGTAAGTAAAGCATGTGATTTCCACATCTGAACATTCAAAAGAGGTTCTACCGGTCTGCTGATTAGTCTACCACCAAACATCTTGATCACATTGCGATCAATGCATGGCTCGCCTCCAGTATTCTGGATGTCTAAACATTTCGAGAGGCCAACATCGACTTAGACTATTACCTTTTTGTGACGAAGGCATGAATGCGGATATCTCCAACGCCACTGAGAAGAGGCAACACTATGGAGAAGCTTGACGTCAGAAAGCTGAAATTACAAGAAACCGTTAGTGGCTTTCCCGGTTAGGGGTCGCTTAATCTTGCACGATGCTCTGCGTTACCAGTATTTTGCCCAAAACCCCTGTGGCAAAGCTGCTCCATCAATCCATGAGGTGTGGCCTCTAATGAGCAAGGATTTGTCCGACAATCACTGCAAAATCCGTTGTTCAACAATAAATGCGCGTAGGCAAATAACAAGAGGGACGCTGCAAAGCTGAACCAGAATAGTTCGTGAGCTCTACGAGCATAGAGAAGCCGGTAAAAAAGGAAACAAGGTACAAGAAGCGAAAACAGATCTTATAACAGAAGGTAAAAAAAGCATTCCAGGTCAACAAAATAAATACGAGCGACCCAAAGATCAATACGAGGTTTTGGATTGGCCTCGACGCATACCAAAGGTGGAACTTGTGCCTCTAACACAGTTACGTTTTGTTACTCAGGAAGGCAGAAGACGATGGCAGGGCGCCTTACTCCCGTGGATGTATGGGCATCCCGTGAATTTAAGTTTTCACAGACAGGAGCTCACGTAAAATACGTCCGATCCTGAATAAAATATACATTATAGTCCTTGTTAACTATAAAGGCATTAGTCTCCCCTATAAGATCTCCTCTACCGTACTATGTATGTATGTAATGGACTCAACAAACTAATTGATCCATATCAGTGTGGTATCAGACATAAATAGTAGATGACGGACCAGATTTTTCCACCACGAGAGATTTTAGAAACGACCCTCGAATTCCAAATCGGCATCCACCACCCATTCTCCTATTTTAATACCTATGACAGTGTATATCGTGAACATTTATTTGAAGTCCCGCTCTGCAGGATGACCATGGAGAAAGCTCGCTGCTTCATGAAGGTCGGTAAGGATTTGAACGATACCTTTGACCAAAAGGGGCTCCCCGTTCTGTGATTTATTCAATATATGCCAAAGCCAGGGTCAAAATCTTTCGGCAATGTCATCGCAAATCACAAGAATCTGTCTGTGAGATATTTCCAAGTATTGAAGCAGAAGTGGCGAAGATGGGTCTGGCGGTATACGAGCGACAAATTAAATACATCCATGCTGCCATCGAGAAAAGGAGGCAAAACATTGACGACTCGCACCAAACATCCCAATAACGTTGTTATTCAGGTACAACTTCGAGATAAATAGTCAAGGACTTTGTGCACAGTTAAATAAATAACGAGACCGCCTTAGAAATCATTCCAAGAACAACTCTTGCCAATCGCTTCAGTCGTCCCATGATGCAGAGGCATCCACTTTAGCAAAATAGGATAGGAAGGCGCTCAGTTTTTTGAGAAAAAAATGCTTCCAGTGATCTACAACCCTTTCTTCATCGTCAGAGAGTGGAAAACTAGATTTAACCAAGAACTGTATGAACTGGTTAGCGACATGAACTCAGCTGAAAGAGTCAAAATTCTTCGGATAGTTGGGACATATAGAGCGGATGGGCAGCAACGCTCTAGTACAGTTCGAATCTACCACTAGTAAGCAGCAAGGTTGGCTGGAGCGTCTGGTTGGTAGCGGTTCAGGTCATTTTAGAAAGGCCAACGAAGGCTAGATGAGCTTAGTCGGACATATTGGAAGCAACTGCGATACGCTGCTTTTTAATTCAACCATTTCTTAATGGACGACAGCACCATAAAACATTTTTGGGATTTTGATCTCCTTGGGTTTGAGCTACAACGATTTTGCTCCCAACATGCTCAACGTTTGCTGTTCTTTATATAGGTAACATGAAACAAAATTCCCCTCCTCAGCAAGTGCCGCAATAAATAAGCCATTTGAGAGTACGTTAAATTCTTTATCTCCCCCTTTACTTGATTTTGTTAATTGTCCGTAAAATGATTTTTTTAATACATGCATATCCACCGCACCCCTTGTGAAGCTGTCACTGTTCTTTATGACCATACTCCTTGTGGCACTCCTTCTTCCAGGGGTACTCCACAAAAATTCCTGTTGTTCATGCACAAAACTTAAATTCCATTCCTTGTTTCTAAATTACTCGAACGTGACAAAGCACGAACATTTTGGATTAACTCTGAATTCCATTACCACTTTCGACTTCACTTTTTGTAGAATGTACACTGCAGCCTCAGTACTCATAAACGCCCGAAATGCTCAACAGGGTGAATAGCTGAAATAAAAGAAACTCGCAATGCGATAAAAGTACGCTCTACGTACTATACTCGTACATTGGTGCAATTGAAATATAAATTTTCGAAAAGTCTTTTAATCGAAAGCCATTAAGTTCAAAGTGGTTTGCGATTACGCACATCAATATTCAAATCACTCAGCCGGCTGAGATCCTTTTCTCACAGTTCACAACCCATTTGTCCCTCTAATTGAAAGGGAAAAAAATTTAAAGAATACGAATGGTACCCCCGACTTCGGAATCTACTTGACTCTGGCAAAGAGCTACGAATCCAGTGCTGTAGGTACCCAGAGGCTATATAGCACTAAACACTTCATCGATATGTTGATGGAGGAAGGCAACGATAGTGGAATTCTAATGCCAGATGGACGTCATTAACACACTTAAGATGCACTATTCCGCTACGTATCCGTATTACTTCGTCAGCACTTATCAAAACATTCCCTGCAGCAGGGGACTCTCTTAGATACATTATCCAAGAGAATTCAAATCCAATTCATGGAGTTTTGAACACACCCTCAACTTCGCTAAGGGCTGGTAGTGGTTATTCGAGTATGGCTATACGTACGACTACAAATACGAATAACAGTCAAACGTTAATCGTGAAATCTGAAACATTTTTTTTCTTTTCGCCTGTGCTGCTCTTACTTACACTCCGGGCTGCCTTGCCGCCATTAAACCGTCATCATGATCTTTGTGTTATTGTCCTCATCCTCATCCTTATCCTCATTCCAATCCTTGTTCTTGTTCTCGTCATCCCAGGAAAGAAATTAAATGGTGGAGAGCGTGAGTATTCCCTAAGTGGACGAGGGTGACGCCCGAACTGATTATATTCGTAACTTCGGGCAAACACCGTTTGATCTCGGATAGAGGTTCCTTCGTGCATCCGTACCATGGATATGGTTCTGGGTTGCGTTGTGTTTGCGGGTAAAGAAAAAAATAATTGTGAATTCTAATCTCGTAAAAGCCAGCAGATGTTTTTAAAATTTCACTTGAGTCGCTCTTAATGTGCTGCTGCTGCTGCTGCTGCCGTAGGTGGCCCAAGCTGAGGTTTACTGAATAGAATTATGGTCTAAGATTTTTTTTTGCTTTGGTAGGTATGTTTTTGTTTGTAATTGCTATAGGACATGGGTGCTGGTAGTTGGAATCCTGGCGCGTACAACAGACAAGATTTACAGAATTGTTTCCCGAATTTTTAATTGGCCTTCTTTGATTACTGCTGCTGTTGTAGTTTGTGATGAAGGCTGCTCCTTCTTTGAATCGTTATTATTCTCGTTTCACAGAATTACATATGTACATACTCGTACAATACGAGTAGTGTTAACAAATCATATGACATCTTGTAATAATAACTTGAGACACTCATTGGGCACGAACTAAGAGACAATTAGAACAGCACAGACTTAACCCTTAAACTGTTTAGGTTGAACCATTTATTTTTCATACCTAAAACAAATAGGCAGTCTTGCCAGACATACAACTAACTCCTCCTTACCTTAAATTCTGAGCGATAGAGGAAAAGAGACTGAAATGCCCACATCAATAGCCTTAACACACGACAGTTTGCATACGAGGTTCACATACATTCCATCCTTTGTCTTATCCAGTGTAAAGTCATCTTTTAATTCAGCAAACATATGCAAGGAAGGAAAGTAACTTATCAGCACATAGGCCTCAAGGTTTGGGGCTATGCCGTCGGGGTAACTGCCAGACGATGACAAAAATAATGAAGAGTACGAAGTCTACTACTGTTGAACAATCCTGCAAAGGAAACAAGGACAACCAACCTTGGATATGCATGTGGAATGTTAGGTCCCTTGGTAGACCACGTGCAGTCGAACAACTAGCGGAATTTTTGTTAACTCGATACAAGAAATGCGATGGCATGGCGCGGACAAAAAGAAGATGAGGAACTGCGACATTTACTACGAAGATTTTTATCAGACTTGGCAAGAAGTCTCGAGTTTCCGGCATGCTAATGAGCACCTAGTAACTAAATTTGTATTAAACCTAAATTTTCCAACATTAGTCTCATATGGGCGCATGCCCCCACAGAGGACAAAGATGACGAAGCCAAACATAGCCTCTACGAGACAAAAATTACGAGCAGTGCTCTAGCTATGACATCAAAAATGTCCTCGGTGACTTTAATGCAAAGCTCAGAAGAAAAGACATCTTTGGTAGTATTGTCGGAAAGTATTTCCTACACGACAACACCTCCGATAACGACGACTTTGCGTCAGCTAGCACACGGTTCCACATCTCGATATTCCTGATCAATCAACTGTCAACCAGATTGACCACATTGCAATGGACGCAAGGCATTCCTCCTATATTATGGATGTCCGAACATTCCGACGTGCCAAAATCGAATCTGTACCAAAAGCTAAGGTACACTTGCGGATACCCAGAAAATTGCAAAGGCAAGCCAATACTGTGAGGAAGTTAGACATCTGACGGCTACAATCGCAAGAGATCCCCAAATCCATTTCCGATGGAGTTTCCCTTAGAACGTCCTATGTCATATGTAGCAAGCATCAAGTATCAGAGACCAGTGGCAACATTGCCAAGAAGATATCAGAGATAACGCTTTGATGTGCTGGGTTTCACTGGCCACCATAACTAAACCCTGGTTTGACGGCGAGTACCGGAATGCACATGCAGCTAAGCAAAATGCATTCAGAGCTGCTCACGAGCTCTACGATGAGAAGAGGAACCACGATCACAGGCTTCTCAAGAGGAAAAAGAAGGAGCATGAGAACTGAGCGGTCGAAAAAATTTGGAGTTTCTACTCAAGAAATGGGATTCGGAAGTTTCACCAAAATGAAAAAAAAACATGCCACAGACAAAAACCCCTAACCGAAGCAAGTCGAAATGAACAAGGGGATATAATAGTACTATAGAGTCGCAATTGTAGGTGCATTTAGAATGCACCTTTCAACCTGGACGATGAAGACAAAAAATTCACTCCACCTGACCTGCATGAAGTGAAGACAGCCATATCTAAACTTAAGTCCAACAAGGCTGAGGGAGCGGTCGGCCTGACTGCCGAGCTCTTCAAACGGCATGAGATGAGGTGGTGAGGAGCATGCAGCAACTCAAATGTATAATATGGTCAGACGAAAATATGCCCGATGAATGGAGCCGCTGCTTCTTTAGGCTAAGAAAGTAATTGACTAGCAAAGCCCTCTCTCTAACAACAAGAGTGACCTTATATAAAACCTTAATAATCCTAGTTCTGCTCTATGGCGCAGAAGGATGGACTTTATCAAAAATTGATGAGGTGAGTGGAGGAGGAGATATAGCGCCGAACTGTATGGGCTGTACAGCGACATCGACTTAGCCAGAAGGGTGAACGACTAAGGTAGCTGGGTCAATTAGTCTAGTCCGAAGAGTCTTTGAATCCGTCGCTGAAGGACAGCGCAGTAGAGGAAATCCGCGGCTCAGGTGGCGCACGTAAGTGGAAGGGCACTTCAGCCAACTTAGCGAAACTGGAGGTAGCTGGCTTAAGATCGAGCTGGTTCTAGACGGTAATTGGTTGAGGCCCAGGTCCACCCCGGACTATAGCGTCACCTTCAGTAAGCTGATGTTCTTCTGCGAATTTGATTTTGTTGACGAAGCCAAATGCCAAATTCTGTCTTGAAACCTTCTGGCTAAAAGTGGTTTAAAGTTTCTATATGTTGCTAGCGATTTTGCCTCCTACTCCAGTTGCGTTTTAATTTCATAGCCTATTTGCCTTGGAAAGCCAGTTCTTCGTTTACGTTTCTTACAACGAAATTAAAGCTTTGGAAATATCTTGGGCCAAATTGGTTGTCAACGACTAGTCAGAACTTTCATTTTTCAGGTTACTTCCACAAAATTATAACTTCAGCAGCTCTCACTTACATTATCACATTACCGTAGGCTTTTGCTATTTCTTTGGTCTGTGGACATTTCGGTTGACCTAAACTTCCAAACCCTTAAAAGCTTATCAGTGAACAGATCACTCCAGGTTCTAGGTGAAATTCCAAAGATAATTTGTTTATTGACAGGATGAGAAGTACTGATATTGGAGTGAAATTTCGGGATGAACATATTCTGTGCCACTCACTTCGTCAATTTATGCACAGTGAGAGGGTTTTACGAAAAAGATTTCGCTTCGCCATTGGCTGCCGTATCACTGCTCCTTAGTGTTAGACGTGTTTTGAACTCAAACCCTTTCACTCTGCCATGCTATCAATAATAATCCTTGCAATGATATTATTTGAGATTGATGCATCTGATGTATTAAATCGGCGACCTCGTTTGCGATTTAATCATTCGAACCTGTCCCAGGTAGATTAGTGTTCGCTTATGATCCTGGTGGATTTCATCGAGCATTATAGAGGTAAGCTGATCGTAGTAGTGATAGCTTGGAATGTCCCTCTGCCGTTAGCTTGGGCATTGGCCCAAGGCAGAGTGCGTGGTGTCACTGGCATATAGGGTCTAAGTATTTACTTTGACTTCGATAATGAGTCCCATAATAATCGGGTCACAACTAAAGACTTAAATAGGTATACTGACTTCGGGATGTGGCATTGATCTCCACTGATATTGTTGGAATACACATCCATTTTTGGAAAAATGCTGAAGCCTATTGCGTCCAATCCCAGGCGGTGGTTATTTTATCAAGCTTTTTCAATACTGGATCCTTATACTACTCGTACATCGCTGCCAACGATTCTTAGTCATGTGATGTGAAAAATGTAGCTATTTTCTGTGACCTGTAACAACGTGTTTCCTTTGTTATTTCATAAGTGATTATTAGTACGCTGTTGTTCATTTCATTGCATAAAGATGTCAGTTAAATTACGAGTGATGAAGAAAGTATTTTCCTTATCGTACTACCTAGCCATCAAATACAGAACCGGGAAAATAATTTTGAAAGAAACATTGATAACCTATTTGATATTGCACATGCTGATACCGTTGAAAGAATGAAAATAGAGGAAGACAAAGTATTTTTGAAGAAACGAAGAGAACCAGGTCGAACGGGATGATTAGCTGGTGTAGACAAAAAGTTGACGGATAAAGAAGAAAGAGCTAAACAAAGACGATTAGACGAAGAGGATAGAGTACAAAGACAAAGATAACTATTGGCTGCTGCATCGACTTTTACTACACATAACTTGTAACATTCACAAGATTCAGACGAAGAACAGATTTTGAATTCGGAAGTCAGCCTTGCCCTGGAACAAGTTCCAAAAGAGGTATATAGAAAGAATCTGATAACACCTAAACTTGCCGTAGCTTTATATCTATGCCAGCTAAGCATAAGAGACTCCGTTTATATTCTTCATGCGGTTATAGAAGCGCTTGGTTTGAGCATTGATGATCTTCCCATTAACAAATACTCGATCCAGCGATTTTGTACTCAGACGAGAAAATCCAGGGCAGAAGTAATTCAAATTGACTTTCAGAACCATATACCTATCGCAGTCATAGTCCATGGGATGTGCGAAAATCAAAAGATGAACGCTTGCCAATTATGGCTTCATTTGATAGGTAATAGCTTCTTGCAGTACCAAAACTAGAGAGTTCATTTGGTAAACATCAAGCTAAAGCCATCTCAACTGCCCTCACGACTGGAATGGCATGGTACAAATTATGCCTTGCGGTACAGCATCTTCGAATACTGACCGTTTCAATGCAGCTTGTGCTCTTTTGAAGCAGACTTTAGAAAGAGAATTGTTACTTTTCCCTTGTCGTCAACATGTCAACATGTTTATGAGTTGGTCCTAAAAACTGTGTTCGAAACAAAGAAAAAGCAAATTACTAGCAGCCCATTGATTTCGTAAAACTACGTGTTGCTGAGACAAATATTACATCTTTGTTAATGAAGCTGAAGTTAATAAATCAGAACTGGACAAAGCGTACTGTTTTTGGGGGGAAATTTATAGAAGAAAATAAAAATCAAGCCCCCTGAAGCTATGCATCAGGCATGATGGTAGACGAGAGCGAATTATTCCATAAAAATACGTTTGCTTCGATCTAAACTCAGAATGACTGCGAAGGATGGAAAGGCCCTAAAAGATGTATGCTTATTTATCATCACATTGTATGTAGACCTTGGCTCGAATGCACAGTGTCGATTAAAGCACCAAACCAAGATTTGTGCTTCTAAAGGACTACGAAAAAGTTGACACAACAGTCTCTAAAGCTGCTATAAGCAAGCTTAGCCGCCATCTGTGGTAAATGAAGACACCGTCATTTCGTCCCTTTTTGACAATGAAGTTGATAAGCAAACTAAGAGGAAAATGATTGCCAACTCAAACAGAGACAAAATCTCAGATATTGGCAAACGCTGTATTCCATCGACGGAAAAAATGTTCCAGACGCTCTTTGTAAGCTAAACTAAGTTGTTTAAAGGTTGTAAATGATACTACTGAAAGGGTTGTCAAATTAATGAAAGATTTTCAAGGAGAGCAAAAACAATTCCTGTTGCCCTGTGTTCAGGAATATAGAAATTTGTATCCGGACTGTAAAAAAACATACCCTAAGGAGAAGTTCCCCTGGCTGATTTTTGTTATTTTATGTGTTAAATAAAGATAAGCATTTGTCTTATTTCATGTTGCCTTTTATTTACTTCATTTAGTGTGCACTTTCATTAGTTTTATAGGAAAACCAACCATTAGGACAAAAGACGAATTTTGTTAAACTTTGTGGCTCGGTCAGCACGGGTTGCAATCATGCTAGAAAGATAAAATTTCATATTTTGCATTGTCTTGCATTTATAAGAAAATATAAAGGGCATGCACTTCTAAATTGAAAAAAAAAATTATTTTGTTTTGTCAATTACCCAAAGGACTTCTAGTGTTGTAAAACTAAAGCGAGACCATTGAACCTGGTTTAGGCGGCTGTTTTATTGAATCAAGGTCATTTTCGTCACTGTGGCAGCACTGAAAGGTTAAGATATGCATTAGTATTGTAACTTAAGATAAGACCAAGCGACCTCAGACATTGCTTTCTGCTGACATGCTTAGTTACTCGTTTCCCAAGTCTCTTTCAATTCGACAAAATACCGGCAGATGACAATTGATGAAAGCATCAATTAAAGTAAAATCTGTTGTCAGAGCCCGACGAGTATAGAACTAGGTTCGCCTGAAAGTGTTGAAACTGTTCCAATATCGATGAAATCGGAAAGAAATACAAGGGGTGACAAAAACAAATACATATCTAATCTTAGGGCAGAAAAAACTGCCAATAAAGCCCAATATTTAAAAGCCAATGTGTCAGGTAAGCTTAGTAAGCCAACGAAGATTACTGATACGGCAATAAAGGTAGCTGGCACATCTAGTAACACTAATACTGAATGAGCTTATCACCCAAAGAACAATTTTTTATTCCGGACCGTTTTGTGGTTGTTGATGGTTTTTTCTAGACAAATCAATAAAACTGGTTGCTAATTATTACACATAACTTGTATGATCTTAAGCCAGGAATTATGACACAGAAAGAATCTAAATAAATATAATCCAGTATTTCCCTAACACGCACTTGGAAAATTCGGAGAAGTTGCAATGACGATTCCCAAATTATTGCAAATCTCTTCGCAATCTTTTTTGGCCAAGCGTTCGCCATCCATTCCCAAGAGTCAGACCATTCTTACTTTTCCTACTTAAACAGCTGCCCACAAACAACTTTGGAATCGGTGTCTATAACTTTAGAGCAAGTTAGAGATAAAATAATAAAACTCAAAGATGATTATTCTGCTGGCCCTGATGATCTTCCCCCTATATTTTTAAAGAAATGTCAAATGCATCTAGCCCAACCTCTTACAGCTCTCTTTCAGCTTTCTATCACCCAGGGATTATTTCCATCAACCTGGAAAAGGTCGTTTATTATTCCCCTACATAAAAAAGGTAGAAAAGACGATATTTCCAACTATCGTCCAATTGCTAAGTTGTCCTGCATACCTAAGCTTTTTGAGAGCATTATCTATGACGTAATGCTTTCCCATTGTAAATCTATTGTTTCTCCAAACCAGCACGGATTTTTCAAAGGCAGATCTACGACCACAAACTTAACGGAATTCGTATCAAGCACTTTATGTGCACTGGAATCTGGAAAGGAAGTTGATGTGATTGCCACCGATTTCAGCAAAGCCTTTAATTTCTCATGATATAATCCTTCTAAAATTAAAAGCTCTTGGTTTCCAGATAAACTTTATAACTTGGGTTCAATCCTATTTAAATGAACGACTTTACTATGTTCTATTTAGGTCCATGGTTTCTGACCCAATTAAAGCCTCCTCTGGTGTCCCCCAAGGCAGCCACCTTGGCCCCTTATTATTTATTCTGACCATTAATGATGTTGCTTGTATCATTAAAAATTCATACATATCTGTTTACGCAGATGATATAAAAATATTTAGATATATATCATCTTCCTCAGACAGCCTACTTCTGCAGCAAGATCTAGACAGGTTTTATACTTGGTGTCAGAAGAATTTTCTTGAGCTTAACGTCAATAAGTGTCAGGCTATAACATATACCCGTAAATGCCTCCCTACTTCACCTCGTTGCTATCTAATCTTTAATCTGCCTGTTCCCTTAGTGAATGAGTTGCGTGATTTAGGTGTTATCTGCGACAAGTAACTCAATTTCCGTTCTCACATTGATAGTATAATACTCGTAAAAAAAGCCAACTCTGCCCTGGGTTTTATCAAGCGCTGGTCTAAGGAGTTTTCCAATCCTTATGTTACCAAATCTCTTTACATAACCTTTGTTAGGCCTCTTCTGGAATATGCCAGCCAAGTTTGGTCACCCTACTACAGAACTCACATCCTCCGGATAGAAGCTGTTCAACGCAGGTTTTTACGCTTTGCTTTACGTGGACTTCCCTGGGATGATAGCCAAAACTTACCACCTTACACTGACCGGCTGAAACTTATAAATTTACAACCCCTTTCTATATGCCGAAAAGTTGCCGACATTCTCTTTATTCATCAAATTTTAGTAGGTAATATCGATTGTCCTTCCTTACTTCAAATTATTTCTTTTAACACCAATCCCCGCAATCTTAGGTCTGTGCCACTTTTCCGGCTCAATCTCCACAGAACGAATTACGGACACCTGGATCCAATGTCTAGGATGCTTCGCGAGGTTAACGATGTTCTGCAGCTCTTCGACTACCATCTCAGCAAACTCTCCCTCAAGAACATACTTATTTCCACCTATGCCTCACGTCCTATCTTTCTTTAACCGCTCCCACCCTTTAGTTAGTGAAAATGTTAGTTTTAAGTATATGTTTGCTTGCAATAAGCTTAATAAATCTGTCCGGGATTGACCCGGGCCGCAAAATCAAAATCAAAGAAAGTCTTCGCTCTGCGTTCTTAATGCATGCTGGGTAAGAAAGCCTTTTATATGATTTTAAGAGACGAAAATACCGTTTAAGGTATTCAAATATTAAAATAGTAATTCCTAATATCCCGAAATCATGATGATCGAATAAATTTGTACCTAAGTCTCATGACACCGATTCCGCATTCCTGTACGAACGGAAGATCTGGAACCTTAAAAACCGCTTTGTCAAGCATAGGTGTCAAATTTCATGTCTATCAACAGTGCTTGGCTTAGAAGTAGGAGCGTTTTTAAATACAGTCCCCAAGTGACTAGAATTAGACCGAAGAAAGTGCTGGTCGATTTTGACATATCCAAAACGTCATGAAACAAGCTTAGACATATGGTAAGCAAACCGTTTTGACACATTAGTGATTTTTTTTGGCGTCATATACTTTTGGTTGTGTGAAAATGATTGATTTTGTGCCAAATAATCATCATTTGCGGGAAGTGTTGATTTTCTTCTTTCACTCGAAGAAAACGGTGGCTGAAGCGCATCGAGAGCTCCAAAAAGTTGACGGAGATGGTGCTCTAACAACGTGCCATCATTAGTTCCGTCGCTTCAAAGACGGTGATCCTTCGGAGACACTGAATTGGAGGCATTGCTCGATGAGGATCCGTGTCAAATGCAAGAAGAGTTTGCTTCAGCATTATGAGTTCCCCACTAAGCCTTTTCCAAGGGAATGATTCAAAAACAAGAAACTTGGGTTGCTTATAATTTGAAGCCAAGGAACGTTGAACTTGGTTTCTTCGCCTGTGAACTTCTGTTCTAGCGGCAAAAAAGCAAGGGTTTTCTTCATCGCATCGTGTTGGGTGATGAAAAGTGGATTTATTACAGCAACTCAAAGAGAAGAAAGTCATGGGACTACCCGGTCATACTTATACATCGTCGTCTCGGCCGAATATTCATGCTGCGAAGGTTATGTTGTGTATTTGGTGGGACCAGGTCGGTGTTATTTATTATGAACTGTTGAAATCCAACAAAAACATCACTGAGGAACAGTGTCGACTTCAATTGACGCGATTGAGGCGAGCACGGCGGGAAAACGGCACGAAAAAGTGATTCAACTGCATGACAACGCTCGGCCTCACGCTGCCAAAGCCGTTAAAATCAACCTTGAAACGCTCAAATGGGAAGTTCTACCCCACCCGCCATATTCCCCAGATATTGCGCCGTCCGATTATTACTTGCTCCATTCGATGGTACATGGCTTTGCTTTTCAGCAGTTCCGCTCATATGAAGGCATCAACAAATTTCTTGATTCTTGGATAGCCTCATAAGAGATTTACCGTAACGGTATTCGAAATCTGCCAGAAAGATGGGAAGAAGTTGTAGCTAGAGATGGGAAATAAATAATTCATTTGTAACCATTTTGTCACAATAAAGTTGCAGTTTCATCAAAAAAAAAACAGGGATGACAAACTGTCGCTGCAGACATATATGTATATTTTATTGTTGCAAAAAAGTCTGTACTGACTGTGTGTGTAGTGTGTATTCATGCCTGTTTGCAACGACGGTCTGAGCAAATACAAAATATTTTGAAATTTTCTTGGTCTATGCAGACGTGTATGCGTAGTGTATGGGCCCTATTAGTTGCACACAAAATATTTTATTTCAATTTTGAAATACCCTGTTCAATTTGCAAGAAGTTTCCCTAGCAAATAAAGTTAGTTTCATTGAAAAGTTAGTTAGCACCTTTTAACTAAATGTGTTCAAAGCAAAGACCCCTTTTAACTATCTCTTTACGATAACAACTTCTGTGGACTCCTTCAACTCAATGTAAAAGCTCTTTATCCATTATGTTCATCCAGTGACGGAAGGCATTGGAAGTTAATTTCAATAATACAAGGATATCCAGTAATTAAGTTACTTCCTTTTAATTAAATGACACTTAGAATGAGAATGTATAGTGTGATGCAGATGTTAATTATAAATTACGATATCACTTTCCACCGGAAATCTTTAACAGGAGGAAAAAATAAACGCATCTCGTTTATTAGTGTTATGTAAGCAAAACAAACCTCATGAGTAATAAATAATTAATTCTCATCCTCAAAGTCCTTATGGACATTTAGGATCCTTGCAAAATGAATTTATAATTATCCTCATCCTGAAACGTTTGTCTCTATTTAAGGATAAGCCCAATAACAGTATAGGAGACTGTGTACCAACGTACAATATAAGTTTCCTTGTAAAAAGGACTTTCCGGATAATCTTTATGGGTACATACCTATGTATATGGGTATATTACTCTCGAAATGGAAATGAGGCAAGGACCAGATGATTTAAATGACAATTACCCTCCTTGTCATGATCTCCGTCGTATTCATTGTATTAACATGTGTACAATAGGTTTCCTGGTGCAGGTAGGAAACTTAGAACACAAATCTCTATTGCTTTCTGCTTAAGATCTAATCCTTAAGAGGGTATTCTTATTTCTTATATTTATCGAAAATATCTACTATGGATTGTATTGTGATTTAAATCAGATATCTCCAAGAAAGGACATCCCAACACAATTCTACCTGATGGATTTTTTTTAACGTCAATCTAAGAGTAAAGAGAATACAAAAAATGGAATTAAAAAAGATATACATATGTATTTTTAGGACATTTGTGTTTGCTTAGCTAAGTGAATGCGGTATATTCAACTATTGAATACAAATTTCAACAATAGACAGTTTTATTTGTATTCTTAAGAATTTGTGTGCAGCCCAGGATATATTGCAAAATTCTTTGGAATGTAATGAGAAGAAACATTGGTATCCTCTTTCATCTGAAGGTATTTTGGATTTGTTCTGATATACAATATGTCAGTATGTACCCATATGAATGAGTCATAAACTCTTGAAAAGTTATCAACATCTATTCAATCATTCTAACCAATGACAAATACAAAGATAAAGGGCTTAGTCATTTCTAACTTATCTTTCCATATTCAGACCTAATGTTACATGTACCTAATAGATTTACCGAATTTCCTCCATTAAAAATGAATAAGAAGGATGCAATTGATATTTTAGAGATATTACTGGTAACCACTAAGTCACTAGTGTCTGATTTTTAACTTTAACCACCTGTTTATTTAATCAATCTTTTGAATGCCTTAGAATTTTGTGCGTAATACGAGTATATGGTCCTCTATTCTAAAAGATGGTCCATGCTATCGTTGAAATAAAGAGTTTTCCAATGGGGAATTGACAACTTTGAATTTAATTTGTGAACGCACTCTTTCACTAATCATCAAACTGTCACTGTCACTTTTGTCAGTAAATTCAACATTTTCATCATGGTAAAGTACACGAACGAGCAACGTCTGCAAATTATAAAAATTTTCAACCGAAATTCGGAGTCGGTGACTGCAACTTTAAGAGCGTTAACTCCAATTTTCCGTCGTAATTCTCGCCCTAGTAGACAGGCAATAACAAGTTTATTGCAAAAATTTGAGTCTACATATTCGTTGTGTGATGTTGCCGTGTTAGTGAGACAACGGGTTCGGAAGTGTCGAAAATATCGCTGCCGTTCAGGCGTCCGTAGCAAACGATCCAAATCGGTCAATTCCATGGCGTTCTCAAGAATTGGGCATCGCTCAGACCACATTATGGCGTATTTTGCGTAAGGATCTTGGTTTACACCCATACAAGATCAAGCTGACTCAAAAATTGAAGCCGATGGACCATTTGAAGTGACGTACGTTCTCCGATTGGGTCTGGAGAAGATGCGCCAAGATGATGAATTTCAACGCAAAATCATCTTCAGTGACGAAGCTCATTTTCGACTCAATGGGTTCGTCAATAAGCAAAATATGCGTTATTGGTCGGGTGAAAATCCACATGTGCTTCATGAATCATCACTTCATCCACAAAAAATAATTATTTGGTGCGGTTTGCATGCCGGCGGCGTTATTGAGCCATATTTTTTCGTCGACGATAACGACCGTCACGTTACTGTGAATTGGTCAGCGTTATCGCGCCATGATCACCGATTTTTTTTTGGCCCGAATTGGAAGATATGGACTTGGACGACATGTGGTTTCAACAGGATGGTGCCACAAGCCACACAGCAGACGCTACAATCGATTTATTGAAGAGTGAGTATGGTGAGCGTGTTATCTCAAGATATGGGCCAGTCGATTGGCCGCCTCGTTCGTGCGATTTAACGCCGCTTGACTATTTTCTGTGGGGCTACGTTAAGTCTTTGGTTTATGCCAACACGCCGACGACGTTGGAAGAGCTCAGAGCCAACATTGAACACGAAATAGCGGCCGTTTCGCCCGAAATGTGTGGCTGAGTCATTGAAAATTGGGTCCAATGAATCGACCGCTGCAAACGTGCCCGCGGTGGCCATATGAACGAAGTCGAGTTCAAGCCGATAATAAAGTTTTTGAAATATCTCAAATGGTTTGCGTTTTATTTAAAAAAAGTTGTCAAGTCCTTATTGGAAAACCCCATATTATCGGAATAGACAGACTCTAGATCTCCATTGGCACTTCCATTCTTACTTACGTGTAAGAAATAACGATTGCCGAACATCAGCTAAAAACAAAGCCATCGACCACGTAAAAACCATTAAATTCGTGTACCTCAGAAACACAATTGACGAAAACTTTTTATGGCGTAGCCACATACAGATTGATGAAAATCCTCAGCTCTATCAATATTATCTTTAAGACACTAAATGTGTGTATATAACAAGATGATAATATTACTGGAGTACTGGATTACTGGATGACTCAGTTTTCCAACAACGTTTACGAGGCCACATGAACACAAGAAGAAGATCGCAAGGCTGTTAGAAATTCCAATACCAGCAGATATTAAGCAGGTTAAGAAGTACAACAACGAAAAAAAGTGTTTACAGGCACTTTGTTAACATTTAAACTTAAACGGTCGTATTTCTACAATAAATCTCTTTTGAACATCTTTGAATCTTCGAAATTCACTTCTTTGTTATGGAAAACTCTGAACTATTAATACTAAATAGTTTTTCCAAATAATAACGAATTGTTAAAACGCAATTAATAGTAAGTACTTAACCATCTGTAGATAGGCAGTAGCTTGGTGGATAACATAAACAAATTGTATTAAACTACGAGTATTATTATGCCTCAATTAACAAGCTTCTCCAGTTAGACCGGTCCTTAGCTAACTGTCTCCGCTTGGGCACTCTAAGTCGGTTGAGGTCCTCTTCTGCTTGTGTGAGCCGCCTAAGGTTAGGTCTCCCTCTACTGGGTTTTTTCCGCTAGGTCAGATTCGAAGACTCTGCGGGCCGGACCATTGGTGTCAATACGCTCTTCAAGCCTTAGCCATGTCTTTTCGAAGGGTTATTCTCTCGAGATGACTGAGGATATATTCATTTGTTTCGATAGAGCCAGAATGTAGGAATGGGATGATGAAGGTCTTACACAGTCTCCTTAGTTTTTCGGGATAGGGCCTTATTACCAATCGTCTTCTCACCCAAAAAAACAGAAAAGCGTTCTCTAAAACCTTTTTTGATTTCAAGGGTCTCGGTTAAGTCGTTACTGACCTTGATGAAGCATCTAGGGTTCCCAATCATCATTTTGTACAGACCGACAAGCTTGGCAGGGATGTCAAGCTCGACATGGCTCTATAAAGCTCGTCTCTAAAAGTGCTATCGTATGCGGCGTTAATATTGATAAACAGGTGGCGGGTGTTGATTTTGACTTCTTGGGTTTTTTCAAGTGTGAAGATTTGATCCAATTTGGACTTCCCTGGTCTGAGACCACACTGATAGGGATCAATCAGGTTGTTGGGGAAGGGTTTCAGACATTCGCACAATATGGCAGATAAGATCTTGTATCCGATGTTCAGGAGACTTATACCTCTATAGTTGGTGCAGTTGAGGGGTTTACTTTCTTGCGGATCGGACAAACGATGCTGAGATTCTATTCATAAATCATACACTCTTCTGATCAGATCTGAGATGTGGGTTGGTGTATGCTCTCCACAAAGTTATTTGTCAAAGCCGCTTTGAATACCTCGGCCGGTAAATCATCAGGTCCAGTTGTTTTGTTGGATTTGCTTAGATTTTGTTATCACCACTTCATTTTGGTCAGGTAGACAGGTTTCGGATATCACCGTCTAAGTTGAATGGTCTACTCTGAATGGGCTTCGCCGTCATACAGTGTGCAGAAAAAGTTTGACTATATTCTCAGCACCGACTGTGACTCTACTACGTGGTTTTCATCTCTATGGGCTTCTTTTGTAGGGGTCTACCCTCTTTGATACGTGCGTAAGATTCGGTATGCTATTCTTGGAGGGCAAACTCTCAGTATCTTCGATCACCCACTTCTCATGCTCTTTTTTCTCCTTCTGGAGAACCCGATGTTATTTCCGGCTCTTCTGCTCGTAGAGCTCACGAGTGGCTCTCGTCCTTCGTTGCAGCGTCTATTTGTGCTTGCCGGGATTTCTTGGTGGTGATCGGTCGAAACCCAGTACATCAGTTGCGACATTTCTGATGGCACATTGGGAACATTGCCACTGGTCTTCGGTACCTGATCCTGACAGCGCAGAAGTTATTGAGGGATTTCGGGATACGCGTTCGGTGAAGATTCTGACGGTCTCTTGCGATTGCAACTTTTCTATGTTATATCTTATCGCAGGAGTTCTTCTTCGTTGTGGCTCTTGGGAAATTCGGTGATTCGAGTGAATGCTGGCCGCCTTACCTATATCGCAATGCGATAAATTTGATTTAGCGTTTCATAATCTGTAAACCGCCATGTCCCCTTATACTCGTATATATTGAGTTGAGAAAACCATACGCTTGCTATAGTGATGTGGCAAATATTGGTAACCTAAATCCAATGTAAACCCTTTGTTAATCTGAAACATATGAAAGAGAACAGGTGAAATTTTTGAACTATCTAAATAAACTTCTTCTCTTTTATACTGTCATTGAAACAAGACGCGTTTTTTTTTATCTCTGCTGATACGGCAATTTTTCTGCGAATCTTATAAATTCGAATAGCAAAGCCAATAAGCCTAAGTCCGCTGCCAGACGTGGTGTCGTGTAGGCTACGCTTACCAACTCTCCTACTAAAGATGTCCTACTTTTCTATACTGGCGTTAAAATCGCATAGTATAACTTTAACGTCATACTACCTCATTTTGGCTCAGGGAGCCCTCAGACATTCAGTGTCAGACCATGCAACGTGAGAACTAGTGTATCGGATGTGGCATTTCTAATCGTCTCTTTGTTGCATTGCCACTACTCCTCCTTACTAGATTCTGGTGATGCAGGATGCTGAGAAAGGTGGAAGGATAGGGTCAGCTCTAGCATTCTCCAGCGACTCCAGCCTTCTTATAGTGGATAGTTGTCTGAGATTCAATGTTGCCAACTCGGAATGTGCGGACTTTTAGAATGCTGGAAATGCGTTATCCGCTGAAATATGATCAATATGGCTTGCACATTTCCGTATAAGGGCAAAGTTAGTGAATTTCGCCTTGATACAGACTATCTCTGATTGATCGCATGACTTAACCTTTAAAACTGCTTCCAAGTATGCGCATATTCACTGCAGAAGATGTTGCAATTTCTGATAGGTTTCTTGTCCTGCCCATCCCATTGCATCTCTTAGAAGGCCACATGGTAGTTCCCTAAATCTCTTTGCTGTGATTCGGAAACGCACTGTATGGATGATTCAAAAAGATGTGCATCCACACCTTGGCGTTAGTTTTCGTTTTTGGTCACTGCCAGAGACTTGCACATATGATTGGTTGGAGCTCACTAAGTTTATACAACGTTGCAGCTCAGTAGCAGTTTCGAGCTTTCAACTATGTCGGTTTAGCCAAGCTAAGTATTCGGTAGATACTGTAGATACTGCGATGATGCGGTCACATACAATATACAAAGAGGAATTAGCTATTGATCTGTTAGCACCTAAGACCAGTACTCCCTGTTGTAAGTGAAAAAAGTTAATATTTACCTTATAAAACCAAAATAGCTCATATTCATTGGTAGCTTAAGTAAGTGCATATAAGTCGAAAACAGTGCCAACAAGATCTTAAACGTGTGTGAGATAAACCACTACTAGTGTCTTTAAGCTGTCCAGAAGGGTAGATAAACTCATGAGTTGCTTAGTTAATTTCAACACAATTAAAAGCATTCAATCGGGTTCAGCTAATTTGGTAAATCAAATTTCTTCCAATTTCTATATTAAGTTTCCCTCCAAAAAGGTATTATCCCCCGAAAACTCAAGATCATTTGAATTTTCTTAATCCACCCAATTTCATATTCCTTTTTAAAGGGATAAAAAACCGTCACCAATTACTTTACAATTTCCACACACAAATTTTTACAATCTCCTTCGTCTGCATCAGCATCATCCAGGCAGCAGTACAAAATCAGCACCATCCCCCCTCACAGCCCACTTAACAAAAACAATCACTAGAAAGCACACTCTAATGAACCCGAAAGTGCTTGCCTTCCAAAAGGGCGCTCCATTGCCATCCTCAACAGGCACCAGACACCAGGCAACCAACCATTCCTGAAAGCAATGATAAATCCAGTTACCAGTTACCAACCGGATGATAGCTTAATCTCCGGAAATGTGGAACACGCTAAATCATAGGGAATTAACCTTGTTCGCTGCTGGAGCGGAACTAAAAGTCAAAACTCCTACATCCACAACCACCCCCATCCCAAACCCCAATATGGATTATTGTCGGCATGTGTTGTTGTGTTTTGTACATAGGACGCTTAAGAATATCTCCCGAGGAGTGTTTTTACTTAAGAATATTCCGTAGGACATTCTCCGTGGATAAATGCAGGTGCTCGTGAAGAAAACAAACGCTCGCGGAAGAGTTGGCTTTTTTATCAGACATAAAGCTGCCAGCACATAGCCGAAACCCGGTAAACAATCACAGGATTTAATTAAACCCACAGGACTACGTAACGTAGAGTGTAGAGGGTGTGGGCGTACATAAGGATGTGGATTTTAACATTCCCGTCATTACAGCGTGGTGGCACATAAGCAGATACGAGTACTTACATTTGTATGTCAGCTTCCGTCTGAGGCGAATCCAAATGAGGAATGAAATGAGGTGTAACTAAGTATGTGCTTGTACTCGTATGTTCACATATTTATTTTAAGAGGGAGTTTGAACACAATTCGTCTAGTGGACTACGAGTACTCGTATGGGTTCAAATGCACTTAAAGTTCCAACTGTTGAAAGGGAATAAGTGGCGTTAAGACTAGAAATACGAGCACATTGCAACAGACTGAAATGTATGTTTGCCTCATTATTTTGTACCGAAATGTTGTACGTAGTCTTTTGGGAGTACAAAACTGGAAAAGCATGTCCTGGCACACCTTAAAAACTGAGATGGCGGGGGCTAAGTTAAGCAATATGGCATAGGAACATTATTCGTACATGGACGGATTCAATTCCACCGGGAGGATATGTTGTTTTTACCAGACTGCGTGCGTGTCTGTAATGGTAGTTTCTCTGTCATGTGTACTCGTACAAGTAAACTGGTAGCTACATGTTTGTACGACACATGGTGGCAATGACTGAAATTACAACAAAACATGCTATAATAATACGATGTGAGCTGTGATGAAAGAGTTGGGGCAAATGTAATGGCATCATCTTATATGGGCGCGGGAGATACCTTTTTTTTTAAGTTTTTAGGAAATCGTACTGGGAAGGCTCCAAGCACATATGTTCAGCTTCTAGACCTCTTCCTACTTGCATGTAAAATAAATAAATAAATAAATTGATGGCACCACAGTCCAATGCAGACTACGACCTTGTCTTTTCTCTGGTTTTATCATATTGTGTAAAGACTTTCTCCGCATGACTTGTCATATTTTGCTGTACTTAAACATTGAAGAAATGAGCGACCTTCAATTGAACAGGTATTTTGACATTCGAAGGCCTTCCATTGCCCGTCGAAAAACTAGTGATGCTAAAAATTAGATTTTTCGGTTTTTGCTAAACTGCCTGGATCTAAATGTAGTAGCCGACGAACTCCCACTGGACCACGCCGACTATCCTTTCATGTAGTCCTATAAAAGTATTCCGGTCTACCTGGTTTTATTTACTTAGATTGCTCTTATGATCTTTAAGTTTGGACCGGATAAGAATCTAAACCAAACAACTTTACCCGTTGACTAAATCTCTAGTTGAGACCTTAGATGCACTTGACTGTCGTCCCTCTAAGTTGAGGTAAAGTTCAATTCGGATAGGAGCATTGATATCCTATATGCCCAAGACATCTCAGCCTCTGCAGACGCATGCACATTTTTAACTAGATTCATACCGTTGTATAGGCCGAGTTGCTTATAGTTAATAAAAAATAATTCCACCCGCTCTTCTACGCGCACCATTAAGCGGGACTGCATGAATAAAGGTATTGCAGGAAGTCAATTTATTTTACTTATTACTTATTTGCCTTCTCAATCTAAAGAGTAAGAATTACCAAGTGTCCTATGGCATGAGGCCAAATACTGTCCTGAACATCTACACGTAATGCCAAATTGATGGTTCTGTCGATATTCAAGCAGGATTTCAGACAATTATAATAATTACAATTGTAGAAGCACAAAATAAATTTTATATTAACTCCTTTTTACAGGCCAAAGGAAATGTTAGAAAAGAATGGAAAATTGTTAATAGCGTTTTTGGTAAAAAAAAGGAAACTGTCGGAATAGAAACTATAGAAATTGATGGTGTCAAATTTACCAGCTCTAATGTCATTTCTAATAAATTTAATGAGTATTTCACTGATATTTCCGAAAAACTTAAGCCCCCTGATGAGTCAAATAGGACTTGCATGTGTTCCGTTCTTTCAGAGATTGGTTCAAATGTCATACAAACAAACAGTTTTGTTTTTCGTTCGTTTACATCTTATGAAACCTACAAAATAATTTTGTCCTTAAAAAATAAAAATTCTTGTACAAGTGATGGTATTTCTGGTACGATGTTGTATAATACCTCCTTGTATATTGTGGATGTTTTGACTTATTTATTTAATTTCTCTGTTCTAAATGGCTGTTTTCCTAAGCAACTAAAACAAGCCGAAGTAATCCCACTTTTTAAAAAAGGTTGCAGAAAGTGTCTGTCCAATTACCGGCCGATCTCTCTGCTACCAAGCATTTCTAAAATCTTCGAGAAACTAATGAAGTCTCGAATGTTATCATTTCTTGATAAATTTAAATTTTTTTGTGACGAACAGTTTGGTTTTAGAATGGGACTGTCTACTGAAGATGCTATCTTAAGAGTGTGCAACCAACTGTATGAGAGTCTTAACTGCAGCAAACCTACGATGGCTCTTTTTATAGACATGACTAAAGCCTTTGACATGGTTAACCACGATCTACTTTTGGACAAATTATACAACGCGGGTTTCAGGGGTATAATTCATAAATGGTTCTATTCCTATCTGAAAAACAGAGAGCAAAAAGTTACCTTAAATAACAGTTCAAGTGACTCACGTTTTCTAAAAAATGGCGTGCCTCAGGGATCAGTTCTTGGCCCTGTTTTATTCTTAATTTATATTAACTCTCTGTTTAAACTCAAATTAAATGGATTGCCCACAGCTTTCGCCGATGACATAGCCCTAACTTACAAATCCCAAACACACTTCGAGTGCATCGCTGAAATTTCTATGGACTTAGAAAAATTGAGGCTCTGGTTCTTTGCACATAAGCTTATTATTAGCGAGAAAAGTAAACTAATTTCTTTCAGCACAACTAACAATGTCTTATCAAATTTCAATCTATGTTTTCATTCATACGATTGTAATAAATTTCGCCTTCCTATTCATAAATGTGGCAATAATAACTTTTTTATAAACAACTCTTGTTCCAGTAAATGCTTTAATATTGAATCAGTGCAACAATATAAATACCTCGGAGTAATAATTGATTATAAGCTGAATTGGAAAGACCACACGCAGTCAATCAAATCTCATGTGTTATTGGTGGCACGTTATATGTATCTGCTTAAGCAATTCTGCTCTACAAAACTTGCTAAAACAGTGTACTATGCCCTTGCTCACTCCAAGTTACAATATGGTATCACATGTTGGGGTGGTGTTTATCACAACACTTTCCTACCAATATTGACAGCTCAGAAACACTTGATTCGTATTTTATGTAAAAAAGATCGCTTTACTCGGAGCTGGCCTCTATTCAGTGATTTGCGTATCCTACCAGCTAGACATCTTTACGTTTTTAAGGTTCTAAAAGATTTTTATAAACGGAGTGGAAACATCCCAAGCAGATGCTCACAATTCTACACTCTGCGTGTTAATTCATTGCATTTCGTAAACGTTCCAATGGCTCACAGAACTCATTTTACACATTTTTATAAAGTTACAGCCCCTACTATTTATAACAACCTTCCTTCCTCTATTCGTTCCATTTTCAACATTCACTTATTTCTAAAAACCCTTAAGAACTGGCTTTTCACGATTGACCATGAGAGAATTGAATCTCTTTTAAATAATTCATTTTCATCAGCAGCATAATTTGTTCGTATCATTGTATTCTCATTACTTTTATCTTTTTAATTGTTCCTTAGTAATACTCATGTTATTTTCTCAATTCTTTTGCGATCATTATATATATATTTTTTTATTTTTTTATATTTTTTAATTTTTTCTTTTTTTGAATTACAATTTTTCATTTTTTCATTTTTTCACATCATCATAAAGCTTTTTATTTTAATTATAATAGATGTCACCCCACATCTAAACAAATTATGTATTATATTTAAAGGTGGCATTCGTCACTAACTTACTGAGTTACAGAATGCTCACTATTATTTTCTTTCTTTCTTAGTAATTTAATTGAATTGTATATAACTTAAAGAGAAAATAAACGAATTCAAAAAAAAAAAAAAAATAATAATTATTAGTACTTTGCTGATGTACGAGTAATATGATTTTAAGGGTTTTATTGTTGTAGATTAGTTTGATTGCAAGCAAAATGTGTGATCATTATCGACGAATTGTTAGATTCATTCAGGGATGAAAGCTTTTTTTTGGGGAAGGAGACGAGCTAGAGGCTTTTTGGAGAGACTTGTTCTGCCAATTTGAAGTCAGTGCAGTAAAAATACCTCAGAGATATATTAGTAACTGTTTGGAGGATACAGTTCCTATCTATAGTGAAAAAGAGTTTCGTTGCTACTATCGGATCTCAAAAAGTCCCTTCGCAAATATACTCGTAGAAGACAGTTTCCGTATCTCAAGTGTGTACACAAAACGTAATCAGTGTCAATAAACACTTTGCGGTGTTCTTATGGTTGCCGGACATGAAGCATACAGTTTTGAAGACTTACATGACCGATTTGACTTTTCAGTGTCGTCTATAAATCGGATTGTTAGGAGAGTAAGCAAGTTCTTAAGTGATCAAAGTCCGGAGACCAAGAGAAGAGGAAAAGCAGGAAAGCAGGCTCTTTTTCGAAATCAAGGCAGGTTTATCTAAGACTATAGGTAAAGTGATGATTCATTGCATTATTTAATCATTGCACATTTTATTTGATATTTGTTGTTTAAATATTGATGGTGCCCATGGTACCTATGCAATGAAAACAACTTGGCCAGCGCTTGAGGAAGTATAAATTTAATGGTCTTAGAATATACCACCTTTATCAAAAAGTTATTCAGAAAATTAGAAATACAAGTTTATTCATCTAAATCTATATTGTCCCCTTCAAAGTAATCCCCATCGACTGCAGCACACTTATGTTAGAGCTTGATCCAATCCTCGAAACATTTTTTATATTCGGTTTTCGGTACGTCCAACAGTGCTTCCTGCGGTTTTTCTATTACTTCCTCTCGGTTGCTGAAACGCGTTCCCCGTAGTGGTTTTTTAACTCGATTGAACGGAAAGAAGACACAGGGAGCCAAATCAGGTGAATTCGGTGGCGCTTGGATGGTATTTGTTGCATTTTTCGTCAAAAAATTACAAATAATGATGGCACTGTGCGACGGTGCGTTATCATGGTGCAAAATCCTTTCGGCGAATTGCTTCACGCAAACGTCTCGTAACTCCCAAGTAATATTCTTTGTTTAATGTCTGGCCTTCTGGGAAAAATTCATGATGCACTACACTGTTGTAATCCATGAAAACCGTGAGCATTGCATTTTTTTGACTGAAAACGACGTGGTTTTTTTAGTATCGGCTCATTTGGTGAACGCCATTCACTTGCCTGATGTCTGGATTGCGTGTCGTACTCATAAACCCACGTCTCGTCTCCAGTCATGATCCTTTTGATGAATGTGGGATCGGATTCAGCCTCGCAAATCATCTCTTTTGCGACGTCAACACGGTTTCTTTTTTGCATGAAATTGAGGTCTTTTGGCACCAACTTTGCTGGTACACGACGGAAACCCAAATCATTAACCAAAATGTCTTGGATGGATCCATAGGTAATGTTCAAGTCCTCCGCTACTTCTCTGATGGTTAATTTGCGGTTATTGACTAACATTTCTTCTACTCCATCAATGTTTTCGTCGGTTTTCGATGTCGATGGTCTGCCACTGCGTTGATCATAGTGCCACTGGTAAACGACCGTTTTCTTTAGAGAATCGTTGCCGAAACACTTTTCCAACATTTCCAATGTTCGGGCGCCATTAAATCCGTTTTTAACGCAAAATTTTATACAAGTTCGTTGTTGCAAATTTAAATCCATTTCTAAAATTGTAAAAAATCGCCAACACACAGAGAAAGAAGTACTCTTGGCTACGTAACTTTTGCAAATGTCAAGCTATGACGCTAAGATTTAGGGGGAATGTCAGCAACAGACTTACCAACTTAACAAAAAAAACGGAACTCAAATCGGAACAATGGGAGCGCCACACGGTATGAGGTACATAATAACGTTATATGGGGACAATCCTCATTTGAAAAGGATTTAAAAGAACTTCTATGTGAAACTTAGCATTTGCCGAGTTTCTATCGAGCATTCTTTTGGAATCTAAAGCAAAGATATCGGCAGTTATATTACTTCAAGCCAAAAGGCGCAGAAAAACTGTATCACTTCATTAGAGCTTGCTGCGTTCTGCACAATATTCGAAACGTAGATGACCTAGCTTTCATGATTCAAGAAGATGGCTTAGAAATGCCATTGCAGGAACACGAAGACCCTTTCGAAGAATCCAAAAGGAAATATTCATACGGACTTAGCATGTGCAAACGCAAAATCAAGTAATTTAAATAATTAAATTAGAATTACTTAAACTAAACTTAAAATTACAGATATACACTTATGTATATGTACTTGTGAATTGAATATAAAAACAGATTATTGTTTAGGCTTAATTAATAATAATAATAAAAATAGCAATAATTTCATTTAATAATTTGGATTTAAACGTCTTTGCTCTTCTTTTCTGTCACCAACATTTCCTCCGTCCTGTTTTTACTGCAGGTAATCTACTCGTACATAATGCATTTGACTGGAACTCTGCTCTTTATTGAGAGATATTGTCCAATGTTTCACTGACTTTTGCCCTCTTCTTTTGCACACTGTTCTAGTCGACGGAGGTCTTGAACCTATGATTTTTACAATTTTACAAATTCTTTACGTATAATACATGGGGTGGATGGTCCGGTGTCATCCTCGTGTTCGTTGTTGGGTGTCAATGGCACATAGACATCGGAACCCAAAACGTATTCTGGACAAATGCTTTTTTCTGCCCAAAATCTCATCCAATTCACTGCACAGAAAATTGCATTTATATGTGGTAAAAGTGCTCAGTTTTTGAGGCCATTCACGAATCATGCCATTTTTTGATGTCGTCATATGAGCGGAACTGCTGATCAGTCAGACTATGTGCCATCGAACCGAACAATTAATAATTGAACGGCGCAACGTATGGGGAATATGGCGAGTGGGTAGGACTTCTCGTTTGAGTGTTTCCAGGTAGGTTTTGAAGCGTTTGGCAACGTGAGGCCGAGTGTTGTCATGCTGTGGAATTACCTCTGCCTCGGTTCGTATTGTGGCCGTTTTTCGCGCAGTGCTCGGCTCAATCGCATCAATTGAAGTTAATACCATTCCCCAGTGATGGTTTCGTTGAGTTTCAACAGTTCATAATAAATAACACCGACCTGGTCCCACCAAATACACGGTATAACCTTCCCCATAACTTACTTCTCTTTGAGTTGCTGTAATGAATCAATTTTTTATCACTCGTCACGATCCAATGAAGAAAACCGTTCTTTTTGCCGCTGGAGCAAAAACAAGATCACTAATGTGTCAAAACGGTTTGTCTACTACCTATCAAAGCTTGGTTAATGACATTTTGGATATGTCAAAACCGACCAACACTAACTGCTGGAGCCATCTATTGACTTAGTTGCGTACCTAATGTATTATAAAACCGACCCTTATTCCATTTCCGTTGCAGATTTTGCGTTACGGATATCGTGATGAAAATATTAAAAGAAGCACAAATATATAGGGATTTCCAATAAGGACTTGACAACTGTTTTTTTAAATAAAACGCAAACGATTTGAGATATTTCAAAAACTTTATTATATGCTTGAAGTACAATGAAAACATTTATGAATAGAACTCGACTTCGTTCATATGGCCACCGCGGGCACGTTTGCAGTGGTCGATTCGTTGAATCCAATTTTCAACGACTCGGCCACACTTTTTGGCCGAAACAGCCGCCATTTCGCGTTCAATGTTAGCTTTGAGCTCTTCATATTTAGGAAGGAAGAAAAGAGAGGTACCGATGTACATTGTTTTTAAATGTTTGCAAGTTATAACGACCAGGAAATACAGAGATCGGCAGGGCATTCCATAAGCGAGTTGTAAGGCTTAGGAACGAATCACGATATTTTAGAGTACGTCCGAAAATGGGCTTGAGGGTATACTGATGAGCATTCATAGCGAGACGGGTGTTACGGTTGAAAGTTTGAATGGGCGGAATGCTACTGCCGATTTCAGTGGAGCACTGGTGGTGGAAATAGCGATAAAACAAAGTGAGACACGAGACATTTCGTCGGTGTTCGAGGGTGTCCATTGATTGACTGATATTAGTATTGTCAATAAGTTTTATCGCACGGTTTTGATTCCTGAAAAGCAGAGCGTACTGTCATCAGCAAACGAATATATTGGATTAGAAGTAGCAGACAAGAGATCGTTAATGAAAATTAATGAAAAAAAATGGCGCGATAACGCTGACCATTCACAGTAACGTGACGATCGTTATCGTCGACGAAAAAATATGGCCCAATAACGCCGCCGGCATGCAAACCGCACCAAACAGTTATTTTTTGTGGATGAAGTGGGGATTCATGAAGCACATGTGGATTTTCACCCGACCAATAGCGCATATTTTGCTTATTGACGAACCCATTGAGCCAAAAATGAGCTTCGTCAAAAATGAGCTGAAGATGATTTTGCGATAAAATTCATCATCTTGGCGCATCTTCTCCAGAACCCAATCGGAGAACGTACCTCGCTTCAAATGGTCCATCGCCTTCAATTCTTGAGTCAGCTTGATCTTGTATGGGTGTAAACCAAGATTCTTACGCAAAATACGCCATAATGTGGTCTGAGCGATGCCCAATTCATGAGAACTCCGTGGAATTGACTGATTTGGATCATTTGCTACGGACGCCTGAACGGCAGCGATATTTTCGACCAATCGGTTGTCTCACTGACACGGCAACATCACACAACGAATATGTAAACTCAAATTTTTGCACTAAACTTGTTATTGCCTGTCTTCTAGGGCGAGAATTACGACCGAAAATTGGAGTTAACGCTCTTAAAGTTGCAGTCACCGACTCCGAATTTCGGTTGAAAATTTTTATAATTTGCAGACGTTGGTCGTTCGTGTACTTTACCATGATGAAAATGTTGAGTTTACTGAATAAATTGACAGTGACAGTTTGATGATTAGTGAAAGAGTGCGTTCACAAATTAAATTTTCCCTATTGGAAAACCCTTTATTTTACATGTGAAAAGGATATGGTATTGGGTTCCGTTAATTTTTTTAGTTTTTTTGTACGATCGCTATATTTTGCACTTGGGTAGTTGAAAACAAATATCCATTCGAATTCAACCTTTAAGTTATACTCCTCGACATATGGTCTTTTGTTTTCAGCTCTCTAGTTTTTCCTACCCTGAGCTGCTTTTCAGTCAGAGAGTATTACTGATGCATCCAACCATATGCTTCTTTCAATTGAAAGGTTGACTTCTAATGGGTCATCCGATATTACATGGACCAAAATATTTGGAATGAAATTACCACACACGGCACTTCGAAAAGTGATTGGAACAATTGTTTACGATATGGCTCATCTAAAAAAAAGATTAATTGGTTACTGATATTTTTGCTATAATTAAGTAACTTAACGCTTTGGATCCGTCTTAAGGTATTAGGCGAATAATTTAATTCAATCTAAAAGTCTTTTTTTCTTATTTTCGACTGGAAATCCTGCACGATGAAAGCATGTCGCGATTGTAGATGTTTCGACCTCATTCCAGGCAGACACAATCCATCTTATCCCGTCCAATACGTTTACTGACTTAGAAAATTCAGACCCAGACTCGCATTCATCAATTTTTGCCAGTAGAGAAAGGAGCATTTTAGATCTGTATCTGGTTTTCACGTTTTGGATGATACCCTGGTCCAATGGCTGAATTTCTGATGTGAGATTTGGCGCCAAATTCTTAACGACAACATTTGAATATTCCATCGATATAGTGTGGCTTGTTGCATTGTCCACCAGGATAATTATTCGCCTTTTTTGCAGCTTAATTTGCCGATTGACAGAAGAAAGCCAATCATTAAAAATTACGGTTGTCATCCATGCTTTTTTATTGTGTGCCCACGTGACCATAAAATTATTAAGATCGAATTTGTTTTGGCGAAAAACTCTTGGCATGGCAGCATTTCCAATAATAAGGGGCTTTAATTTTTCACCTGTGGCACTACAGCAAAAAAGAACACTAAGCCTTTCTTTCGCCATTTTTCCACTTTTGCATTTATCGCCTTTAGCAACAAGACTTTTTGTTGGAAGTTGGCGGTAAAAAACTCCTGTTTCATCTGCGTTAAACTGGTCTTCTGGTGGAAAGTCTTTTAAAAGTTGAGGCAACTTCATTTTCCAAGTGGTTGCAGCATCATGGTCCACATTAGCACTTTCACCACATAATACCCGGAATTGAATATTATTCCTTTTCCGAAAAGATTCCAGCCACCCATTGCTCGCATGAAAGTTTTCAATTTTGAGCTTATCCGCTAATTGCTTTGCTTTTTCTTGCAGCAAAGGACCACTCACGGGGATGTTTTTTGATCTGCATTTCGTGAAAAAAGAAAGAACTCCAAGATTTACGTCTTCGAAAAGAGTCCTTCTTAGCTTTCGTCTCCTTTCATCTGATACATTAGTTCCTAATGTATCTAAAATTTGTCTCTTTTGGGCCTTAATGTTAGCAACAGTTGATTTAGAGATACCGAATTTGTCGGCCAAAGTCCTTTGTGATGTGCCTCTTTCTATTTCTTGTAAAACTTCTGCTTTCTTACTTAAAGAAAGCTCAGTTAAAGATTTCCTCGGTGGCATTTTTAAATCTAAAAATATGATTTCCATAATTAACAATTTCTATGCACTCAGATCTAATGTTTCTCTTACATAAGTTCAATCCTCAAAATCACTCCTTTTTCTCGCTTGCTTTACACTAAAATCACGCGCACTTTAACTTCTGAAGCTCACAGACTAAAAAATTGGATTGTCTTTACGTGCATATGCAACGCGTTGAAACATAAATCAACCTCTCGTTGTTTTGCCGCTACACACTGTACATATGTATGTTTTCGAACCATTCGTTTAACTGTCAGTCGAATATGTATGTACATGCAGAAAAATGAACACACGACTATGCAGCCAGCAGAAGAATTGAATATACGATTTCGGACAACTTTCGCAGGTTATTTTGTGTGTGTGGAAAATGAGATAAAACGCGAACATTTGTGGCCAAGTTTCAAGATAGGCAGGTGGACAACATACAAAGGTGTTGGGGAACACATTTGTATGCGCTTTTCTTGGTGCAGCTAAATATTGGTCAACTTCGGCAGGTGGCCAACTTACAAGTGTGGTCAACTTTGCAGGTTGCACTGTACAAATTTGTACAAATTTGGAATTCCTGGAACAGACCTTATATTGAAGAGCAGACGAATTAAAATAAAATGTTTTCAAGTGACATTTCTATGGCTGATGCAGAGATAAATTATCAGAAGAACTTATCCACATTACAAGCGGGCCGACATGACTAATTGTTTAGGAATTACCGCGTTCAAATATTAGAGCATTCGAGTAAAAAATGACATAATTTTCAAGATATTTTAATACTTTCGTCACTAAATTCACTGAGTTCAAATAAACACATTCAATCACGTTTATTGTTCAAAAAAACAAGCAAACATAAGAATATTTCATTGATTTAATTGTTAAAATACATACATAATAAACTAGTATTTTTTAAGAGTATGGTATTTATAAAAACAATCAAAACGAAGGGGTATATTACAAAAACTGCACCTACAACAAGTCAAAGTTTTCTTTTTATTTGCAGCGCAAAACACAACACTTTTTTCGTCTTGCTTTCGATTTTTTCTAGTTCGCGTTTTCGTGATCGAATTAAGATGTGCGAGTCCTTTGCGGTGGAGTTGATGTTCCCGGCTGCCCAGTATCCATTGGTTCCGCAGACAACTGGTCTTTTAACAAGCTGCGAACTACTAGATATGTTTTAAAAAGAGCACAATTGAATAAGTCATTATATATGTAATAATGACACGCTTAGTCCACTTTTTCGTTTTTCGCAAAAAGGAATAATACGAAAGATATTGATCGGCCCTATCAACTTCCTTCGTAAATTTATTGTATTCGATCACACAGGTCGGTTTCATTATTTTACTTCTCGTGTGCCAGTCTATATTGTGACTTTCTAAAATTTCAGCATTTATTTCTTCGATTAGTTCTTATTCTTATTTCTCTCTTCGATTGCCAAATTTGAAACAATATATCTTGCATTCTTCTAAAAATTGTTTCACCACGCTTTAATTTTTTGTCTTTTAAGGGGCTTCCCTCGTTGGTGGTTTGAAAAATTCGATTGTTTTTTGCACAAATTGATTCCCATGTGTAGAAGATGCTGATAAAATTTAAAGTCGTTACCAGGATACAGCAGTTCGAAGAATCAGATGTTCGGAGCGCTGAGTTGTGTAGTAAGAGGCCGGGCCTAAGACCCCTTTATAAAAAGGTGCGCTTATACAAGTATTGACAAGTTTATACAAGGCAATTTTTACTGTCACTTGTCACATGTCAAAATTTGCATAGCAGATTAATGGTGAGTTAAGATTTTCATAGTTTTAACCGTACTTGAAACTTTAAACGCGTTTCTCTCAAAACTGTGTTTTTTAAATTTTCCTCCATCATATCTCGAGAACGTTCTGACCGATTCACTTAAGATTTTTAAGGTAGACTCAGAACATGTACAGATGTCTAGAATTATCCCAAGTTATCGAGCATTTCCATTCTTTTCGTAACGAAAACGTAAAAAAAATTATGAAATTTGAAACTTTTTTTCAGAAGTCTGCCAAAAATCTAATTTTCAATATTTTTAAATGATTCTACGTAACTCGATGCATTTAGGCTTGCAGATTAAAACGCTGTTTTTTTTTCTTTCCGATAGGCCAATCAGCCGAAATTGTGGTGGAAGTAAATGTACTTTTTTCAAGGGGGTGTCTTCGGAGTGTTACACTTTACGTTCTAATGAAGATTTTTACTTGAAATTTGTTTTACGTACTCTTGAAATGGTAATAAATAAATGATAGAAAAACTCAAAGTTTTATCTTTTCATTAGATGTCAAAGAAAATTCAGAAAAATGCTTAAACAACGGTATACTCACAGTACATACCTTGTGTTACAATAATATCGTTGTGCTTATGTTTTCACTTACTTGTTTGGTTTTAGTACCTACTCAAATACTCAGTAATCGTGCTCGGACTTGTTTTTGATAGAAGAAATGTCTAAAAATAGACTAACAGCGGACGAAATTCAACAGGCTCTTGAAGAAAGTGGCGATGAAAATGTGTTGTTACGTGAGAACGATAGTGATGATGAAAATATTTGTCTTGATAGTTGTTCGAAAAATGAAAGAACCAGCTGAAACCGATGAGGACAAATATGCAGTGAGAGTGATGATTTACCACTACAAGAACATGTATCGATTCACGCTTTTCAATCTAGAGATGGAACAACTTGGAAATCCGAACCTGAGAGACAAAGTCGAAGTCATCGTCACAACATAATTCGCGGTTGTATTCATAAGGTGATTCTTTCTCCGGGGAAAGTTATATCCGATCCTATAGAAAGTTTTAACCTATTTTTCAACGAAAATATAATACAAATTATAGTAAAACACACAAACGATGAAGCGCACAGAGTGTTGCAAAACCGATGGAAACAAACTGATCGAAATACAAGCATTTATCGGACTCTTTTTGACTATAGGTGCCAATAAACAGGGTGGAATGGATTTCCGAGAATTATGGGATCCGATATTTCGCGATACAATGGGAAAAAATCGATTCGCTGCTTTACTCCGATTCGATGATAAAAATACTAAATCTCTAAGAAACTCACTAGGTAAACTCGCACCTATCAGAGAATTATGGAAGTGTGTAAATGAAAATCTAAAGAAGTTTCATTTGCCTGAAGAAAATCTCACAATTGATGAGTAACTAATATCTTTTCGAGGTCGAGTATCTTTCAAACAATATCTACCCAGCAAACCTGACAAGTATGGTGTGGAAATTTGGTGGATCTGCCATAGTAAAACTAGCTACCCTCCTTTTGGCAAACCATATCTTGGAAAAGAAGTCAATAACAGTCAATCCTTTATGTGAACCATACCATATTTTAGAAGTAACAGAAACTACAACTCTACCAAGGGAGGTGTCGATACACTTGATCAAATGGTTCATGAATATACAACTCGACATAAAACTAACAGATGGCCTGTTGGGTTTTTTAAAATTCTATAGATGTTGTTGGTATCGCATCGTTTATTATATGGAAAAATTTAAATCCTACTTGGAATCAAAACAAAAAAAATACACAAAGAAAAGTTTTTCTACGAGAAATTACCGCCGATCTAGAAAGTCCTGCTACCACCTAGCAGCCATCCAAGACGTGGTAGGATCAGATCAATCAACTTTTTAGTCATCCGAACCTGTTGTAAAAAGAAAGAAGCGCTGACACGTATGTACTTTGAAAAATTCAGGACATCCAAACAGTGCTGTGATAAGTGCAATCGCAACGTGTGCGCTGAACACTCTGTAAAAAAATCATTTGCAATATCTGTAAATAATTTTTATACCAGCCTTTGTTATCTTTTTGTTATAAATTGTTGTACTTGTAAGGTAATTGTTCATGTATAGTAAAGAATTAAAGTGATTTTGGCCAAATTCTATTCACAATATCTTTATTTTCGTTTAAATACCTTCTATTTCTCTAATGTGTCCGTTAGACACTACTGGTCGGTTATGTTACTAACAATACTGGATTGTTAAGGGTTAAAAGTGTCTGGTTGATTTCCACACTATTATAATAGTTATCCATGAACACATGATACCATTTTCCCAGATCCTTATCTGGGCTGAGGACATCTTGAACTGTCTCCAAGAGTCTTCTACCTTCTCCGCAGTATATTTTTAAATTGCAAATCTAACCACTCTTTGACTCATACATCATTCTCACTGATACCCCGTACTTAGTGATTTTTGAAGAGTTGTATACTTTGAAGGCTAATCTTAGACACCACGGTATAATATTTTCATCAAGTGAAATTTCCCTTCGAGGTGTGTACACAGCATTGAATTTTTCCAATAAGTTATCTAATACTGGTTTTATCTCTAACAAACGTTCACTGTAATATCGTTATTTGAAAAATGCCATGATTGTCATATTTGCCTAAATCTGTCGCGGCTCATTGTTTTCGGAAATATGGGAGACGGCAATAATTCGTCCAATTGTTGTCCAATAATTGTCCAAGTTCAATGGAGATTTACCCATTAAAATCAATAGGTTGAAACAATTTTGGAATTCATTGGTAGTTTCTTTGATTTTTCGTAGTCTTTGAATTTTTCCTCATTCTATTTGTGATAGTTTCTTCTACCATCATTTTATATAAATTGCAGTCAATAAACAAATTCAAGGACTCACTGACACTTTGTCAATTTATGTTTGGGAAAACATTTAAACCCGATCGATAAACAAACGATTCAATTACAGGTGGATTGTCCATTTAGTCCATTGTTCAATAATCTCCTCACCATTGTCTTCATCGTCACTTAACTGCAGTGGAAAAATTCTGGTTCTCCGTATGGTTCCACCAACAGAACTATCACTATCACTATCGCCACTTGTGTCATCCAACAAGTGTTGCAAATCACTATTACAGGAGCACTCAGATAATTTATCAGCAAATATTATACAAGGTGTCTCAAAAGAAAGTTCACATTTGTTTTGGTTATTACGTGAACGTAACTATTTCGAGAGGCGCGGGAGGTGTGTCAATCGGTAGCCTGGCTCTTGGGCTCAACACTGGAAAAACCAAAATCCGGGCGTCCAAGATCTTCAAGAACCGTCGAAAACGTAGACAGTGTATTCGGGACGATCCGAACCTTTCAATTCGGAAGCGTGCTGTGGCCTTAAACGTGCACAGATCGTCATTATTGCGCATTTTGCATAAAGATTTAAAACCTCACCGCTACAAAATTCAGTTGGTGCAAGAATTAAATGATGCTGGTCAGAGGCTTGACTTCGTAAACCAGATGATTGAGAGTTTTCCGACGTTTACCAACATCTTGTTTTCAGATGAAGCCCATTTTCATCTTAATGGACACGTTAACAAGCACAATTGCCGCTACTGGAGTGCAACCAATCCAAAACAAAAACATCACAAACCTCTACATTCGCCTAAAGTGACCGTATGGGCCGCAATGTCGGCGCGAGGAATTATCGGCCCTTAATTTTTTGAAGATGAAAGGGGACGCACAATTACGGTGAATTCAGAGCGTTATGTGGAGATGTTAGACAACTTCTTTGTGCCTGAGTTGCAAAACTTTCCTGGTTATAACCAAAGAACATGGTTCCAGCAGGATGGTGCAACTTCACACACGTCCAACAGGTCTCTGCTAAGAGTTCGTGAAATTTTCCCTGGCAAATTGATCTCTAAGAGAGGTGACATAAGTTGGCCTCCACGTAGTCCCGATTTGACACCTATGGACTTTTTCCTGTGGGGTTATGTCAAATCCAAAGTTTACGCTAACAAACCGACTTCCCTGGCACAATTAAAAGAAAATATCCGTCACGAAATGGCAGCCATCACGGAGAATACCTGCCGAGCCGTCATAGGCAATTTTAGTGCTCGATTAAATGAATGCCGTGAACGCAACGGTTTACATTTGGACGATGTCATTTTAAAAAATAAATTCCCAAACACTGTATTTTAATATATAATAAACATTTTTTCAATAAACTTCTAACTTTTTTTTTAATATTTTTCTTAAATGTGAACTTTCTTTTGAGACACCTTGTATATCATCGTTAATTTCGGGTGAACTTATATTGGATATAGGGGATATTTGCAACCGAACAGCTTTAATGTAGAACATCTACTCAAGTGTTATCAAGAGAAAGTGAAATGGAAAACCCTCGACGACGAAATGTGCTTTAAAATGTTCGGTGGAGGTAAAACAATAGAAAAATGTAATAAAAATGTAAAAATTAAACTTCAAGAGCAAGTTACTAATGAGAGAAAAGCAAACAGGCGTTGTACTCGAGGGGCGACTCTCAGTTGCCACTCAAAGTGCTGATGCAGCTCGCCATAAAGTTTTATTTGGGTGACTTGTTAACTATCTCCTGTGTAGGCAGTTATAATTAGCGAAAACCCATAGAGTAATATCAGAATTGCAGAAAGAAAATGCGAATGTAATCATTAACAGTTGTAGGCCTCGAGAGCGAAGTTTTAATACTTTATCAGACGATAACCATCATACTATGTAAACGGTAAAAATACCTATCCCGCACATAACGACCTAACGATCAGTCGCCTTAAAAGGTATTAATACCCTTCCCGAATGTAATGTGTTAAGTCATTCAGATTTGTCCAGAATTAAATAATCATCTTTCTGAAGTTCAAAATTTTAAATAAGAAATTCCTAAATTCATTAAAACTTCTTTTTTAATTTTTGTTTTCGGAAAAAGAGGAAAAACTAATTAAAACAAACAGTGCTAACATTTTGTGTCTACAGAACTGTCTAAAATCCGTTCTCTTAATTTTTAACAAATTTTTTCTCCGAGAGAGAATTTTATCCTCGAATAAATTTGATGGTTTATACACATTTAGTACAAAAAGTAGGCGAACGGATTTCTTTAGATTTTCCGGGCAGTACTACTAAGGAATACGCAAGGCCCGTAAACTCTCAAATTCTAGCATTAAGATTCCCTACAACCGCAATATGCGCGAACCGCAGTTTATCAAAATATACGAGTAAGTATTATTCAAAAAGTTTACCACATTTTCTTTGCAAAATAACTAATATTTTTCAACTAAAGGGTGACCAGATAAGAACTGTAGGAAAAAATATAAATAAAACGACAACGGTGTGAGATAAAAAATTGATTCTAGCTTAATGTTGAAGCTACAATACGTTCATTCCATTATGTGTGGAATAGCACATCATTCAAATGGCCGCCTTGGCTTCTTTGGCACTGCTTCAAGTGCTCGGTCCAATTTTTCGATGACTCGGTCCAATATGTGCGACATAATTCCGGAAATAGCGTGTCGAATATTGGCCTCGAGCTCGTCCAAAGTGCTTGGCTTGTTAGCATAGACTAAGGACTTGACGTAGCCCCAGAGCAAATAATCGACATTGCAGTGCTTTTAGATATTTTTTTTCAGACTAACATATAAATTCTATTGTATACAAACCCAATTTATATGCTTGTCAGAAAAATCCAGATACACGAGAACAGATTGATCAAATGGATTTGCAGAAATTTTTGTAGTCTGTAGTTCAAATTCCAAACAATCGTCGATATTGAGCACGTATTGTGGAAAATAAGCTAATATAGGAGACCATGTCGCTAAATAGGTTTGAAAAAATTAAATCACTGTCGCATTTCAATAACAATCCTAGTTCTCACAGCCTTTTTAAAATACCAATGTTGTTAACCATTTAGGTGAAAATTTTAAGTCGGTCACATTTGAAAGCTGTCTTTCTGTCGATGAACAACTATGGTCTACGAAATGTAAATCATATTTAAAACAATATCTTCCAATGAAACCACACAAATTGGGTTGTAAACTGTATGTTCGGTCCGGAATATATGGGCATAATAATTGCTTTGAAATATATACGGGTCAAGAGAACAATCCCGCGCAAATATTTATGGAAGAAACTGATTTGGGATCAAGTGCCAACATTGTCATAAGACTACGGCGACATGTTCCATTTCACAAGAACTCCAATGTTTCACAACTTAAAACTTCCAGTTGACAAAGTTATGATGAAGAAACAACTTGGAGAATACTATGAATATGTTGCGACAATTGATAGTTTTGATATATCTGTTGTTTCTTGGTGAGATAAAAAGATTATCAACATGATCTCAAACTGCAGTGGGAGGAAGCCTGAGCTAATACTTGAAAGATTTGCCAAACAATTAGGAAGATAGATAGCCGTTTCTTCCCCAAATATTGTTTCAGAATATAACAAATTCATGGGTGGGGTCGATTTATTGGATTCCTTCATAGGTTAGGTTATGTTAGGTAAGAGTCGCTGTTGGATGTACCAACCCACTTACGCCTATTGGCCCATTGTGATGACACGTGGATCTATGATCCCCTTACTAATGGAATCAGTTTGAGCTTATGATAAAGCGTAGGAGACTATATTTTCTAGATCGTTTAGGTCGTTGTAGAAGAAACCTCCTAGATGAAACTTTCTTCTCCGGAAGAGAGCTGGACATGTACAGACTAGGTGGAGGATTGTTTCCTCCTCTTCCTCGTCCATGCAGCTTCTACAGAAGTCGTTTGTAAAAGCGCCAAGCCTTCTTGCGTGCTTGCCTATGAGGCAGTGTCCAGTGATGATACCTATTATGGCGCTGAGATGTTTCCTATTTAAAAGGATGAGACACTTAGAGCGATTCAGATCCAGCTTTGGCCAGATCTCTTTGGTCGCTAGACATGTTTGCCCAGCAGTCCACTTAAGGTCTGTTCTTTTATTGGCATCCAGCTTTAATGCTAGTTTGCAAGTAGCGATTGGTATACCTGTACTACCCTTTTCCGGTAGAATAGGTGGTTCCAATTTTGGTGAGTTCATCGGCTCTGCAGTTCCCTGTAATGTCTCTATGGCTTGGCACCCAACAAAGGTGAATGTTGAACTGCTCTGCCATCTCCATGGGAGATGATCGGCATTCAAGGGTTGTTTTAGAATATAATGAGACCGAGTCCAGGGACTTGATGGCGGCCTGGCTATCTGAAAAGATGCGGATATCCTTTGCAGGACAGAGCTTCTTTAATCGCCAAAATTTCCGCCTGGAACACACTACAGTCATTTAGAAGACGGAAAGAGAGGCTTAGAATTAGCATATCTGAGAATACACCGCCACCGACTCCACTATCGGTTTTAGATCCATCTGTGTAGAGATGGATTGACTTATGCTACATGAAATCATCTACCTCCCAGAATGATATAGAGGGGAAGCTTACATGGAAGGTTTTGTCAGACCAAAGTTCAGGTATGGTATAATCGATGTTCTCTGTGAGGATTGCTAAGGTGTTCAGAATGTTGGCGTGGTCAAATGAATTATTTGTCCACTGTTTAGTTGCTTTAAGGCGAATAGCTGCAGTCGCGGCTACTTGCCTGTCAAACGAAACAGAATATCTAATGCCGCAGAGGGGGTAGACCGCAGGGCTCCGCCTGTGCATAGACATACTGTTCTTTTTACTCTGCTTAGTTCAATGCCGTTGACTGCATATTATAAGGCCATCCACCAGACTACAACCCCGTAAGTAAGTATCGGTCTTATGACCGAAATGTATAGATAGTGGGTTATGCGATGTTGAAGGCCCCATTTATTCCCAATGGCTTTTTTGCAAGAGAATAAAGCTATTGTGGCTTTATTGACTCTTTCTTGAATGTTAGGTTTCCAGTTTAGTTTCCTGTCGAAAGTGAGACCCAGATATTTTGCTGTATCGGAAAAAACTAAACTGGTAAATTGGAATTTTGTATTTCCTGCAAAAGAGGACAAGATCAGTTTTATGGGGGTTTATTCCAAATTCACAGCAATCTGTCCAGCAGCTTTATCTATTGAGATTTACTTGAAGGAGTTCTTTAAAGCTATTGAGATGCTTGCCTGAGACGGCTATAGCAGCGTCATCCGCATAGGCAATCACCCTGCTACCATCTCCCTTCCAGGTATATCAGTAGTTCATTAACTACTAAGTTCCAGAGAATAGGAGAGAGAACACCGCCTTGAGGCGTACCTCTGCTGACACATCTTTTAGCAGAAGTCTCACCCAGTTTGGAGTTGATTATCCTGCTTTTTAGCATTAGACCGATCACCTCCCAAAGTGAGTCGTCTACCTGCAGAGTTGACAGCGCAGTCGTGATTGCGGATGTTTGTGGATGTGTTGACGTTGTCTAGGAAAACCTATGTCTAGGAAAACAACCATTGTGTACTCTTTATATTGTTTCGTTTCCACCGACTTTCCTTTACAGTAGGCATTTTGAGCCGTTGACAGAAATCTTGGATCAACTTTAGCTCGAATGCGGATATCAATCAGTCATTCTAGAGTTTTCAGAAGGAAAGATGATAGACTTATAGGTCGGAGGTCCTTTGGGACAACATGAGAGACTTTTCCGGCTTTGGGAATGAATACTACATTGACTTCATATTCCTTCACAAGACACTAAAAAATCTAAATACGTTCTAAGAAATGGAATGTGCACCTCTTCCATCATTTAGTAGACACAGCCTTGGTCAATGCTTGGATTTTATACAAACGTGCTGAAGCACAAAAAGGCAACTCAGTCAAGGATCATTTGGCTGATTTTTGAAAGTAGGTGAAACCTTGTGCAAAATGGGGAAAACATCAACTGCACGCGGAAGACCTTCGGAAGTAACAAGAAATCTTGCTCTTAATTTATAAACTATAAATGTATTTCAACACTTACGTATGTAGCTCAATTTTTTCAACTTGAAATATTTTAGAGGAAGCACCAAAGAAGTTTACTGAGGTATCGGTTCGATTAGACCACCTGGACCACTGGGCGAAATGGGTAAATAACCGTTTGACATGCAAGCTTCCGCGATATAATCGATACGCTTTCGTCAAATGTGAAAAGTGTGACATAAATGTATGCCTCAATAAATCAAGAATGAAATGATTTCATTCAGAATAATGTTGCTAACAATTACTTTCAAGAAGCTTTCTATGATTAACTTCTAATTTTTTTTTACAAAAAAATCATTTACACTGATTTGAATCAAATTTTTTTATACAATTGTAATTAACAATCTTTTCTCAAAATAGCTATATATGTACATATGTATGTATATTTATTTGCACTTGAAAAGGATAATTTCAAATAAATTAATGAAACTATAAAACTCCTTGAATAATGGCTTATTTTCTAGACCTGATTTTGCGTAAACAAAAAACTTCTACTTCTTATTGTTATTGGTCAAATTTTAACAGCCATGGAGTTAAAGTACTCTGCCAGAAACTTGCTTTGCAAAATAATCGATGAACAGACTGATTTATTTTTCAGAATTATTTCGAAATACTCATGGTGTCCTATGATAGATCCTTCCACAAAAACCATATCTTTTATGTTCATTAGGGTAAGGTCTTGGAATAAAATCCCTAATCAGCAATGACCCTCTTTCAACATAGTCATTTTAACTCGTTTGGCAAAATCTACATGTGCAGTTTACATTAGTATTTATGTAGTATACTCGTATGTATGTTTCACTTTTCCACTGAAATGAAATTAATCAATTGTATTCGCCGAAGCGAAACATGCAGAGGATGAGAGTACGTCAAAAACAACACACAGTACAGGACACAATCATGGTTCACTCGACTGAGTGTGTAATCCTTATTAAAGCAATCAATTTATCTTCTTTGTGCAATGGAATGAGTCCTGTTGGAGGGTGGCTATGCAACGGTTTCAACAAGAACTGCCGTCCGGAACTTCGTAAAGACACTGTTTTCCACAGAATGGGTACTTATTGTCAATCTCTTTATTATTGCTTTCAATTGCATGTTTATTCAGCTGAATTCGTTTTCGTGAGGATTGGATAGAAATGCTATTCTAAATAAATAGATACATGGGAGTACAATATTTGTATGTATTAAGCATTATGATCTGACTGCGCAATAAATCATATCCCATATGAAAGCCAGAAATTGTTTCATTTTTGATCCAAGATAAACCTACAATCTTTATTCCAATTTTCATTGTTACTTGACCTACGGTTCTGAGCATCTAATAATCACCGACAGTAAATCAAAGGTACCTGAGTCAGTAGGACCAACCACATCTGCCCGAGTACCTGCAGCCTAATGCGGGCGTATGCCAGACACTCACAGCGGACGTGCTTCAATGCATCATCATCACTCTCACAGAAAGAACCGCAGGATGTTGTGTGACTTATGTATGTCTAGTATTTAGGTGCTCAGCAAAAGTGTAGCGGCGGATTAGAACGCCAATAAGAAGTCGCCAGATTTTCCCTCCGCCGGACAGCAGGAATGGCGCAAGTTTTGGGTTCTGAAAAACTCTCCCCTAACCGGTTGCCTAATAAATTCATTGGCTATCTTATTTCTCACGGTCCAATTTTGACCTGAAACCTAAACAAGACTCATTGAATTGCATAGAATTTTCGAACTTACTTGAAAGATTTTAAATGAATGTGGGCTGCAGCTACAAACTCAGATAATCCGGCCTCATCAACGATTCTACATAATTTATTTGATTACAACCAGGATTGCCGCCGGGGTAAGTGCCCGGTCATAGAAAAAAATTATAGTTATGAAGCAACAACAAGCGTCACATATAGACGGATCTACTGTTGACAGGCACTAGAAGAGAAATAAGAACAACGAACTTCGGATCTGTACGTGGAATGTTAGGTCATTTAATAGGCCGCTTGCAGTAGTTGTCCGGCTGCAGAGACTCTGGACTGCTACAAAGCAGATGTTACCGCCATTCGAGAAAATCGATGGGATGGGCCTGACAATAGGAGGATGAAAAACTACGACACCTGCTACGGCTATTACTATTGATGGAAAAGACATCACCTGTTTGGATGCGGGTTTGTTCTTAGCCTTAGATAAGAAGTCTTGAGTTTCCGGCACCTTAACGAGCACCTTGTGGAATATTTAACGCTAAATTTGGAAACATTAGATTCATATGCGCGATGCCACCACAGAGGAGAAAGATGACAACACCGAAGATAGCTTCTACGAGCTCTTGGCCAAGACCTACGAGGAGTGCCCCAGCTATGACATTAATATTGTCCTCAGTGATATTAATATAAAGCTGTTAAGAGAGGGTATCTTTGGTAGTACTATCGGAAGGTATAGCCTGCAAGAAACCACCTCTGATAACGTGTTCAGACTAATCGCCTAGCCGCAGGCTAGGTGAAACATTGTTGTAGCATGGAGATCTTCTGGGCAATCAATCGTCAACCAGATAGATCATATTGCGATCGACGCAAGGCACTCCTCTATTATTATCGATATCCGAACGTTGTGAGATGACAAAATCGACTGGAACCTCGCAAAGACAAGCAACTGAGGGAAAGTTTAACGTCAGACGGCTACAATCGGTAGAGATTACCAAACCCTTTTCTGATCGAGTCTACCTTAATTTCTTAAGAGGTATAGAACCCACTTGCAGCACATATTGAAGACCAGTGGCAACATTGCCAAAAAGCCACTCGGTCACCACAACGAAACCCCTGGCTTGACGACAACTGCCGGTAAGCGCATGCAGCTACGCATGAGGCATACAAACCGGCGCTGAATGGATGGATTAAAGCTGCTCACGAGCTCGACGAATAGAAGAAAGCCTGTAGAGATTGGAAATAGTATTTCTGTAGAATGTACGAATATAAAGGCGATGACGAAGAAAATATCATAGTCAGGCAGAATGAATTTTGCAACAGGACGATGTAGCCCAACAATTCCAATCCGACCTGGATGAAGTGAAGAAAGCCATATCTGAGCTTAAGTCTCACTGCTGGTGCTGCGATGACTTGGTAAGGAGCATTCACCGACTAATCTGTAAAGTACGGTTGGACGAAAAAATACCTGATGAATGGATCCTCAATCAATCAATCAATAAATTATGTGAACGCCTGAAGCCGTTCGTCAACAACCTAACTGATCCCTATTAGTGTGGCTTCCACCATCGGCAGATCTTAAAAAAAAAACACGAGCTCCAAATCGATACACACCACCTATTCATCGATTTTAAGGCCGCGTATGACAGTATCTATAGAGAAGAACTATACAGAGCAATGTCGATCCGTTTGTTCAGGATGATGATGACGTGCGATTTCTTTAACATCGTTCTGGAAAGAAAAGTGAAAAACTCACGCGCCAACATAAGAGGTGCAATCTTACAATTACTCGCATATGCCTATGATATTGACATAATTGGAAGAGAATAGTGTGATGTCAGTGGCGCTTTCGTGAGTATTGAAACGGAAGTAGTGAAGATGGGTTTGACAGTCAATGAGGGGAAGTATATGGAAGACCAAGTATATGCTGTCAACATATAAGGACTCCACCAGCGCTGAGATCAAACGAAGAATAACTCTTGCGAATTGCTGCTTCTTTGGGCTAGGAAGGCAATTGAATAGCAAAGCCCTTTCTCGAACAACAAAAGTACCGTATGGTGTAGGGGCATGGACTTTATCAAAAACGGATGAGAATGCTCTTGGCTGTTTTGAGGGGAAAATTCTTCGGGTGATTTTCGGTCTCGTCTGCATAGACAGTGAGTGGAGGAGGAGATACAACAACGAACTGTACGGGTTGTATAGCGACATCGACCTAGTCAGAAGGGTGAAAGTCCAACGACACCAATGCTCCGGTGCAAAAAGTCTTCGAATTCGCGCAGTATAGAAAGTCCGGGAAACAAGTGGAAGAGGACCTTAACTAACATAACGTGTGAAACTGGAGACATGTGGCTAAATATCGATCTGGCTGGAGACGCTTTTTTGATTTATGAGCAGGTTCGCCCCGGTCTGTAGCGCCACCTTAAGTTATTAAGTAATCAGGTTTGCTCTATCTCCGTTTGGAAAATAGATAAGAATTATCGCAACAAAAAGTAAAATTTAAGGTAGTCTTCTCCTCAGAAGACACAAAAAGATCTTGCCACATCGTAGATCAGTGTTGGAGCCACTTTCTCAGATTTTTGTCGAAATTATTCATGAGCACAGGGAAGTTAACTTTGTAATCTCGCAGTTGAGAGTGCGGTCTATTATATGCATATCAAGGAGAGACAGAATAATAAGCGCATTTAGGCAAAAACTGGTGATACTAAAGTAAGCGCTTAAACAGACAAGACAGTCCATCCTTTGAAATCTGGCATAACTCGCAGTGAGGTATTGTGGTAGAAGATTGTTCTATCATTCAACAGACACTATAGAACTATGTTGGGTGACAAACCCCATTACCAGCAGACAGCTTCTTTACGTTGTCCGAAAGCCTACAACACCTCCTAAGTTATCGACGTGGCAAATTTAGCTCAAAGGATTTTGTTGGAAGAACGGATAGTGATACCTTTTACCACTATATGAGTCAGTTCAGTCTGCTTTCTCCTTTTAGTGAAGAGAATGACATTAAGTTTGAGAGGACTGAAAGCCAAATTCTTTTACAAAAATCCTCGATCACGTCTAGAGCTGCCTGCGCTTTAGACTAAACGACCGCAAATCGTGATTCGACAGAAAGTGGATACACCATCAATGTCGATGAAAATGCCCAGAGCGTATTTCGTCTTGTTAAGTGCGCCTCCAATTCTGCCAACCAGATTTTGAAGCGCACTCTCACTAAATCCTCCCCTTTGACAGACATATTGCATTTTGGATAGAGGATGTATTCGCAAAGACCTTTGTGCACATGAAGCTCAACCATTCTATACATGCATATAGTTCCGGATAATCAATTCGGTTTTAAGGCGGGACGTGATATCTCACATGCCACGTCTAAACTGGTGTCCGATATCCAATGGAACAAACGCAAGAAAAAGTGCACTGGTGCCTGCCTTGTTGACTTGGAGAAGGCCTTCGACACCGTATGGTTAGAGGGTCTTTTCTATAAGCTGACTAGGCTGGGGATCAGTAAACCACTCCTGTACATTCTTTATAATATGCTAACCAACAGACAGTTCATCGTGAAGAATGGTGATGTGACTTCTGTTGGAATATTTCAAATTAAAAATGGTCTTCAGCAAGGCGCGGTCAATTCGCCGATCCTCTTCAACATTTATACAAGCGACTTGATAGGTTCACTTCCCCATACTATTGCGTACACAGACGATTTGATAGCGTACAGAACAGGTCCAAAAATCGAGGTCATTAATACTCTCTTACAGCGTGACTTCGATAAGATAAGACGATTTTGCGATGACTGGAAGTTGAAAATCAACTTTCAGACGTCGGAAACCATTCTCTTTAGGACGCCGTTGTCTGGAGCCTCTAGGGTTACCAGAAAAAATTGGCGAAAGATCTCTATCATTGGACAACGCGGACAACCTCTTGCCTGTCGAAATGTAGTCAGATACCTTGGAATCTGGCTAGATCAGTTTCTATATTTTGGCAAAAATGTAGATGCTGCTCTGGTCAGAGCTAAAGGTGCCTTTGCCCTTACAAAGAGACTGTTTTATAGCAGCCAACTCGATGCGAGGGTAAAGGTAATCTGCTACATGGCCCTTATCAGGCCCATGCTGGTATTTGGTTGTCCCGTGTGGTTCAATGTACGAGCAAGTTTAATGGAAAAGATTCGGGTGTTTGAGAGGGCTTGCCTTAGGGCCTGTCTTCGCTTGTACAGAACACCAGAGTCGGAGTACAAAAAATTTTATCCTAATGAGGTCCTTTACAACAGGGCGAACCTAATACGAGTGGACAACTTCGTAATTAAGCTGACTCGAAGGCACATTGCAAGAGCAATGACGTCGACGAATAACCTGATATCTGGGGCTTACTACCCCAATCACCTTTACCACGAGAGTGTGCGCTCTGACGGCTTCATTCCACCGGAAGCATTCCTCTACCTAGATCAGATAGGGTTGATCCAGGATAGATCGGCGGTGCCGTTAATCTTCCATGTCGCTCGGACAGCTGGGGACAGGCGACTCAACTACAACAGAGACGTCGCACACGGCAGTGTGGATCGCCTCAGGTTCAGTAGGGCGGTGGGGAATCGCGATAAGAGGGATGTCGTTCGGCAGCACCAGCATTTCTGGTGGTTGAATGATGGAGAAGATGTTTCGTCGTCGTTTCCGTCAATTACGGACCAGCCTCACTAATGAGACAGGGCTGACCAATGTATTTGCTTTGTAAATAGCGATGGCCAGCTTACATAGGTTTAGGTTAGCATTTAAGAAACATATACATATATCAGTGTATACAAAGGTGTATACTGATATATGTATATGATTGTGTATAACGTCTATGTGTGTTTATGTGTGTATTGTACAGTTAGTTTAGGTAGGCTAAGGTTTATTTTAAGTTAGATACTAAGTTTTTATTAAAAATAAAAAATTATGTCCATATGCTAAGTTTTGTTAACAAATTTTTTTCTTAGCTTTAAGTATACAAAATAAATAGTTCTAAGAAAATGTAAATAAAGTCGAAAGACATAGATATAAGTATTCAGAGTAGCTTAGAGTGCCTGCGTGGGGTCAGTAAGTTAGTATAAGATTGGTAAGTAATTTTAAGCTAGCATTTAAGCATTTTTTGTTAGTATGTAAGAGTTAGCGATTAAGAAAATAAAATGCATTTAAAACTAAAACTAAACTAAACATTCTATACATGCACTTTAAAGTATAGTAAAAGTAATGATTGCTTTATACCAATCTTGACGAGAGTGTAGTCTGTTTTTCAGATTTTTGGCGAAAAGTTCAAAAGGATTTTGGCTTGTATGTTAGTGCCAGGCCGACAGAGAAGATTTTCTTCACATACATACATACATATATACTCATCTGTTTATTTACGAGTACCATATATGTACCAAAATAAAACTCTGTGAACATCCGAATTGAGAAAAAGTAAATATTGACCGAAATGATGCGTGTGTTAATTGGCTCATTTCCCAGGATCAATGCTCTCATTTTCAATAACCTTCATGCGAATTATAAACGGGAAACCTGTGATTTTCTGGTCCTTTCAGTGTTCGGACTTAACATCGGACAAATAGATATTTTTCAAAGGATCTCTACATAAATCATGCTCACATTTTTTTTCCTCGTATGTTATTACCCGCATTCTGATTGGGGATAAGAATCCAAAGCCTAGTTCAACAAATAAAATGTAACAAAACCCAGAGGGAATGCATTCGATTTTCAATCCATTAATCCATTACTTGTCTGAGGACCTGCAACAAATTTCCCAACCGAAAGCCGATGAAACGGATTTTCTTTGTTACCTTTGACCAATGTAAAAATAACACCTGGTACGAGTATGCAGCAGGAGTTAACAGGAAACAACGCTAGGCGATCACACATTTACCTGGACATCAAAGGTGACTTATCACGCAGTTACACCGATCTAAAGATCTGCAGATGTTTTTTTTTTTGGTAAATTATCAGAACAAATAAACACATTCCAATTGTAATATATGAGAGGTGTGACAAAAGGACATCCACACATATGTATTGTTACACCCATATGTAATTTCAATTGTGGCACGGCAGTATGGTTTATTGTTTTGCAACAGAAAAGTAGCTATGAGGATAAAAAATCTCCTGACTACGGTGTATCGAAAAGGATATTTCGTCTTTATCGCCAATGGTAACTACTAAATAAGTTTAGGAGCCAAAAGCTAAAGGACCTATTCACATAAAAGATAAGTTACTGACAAGCAGTTCGATAAAAAAAAAGTAATAATGTACAACATAAATCGTTGTAAGAGTCCTTTTATAATAAAATGTAACAGAGAATGAGAACATAAAGACGAGGATCATATACATTATCCCTTGGGCGAGTATTTGTCGTGTTTGTCGCGGCCAGATCTGAGCCATTAACTGAATTCCATACGAATGAGGACGCCATGGTCATAATTTATACTGCACACGATTTTGAAGGGATTTTTTTTACGGGACTCTTTGTAGCTATAAAATTTTTAAATTAAATCTTTTGTTACAAAGCGAATCGAATCGACGAATGAGGGTTTCATCTCCGTAAATACTCGTACTCGTAGATGTGCATGCGGTAAAGTGCAATTTGCCAAAAGATCGATTGTACTCATATCATACAACAAACGAGGAAAAAAGTCCTTTGGTTTCGATAGATGGATTTTGGGGGGTGTGCTTAGAACGCAGACAATTAAGGGAAAGAATTTCAGATTGTAAGGAGACATGTAAGATTTATTGCCGATAATTTTGGGTTTCACATCCGCAGAGTGTGTAAATATAAAATTCTATAAATTGAAAGTTACTCGTACATCTGGTGGAGTGAAAGCAACTAAAAGGAGTTGTGTTGTTTGAAGGATTTCGGACATTTTTACATGCATAATTACATTAGTCATGGTAATTCAATTGTTATTCATTTTAGATCCTTTGAAGATTTTTTTCTCTTCCTCTTCAATGGCTCGATTGAAGACTTACCCATGACAACTGTGAGTGAGTTTTTTAGTTATGGATGTTTTTTAGTTTTCCATGTCACATGCTGAGAATACCAGTTTTGTCTTTCAGTTTGTTATGGTTAGCCGTAGATACTCTGGAAAACGTAATTTTTCACAGTTGGGAACACAGTGCTTTGATCTAAGGTGCAGCCTTTCCAGCTCTTTAAAACCAACCGTGCGAAGGAAAGGGCATTTAAAATGCACAGATTTGTGTTTAAATGATTTCTGTTTTAAAACATTCCTAGTTGACTTGCCTTAAAGATTGTGTTTCATATGTATATTTAAGAAAGGCATATTTGACTTCGGAGCAAGAGTGAAAAGTACATTTGTTTAGACAGTTCGGTACTCATCTGCCTACAAAGTACAATTTTCAAAGTCTTCTGCAGCTTCTGTAGCAAAGGCAGTAACTTATTTTTGGAAAATTGTTTTACGCGACACCTTGTACAGCACTTTTATATAAAGAAGCCAGTTGGAACTAATTCATCATAAATGTCCACACAGATGTCCACCGATTCCTCAAAATATAAATGTAGTTCATTGCCACCGGGGTTCCTCCTGAGGAGGAATGAAAGGAGGTGTCCTTAAGGGAGAAACCAGTGCCACATCCGTCTTCTGTTCTGGAGCCATCCTTGAAGATGAAAGTCGACTTCGTATGATGGCAACAACTGTAGTTCTGGTTTCGTTGCATAGCAGTGGAGTGTCTATAACACTAGTCCAAATACAGGTAGTAAAAACCCTTCGTTAAAGCAGTCTATACTACTTCCTTTTCAACGAAACATGACCTTGAGGGTGCAGCCCATAATGTGAATATGTATAAAGAGCAGGGAAATTCATCTGAGGGACCTGAGCTGAGCCTGATGTGGTATATAAAGACCTTATGCAGCCAAGACACGCCGTGCTTTGAAGTCTGATAAAACCAGAGGTGACATATTCTTCTGAAAGCGTATTCAACCAAACAACCGAATTGGTCTTTCCACAACCATGAAGGTTCAAAAGACCCTTCTGGTGGCAAACCCCATGTCTTGTATAAAGCTCATTTACAGTACGTCTTGGAGGTTCCCAATGCCGCATTTTTTAGGATGACAGACACATAATTAGCTTCGTTGGAAAAGTGGATGATACTAATTTATTTAACCGCTAGATAAGTCAGACCAGGCTGATTCCTTCTTCTCGTATCTTTAAAACTTCTTTTTTGACAGAATAGACCGAAGCCCATTTCTGGTGCACCAATTGTCGACCATGTCGGTATAAGGGTTACTCTTACTGTTCACCAAAGGGTCGCCACGTATGCCAATGCCAGGCCTAGCAATGAAAATTATTTAATTCGTGAAGCCACCAAAGGACTCAACAGCGTATGCAATTTCGTCACCTTTTACCAAAACCAACGATAGTTATTAGCTACATACGAGGCAGAATTGAAGGCTCACTCGACAAGAAGGAATATGCGCTGGCCATTTTTACCGACATTTGAGGTTCTTTCAAGATCGCAACTGATTACGGATGCTGACTGTCGCCAAATATGTGATGTCGGGCCTAAACAGGGGTTGTCCGCATGGCGGCGTCCCCTGTTTTCACTGCTTTGATGCGTGCTAGTTGATTCACTGCTTAGCGCGCTCAATAATTCTGAGGGCTATCCCCAAGCATACGAGGATGATGTAGCTGTACAGTCTGTTGGATGTAGTCTAGCAACAATTTGCTCTAAAGAGTGATCGACGATTGGTGCACTAGAAATGGGCTTTTTCAGTTCTCTGAGGTCGTTCTCTTTATGAGAAGAAGGAAACTGGCCTGACTCAACTATTGTAAAGTTATTTTTACCATACAATTCTCCAAAGAAGCTAAGTATGTGGGGTCATCCCGGATAACAAGCTTCTATGGACTAAACACGTTAGGCGTTGTCGGCCTTCTGGAAGTACAAATTAGCTATCGGCAGGACATGAAGCCTATCACCGAGAAGGGTCCTTTGGCCCTACAGGGCTATAATAAGGCCTATCATGCGACACTGCTGCTTTTACCAGATTCCAAAGAATGGTCTATCTCGGCTGCATGGGCAAATTTGATCCCACTGTAGACGCATTGATATCCATGTTATGAGCTGCACTCTGTAAGCCATGTTCCATTTAAAAATAAGTGGTCGTTGGTATAACGTGCACTGGAGCTTTGATGACCTTGCACGCAGACTGTCTTATGATTGTGGTCTTACCCGACGTTCCGTCGGACCCAATGACACAAGAACTCCTGCTGCAGAAAATTAAGAAGTCGAATTTCCCTGTGTCCAAGACTGGTTTCGGGCAGAATATGAGCCAGGAAACAAATGTAGTCGGGTCATCACGGATATGGCTCCATAACCGATATAGGATGCGGCGCTGCTGGCGTGTTTCCGGGGGCGACAACCTTAGATTTCACTCCTCAGTATGAAAAGTAGATCTGTCTTCCATGCGGAGATATACGCAATCCTGATGGCAACGAACTATACTGTGAAGAAATGGTGGAAGTTGCGAAGCATTTGCATCCGTTGCGACAGCCAAGCTGCGCTTAGAGCTTTGCAGAATCCTCTTACGACTTCCAAGCAGTCGGAAGACTGAATTCACTGAATCTTGTCTAGATCCCAAGTCGCAATGGGATCACGGGAAATGAAATCTCCTATGTACATGCAAGACAAGACTCAGAGGAGTGTTTTTCAGGACCTGAACCTACTTTGACTAGGCGACAGATGGCCTGACACCCCATCGTCTTCCTGACGTTTCTATCAGCGCCCTTCCTGTTGTCCCTCAGCAGGAAAGACTGCAGGTTGCTTATACTGGCGTCGTGAAGGTGCACTATACTTTTGCTAAGCACTTAAATGTGCTGGGCATAAGTGATACAACATTCTACGAGGCTTGCTGTTAAAATGATGGTGACACTGAGGACTATAACCTTGGTGAACGTCCGGCTTACGCTCGCATCATGCTTACATATCTTTCTTCGAAAGACTGAAAGATTCCCTGAAAGCAAGGTACAAGGAGTACAATGGACTAGTTCTTTGTCCGAGTGCTCTGTTCCGACAGGATACAGCTACAATAGCATGTGTTACTTATTTCACTTGCGAATTCAGCAATGGTTGTACTATAAGCTAGTCCTGATCAGGTGGTTGGGAAGTGAATCTCGAGACACTTGTCTCCGCTTTCTACTCAGTGTAGGTGCCATTGGATTCCCAGTTTGGCTAATTTGCGCCTTTTAAGTATTTTGGCAAGACTGCTAGTTTCACAGAGTATTTCGATCTATTCGCAGAAGGCTTAGGCCGTATTCTTGGAAATTGTAATTAGTTTCTTATATTCTCTTTGCTAAGATTTGCAAAAAACTTTACTATTCGGTTTCCGAACATCTACCTTTTATTTCATTCTAGGCTTAAGAAGGTCTTGCTTCCGCAATTTTTGGTTGAGTCCTAACAATGTTGACAACCAGATTAGACGAAAATATGATGTCCGAGGACAACTGGAACAAGTTATTAGTTAGTTATTTTATTTGTGATCAAAACTTAAATTTGTATAACAATATTTATGATTCTACAGAGATACGATTATATATATACCTTACTACTGAAAAATTATTACAATAATACAATTAGACAGAGAAAAAATAACAATAGGTTTGAAGGAAAATTCCACAGTTAAAAAACCTTCTTTAGAATAAGTGCACCGCTTGGACAGAGAAGAGAAAAGAGCTTCTGTGAGAACCAAAAACACAAGGCTTGATTTCAGCTTATTAAAAGAATAAATAAGTAAATAAATAAATAAATAGATAAATAAATAAATAAATAAATAAATAAATAACTAAATAAATAAATATATAAGTAAATAAGAAAGAAAAAACAAAAAAAAATAAAAATAAATAAATAACAAGTAAATAAGTACATAACACAAATAAATAATTTAAGGGAAAACAATCATAGCAATAAATAAGTTTGTTTACATTTAAGCACTGAGTTATTTGGATAACAATTTAGAGGCTCAGTATTACAAAGATAAGTTTGAAATCAAGTCGTTGTCAGATGTTAAACATGAAGTGTTATATTTTTCATGCAGTCTAGCGATTCTGTCGATGACTTTTTCCAATTTAATTAGTTTATGTACTCGTAGTTCTTCAGTAGAGAAAAATCAGGGAAGATTTAACATGGTTTTAAGAACTTTATTCTGAGCTCTTTGAAGCCTAAGTATGTGACTTTTGGCACACTTTCCCCAGACAGGACACCCATAAAAGATTATAGATTGAAAAATGACCTTATAAATTAAAATCTTGTTTTCGTTGCTCATTTTAGAGTTCCTACAGATAAACGGATATAGTGTTCTGGTGGTAATGTTAATCTTATTGTTTCTTGAATATGTAGCTTAAAAGTCAGTCGCGTATCTAAATAGATCCCAAGATACTTGGCACTCGATCTCCACTCAATATGATTGCCATTAAGGGAAAGATTGTAGCTTGGAAGGAAACAGGCTTTTCTTTTTCGAGTAAAAAAGAGAGCCTGAGTCTTAGAAGCATTTATTTTAATCTTCCAATTATTATAGCATTCTTGGACTATGTTTAATGAGGATTGCAAATTGGTTACGATATTAGAACCAATTGCATCAGACGAGTAGATGCAAATATCGTCCGCGTATAAGGCAAAATTTGAGTTGGTAAGTATAGGAAAGTCAGAGGTGTATAAATTAAATAAAATTGGGCCAAGTACTGATCCTTGCGGTACTCCAGCTTTCACTTGGTTTGCCCTTGATAGTGACCCATTTACGGAGACCCTAAAGCTACGACACGTCAAAAAGGACTGCACTAGTTTTACAATGGACAAAGGGAAGTTGTATCTTATCACTTTATGCAACAAAGCTTGATGCCAAACAGAGTCAAATGCTTTGCCAGTGCTTTTTCCTGTTGTAAATTCATTTTTTATATTTTTCGTAATGCGATGTACTTGATGAACTGTGCTACAAAAAGGCTTGAAACCAAATTGTTCTCTGGGTAGAATGATGTTCCCATCCATGAAGGCAACGATTTTATTTTTAATTATTTTTTCAAAACATTTACTAAGACAACTTAACAGACTTATTGGCCTATAGCTAGAAGTGACATTCGGGGCTTTACCAGGTTTTAAGATGGGTACAACTTTGGCATTTCTCCAAGCATTCGGAAAATACCCAAGCAGAAAGCAATTATTAAATAGACGTTGAAGATATTTAATTCCCGAGTCAGGAAGATGTTTGAGACATGCATTTTTAATCCCATCGAAGCCAGAAGCATTGTGTGTTTTTAAATTTGCTACAACAATTTCAACTTCATCTTTAGATACAAAATTAGAGTTCCTGTTGCAAATGTACGAATTGAGAATACCCATAGACTGTTCAACTGAAAATTTAATACTGGGTGAAGATGTGATATTATTGGTGATCAAATGGTTATCAGCAAATTCTATGGCCAGGGCGTTCGCTTTATCCGTATTTGAGATCAATATTGAATTCCCTATTTTAAATGCAGGTATGTGTACATGTCTTTTTTTTATAACTTTAATTATGTTCCAGAATGGCTTACTGCCTTTTTCCAGAACCTGTAGCTCCATAACTTAAGCGATGTGAGAAATATTTCGTTCCTCGTTCGCTTCCATAGCGATCTCTGTGAATTTCTAATTTTTATGAATTTTATAATATAGCAAGGGAGAGTTGTAAAAGCTTTATTAGGAAGAGATTTTTTAGGCACAGATAGATCTACAGAATCAGAGATCAGTTTGGTAAATTTTTCAACAGACTAATCTATTTGCGAATGAGTTGTGGCTAAGTCGTCACTGCTGGGATTTCGTACATTTCGTACATGTCTATTAAATTTTACCCAATCTGCATTTATAAAGTCATAAACAAGATTAGTTATATGAATAGGGGTAAGATGGACACTACATAAAACTGGAAGATGATCTGAGCTAAGTTCATTGATTGCAAGAGACTGTGTAAATAGTGCAGTCCTGTCGGTAAAGAACAGATCCAAAGTAGATGGATTGTTCCTTCTACTTGATGGGAAATAAGTTGGATGGGGAGGGTAAAGAATATCAAAAGGGTGGCTGGAATAGAGGTCACCAAGAGTATTACCCCTAGAGTTCGCCCTAAGGCATCCCCAGTTTCTATGCCGACAATTAACCCCCCCCCCCCCCCCCCCCCACCCTACTAAATAAGTATCGTTGGTACTGATCAATTTCCTTATATCGTGACGAACGTTTTCGCGTCTCTGCCGTGAAGAAGACCCACCCGGAAAATAAGCACTGTATATTTTTAATGACGAACCATTTACAAAAGGAACCTCAATTCCGATGTTTTCAATGCTCTTGGTTCCAATAATTGGTAGAACTTTATGTTGGATTGAACGCTTGACTATAACTGCAACCCCACCTTCTCTTCTCTCTTCTCTGTCAAGGCGATAACAAATATACATAGAGTTCGATATATTAATATTTGAATCTAGCCAAGTTTCCGTTATTAACTCGACATCAATATTATATTTGACAAAAAAAGCATATAATTCCAATTTTTTACTTCGAATGCCTCTAGCATTCCAACAAATTATTTTTAGACTACGATTACTCATTTTGACTTATATACATACTTAATAGCTAATTGGGTTATAACACTAAATTGCTCAGCCTTAGTTGTGCATTTGTCAAGTAACGTTAACATCTCTGTTGTGAGTGCATTAATCTCATACATAGAAAAAAGCAGCTCGCTTGTCTTATTACCGATAAGGTTATTGTTTGACCAAACATTAGACGTGTTGCGGTTATCAACCGGTTCAGGTACTTTGGCGACAGTAGTATTGTGATGCGATGGAAGAGCAGGAAAATCCGTAAAGTTGATTTTAAATGTTGACGTTTTGTTCTGCGGACGAAGCAAATTGTTTTTTGAAGAAAGCTTATGCTTCATTTCGGTAAAGCTCAAACGGTTCACACAAGACGGATCGTTGGATTTATGATTTCCCTTACAGTTTGCGCAAAGAATGGTGTTGGAATCACACTCACTCGTCTTGTGACTCGCCGCGCATTTGGCACAGTGGATTTTTATGTGGCAATTCTTCTCGCCATGCCCGTACATTTGACAATTATAACATTGTGTTAACCTGTTGCGCTGCCTACGTGCAAAGTCCCACTTGACTTGAGTCTTAAAAATTGACTTAATTTTTGTTTTAAGGTCAAATAGTTTCACAGAGCCAATTTCAAGAACACTAGAAAGAGCACCTCAGTAAAACGCTCATGTTTGACCTTTATCATTTTAATATTCTGGCATTTAAGACCAAGATTTCAAAGTTCTTTTTTGAGTTTTTCAACATGCATCTCATCCAGTCCATATAACACCACCTTAAGTGACCTTGATGCAGGAAGATCGTGAGTAAAAAATTGCCAGTTCTTAGACCTAAGCACTACACATAATTTATTGTATGATTCAATACTTTCACAATTTGTTTTGTTTCCAATAGATATTTTTTTTTATGTAATAATTATCAATTAATGTTTCTCGAAGGAGAGAATGGACTTCGGTGGTCGATTTATGTAGAACACATACCGATGGAATTTTCACGTTTTTCGAAGACGATGAATTTATTACCACGTCATCACATTCGATTTCCTCATTATCAGAATCTGGTAGACACTGTAGGGGCGCGAAATAGTTAACTCGAGAATTTTTATATTTAGTTCCCATTTTGTGGAACTTATTAATTGCAGACTGAGGATCTTCAACATACTCGTAACTCAATCGTACGCGTTTGGGAATTTTGCTTGTTTTTAACTTTTCTTTTCTCGTTAGGACCGTACACTGACTGGAACAAGTAAGGAGAAGCCTACATGCGTTGTCTAAAAATACTCGTAAATGAAATCTAATAGTTGCTATCAAAATAGAACTTAAGCCTTTTTTGTGCTAGTGCTGCAGGTCGCAATATGTCTTTATATTTGTGTTCGTACGCCTAATTCTACTCAACTAAGAGGGACACTGTATAGCAGCTGTATTACTAAATCTCCGAACAATACAGAATTTGTGATATTTTACAATGCTTCCAAGGTGACTGAATTCTGTCCATGTTAGACCATTGGGTTAACCTTAAAATAAACTACGAGTATCTGGTTGCATGATAAATGCGAACCCACAATCTAAATCAAAATCGAAACCACTGACAAAACCGAATTTGTTCGGTGAGTGGCAAAAGAGCACGAACAATTGACTGACAATCTATTGTAAATTTTTTCTAAACCTTCAAACATTCACTAGAATATCACTTTTCTCTGATTAAAAGCTCGCTGCCAACCCCACTGGTCACCGGACACCGACCACAGAAACTGCCTGCTAACTAATCCACAAATTAAAATACACATTCCAAAACCAAAGCCAAATCCCGCATAGTGCTTACATATTCATTGCATTTCATTGATTGAACTTAAATGGTGCTTCCCCAGAGAACCCTTTGAATCCATTATTTAAGTCCTAAATCATCACAAGTCTGCAACTCTTCATCATGGCAACTTTCAGTAAACTCTGTATGTCAACGTCAGTCAAACCGACTGATATGGCGAACCCCCCTTGAACACATTCATAATATCCTTTTGCACTAGTAAGAGGATGTATAATACCCGGGCACTCGTAGAAACTTGCAATCTGCTCACGTTAATAATGCATGCGGGCAGATAATTACGAAAATGTTGCAGTAAACCACAATCGCGAATCCCTCAACAATTCTAACCGCCAACCCATTCTAACCATCGAGGTGTATGAGCATGAGTACGAGCACAAGTACGAGGACTCGCATTGATGCAGTAACCTTGTAGCTATAGTAACTGACGTAAACAAAAGCCAGTCGCTCCTCCTCCTCCTCCTCCTCGGTGGTAAAGCGTAATTCACCAATTGATGACGATAGCAACAGTGTGGCTATTGCGATACAAATTGCAAAGAAAAACAAAGAAAAATCAGCCTTTGAATCGATTGGACGGCGCGGCGGCTTGACTTTACTGGATGCATGCGATACAACGAATAGCGCCGTACTGCTCCAAGCAACCGTAGTCAAGGATCAGCTTTGAAAATGCACCTTCCCATTACCCATCCACATCGCGGCGGCCGATTCATTCCAACTGTGGATTTGTTTTCGGATGCCTCAAAGGGTTGTTCAAATTAGTATGATATTGGCAATTATGCGTGACCACATCGTACAATAAACAAAGCTTCGCGCTGTGTGTGTTTATTTACCCTATTGGCGGCAAGGGGATGCGTTTTAGCCTTTCGACAGAACAGCAGGAGCTTGTTTTGCTTTGCTTTACCGGATGACGCAACGCGCAGTAGAACTGCTTTGGCTTTGGTGTCGGCTTCCAGCTAAATTAATATGTTGCCGTACTGCATAGCTTTGTTTCCTGTAAATTGAAACCAAAAATGGTGGACATCCTCCGCGCGGGTGGTTAAACAGAGTATTGTAATAATGAAATCTGTTTATGCAAGCAACTTAGGGGTGGGTTGATAGATGCAGTCGTATTAAATCAAGCTGATTAGCGGAGTGTGTTGACTATTGGAAAGTAATCTTTTTAATTTTTTTTTTTGAATGCGCGCAATTTGTAAATGAGAATGAATGAAACTGGCTTGCATAGCTTTTGAATTAACTAATTGTGCGGCTGCATAAATGTAAGCTATTCGAAATGGAACATATTGCCAGCCTTCGGGTTAAGCAACACAACCACAAGTATTTCAGAAGTTTTGCTTTGGATAATTTTTATATTTTTTTAAAGTAACTTAAGGTACTCGTATGAAGATTTCAATTCTACTGATTTATTCCGGAACCTTCTGAAAGTGCAACTGTTGTCAGTACATGCCGAATATCATGAGAGGCATATGCCCAGAAGAAGTTTACAGAAATCATGATAAACTCTTTTCTGGACGAAATTAATGTGAATTATTATTTAGCTAAGAAAGTTCAGTAGATGAAGTAAAAGAATTAAGCACTTAGGTATATCTGCCGTGTACGACTTATTCCAAAGAGCGCCTGTGCTCATATCGGGATTAGCGCCCTTCTGATGGTACTGAGATCACCTCCAGAGCTTACTAGAAGTCGTGTATAAGGTGCGATTTGTAGATCCAAAGGACTCTCTCGGTGACAACCCTCATGTCTTCCTGAAAGCTCGGCTGTGTAGTGGAGTGTTGGCCAAAAAGCCAAAAAGAAGAATGACTGTCAGGTACTTAGCGTTGTTCGAAAAGCAATAGTCTTGCTCTTAGCACTAAATGAGTCACACAAGTCAGATTCCTTGTTCTTGTGAAGAAACATAACCTCTGTTTTGAAAGGATTGGTTGAAAGCGAAATCACGTTTTGGACTGCAGCGCTTTAGAGCAAAAAATCGCATGGCGTAATCAAGGGTTGAGTAGGGAATCTATCCATAATCAAGGTTTTGTTAACGAAAAATGCTTTAATTCACAAAACTAGTGATTCGTGGAGGCCGTGTTGTCTAGACGATCTACGTAAACTGTCAAAAGTTGTGTAAAGATCATTCTCAATGCCGACGAATAAATTCTTCTGATCGAGTTCACCTTCAAATGTGCACACCAGCTTTTGGAGGACGGTTGCTCAAGATAATCGGTTGAGTGTGTACGATCTGAACAGCGTCAACTTGGCGATTCCTAGTGCTGCAACTATGTCCACTCACCAATTGTGTTTATTTTACATTCTCGTGGTAGCAGCTGGGTAGTGAACCGGACGTGACCTGCCAAACTTATAAGTGCGAATGTTGAGCAAGACAAAATAAAACAATCTCATATTCACTGCCAGAAATGATTGAACCTTAGAATGAATTTACATCATCGAATCAACCTGATATGGTTAACTTCAATGTTTTCTGCAGGTGAGGTCGCTATTATCACTACTAGTCACGGTGTCAAAGTATAGATTGATGATGGCAGATGAACCCTAAATGGGTCAGCGACAGCTTTCAATCCCCCGAAGTGGGTTAATAACTCTGGAATATCTTGCCCCTTTCGCCCAAGTGATCATAAAAGGACCTCAAAGTTGGCTCTACACATGACTTCTCGTCTCCGTAAAAAACTCACTGTTCTGAAGCAACCAAAGGTCTCTGATAAGGATGGATCTACTGTTGACGAACTTGAATAACGAAAAAAGACAACGCCATTCGAATCTGCCCATGAAATGTTCGAACCCTGAACAGCAGAACAACTAGCGGAGGCTCTTAACCCCTATAAATCAGATATCACTGCCCTTTGGGAAGAAAACAAACAGCATCTATAGGTATAAAAACTATTGTATAGGGTTTTCCAATAAGGACTTGACAACTTATTTTTTTAAATAAAGCGCAAACCATTTGAGATATTTCAAAAACTTTATTATCGGCTTGAAGTACAATCAAAACATTTATGAATGGAACACGACTTCGTAGCGTGTGCTGTGTGGCTTGTGGCATCATCCTGTTGAAACAACATATCGTCCAAGTCCATATCTTCCAATTCGGGCCAAAAATAATTGGTGATTATGGAGCGATAACGCTGACCATTCACAGTAACATGACGATCGTTATCGTCGACGAAAAAATATGGCCCAATAACGCCGCCGGCATGCAAACCGCACCAAACTGTAATTTTTTGTGGATGAAGTGGTGATTCATGAAGCACATGTGGATTTTCACCCGACCAATAACGCATATTTTGCTTATTGACGAACCCATTGAGCCAAAAATGAGCTTCGTCACTGAAGCTGATTTTGCGATGAAATTCTTGGTACATCTTCTCCAGAACCCAAATGGTCCATTGGCTTCAATTTTTGAGCCAGCTTGATCTTGTATGGGTGTAAACCAAGATCCTTACGCAAAATACGCCATAATGTGGTCTGAGCGATGCCCAATTCTTGAGAACGCCGTGGAATTGACTGATTTGGATCGATTGCTACGGACGCCTGAACGGCAGCGATATTTTCGACACTTCGGCCATCCCGTTGTCTCACTGACACGGCAACATCACACAACGAATGTGTGGACTCAAATTTTTGCACAAAACGTGTTATTGCCTGTCTACTAGGGCGAGAATTACAACTGAAAATTGGAGTTAACGCTCTTAAATTTGCAGTCACCGACTCCGAATTTTTATAATTTGCAGACGTTGCTCGTTCGTGTACTTTACCATGATGAAAATGTTGAGTTTACTGAATAAATTGACAGTGACAGTCTGATGATTAGTGAAGGAGTGCGTTCACAAATTAAATTCAAAGTTGTCAAGTCCCTATTGGAAAATCCTTTACAAAGCCAGATACTCGTCAAATTATGCAGAATGACGATGGAGAAACAATCAGAAACGATCTCTCCGAGATCTTTGATACCAAAAAAAGGATTTTGCCAAGGTGATGCGCTGTCATGTGACTTTTGTGCGAAACTCACAAGTCAAACCAAAGTCTGTGGAACTATAATACTTGCATATGCTGATGACATTGACATTATTAGTAGAACTCGGTAATTCAATGGGTAGTAAGGCCGAGATTGTGTGATTTTTGGTCCAGAGGTTTGATTTGAATTTTGGTTACGAGGTTTGGAAGATCAAATATAACGGCGAGCTTTGCGAGTAGTATAGTCGCACTGACCCAGTCAAAAAAGTAAACATTTGTCGACTATGATGACTGGGACCTGAAGAGCGAAAAAACACCAACATTCCGAAGAACTTGAGGGGACAACAACACAGTAGAGGAAGACATCGCCTTAGATGACTTACACGTGTGGAAAAAGAATTCAACCAACTTGGAGTGCACAAGTGGAGGGAGTTAGCCCGAGACCACACTAATTTTAGGAGCCCAGGAACATCCCGGATTTTAGCGCAGTCTAAATAAGTAAGTATATTTGTGTCCTAATATTATGCACCCTTTCACTGCATCGGATAATAGCTTACTCAACAATTCCAAATTTTCCAACCATTTCCGTCAATCGATTTCATATGAAATCAGCACAAAGTAGTACAAAGAGAAGAAAAGACACAAATTTAGTTCAATATCAACCCTTGTCGAGAATCCGGATTTCCACATGAAGATTCTCGTTACATTGCAGCGTATCTACATACATACCATATGTATATCAGCAGTAATGCATCTGTAACATGTACATACATATGTGTGTACAGTAAGGGACACTCATTTCCTTTTACTCAGAAAATTTTCCACTCGCATGAACCTTACATCCATCTGAGAGAATTTCTGTTTTCTTTTTTACCAATTTCTGTTCAATTAAATGCCATTAAATCCCAACGTTCCCAGCCAGTGCACCTACAGTGTAAAACTTCGCTCCAATTACGTCCTCATAAATGAACACAATTTCCATTCATGCATCCATCCATCCAAGCCAGGCATCCAACACTATCGTTCCGCATGCACTAGTTGGCATTCAGTGCACGCGTTAAGTGAACGTTTTGCCTTTGACATGGCGCCGTATTGGACGTAATCGTTTTTGCACGCAACCCATTTTACTCTCGAGTGAAACCTTAAACTTTGACGCGCTATCGCAATTTGAACGTTTTAAAGCTTCACTTTGTTGCATAACTTATGGAAGGCACTTGGACGAGTACTATTCTACATAGAATTCGACTGGACTCTGTTCAATTGTTTGTGACACCGAACTTGTGCTGTCGTACGAGTACATAGTAGATATACCCCAAACGCTCCAGATGTCATACCACAAATTGGTATTTTCATCCAATACCCTTTATAAAGTCAATCTGCATTCTGTTTCAATATGCAATGAAATGCTGGCTTTGTTGCAGGACACTTATTTGATTTTGTAAGAAGACGTACAACCGTTCGCACGTTTTTGTAGAAAGTTGGACTCAAAGTCACATGGCCGATAATGTGAAGTGAGAATTTTCTTTACGATACAGAAGAATCGTGCGTTGTACAGGAAAAGCTGGCATTTGTCACTCACAACTCTTATATTGTTGGAAGTCAAATAAACAAAAAATTATATTAAAAGGCTTTTCTAGCTTATCGTTTCTAAATGCAACCACTACCCCCGTCAACTTTTGCTTCGTCATAAATCATTCAAACACAAGTACGAGTACCAGTGTCTTCCACAACCGCAGATTGCTTTGTTTTTTATTCCACACTTACCCTTTCACCGGCCGGGTACTATAATTTTCAATAAAAAATAAACCTTTCGCCTCTTTTTGGAGAAGATATGATTAACTTCCACATCGCCGAAATATAATAAGGACCACCCAGGTCCAAGCAATCTTCTTTTCTTCGTAACCCTTTCGAAATTAGATGCCTACCATGGTCTAATGGTAGCTTCCAGAAGGAGAATTTAGACCCAAAGTAACAGAAAAAAAACACAAAATCACACTCGTAAATCATTTTTACGAGTAGAGAGAGCTCGAAACCAAGCCTAGGTAGTGAAGAAAATAAAAAAATTTACTTCAGAGCTTCTTCGTAACCTTGAGGTACTCAGGACGTTGTTGTTCGTGATTTTATGACTTAAACGCGGTGATATTTTCAATTTCGCTCTTCCGTTCTCGGTGACTCACTCCGACAAACAGTCCTCAAGTGAGAACTGCTTTCTATGGAATTTTATTTTAAAGTGTGTAATAAAATTGTAGGCGCCGCCGTCACCGACAGTCACCAATGCTGACTGTCTTCTCTACCTGTTTCCTCTTGTTGGTAATCACCTGCTATAGCTGATACTGTGGCGAAAAAGACATTTGTACCTAAGTACTCATACATACATATATAATTCTTAACTTATGTAAATGCACGCAAAGGTAGATACTCGTATCTAAGGAACGAATTGAATAATTCCTTCATTCTTAGAACAACCAATTTTAAGAGTAAAGTACTGCCAGCGTATTTGGTAAGTGTTTTCTGAGCACATCCATACATATGTACTCGTATACCTATATTTATTAATTTATAATCCTTTTCTAAGTAGGCTTACCACCTATTAGTGATACCAGTTGAAACATTTGTCAAACAAATTTGTTTTTCAGTTTGATATGCTTGTATAGTGACCAGATAGCATTGACAGTTCTTCCAATTGTTATGTATTCATTCAGTAAGGTTTGCCATTTCATCATGCATATGAAGAAAACCTAGCCGCCGTAGCGGCCAGTTCGACGAAAACCCAGAAATGTCGATTCGGCGCTGATGAGTTGAATTGGGCATCGCCAGAGAGTCAACCCGACTTATTTTGCGGTTGGATTTGGGCCTACATAAGTATAAGACTGTGCTGACGCAAGAATTGAAGACAACGCCATGAGTTCTCTAATTGGTTGCTGGAAATGTTGGCCGGAGATCCGGATTTTGGCCGAAAAATCATCATCTCGATAGCGGCCTATTTTTAACAATAAGATAAATTTAAATTATTGGAGCGACCACAATCCACAAGTGTTCATCCAAGCATCAATGCATCCACAAAGATTGACTGTTTGTGCGGTTTATAGCATGACGGCATCATCGGACCTTACTTCTTTCGAAATGACACCGTTACCGTGAATGGTTTCAGGTATAGTACGATGTTAACCGACTTTCTGTGATTAGAGCTCGACAACATCGATATATCCGAGAAATTTGGCGACTGGGTCATCTCACGGCAAGCGTTCATCAATTGGCCTCCGCAATCATGCGATTTAACAGCACTCGATTATTTTCTCTGGAGCTATGTCAAGTCAACGCTAACAAGCCGTACACTTTGAACGAGCTCGATGCCAACATTCGACATGCTATTGCCGAAATAACGCCGCACATGTTGGACCGCGTCATCAAAAATTGGACCGAGCACTTGAAGCACTGCCAGCGAACCCGAGGCAGCCATTTGAATACTGTGCTACTCCACACAAAATTTTTTTTCCTATCATTCTTAACTGTATAAGGCGGAGAGAAGTTGGACATCGTTGACTTCCCGTAGCATTCTAGACATTGGTTCAAGGTATCAGTAGTTTGTACAGAGAAGATTGAGGCGAACGAGGGGCAAGAACCTAAGATCACGTACATTAGTGTTGAGAGAGATAAGTATAAATAAAGAAGGGCTATCAATGTTAATAGTTCAAATCTGATGAACAAGGCGTACAGAGAGAGGCTGTGATGCTATAAGTCTTAATCGATTAATGTAAGGTAAAGTCATATCATCATTCCAGGGAAGTCCTCGTAAGGCAAAAAGCTCCTAAATGGGAATATGTGTGGTGTAATTAGGTGACCAAACTTGGCTAGCGTATTCAAGAAGAAGGCGGGCAAATGTTATGTAAAGGGATTTAGTGGCATAACGGTTGGAGAATTCCTTCGACCATCGTTTGATAAAGCCGAATGTGGATTTGGCTTTTTTTTATGATATTTATATGGGAACGAAAATTGAGTTTATTGTCATAGATTACACATAGACCATGCAATCCAGTTGCCAAGGTGACGGGTTTATTTAAGACTGAATGAGTGCGAGATGGGGTTGGAAGGCGCTTACGAATGTATTGGCCCTAGATGGCTACCTTGAAGTACCCGAGATGAGGATTTAAATGGCAGTACTCAGCGGTGAACATGCGCTTCAACCAATAGGCCACTCTACTTGCATTCCCCAAGTTGGTTAAAGTCGGCTTAAACTTGTGCACTCCACGTAGACGGAGTCTTTCTCTACTACGTTATCTCTCTGGGTTAGAATCAAAGACTCTTCAAGATGGAGAGGTGATCCTACATGTCCTAGACATCTATGATGACTTAAATTTACTTTTCTGACCGGGTCAATGTCACTGTATAGCTAGTACAGTTTGTCATTGAACTCCTCGTTAACGCTTGCGCTAGAGTCCACGCTTCAGCACCAAAAAGTAGGATGATTAAGGTCTCATATAGAGACTCCTTTGTTTTTCAGGTTAGCGCCTTTCTACTGAATTGATTGCATTTACTACGTCTAAGTTATAGCTGTCAGCTGGGACCTTCTGTCCAATTCGTGGATGTATTGTGATTTACCGCTAAACTAATTTTGGTAATTTTCGACACACCGATGATAGCCCGCTGAGTTCTGCCAATTATGGCAGTATCATCGGCGTAATTGTACAGATTTTCTGTACAATTTTCCTCCAGAGTTCATTTGTGAGCTCCTCCCAATTCTATCAAGTATGATGTTAAAGAAGTCACATAACAGCGCGTCACCTTATCTAAAATCTACGGAGCAACGAACGTTCTCAATAGTCATTCTTTTGTTTTTTTGACTCTTCTTCAAAGCGCGGGCGAAAGAAAACTAGGGAAGAAAGAACGACAGTTACCGATGAATGTTGGTTTTACATAATTCAAGGTTACAATGACTAGGAAATAAAGAACTTGCCAGGGTATTCCATCAGCGAAATGTGGGGCTTAGGAAAGAATCACAATATTTTAGATTACGTCCGAAAGTGGGCTTGAGGGTAGACTGATGAGCATTCATAACGAGATGGATGTTACGGTTGAAGGTTTGAAGGGACGAAGTGCTACCAGCAATTTGAGTGCAGCAGTCGTGAAAATAGCGATACAATAAGGTGAGATAAGGTGAGACGAAAATTACTGGGCATTTAAATTTCGCTTTAACGACAGCATACAGAATTGTGTTTTGGAAAAATTAAATTCTTCTTGCTGATTGTTTCCCGATCGGGAAGCTAATATCGGAACTTGATGAGTCTAACATACTCGTATCGTGCTATTCCCGTTCTATAGCCGAAGACCAGGGACGTCTATCTAGCTTTAGCTAGATTAGTGTATACTTTGGTCCTACTTTTCGGTGAGGCATAACATCAAATCACCAGTGGACCTGCTGCAACGAAAACCGTATTGCTGCACATTGAACAGTTTCGTAGTTCGAGATATTTCATGAGCGGACGGTCTATCAGCGTTTCCGTGACCTTGAAAAGAACGATGCCTGGACGGTCTGTCCTTAAATAGCACAATTACTATTCTCCTTCTGGTCAAAAATAGTCTTGAACTGTACGATTGACGAGCAAGTTTACGCAGGGGTTTTTCCAACGTGGAAGAACAACTCTTCAGAAGATTCGAAGATATGACATCTGGACTAGTAGATTTGTGAATGTTAAGATCTTTAAATACTCTTGCTACCACCCGAGTACGAAAATGGATTCGCCCTATTGAAGATTCAACGCACTCAAGTGGAGGAGGAGAAAAAGCATAATCTGGAAATGTTGAGAGGGCCGAAAAGTTTGCAGCCAGCAAATTGGCATTGTCAAAAGACCTAGCAGCTGGAATGTCATTATAAATGAGCGTTGGTATGGAGGATGAAGCAGAATTTCTAATATTCTTGAACAAATATTGTTCCTCTTTTTGCGACATTGTCTCAGTTTTAAGTCGTATTGAAATTTTACATGCTTAAGAAAGACTTTGCAGTCGTTTCTGGCTCGTTTGAATTTTTTTCAATTTTCCTCCATTGGGTTCGGTCTTCTAGGACTGAAACAACATTTCTCTAACCCTGACAGCATCTTTCCAGCTCGAGTCCTACCGATGAGTCCGATGAGCTATAAAAGATCTCATTCAATATTGAAATCGCCCGTAATAACGATTCCAGTATGAGGATACAGGGATACAATTCTTTATATGGAGGCAGACAACTCATCAAGCTCGTTAAGGGTCGAATTTGTCCATCTTGGGACTTCTACAAATAAAGCAGTAGTGGATAATTTGCTTACGGAGGTGGAATTTTAACCACGCAGATGGACAAGCTTGCAGAGATGCCAAAACTAGACATGGCTCGTCTCTATAAATGCAGTCAAATGCGGCCTTAAAATCGTTGAAAAGATGGATGGAGTGTGAAAATTTGGTTTCCTCGTCTGAAATCGCACTGGTAGAGGCCAATCAGGTTGCTGACGAAGGGCTTCAGTACTTCACGCAATATGGCAACTAACTTAAATGGTTCACTCTCCCTTACGACGCGATATTTTCTTCGACGATATACGTTCTGCAAAAAAAGCATATTCTCAGCAGCGCCTGTGACTCTACTGCAACATTACGTTCTTCATCTCTACAGGCCTCTGTAGGGTCCCTCTTGAATTAACACATTCTTTCTAGCTGTTGGTATAACTTCCGTACGTTATTCCTGGAGTACAACCTCTCAATATCTTTGATTGATTTGGGGCTCACTATTTGCTGACCCCGTGAATATCCATAATTCTAGGTATCATAAGATCAGTCGGGTAAACTTCCTGACCGTGACAAAGTTGTTGGTTTCTATAGCAGGTGTTCGTTTCTATAATAGGTACTAACATACATTATCAATCGTTTCCTCTGCTTCTCTTCCGGGTATCTGCCATTTTACATTTCACATTAAATTAAGCCCGATTCCAACGACTAATACCTTTACTCTAACTGAGACAATTTGCAATAAAAAGCTAATTAAATGCAATCGACTGAAAGGACACTCCACCTCATTGCACTCCAAAAACAAAAATCCACCGTGATCTTTCTGTATACGCCTTTTGAATTTACATCCCTCTGGCGAATGCAATTGAATTCATTTAGCTCAAGGAGTTAACTCAAGTCCTCTTAAAATGCTTTAGCTTTCAAAATTCTATTTAGATTAAATTTTCGCTAATGCAATTCAGATTTCACAAAACAGGGGTTCAACTGCTTTTAAAAGGTCCATCTACGTCCTGGCAGACTTGTGTAAAGAAATAAAAATGTCGAGGAGATGTATTGAAAAATTCCAACCCCAAAGTACCATTGTGAACGAAAGCCACTTGCAGGAAATATCCTTCGCCTCTTAATTACAAAATGCCTTATGTGTGTTTAACAACAGTGCAACTGACAGCCCAAAATCAAAATTTCCGAACTGGATTAGGGACTACGGCTGGGGTTAATGGAAGAGGGTTTCATCTGATTCGACCCACCCCTAGTCTAGTTGGGATTATGAGTGTTTTCTGGTTATTATTTGAGGATGACCAATCAATTTTTTTTTCTGTCTGCTCGTCTCATGTCTGCTTTGCCAATATAAAGGCACCCTGCTGTTCAGAGAATTTTCACTTTCCTCTTATATTCCTCATATACTCGTACTCGTTACTACTCTTCCCAGGTTAGGGATGACAGCCAAATAAAAAGCGTCGAAGAGCAAATAGAAATCCTCATTGATTCGATTTATTCAACGTGGTTTCCACTTTGATGGGGCATCTAGACGAATCTATTCTTCAGCGTATCCTTTGTCTACTTTGTTTTTTTTTCTTTGCTTCAGTTTGCCTGCACATAAATCGATCGAAACCTAAGACCTTTGTCTTGCAGGACATATTGGAGTTGCATCGTGTCGTGCAGTACATGTATTTTTGCACTACTGCACTGCATCATGGGCTGATTGTATTATCCATCTGTTACTTGTTACTGTGAGGGTGACGGGAGGACCACAAAGCCAGTGTCATATGGTTGATAGTAACATTTTTTTCTGAATACGAGTATGTCCTTTGTGTTTCTATTGATTAAGGAATTACCAAAATTGCATTGATTTGGACACGCAGGGTGAACAACTCATATTTACACAGCCCTTCTCCGACAGTCCTTATCCTTTATTCTTCATCCTTTTTCCGGTGTCACATTGCCATTCACCTCTCACCTAGAACATTGTATACGTAATCAGACCAAAAAAAGGAATCTTGAAGGATGCAATTTTTTTGTTTTCCTGTTCGAGTATAGGTTTTTTTCTCCTGCTGACTCAGAAGAAATTTGCCTCAAAAGGACCTCATGTGCTTCATGGTTTTTGATTCTGTTTACCAGTTTGCGTCATGAGAAATATGAGTAGAAGTGGCATATGGTTCCAATGCGGGAAGAGGCCTTCAGAGTCTGGACCCGCATTAATATTTTCTGTTTACTTTTGGTTAATGTTTGGTTTGCAAAATAAAAAAATCGTATTTCCTTCTGAAATCAAAAGCCAACACAGTTACACAGCAACACAGGGGTGACTCTTAATTATGAATGGAAAAAAAGTGTCGTCATTCCATTTGGTTTAATTTGCGTCGAACGGAGCTGGGTGAGTAATTCTGAGTGAATGAAAGATGATCCGGCGATGGGCTAAAGGTAAACATGGAAACTGGATTACCAGCTGAGACACAGAGACAGTTGATTATCTATCACCCCTTCGAAGGAATTGTAAATTTGTTAAATACAGATGCGGGGACCGATTTTGAATAAGGAAAACGATCACGGGTAGTAACGGAAGTGACTTATGTTTGATATTAGGCTTGTGCCAGTTATGCAGATGCCTACGTATTAATGCTTATTTTTAAGTTGTGATGATTTGATATATGTAGGAGTAGATAGAGTAAAATGTGGTCATTCCAAAGATTCTTTTACCGGTAAAGAGAGTTTGCAATCCTAATTGATATGCTCGTATCCTTATAGCCTTTTCAAAGATGAACTATTGTAAAGACAAGGCGATAATGTGGCTTATTTAGACTATTTTAAGCCAGATTTAGAAGCCACAAAACCCTATAGAACATCTAGGTCCCAAGACGACATATAGAGTTAGCAGGGTGAAGTATTACCATCGAACTAAAAGCAAAACGGGAGCAGTGAGAAAAAGAACTTACCCACTGTCCTTTGCACAGCGTAAATTGGTCGAGGAAATGGTACAAGAACTGCTATATTGTGGTATTGTCACAGAATCGACATCCAGTTTCTTGTGGCCCATTGTCGTAGTTCTGAAGACAGGCGGAATTCTTCGCATGTGAGTGGATTTTCGCCGTCGTAATTCCATCACTTACCCAGTTTATCCGACAGCTCAATGTGCGTTGAAGCAATCCGCTGGTGTTTATATGAAATTATCCAAAACCAAATCCGAAATGAGCGAGAGAAAATTGAGAGAAGTTAAACAAACAGCTGATTGAACTGACACTTGACACTAACACTGATAAATTCTTTTTATTTCTTTGTCTATCCAAATATCTCGTTTGCAACCCCACATTTTAAATACACAACTAATAAAGGGTTTTCCAATAGGGACTTGACAATTGTGAATAATTTGTGAAAACACTCTCTGACTAATCATCAAACTGTCACTGTCAATTTATTCAGTAAACTCAACATTTTCATCATGGTAAAGTACACGAACGAGCAACGTCTGCAAATTATAAGAATTCGGAGTCGGTGACTGCAACTTTAAGAGCGTTAACTCCAATTTTCGGTCGTAATTCTCACCCTAGTAGACAGGCAATAACAAGTTTAGTGCAAAAATTTGAGTCCACACATTCGTTGTGTGATGTTGCCGTGTCAGTGAGACAACGGGTTGGTCGAAGTGTCGAAAATATCGCTGCAGTTCCGTAGCTAACGATCCAAATCAGTCAATTCCATGGCGTTCTCATTATGGCGTATTTTGCGTAAGGATCCTGGTTTACACCCATACAAGATCAAGTGGACTCAAGAATTGAAGTCGATGGACCATTTGAAGCGACGTACGTTTTCCGATTGGGTTCTGGAGAAGATGCGCCAAGATGATGAATTTCATCGCAAAATCATCTTCAGTGACGAAGCTCAACGGGTTCGTCAATAGCAAAATATGCATTATTGGTCGGGTGAAAATCCACATGTGCTTCATGAATCACCACTTCATCCACAAAAAATAACTATTTGCTGCGGTTTGCATGCAGGCGGCGTTATTGGGCCATATTTTTTCGTCGACGATAACGATCGTCACGTTACTGTGAATGGTCAGCGTTATCGCTCCATAATCACCAATTATTTTTGGCCCGAATTGGAAGATATGGACTTTGACGACATGTTGTTTTAACAGGCTGATGCCACAAGCCACACAGCACACGCTAGAATCGATTTATTGAAGAGTAATTATGGTGAGCGTGTTATCTCAAGAAATGGGCCAGTCGATTGGCCGCCTCGTTCGTGCGATCTACCGCCGCTTGACTATTTTCTGTGGGGCTACGTTAAGTCATTGGTTTATGCCAAAACGCCGACGACGTTGGAAGAGCTCAGAGCCAACATTGAACGCGAAATAGCGACCGTTTCGGCCGAAATGTGTGGCCGAGTCGTTGAAAATTGGGTCCCAAGAATCGACCGTGCCCGCGGTGGCCATATGAACGAAGTCGAGTTGCATTCATAAATGTTTTGATTGTACTTCAAGCCGATAATAAAGTTTTTGAAATATCTCAAATGGTTTGCGTTTTATTTAAAAAAAAGTTGTCAAGTCCTTATTGGAAAACCCTATACCTGCCCGATGATGATAGAGTAAAATGTTTCTATGTGATTTGAAAATTTTTATATGATATTTCAAAGCGGTTACAAATTTTCAATGCGTTTTATAAGCAGGAATGATCGTATACGTGTTGAATATTTCAATGCGGTTTGAAGTGGTATTTACATGAGCGTATACCAATGCAGATTGCTTCAACGCACATTGAGCTGTCGGATAAACTGGGTAGCAGTCAAGGAGATGTAGACGAACAATTTAACAATTGAACTAATTGGGTGACTCGAAATATTTCACAGCAGTGGATATGAACTCCTTACCGCATTCGAGATTCCTGAAAGACAGTCGGAGCTTTATCGAATGTCATTTGGGTTGGTGAATGCGCCAGTCGTATTCCAATGTTCTGTTGATCGTGTCATCGATGTAAAAGGAGTTGTAGCGTTCTTTGACGACGTGATGATTGTTATCAGTCTCTATGTCCGTTTCTTAAGATTTTTGAGAAAACTTGTCTTGGACAAAATTGGAAAAGTGAGAATCTTTTCTCAGGGATCTGATCTTACGAAGATAAAAGCAATCTTTCTATGGGTGAGGACTGCGAGGAGATGAAGAGGTAGTTGACTAGTGAGCCGATATTAGCCATCTATAATACGGACTTCGAGCATAAAGTCCATTGTGATGCAACTGCATCGACTCACTCACTCTCAATGGCTGTCAAATATGAATCGCAAAATAATAGTCGAATTAAAATAGCAGCCAAAGGATATGATTTCGAAACATAAAACACACCCAAGAAACTAACTACATATTGTAGAGTAATATTTAAATGCTCCACTATAAAACTTCAGCAATATTAGCACTTCGTAAACCTAATATGGTGGTTGAAAGTCGTCAACTATACAAGATCCGGATTTTTATAATCGTCTTACCTTCCCAATGTATCCAGTTACGTATCGGTAAAATTATGCCTGACTTTTGACTATACACATTTCCCCCGGAATACCGTCTTACTGATAAACAGAAATAGTATAGATTCATGCTTTTCATCTCGGGTCAGTGAAATTCACTTAATATCCTTCGATGGTTGCGTGCTATAGAAATAGGGTAGGCTTTGGGAGGTGCCAACCTGGCGATCCAGTGCTGTAACTGTTTGTGCACAGAAATCGCGCTTATTTTACCTTCAATTCGTAACTATTGGGTACTGGTTGCTGCCCATCTGGATTAGACTTGACAAAATTATAAGCGCAGGTGCGGACCAGCTACTTATCTGGGCTACTCCGACATATTTGGAGATCAGGCCGGTAAGGATTTCCAAGACTCAGTCAGTCTGGAGACTGGTGGCGGATGAGCACTTATTGGACCAACAGCAGGCCTCACATCACCGAAAAGTTTACTGGCCTCAGCCTTACCGACCCCTCGTACTAGGGGTATCCACCTACATAGAATGGAACTTGCCCACGAGCTAGGGGGTTTAGCCATTGGGGTAACTGCCCGGACAGAGGAAAGAAAGTTAAATTGATAACCACTGCAAAGGTAACAACGGCAACTAACTTCGGATATTCACGTGGAATGTTAGGTCGCTTAATAAGTCACGTGCAGCTGAACAGCTAGCGGACGACCTGGACTGCTGCATAGCAGATGTTACCTCATCCAAGAAATACTATGGGATGGGCCGGTGAAAAAGAGTATGAAAAACTGCGACATCTACTACGACGATTGTTACCTACGGCAACAGCAGCGCCTATTCGGATGGTGATTTATTGTTAGAAGCAGGCTTAGCAAGAAGTTATGAGTTTCTGGCGTGTTAATCTGACTACATAAGCCTTATATTATATGCCCTAGCTATGACATTGACATTGTCCTCGAACGGTAGTATTCCGATGAATGAAATATCAGCATTGTTTGTCTGATCCTAAAGAAAAGAGACCCTCTGAACTTCCTCAACTACAGAGACATCAATCTTCTTAACATCGCCTACAAGATCCTATCTGCCGTATTGCGTGATCGCTTGAAGTTTGAAAAAAATTATATACACCACCTATTCACCGATTATAATTCCGCGTATGACAGCATCTATAGACAACAGCTATTTAGAGCAATGGACAGAACGTTATCCTCGACACATATATTGTACTCGTAACTTTGAGGCAGTTAATGACATTGTCTACCTAGGCTCCGTTATCAATTTAGATAAGAACACCAGCGCTAAGATCAAGCAAAGAATAACTCTTGCCATTTGCTGCTTCTTTGGACTAAGAAGGCAATTTACTAACAAATCCCTCTGAAAGTCCTTAATAAATCCAGTTCTGCTCTATGGCGCAGAGACATGAGAGAGAGGGTGCTCTTGGCTGTATTGAAAGGAACATTCTTCGGGTGGTTTTCGGTCCGGTCTGCATAGACGGTCAGTGGAAGAGGAGATATTGTACAACGACGAACTGTACGGGCTGTACAGCGACGTCGATTTAGCCAGAAGAGTGAATTTCCAACGACTAATGTAACTTTGCCATGTAGAGCGGATGAACACCAATGCTCCGGTCCAAAAAGTCTTCGAATCTGACTTCGAGGGACAGCGCTGTAGAGGAAGTCCCCGACTCAGGTGGCGGAAGCAAATGAAAGGGGATCTCAACCAACAAAAGATCGAGCTGGTTGGAGATGCTTTTTCGTTGAGGCCCAGGTCCATTCCGGAATGTAGTGCCATCTTAAGTAACTAAGTACTAGCATGTCTGTATGTAGTCTGGAATATTTTTGACAAAGTGATAATATTTGGTATAGGAGAAATCAAAGTTTGACCGAAGAGCTTGCGGAAACTATGTTTGGCAAGAATATATCAGGGCATATGAGGCCAACATTGAGGAATTAAGCTTTGGTGTAGGTAATTATCAGGCTTTTCATCTTTGTCCGGCTAATTCATTTGCACTTCGTCGTATGTACTTTATTGCGGGCTGGGATCATCGTCAGTTGTTGTTTTTTTTCTTGACGCATGGTAAGAATATTCTACCTGAATAGCTGAATGTCGTTGTTGTTTTTTGTCGAAATTCTCAAGCTTATCTACTGAATTCCAAGAAATTTTTCTTGTGCAGCGAACTGCACATTTACGATTATGGTGCGATATATGGATCGGTTGGGACAGCTTTCGCATTTAATTTAAAAATATTTGCAGGTGTAAAATGGAAAAGTAGACATCACATGTTCCTTATTAAGATAACAGGCAGGCGGTTGTCAACTATTACCATATCCGAAAGCAAACGCGGAGCCTTTGATAACAGTATTACCCTAAATGGATTTTTAAAAATTCCCTAAATGGAGTTACGCTCGATTGCATATCTTATAGGTAGCCACAAGACTTTTACACCGGACAAAAGAAAAATTGTCAGTCAGCACCTGTAAAATTAACTTAAATTGTCAGACTTTCTATTCAACTCTCCTAGTCTCCAAGCTGGTCAATAAATCAGAAGCCTAACCAGATCTTTGAACTATTCCATGCAAGTGATGAAATTTGCTTACAGCTTACTTTGCTTATGTGAGCTCTTTGTAAATATAGAAACGAAATTTCAATATTTGTGCTTGGCTTGCTTCGATTTGTTCAGTAGATAACCTGAACACAGAGCATCCAAAATACAATCGCCTTAACAATGAACACATTTTCAGACTACCTATTAAAGTTTTCTTCATGAAACGTCCAATCCAACTCCATTCAAAATCCAGATGTCTCTCTCCCTGCATCCTTATTGGAGAAAAGTCCTCAATTCCACACTCAATCATGCGAAGACCTTGTGCCTCACAAACACCTTGTGCTCTCGGTACAACAAAGTGTGGTGTGTGTAAATTAATAGACAGACTAACGACCCCATTCATAGATCTTTATCAAGAAGGATGCTGCTTTCCATGCAAGGATATGGATCGAAGGCAAATGCAAAGATATGAGTATCCTAGTGCTGGTAAATATAAATATAATATCATAGTTTCTATTCATCAATACGTTTGTTTATTTGAACGATACACTGGTGTGCTGTATACTTTGAAATGATGATGTGCACCGAAAGAGGATTCTACTCGTATAAGACGTACTCGTAAGAAGTTATTTCGAATACTTTCAGAGTTTCAGGTAAAATTGAACTCATCAAGGACTCAATTTCTCTCTCATATGTACAAATAGTCTAAACTTATGTGGCCGAGGCGGCGGTTGACTCTATCCTCCAAACTTATAGATATTATTATATGTGTGTGGAATACTCGTGATGCTTTTACCATAATGAGAAAAGTTTTGTAATATGACCTCTCATTATAGATATGAAGTAGGTATCTCACTAACCATAACTACCTATCCACTCATCCCAGGTATTTGCAAGTTTGGAAAGTACGAGTAGGTACGAGTATTTATAGTGACATTTTTGTTCTTATTCTCATGCGAGCTACTATGGGGATCATTTCAAAAATAGAAAGCTTATTTGTGGTTTTCGACATCAATAATCGCACAGTGTTTGCTTACAAAGCTATTGAAGGCGGGAGTTCACAGTGAACCTTAAAGTTGGAAAATGACTTAGTAGGACCTTAACTACAGGATTTGCTCGACATTATTAATTACGAGTAATACGTTGGTTAATAGACAACATTCAGTCATCGCTTCTCATCTCTTTTGTGGCAAAAAGTGTGACTGAGTACCAGTACGTTCGAATTCTAGTCAATTTGTGTCAGTGTTGCAACTGAATTACCTCATGCATAAGCTACGGGTCATGCCACCCCTTATTCTAATATAGAAGTCGCATACGGTCTTAGTACTTGCCTGTTTTGGCTTTCTTGGCACTAGAGTGGTAATGAAAGATTACTCATAACATAGAGGTTGATAACTCAACCTTGACCGATACACGTGCTATAGCAAATACATTCAATAGCTTCTTTGTCAATATTTCTGATACTATTAAACCCTCCGAGCCACCTTCCAGTTGTAACTGCAATATCTCATCGAGCTTAATTGAAGATAGATGGCAGAGTAATAGTTTCTTTTTTCACCAGTTTACTTCCTGTGAAATTCTCAAGACAATTATGACTTTGCAAAACAAGAAAACCTGCACAAGTGATGGTATTTCTGCCATAACTCTGAAAAAAATCTCTTGGGAAATTGTTGATATCTTGTGTTATCTTTTTAACCTCAGTGTAAGCAGCGGCGTGTTTCCGGCAGCTCTAAAAAGGGCAGAGGTTCTGCCGTTATTTAAGAAAGGGAGTTGTAAAAATATAGCCAATTATAGACCAATTTCTCTGCTTCCCACGGTATCAAAAATTTTCGAAAAATTAATGAAATCAAGAATAGTGACGTTTTTAAAAAGAAGTAACTTCTTTTCAGAAGCACAGTATGGTTTTAGACCTGGGAGATCCACGGAGGATGCAATCTTAAATGTCTGCTGCGATTTGTTCAGTGGAGTTAACAAAAGCCATTGTACTATGGCTCTTTTCATTGACATGACCAAAGTATTCGATATGGTGGACTTAAATATACTCTTAACAAAATTATACAAGGCTGGTTTCAGAGGAATGACATACAATTGGTTTAAGTCTTATTTACTGGAGAGGGAGCAAAGAGTATTGGTCAATGGATTTTACAGTACTTCACTTAAGCTTAGAAATGGCGTTCCCCAAGGTTCAGTGCTAGGCCCAGTACTGTTCCTTGTTTACATAAACTCACTTTTCTTCCAAAACTTTTACGGAAATCAAAGCGCATTTGCAGACGACATCGCCTTCACATACACTGACGCTTCGCTACATGAATGCTTTGCGAAAGTTAACAACGACCTTCACTTTCTTAGAATTTGGTTCACCTTTCATAAGCTTATCATTAGTGAAAAAACAAAAATAATGAACTTTAAGCTATGCCAAAATAATTTAGATAACTTTGGGTTAGTTTTTCATTCAAGCGATTGCCAAAAATTCTGTTTACCACACACCTGTGGGAAGCAAAACTTCAGCGTTATTGATAATTGTTCCACATGCTGCTTTAATATTGAAGCAGTCAAGTCTTTCAAATATCTCGGAGTTCTCATTGATAACAAACTAAATTGGAAGGCGCAAGCCCTACAGTTAAAATCATATATGACTTTATTAACACGGAAAATGTATCTCCTGAAGCCATACTGCTCGCAGAGAGTACTTTCAATGCTTTATTATGGCTTAGTCCAGTCAAAGCTTCAATATGGGATTGTTAGTTGGGGAGGCACCTATCTAAGTACCCTAAGTGCACTAGCGTTGCCCAAAAGCATATAATTAGAATTATGTGTGGCAAAAATCGCTATACGGAAAGTTGGCCACTTTTTACAAGTCTTCAAATATTGCCACTCAGGAATCTATACGTTTTCAAGGTACTCACAGAGTTCTTTAAACGAAGCGGTAATGTTCCTTTTAGGAATTCTTCGACTTATAACTTGCGAGTAAACAACATGGTACTTTTTGACATTCTACACGTGCACAAAACACATTTTATGAATTTTTATATAGTTACTTCGCGTAGAATGTTTAACAAACTTCCTATGTCTATACGAGCCAAACAAAACTCTCAATATTTTTTAAAATCACTTAAAGATTGGCTTTATACTATGGACCCTTTAAGCTTGGAGCTACTGTTGAAAATTATAACATAGTTTATTAAAAAAATGCAAAAAGATTTATTTATTTTTTTTTTTTCTCTCTCATTGAAATTATTATATTTTTTTTCTTTTTTTTTTTCGGTTTATCTTTTAAATTTTTAAAGTTGTAACTAAAGAACACCTGATGGTACCCCACGTCAGTTATTCTTATTCATATATTTTCCATGGATCTTTCAACACAAACTTAGGTTTTAGAAGGATCTTCAATTTGTTCATCATTTTTTACTAGTAAAATAATTTTTTTTCATCCTAAATTAAAGAATTATCTATTGTTAGCTAGTAAGGTAATAATGAATAAATAAATACAAATACAATACAATACAAAAAATACTCTCATTACTTAACATTGGAGTGACTGGGGCATTAGTCGTTATTCAGAACTAAGTTCGTAGTTTTGATGGTTGTGGTCAAATGCCCTCTAGGGATTTCCGACTACTACTTCTTCTACAAATCGTTCTGCCTGCAGGATACAACTGGAAGTATGAGTATCGTCGATTTTGTAAACCAGAGAGAAAAAGTGCGTCTCTATGTGCAGCCGCGAATGGAAATTCGTGGTAAGAACTGAATCACGTTTCGGTTTCCTCGGACCTCATGGCAAGTATGTTTCTCTCTTAAAACATGGCGTGAACATCGAAAAATATAATTCGAAATGAGCGTCCCCTATGTCTCCCGCAAACAGGGAAATATCCTGCAAAGGAACAGTAACACTTGCTTTGCTTGAATTTAATTGATTTCGTTGTTGACGACCTTACAAATTACATATTTGAACGTCTGCACTTGAAATGTTAGGACCACGTGCGGCAAAACAAACGGCTCTTTTCACTGCTCTCTTGTATTCTTGGTGTATAGTAAATAAGTAGGGCAATAAGTCGGTAATCAATTTTAGCGTCACTATTAGAGTGCTTACTATAGGGAGTGGAAATAGGACACATTTAGATTCGGATTTGCTGATAGGGGCCGATTTTGGGCTGAGTTTTGAGCTTTCCACGTCAAAGCGAACGCCTCATGACAATTTGCATCAAGGCTAAGTTCCCAAGTATTATATTAGTTACAAGGGAGAAGTTTCTCATCAATAAGCCATGTCCAAAGTAAGACGATAAAAATGTGAACCGGATAGCGTATTAGAAATTATCATCTCTATATCCCACGAGGATATTTGCAACTAGTTTTTCGGTGCTAGCATATATAGACAACTAGTAGCACCACTACCAACTTACTTACATACTTACTTAGGTGGCGTTACAGAGTGAATCTGTACCTCAATTATCAAGCGTCTCTAGGGGAACCGGTCTTTAGCTTACTGTATCCAGCTGCCCACTCCTAGTCGATTGAGGTCCCCATCTACTTATGCGCGCCACCTAAGGTAAGGTCTTTATGTACTGCTTTATCACCCCGACTTAGATTCGAAGACTCTGTGGGCCGGAGCATCGGCGTCTTTTCAATCTATATGTCCTAGACATCTCAGGCGAGTAACGCGCAGTTTTCTAACTAGGTCGATGTCGCTGTTCAACTTGTGTAGCTCGCCGTTGAATATTCTACTCTGAAGCCCGTCAACGAAAATATTTTTCAAAAAAAATTTCTCTCGAAACGACTGAGAGTATCTTCAATTGCTTTCGATAGGTTCCATGCTTCAGCGTCAAAAAGTAGGACTGTGATGACTATGGTCTTTTATAGAGTCTGCTTAGTGTTGTGGGATATGGCTTTACTACTTAATTGCCTTCTTAGCCCAAAGAAACAGCGATTGGCAAGAGTGATTCCCCGTTTTATTTCTGCTGAGGTGTTGGAGGTAGAACTTATAGCAGCGCCAACTACTACCCCGAAGTTATAGCTGTCGGATGGAGCGTTTTGTCCAATTCGTCAATGCTATATGTTGTACAGCATATACTGGGGTTTGCCCTCATTTATCGTTACACCCATTTTGGCAACTTTCGTTTCAATACTAGCGGACACACTGATCATAGCCCGCTAAGTTCCCCCAATTATGTCAATATCATCGGCTTACGGCAGTGTCATAGTTGCACAGTCTTTTGAAACATTGTGCCACCAGTGTTCACTTGCGTGTTTCCGCACAATTCTTTTAAATATGATGATAAAGAACTCATTTAACACCGCGTCACCTTGTCTAAAACCTTTTTTGACATCAAAAGTCTCGGTTGAGTCGTTACCGACTTTGACGTAGTGTCGAGCGTTCTCAATCTTCATTCTGCAATGACTGATGAGCTGGACAGGAATGACAAAATTAGACATGGCTCTATATATACAGCTCTTCTGACCAGATCTGAGAAATGAGCTAATGTGTGCTCACTTCACTTCCAGTTGCATTATTGGATTTCAATTTTGATATTGCTATCCTTACTTCGTTTTAATCAGGGGGACGGAAGTTTTGCTATCGTCGACTAAGCTGAATGGTCTAACCTGTTTTACGACGGGATGTAGGGCTTTGTCGCCGTTATACAAAAAAATTTTCCAGAGCACCGGCTGTGGCAGCACAGGCTTCCGTACGCGTTTTCCTACCTTGCTGCGTTCTTTTTACATCTGGATAAGACTGCTCGTAGAGTGCACGAGTGGCTCCTTTATTACAGCTCCGCTTTGTACTCGGTCTATTGGGATTGGAGCTTTCCACGTAATATTTCTCACCGCATTCGCATCTTATCTGCAACAAGGTAGTAATCCGAGTCAATGGTGGCTGGCCGGAACGTTCGGAATTGCAGAACACTGGGACATGCTTTACATCCATAGCAATGTAATCAACTTGATCACACGATTCGAAGACAGCAATGTGCCCTTGTATAGATGACCGTTAAGATGACCGTGTGCTTGCTATAGAAATATTTCGTCCCGCAGCGAAGTCAATAAACCTAAGTCCATAGCAAGACGTGGTGATTACCAGCTGTCCTCCTTTCCTATCCCGGCGCTATAGTATAATTTTAACGTTATGCTTCGAAAATTTCTCATATGTTTTGTCGAAGAGCTCGTAGAAAGATTCTTGCCTTCCTTAAGACCGTGGGCGCATATTAAGCTTATGATAGCGTATTTAGCCCAGACGGGAAATGTCATAAGACGCTCGCTCACGTGTTGGAAGATCAACATTTCTTGCCTTAGTCTGCCGCATAAGGAAAATCTGCATCCAAATAAGCGGTGTTTCTTTTCCCTATTGCAATCACGATAGTATATATCACAGTTTTTCATCCTCCTTATGTCCGGCCCATTCCATTGCACTTTTTGGATGGCTGTGATATCTACGTTATAGCGTCAAGGGCCTGTGCTAATTGTTATGGGTCCGATCAGTTCACCTGTCAATCCGAAGGTGGTTGTCCTTTAAACGTTTGCAATGGTCGTCAACAATGAATCCGTTTCTATCCGAAACCATTAGTAGGTCCCAGTCATCTTTCTTATGTCTTCCGTACAGGGTTGTGATCTACTGGCCAGGCATGCCTTAAACATTTAAGTCTGCATCGGTAAAGGTTTTCTCGTGCAGTTACCGGGTTAAGCCACTGGGAGGTAGGGAAAGCACTTCGCTTCGAATTTGATTGTTTCGCTGATGGCCCAATCCAAGTTATGGATAGTCCTCAGTACCCCGATCAATCGACACGCAGTTCCCCACTGCCAACAGGCCAAAAAGATCTGTTGTGCTGGGTTTCATAGGCCTCTCAACGAAAGACGAACAATGACAGCAAATGCAAAGATTTAAAAATATGAATTCCATTCCAGAACGAGAAGAATCTGCTTTTCTAGGAATAGAGAAAGCACGCAGAAACATCGTTTTCTCCGCAAACGAAGGAAGACCTCGAAAATGTTCCTTAAAACAATTTGGGAGGTGCTATTACTGAACAAATAAAGATCAATCCATAGAAACAAAGATATAGCCAAGGAAATCTAGTGGTAATCACACGGTTAATCAGCATAAATCAGAAGGAGCACCTCAGGGGACTGCTCATTGGCAAAGGCGGCCAACATTTCCTTAAACTTTTCGCACAGATCCTATTGACGTCAGATCAGGATTAAGATGACACGATGGTAAGTTTTTAACAAGCTTTTCTTTAATTTTTTTTTTTTTTTTATAATGAGCGCGCGCTCAAGGGGTTTGAGTACCCTTAAGGTGATTGCACACAGCGCGGGCAAAGGAAATTTAGGGAGGAAGAAAAGAGAGGTACCGATGTACATTGTTTTTAAATGTTTGCAAGTTATAACGACCAGGAAATACAGAGATCGGCAGGGCCTTCCATAAGCGAGTTGTACGACTTAGGAAAGAATCACGATATTTTAGAGTACATCCGAAAATGGGCTTGAGGGTATACTGATGAGCATTCATAGCGAGACGGGTGTTACGGTTGAAAGTTTGAATGGGCGACTTCAGTGCAGCACTGGTGGTGGAAATAGTGATAAAACAAAGTGAGACAGGCGGTATTACGTCGGCTGTCGAGCGTGTCAATTGAGTGACTGGTATTAGTATCGTCAATAAGTCTTATCGCACGGTTATGAATCCTATCTAGCAGGTGAAGAGATGTTTTAGGAGCACCTGACCAGATGTGGGCATTTTACTCCAATTTTGGGCGGATGAATGCCTTATATATTGAGACCAGATCAGAGGGGTAAAATATTTTTTACATCGCTTGAGGAAACCAAGACATTTCGCAGCATTTATGGCGATATCAAATATGTGGTCATTCCAACGTAAGTTGTCATTGACACACATACCGAGAATGGAAAGTTTATCGGTTTCGACGATGCAAGTGCCATTCATGGATAATGGCTGGGTATTTAAATTTCGCTTTAACGACAGCAGGCATAATTGTGTTTTGTAAGCATTAAATTCCACTCTGTTGATAGTTCCCCAATTGGTTATGCTGTTGATATCTGGAATTTAGTGAGCTTAGCATACGCCGCCGTTCTCGTTCTATAGCTGAAGAGCAGGGCCGTGAGTCCGGGAACGAATATGAAAAGCAGAGAGTACTGTCATCAGCAAAGGAATATATTGGATTAGAAGTAGCAGACAAGAGATCGTTAATGAAAATTAAAAAGAGTGTCGGTGACAGAACAGAGCCCTGGGGCACACCAGCATTTATTTTGTGAATATCAGACTTGAAACCGTTCAAGACTACTTGAATTGAACGTTCCGAAAGGTAATTTCTAATCTATTGAAGAAGAGAGTCGTCGATACCAAATGCACGTATTTTCGACAAAACAGCCTGATGCCAAACTCTGTCAAATGCCTTAGAAATATCAAGTGCAACTATCTTGCTTTCGCCCGATTGATGTACGCTTTGGTTCCACTTTTCGGTGAGGCATGCCATCAAATCACCAGTGGACCTGTTGCTACGAAAACCGTACTGCCGGTCATTGAGAAGTTTTCGTGTTTCGAGATATTTCATGAGCTGACAATTTATCAGTGTTTCCATGACCTTGGAAAGAAGGGACGTAAGTGCAATGGGTCTGTAGGAGGAGAGAGAAGATGATTCGCCTTTTTTAGGGGCGAGCTGGACAAATGCTGTTTTCCATCTGCTCGGGATGAGTCCTAAAGAGTAGGATTGATGAAAAAGCTTACGCAGTGCTTTTGCCAGCGAGGAAGAACACCTCTCCAGAAGAAGGGGAGATATACCATCTGGACCAGCGGATTTATGTATGTTGAGATCTTTAAGTACTCTTGCTACTACACGAGTGCGAAAGTAGATTCGTCCCATTGAAGATTCGACGCACTCAAGTGTAGGCAGAGGCAAAGCACAATCTGGGAGTGTTGAGCTGGCCGCAAAGTGTGCAGCAAGCAGATTGGCCTTATCCAAAGAGCTGACAGCTGGAATGTCATTGTAAATGAGCGTTGGGATGGAGGATGAGGCGGAATTTCTAATGTTTTTGACGAACGACCAAAAATTTTTACTGCCTTTGGGACATTGCAGTATTTTTTGCCTCAGTTTTTGGTCGTATAGGAATTTCATACGCTTAAGAAAGGCGTTGCAGTCATTTCTGGCTCGTTTGAACTTTTTTCGGTTTTCCTCTGTCGGGTTGGTCTTGTAGGACCGAAAAAACATTTCTCTAACCCTGACGGCCTCTTTACAGCTCGAGTCGTACCATGCCTTTTCTTTTGGTTTGATACTCTTCATCCGATGTGGAATAAATGATCTCATTGAAAAGAGAATGGTGTCTCTAATCATATCAACAGCGGCACCCACGTCGTTATCGAGGAAACATAACTACCAGTTAAAATTCCTAAAGAAGCTGTTAAGACCGCTCCAGTTGGCTTTCTCGTATTACCATACGGTTCTTTTAGGAATTTTTTCTCTAACTGTGTGGTCGGTGTACGAGAAATTAGCTGATATGACACAATGGTCCGACGAGCCTAGAGGGGAGAGCACATCAATGGTGTACTTATCAGGGTGAGAAGTTAAAAACAAGTACAGGGTGTTGGCGGTATGACTATCAACGTCTGGTATTCGCGTGGGCTCATTTACAAGCTGCGTTAGGTTGTTTTCCGCAGCGAAGATCTCAACACACCGTCCTTCGGGTGTTGTCTGTCCAGAATGTCGAAGCCACCCAGAATTGTTTATATTGAAGTCGCCCGTAATAACGATTTCAGTATGAGGATACAGGGATACAATTCTTTGAATGGAGTCAGACAGCGCATCAAACTCGTTAAAGGTTGAATTGCTGTCCAGTTTGGGGCTTCTATAAATGAAGCAGTAGTGTATAATTTGCTTACGGAGATGGAATTTTAAGTTGAATTCCGGATTGGAACATGGATCACATTGTGGTGGAGTTTGGTAAGCTACATCACTACGCACATAAATGGCGAGACCGCGGTGAGAGAAGAATAATGGCACTAGTTCGTAGCCAGGTAGCTTCAGATCAGACTGATCTGAGAGGTGTGGGCGGGAATCTACCTGTGTTTCACTAAGTGCCAAAACAGCTGGTCTGTACTTACAGACGTGGACGTACGCAGAAAAGTGATTACTTTTTAGCCCGCGTATATTGGCTACGTCTACCCTGAATTCCCTAGTCATAATCACAGACAAACACACAAATAATCGCTACAGATTCAAACTGATCGCAGTGTACTGTTGGTAGACTATTTGCAAAAAATCTTGATGTCTCTGAAAAAAATGTCACTATTGACAACTATAACTTTGCAGTGTCAAAAGAATGCATATATTTGGGCTTGACAGAATCGCTCCTTCCATCAGTAACAAAAGCAGAATTCAGAGCAGATGTTCTTACTGTGAAAGCCTTACGGTGATATGTGCAATCATACTCCAAGTTTGCTTTCCAGATTCCGCTTCATGCGATCGATTATAACCCGACTAAAAAGACGTATCCTCTAACCAGGTTCGATTGCCTTTGACCTAGATTAGTCTTGTAGGGAAGTAGTAAACACAGCGGAGATTATCCAAAACGTATTTATGCGCATGTAAATTATGCAATTATCCCAACTATTTCCTCGACTTCGATTGAAAAAATGTTCACGTTCCGTCAGATTTCCATTTCTTTGAAAACTTCATAACTACCTCTTTTATATTACCAGAAGCGGTGAAGTGAATTGTTGACCCAGCGCTTGTTGCTAACGTTCTTCGACTTTTATAAGAAACTAACTAAATTTACCCAAATTTCACTTTTTTCATCCCAATATCTTTGTAACCTTTCAACACCCTATCGGAACACAAAACAATAAAAAGTGTTTCCCGATATGATAAAAACAGTTTTTATCGTTTATTCTCTTGTGTATCTCAAACTGATACATACCACCTTTCATCTCGAGTCATAAAAACATCATCCTCACCTGCGCTACTGTGCATAGATACGACTGCCAGAACTGAACAGAAGCATCATCTTCGAAAATGCACAACGAAATTCCATCCAGATGACGCTGAGCATTTGTTTGTGAATGCGTAACCTTCCAATATCACGAGCTCTTAAATTGAAAACGAAAAGCGCACGACATATCGTACGAGTAGCAATGCCCTGCTGTTCACAGTCTCCGACCCCTACCCTAATTGTCGGATATTGTTTCGGTTCAGATGCGCGTCAATTTGCTATGGTCATGTACTCTGTCTGCTCAAAGGACTTTCAATTAAAATTGCCGACGAAAGAATTAGCAGGGCATCAGACAAAGGGATTTGCTAGACACTACCTCGCAACAGGACTGTGTAATTGCAATTTAACGGACGGCGGACTATTTCAAAAATAAAATTCATTTTAATTAGGTGTATCCCTCAAGTTGTGTTTCAATAATTTCTGTCCTCTGAATTACGTGAATCCAGACTTAATTTGGCGCGCCATGAATCATGACTGTAGGCCAAAGTCTCGGCTGGGCAAAAGTAGAGGTGGAACATCAGAAATAATAGGCTGACGGGTGCTTTTCGAAAGAATCTGAATTTCACGGTGCGTTGGCACATAATTAGCCCTTTTTAAAACTTTCTCCCAAATGGCTCGCAGTCTAATAACAGACAAATCACTCTTTTTGGGAGAGTGGGCTTTGTAGTTAAGCAACTTGTACGAATGTTTTAACATCAAATCAATCTTCTTTCGACATAAGACACAGACGCAACTGCCGTTCGGCGTGTGTTGGACAGCCCTGATGCTCGTAGGTAACCGATTCTCTAGTGCTACATGTGTGAGCCTTAACATATGTTGAAATTGCTTTAATCGCAGCAAGCGATTTTAATTATCGATTGCCTGCCATACGGAAATATTGTACCTTACATCGATTCATATGTATCGTATGTGTGATGAGAGGTCAATTGAGTCAACATGTGTGCTATTCGTAGGTATCCATCTCTCAATTCAACCCAAATCGAACGCCATATGATGATGACCATCGGCAATCAAGTTAAACACCAAATTACACCGTAAGGTTTCGTTCCATTGAGGTTATAATATAAGACCAGAGATTTGGGCCCACACCTCCTTAAGAAACCTCAGAGGCTATTGTTAAGCTTCAGAGAATTGTGATCCATCATCAAATTGTCGAAGATTTTCAAATGCCAGGCCAAATGTTTGCTGCTATCTAGAGATACTATTGTACACTACATACTGTAGGTACATACTCGTATACTGCGATGCTACGAGTATGATGTGTGGCAAAGATCGAAGTGATTATCTGCTTTTTGACCAATTTTAATGGGATGGCCCGAGTCGGGGAGGTTACATGGGCCATGATTGCATGTTGTTGGGAATCAAAACCGCAATTTCGGATCAGAAAATCATAGAAAACTTCAAAAATAAGAATAAAGATGATTTTCATCTGCGTTGCTACTCTATAGATATGTACATGCCTGCAAGGCCAATCAAGCACACAAGTCTATTGCGGCCGGCATATCATGGTCATGATGATAATGATGAGGATGATGTCGGTGATTATATCCCAATCGATAGGATGGATGTGGTGTGCCATTGACGGGAGCAGAAAAACAGCAAAAAATAAAATAAAAAAAAAACATGAAGGAGGTAGTCAAAAGCAGAGGAAGAGAAGGTATCCGCAGAGGCGTTATAAAGAGAAGAAAAAAAATCATCAAAGTGAATATATACATACAAACATTTGCCGTCTAATGATACGGCGATGTTATACGTATCTCTAACGCGTTTGGCATTGCCAGATCCGCAGAATCTATATCAACAATATAGAGAAGTTCGCTTATGTTATTATTTACTATTTGTATTCAGTCTTAACCTAGTCCTAGTTTACCTAAGATATGATGAATTTCAATAAGAAGGGCAGCAAGAAATTTGTTTGGTATGTTCAACACGTCCATTCGCTTCATATCTAAGTGGCAATAAGTACCTCTAGTCCTTACATATCTAATAAAAGCGCACAGATTTGCCTCATAATGCGACTTGTTTTTATGCAGTAGGCTTTTCGCCTTGGAAACAAGACGTTTCCAGAGGAATCGTGGGTGTAGATGTTCGCAGGGTTCCAGGCCGTTGCATACGAAAATGAAAAATTCTAAGAAATTGCTTTACTTTGCGTTGAACTCTTTTTGTGTTTCATTGCCAAACGATGGAAACAATGGAAAAGTTGTCGTTGTGTCGCGTTTGATTCAATTGCACTGCCACCACTTAAGGAAGCAATTGATCTCAATGAATACTTTCAGGAGCATGGAACTTGTCATGCATTCCGAAGCTATTCCTAGCAATAGCGAAGCAGCCAGCTCGGTTTACAGGTTACTCACCCACCTCTAGCTTTTAACACTGAAACTCCAAAAATTTCAGTCCGAGAAAGCTGGTATCTGTTGTGATCGCAAGTGAGGCTATTGAATACGTCCTTGCGTCTTTTGATGACTCCGAGTCACCTGGTACCGACACAATATATTCGGCTGTACTGCAGAAAGGTATAGAGCAGTTACTGCTAATTCTAAAAAAACAGGTTTATTCTTAGCTTGGCAAACGGCGAGAGGATTTTTTATACGAAAATCGGTGAAGATGGCTATTCACTCGCCAAGAGCTCCGTCAGTTATATCCGCCTTCTGCTGAGGAGAATGGAGAAGTTGGTTATGTTTAAGGTATTCAAGACTGCTTCTTCAAGATTTAATATACTCGTATAATGTAATAATTTGATCTGAACATGCACTTGACAAAATGAATTATGCATTCGAAAGCTAATATTTGACTAAATATAAACATAAGTCTGCCAAAAAGATTCGGTAATATGCGGTACTTAAAATGAATGCTAGTGAACAAAGGCTTGGTTTCGTATACTGATGGCAATCAATTTCGATGACTGTTTTTTTGCACAATATCCAAGGCTTACACCCTCAACAATTCAGATAATATAGCTCTTTTTCCCTCTCGGATTATGCGTAAGCTCTCTGCTGTAAAGCACACACAGGATAAGGAATAATCGCCGGATGGCATGCTGGAAATAGCCGGTGGCTAGAACTCTTGAAACTGTAGTTGCTTTCCTTCACGGTAAAGTTTCGCTTATTCAGTGCCAAGCATCCGTTTTTGCAGCGAAATCTGGGTCATGTTATATTCTATGTTTCAGGTGCCTACTGTAATCAGATGCTGTTTTCACAAGCCTTAAAAGAATGGTTGGTGTCAACTCTATGCTTGACTCCATTCTAGATGCTCTGATGAATCTTCCTCCTCTCGGTATTCATATCCTCTCAAGCTATTTCTCAGTTAAAAAGAAATTGTCTCTGATGCAACTCGTACTGGAGTTTCCATGAATTTGCGCGCTTACGGTCTTTTGACTTTGATGTTATTGATATGATATACATTATCTGATGTAATATCTCAAGTACATGTGAACGAATTGCTGATACGATCAATATGATCCATTGAAAGTCTTTGTGCGTAAGGTAATTTATAGTCTACTTATATAAAATTGAGAGAGTTTTCTATCTAGTTAAGCTTACTTTGCACGGGTTACTGCTCAAGCGTTTACAAAGTCAAATTTTTCTGGACTGACTTGTGTCAAAGAAAGAATCGTTACGGATAGCTTCAATCCAGCAAAGGATACGCAGCTACCGTGGTCATGGATAACAACAATCTTATATTTCCTTCCTCTTTAGAAAAACATTTGTCCATCTTTCAAGGCCAGATATTCGCAGGTACACTTCAACTGAATAGGTACAACATTTTTCAAAAGTTTGTGTTTCATTATTTTCAAATAATGTGCATGAATTTACGAGTACTATTTCATGCTGGTAACTACTCGTATTTATCTATGACGTTGGAAAAAGAAATTATATAGTTAAAAAATTGCTATAGTTAAAAAAATTGTTCGAAGTTTTAATGTGGTCTATTCTTACTTGACAAACAAAGATTCGTATTGGAAAAACATGAAAGGAGTTTAAAAAAAACGGCCACAACGGCGGCCGATAGAAAAGCAATTTTGCGATGTGCTTCTAATTTTAGTGACTCAGCTACGAAAATAAAGCAAAAAGCTGAGGTCAATACTAGTGTTTCGACAGCTAGAAGAGTAGTTAATTGTGCCAATCATCTAAAACGTCTGAAACTTCAAAAGAACCCACCTTTAAGCCCTCAGCGAAAGCGTATGCGATTGGAATTTTCGAGGCAAAAAATGTCTTGGCAAGAAGAATGCCATTTTGATGGACCTGATAAGTTTTATTATTGCTTCCACAATATGAGAAAGGACCAGCGCTTTTTAGAACGGAATCATAGTCGAGAAGGTGGTATTATGGAAGTGTTAAACTAGAATTTGAAACAGCAAAAATGACCGCAATAACTTATAAAGAAATATTGGAAAGGAATTTTCCGAAATTTTGTGATATTTTTGTATTCATTAATTTGACTTTCCAGCAGGACAACGCACACGTTCATACGGTGCGGATAGTTAAAAATTAGATAAGGAAGTAAAATGTGGAATTGCTTCATTGGCCACCATACGCACCGGACCTTATGGATGGTTAGTCCGAAGATTGTACGGACCTGGCCATCAGTTTGAAGACAGAGGATCACTCTATGCAGCTATTAAATTAGCCTGGAGAGAAATTTCGATAAATTTCTTAAAAGCACTTTACGATTCCATGCCGGACCGAATTTATGAAGTGATTATGAACAAAGGTGGCACTACTCACTACTGAGTCAACAAATAAAATGCTCTTTTAAAAAAAATTTGTTTTATTTCATTCCAGTAATTACTCTGTGCAATTTAATTTTTTGTACCTATGCAGTTGACGCAAAAAAAAACTTGCAAGAGAGTTAGAGAAAAAATAACGGTGCTTTTTGAATTATTCTTTCTAATTTCCCTCTATAGAGACGGGCAGATTTCACTTAAAGCCTTGCTGATTAACTACTTTTAGTCTAGAACGCATTGCTTCCCTAACATCTATCGGAAGTCTGAAATTGCTTCGCGTGCCTCACAGCTCACAATGTGCTCTCGGTAAATCGATTACGAATATCAGACGAACCAGATCTCCAGACCTCCTGATGCCACTGAAGGAGATAGGAAAAAACACAAATAAATTTAAAAAGATGATTGGTGAAACCCTTGGCAACAATGTGGAGATCCGGGCTCTGACACACCACATTACTCTGGACATCGACAAGGCCACGACAGCAATATCAGCTCAATGACGTAGACAATGCAGACATTATTACGAGTAGCATGAGAAATGCCTATGGAAACACCTAAATTGCGACAATTAGCTTGTCTGCAAGCAGTGCGAACAAAATGCTAAAGTCAGGCAGAATCAAAATTGGATGGGTAAACTGTGTCGTGGGAGAACGAAAAACCCTCACCACATATTGCAGATGTCTTGAATTCGGCAACACTGCACGCCAATATAAAAGTGAGATGGATCGCTCCAAGCACTGTAGAAAATGTGGGGAAGAAGGCTATACAAAAGAAGAATGCAACAAAGTCCCGCTTTGTCTCTTCTGCAAGAAGAACAACCCGGAGAACGCTAGGTAGGACAGCCCAGGACATCGTGGCATAAACGGCTAGAGAGGAGGGAGCGGAAGGACATTATTTTGATCCAGGAATATCTGGATCTGACATCTGCAATTTGGACATGTGGAAAATATGTCTTCAAAGATGCCAGTGATCAACTTCTACTGCTGCTACGCGCGACCAAGTTAGACGATAAGTGAACTCCAGATAAGGTTAGAAAGCATAAGTGTATAATAGATTCACGTGAAAGATCTCCAGTGGTTATAGACGGAGACGCCCTAAGTTGGAGGGCCCAAAAAGAAAGATAAACTCTTCGGCAAAGACATGTTCGACCAAATGTCGGATATTAGCGAGCTACCCGACAGCGAAATAGCGGAGCATGTTTCACATCGCCTCACTTGCACTATAACCACAGCATGTGGCGCAGCAATGCTCTGACGAATACCCAGTTAAAGAGGTACAACGTGCTACTGGTGAAGTGCGGTATTCTGAAGAGAAACCCGATTTTCAAGAACGACTAGACATATTGCGATTGTCAAAAGAGTAAGGCAATAAAAGAAAGTAAAGCAAGATGGTTCAACAGCTATTCACACAGAGACAATCGACGCTGTGCAATGTAATTAGGGAACCCAGCACAGAGGCAGTTCCGACAATGACACCAGCCGAACTTTTTAACCCATGCAAGAAAATAGGCATCAACAAAGCGCCCGAACCCGATGGCATCCCAAGTAAGGCAGTAAAAGCCGCGTTCACCAGACATGTTTGCAACAACGATGCAAAATTGTCAGTAAGAGGGGTTTTTCCCAGAACAGTAGAAGCTGCAACATTTTGTTCCTTTACCAAGGGGAAACAAACCACCTGGAGAACCAACATCATATCGTTCAATATGAACGGATCATACATGATAGATTGCTCACTGTGGTAGAAAAAGAAGGAAATTATCCGATCAACAACTTGGACGCAGAAAATCGTCCTCTATCGTCGACGCTATAAAAGCGGTGGTAGGTATAGCAGTTGACGCAATAAATGGAGAAAGATGGTGACAGTGAACAAAGTAATATTGTACAGTAGTGACGCTGGATACCAAAAATGCCTTTGATAGAATGGATATAGCATACTACTTGCGAAGCATTGTATCCAGCTACCTCAACAATAGAAAGTTGAGATATGAACCCGACGAAGGGGAAAAGTACAATGAAATCTTCGCGGTACTGGGGCGCTTACTCTGGAATATAATGTACGATGGAGTTCTGCAATTAAAACTGCAACCAGGAGTAGAAAAAATCGAATTCGCAGACGATATCGCCATTGCAACTGTTGCAAAGAATATTTGCGAGATAGAGTCACCTACGAACGACGCAATCAATCTCATAAAACACTGGCCAATATTCTCCGGCCTCCGGAAATACTCGTATGTGTAATACGCGAACATAACGGTAGAAGGTCAAAGCATACATCAGATCTAGGAGTAATATTTCACAATAGACTAAGCTTAAAGCCTCACATCGACTATTCGGGCAAAAAGGCTTTAAAGCTCCAGGCCAAATTTTCTGGAAAACTGCCAAACCTCGGACGACCGGATAAGCTAGAAGAATCTTAATATCCAAAGTAGTGAAGTTTTTCATCGCCTCTAGAGCGTATCTTTCCTTCGCTTGTCTCTTCCATAATTCCTTTTTTGATAAATGATTTAATTCATAAAGAAAATCAACAAGTAGAAACTATTTCATACACTAAATCCCGTTCGTTGCATTTATTTGAGTCGTCCAAATACGTGACGCTTTTATCCTTTTTCGTATCTCGTATCGTATCGTCGATTGTTTGCACCAAAGTGGTGAAGAATATATAAAAAATGCAAAAGTGAATTCCGTAAAGGTTGAAGATTTCATGGACTCTGATCCTGATATTATTAGGCGACAATAAAGATGAAATTCTAGGACAGCGTGCAGCAGACAGTAAAGCTGCAAGTAATTCAGATACTGAAACTTTTGCCGAATGAATATAGGGTTCCTATTTGCATCAGTTGCTTTCGAGTCTGAACGTATCCAAATGGAAGGATCACAGCTCATCAGACAATCATCAGCAATGTCTGTTGGTGGGCCAATGATGCCACCGATAATGATTTTTTGGTTGCCATCGTTCCTCATTCTTTAAATCTTTTTCGGTTTTTTAAAAACTATTTATTATATACACTTATTGGAATAACACAACATAAATACATGATAAGGTCTCGCTGAGAACGAGCTATATATCAAACAATGGTCTACAAAATTTTACAACCCCTAATGTAATAAGGTCAGTTTACATTACCTTTGTCCGGCACCGCGAGTTCATATATCCCGACTGGAGAACATTCAACGTCGTTTCCTTCGATTTGCTCTTCGAGGACTACCATGGGATGCAACTTTTATTTTACCTGCCTATCGAGACCGCCTCAAACTCCTTAACCTGAATATCCTCGAAAACAGCGGAGATGTATCAAAAATTTTCTTCATTTATCGACTGCTCTCTAGTTCTGAGGATTGCGTCTCCGTTTACAATTCATTTCCTTCAACATTAACTCTCGTAATTTACGATGCCGTCATCTCCTCTATATTCCAGCCCATCGCACCCCTTATGGTTCCAACGAACCAATCTCTCGCATGCTCCGAAAGGTCAGCTCAAACCTCTCCATTTTCGATTTCAACCTGAGCACTTCTCGTCTCAAACTAGATCTCTTCCATCATTCCCTTGGTTCCTAAGTTATGCTTTTTGTTAGTTGTTGAATCTTACATTTTAAGTTAGACTAATCCAAAAATATGGGGACCTCAGCCCAAACCAAAATTAGTATGTTATACGCTGCCCGAGTTTGGGTAAAGGCCCTAGCGACAAAGGACGCAATGATAAAGTTATCATCAACATATCGACTCAGCGCATTAATGATAATCAGTGGTTTTAGGACGATATCGGACGAATAAGCTTATATAACAGCCGGGTTGATTCAAATTAATATCCTTGCGGACGAGGAGAACTTCTAGTAACCTAGAGGCGACAGTTATAAATAGGATCAACGATGAAGAAAGAGCGACTTCAATGACCAGGTGACACGGTCGGTGGAATACCACCACGAAAGGCAGATAGACCCTCAGATTGATTCCATCCATATACGTTTCGACAAACTGAAGGCATGGAAACTGTAACTACCATCTTATGCAGTTCCTATCTGGTCACGGTGTTCGTCGAAAGTATCTACACCGCTTCGGGCACGATAGCTCACCTTTTTGCCCAGACTACCAAAATCAAGAGGAAAACACAGAGCGTTCAATATTTCATCATACAAGCTTTCTGGGATGGAGAACTGATATACCAAACCAACAGAAGAAAATTAGATGGAGATTCGCAATTCATAACAAACGTGCAAAACGATCTGCTTAGATTCGAAAGAATAAGACGTGCAGGTGCAGCAAATATAGGGGACATACAATAGATTGCTTAGCAGCTCCGGAATGTAATACCACCTAACGGCAGTCCCGCGGGGAGACCGCTTGAAGTGTGTAGGTTACTCTCTTTAGGCACAATCTTGGAATCAAGCAATCAGGCCCGGGCTACTATTACTTTTTGAATATTACTCACCCTTTGGCGTAACCAAAAAGAAAACAAAACATACACATACAGACATTTTCCTAAAAGCTGTATAAAGACATTACAGACACTTTAACACGTAAAGATATCACCAAATTTTCATTTTCGGTTTTAGAGGTGAATGGCTTCTTCTTCTCAGAGAAGCTAAAAAAGGGTGCCACTGATGCTAAAGGAGACACAGATGAGCAGTTAGAACTAAAAGCCAGCGGTAGTCTTGTTTTATATTGTCTACACGGAGCACAAGGCCGTTTCTGGTCACCTTCATATGCTAGGCATATATTGTATGACGCTAGTCTCATTGCTTTAGAATACTTTTTCTGTGAGTGTCCGGTTTATGATTCATATTCAACCTATGATGTGGCCAATGGTTAACTTCAGTTAACACTAGCGCCAGTGGATTCTTGACCCCAAGGGGCTGGATCAAATAAGCAGTTCTTATTACTGCAACTTGACATTCAATGTCAAACTAGTTCTTGTATTATATACGAGTTCATATGGTAGGTTGGAAGAAGCTGTTAGCACTGTTCTGGCAATGGGTTCTCAGAAAGGAAGGGTACCTACAATTTCAATAGGTATACTATGAAACCAATACTATATAAAAACTTACAAGCTTTACGAGATTAATTTGATATTTAATTTCTGGAATCGAACATCTCCATCAAAGGAGTTAACTCTTCTGTAATTTTTGTTCGTAGTTTGACATGTTAAGAACTCGGAGTCAATATCAAAATTTAATTGTTTTCAAAGTCCAAACTACCGGCAATATTCGTAATCCTTCATTCCATCTGGCAATTCCGTTACCAAATTCTAACACCACTACGCTTTCTGACTAGGATGAAACAAATAGAAGCACTCAGCGTATGAGCATCACAAAGGCATCTCCCAAAATTTATTACAAAAAAAAAGAAGACGAAAAAGTTGCGTCTTGCTATTGATTTAATCCCAAATGCATTTACGCCTGTATTTGTACATCTTCCAACACTCACACTCCCGAAATTGCCGAAAACAATAAGAACAACGCACATTTGACCCATCCAGGCATCCATCGAGGCATCCGATCCGAACATCATGGATAATAAAATAGAAGAATTTACTCGTATACGGAGAAAGAAAAAAAAAGCAGAAAAACAGAAAAAAGAAGCCGAAGCCATAGAAAACCGAATTGAGGGTGAAAAACAGAGAAGAAGAAGAGAAGTAACTACCAAGGAAGACAGAGAGAAGCAATCGATTGCATCTAGATACGAACGTCGAAGGTTCGAAACAAATTTCCAGATTTGAATTCAGTTTTTGGCGGTCCTTCATGTTGGAAACAAAGTGCGTGCTTGCGTGCGTCTTCAACGTTCGTCTTTTCGGTGATAGTCCAGCGTTTTACGGCTAAATTTGTTTGTTGTTTTTGTCTTCTTTTGTATGCACGGTTGTCAATTGATTTCTAATTTTGTATCAAAACGGCAAGAGATACTTTTGTGGGTGAAAAAGTTGCGATTACCAGTATGTTAACTACACCAAAGAAGAAAACCGGTGCAATGAATAACAAACGTGATTCGAAGGATATAACGATTAATAGTGTCCGTATTGATAGTAAGAATAATAGTGAAAAACGGGATTCTGTTACGATATTAGAAAATGGCACCCTAGAGGGTGCTATTCAAAGTGCAACCCCCTTTGTTGTAGAATCACCGACATGCGTATCAGTGCCAGAAATAGTGATTACGAGTACCTCTTCAAACGATGACAACTGTGATACCCTCATCCACGGCTCAAGTGAAGCTTTAGACGAAAGTACAGCTCTACTAAACGACGAAGATACCAATATCGATTCTGTCCTAAATCACTCCGGAAGTGATAGTACGAGTAATATTTTGGATACAAGCATTTACAGTGAATTGCAATTGCCTCCAGTCACACAGCAATCACAAGTGGATGTCCTGAACACTAGTGCTTGTTCGAGGGACTCTCGTCAAAGCAAGAAATCTCGCAGAAGGTCAAAGAAATGCAACTCATTACAGAGACGGACTGCAGAAGCCTTTGCAAGTACGTTTCCACCTCAGTACACAGCAATCTTTATAGATCCAAGTGCCAATTCCGGAGGACTTCTATCCACCAATCCGATAGAGCAAATTGCTGCAGCAGCAGCAGCAGCCAGCCCGTTCGTCGATCGACATCATCATCATCATCAAATAATGTCTGCTGTACCTCTAGGCGGCCACAGGTAATGATACCAATAATCATAATCGCTCCTCTCTCCCACTCATCTAGAGTGGGAGGAAATGGCCTATCCAGACGAAATTTTTCTTTGTTTTTTGTTTTTGTCCTAAAGCATTTGCCGTTTTCCTTCAACCATCAATTCAAATACGGATTGTCGTAGAATGTAGAACATTTTCTTTTTATGGTTTCGTTCCTTTCCTCATTTGTGCTTCGTGCTCTGTTGGATATTCGTAGTTGAATTTGAATGGTAGAAGGTTTGTGCGGGGTCCCGGAATACAAGCGACGATGGGGCAAGTGATAGAAATTATAAATTACAAGGAATCTGTTTTTGTTTTTTTTTTTTGTTTCGGGGGACCAATGTTAGATGGATTCTTTATTTTGGGGGACTATTATTCTATTATTCCATGGTGACGGGATTCATTTCTGTTACATATCTAAGACCTGGAATTTACTAATTGGGTTCTTTGTCTTAGTTTTCGGATGTTTCTATGGGGATGGACTGAAGCCCACGGAATTTACTGGTAGAATATGGTTTGGTTTGGAGTACCAACGGAATGCCGATGCTAATGTTGAGAATATGTATTGTATCTGTTCTAAATGCGGCGAAGAAAGAATTCGACTTAAGTGCTGTGCTTTGAATATTGGAATTCAAATTGGCTATTCAAACATCTGTACACTAATCGAAAATGTTTCTAATCTTGGTACAGTTGGGGAGTGTATGTCTCTTCTTATTTAGTAGGAATATTAGGGATGAATTGGTAACAATTTTTCAATGAGAACTGACAGCGAGAATCGCTTTCTTTCTTCTATTTTCCTAAATTCTGTGTGAATCATTGTCAATACTAATACAATGAGCCTTATTAGGGACTGTATCGACTTCTCAACTGCATGCTAATTAATAACGTTATCTCACCAAAACTGAGCCAGATTTTTTTTAAGGTAGCCAGACTAAACGTTCGGACATTCGAAATATTTTGAACCCATAAATAATGGTCTTGAAGATGGTTTTTCTCTTGTCGAGCAATAATCATAAAGGGAATTTTTTAAGAGCTGTACATAGATTGTTTTCTAAGCAACAACAATAGGTAGAGTTTGAATCAGAAATCTTTATTTATTATGAAGGATGGATCATGACTTCGGGCATACACTTAGAACATACTGTGGGCCTAATTTTGGGAAACTCTTTCTAGCACTAAGGGCTCTATCTCAATAATTACACACTGAATATTGGCTTGCGTGGCCTATATATCGGATGTTTTCCTTAGAGGTATAGAACTTTTATTCAAAATGAAACACGGAAAAATCAATGAAATGACCAATATGTTTTATGACATTTAGTCTTTCGGGCGCAGGCGTACGGGCAGATGACCACCGTAACTGCCTCTGGCTCGAGCTCAAGGGATTTATGTACCCTTAAAATGTTTGTACATAGCACGGGCGATGGAAACATAGAAAGGAAGAAAAGTGAGGTACCGATGTGCATTGGTCTTAAATGTTTGCAAGTTATAACGACTAGGAAATAGAGAGCTGGACAGAGCATTCCATAAACGAGTTGTATGGCTTAGAAACGAATAACCATATTTTAGAGTACGTCAGAAAGTGGGCTTGAGGGTACACTGATGAGCATTCATATCAAGTGATACGGTTGAAGGCCATCCTATCGATCGAACCACTTTTTCAACATAGCCTTATTTCGGCAATAACACGCCGAATTTTGAATTCTGGCTTCTAAGTCATCAACTGTAGCTGGTTTATTAGCATACACGAGTGACTTAACATACCCCGACAGAAAGTAGTCAATTTATAGGACAATTTCTTGATATGATTCGCTCACAAAATGTTTGTCCTAATAGTATTTTACCCCATCCTGCTTAAACCATTTGTCTCTAAGACGATTGTTATAGACACAGTGAGTCAAAAAATCATTTGCCTTTAGCGCATCCTCAGTTTTGAAAAAAAATTGGGCCAATTATGTCTCCAGAATGCAAACCGCACCAAACTGTGACTTTTTTGTCTCGAAAGTCGCGAGGATTGTGCTCACTCAGAAAACGTAAATTTTGGTTGTTAACCTGCCCTTTATGCTAGAAATGGGCCTCATCACTGAAGATGATTTGACTGCAAAAATTCGGTTCAACTTTCAGTGGATTTTTAGCCCATCCACCGAACGGAGCCGATGGTCCATTAGCTTCAGTTACTGCCCCAGTTGGATCTTATACGGTTGTAGCCCAAAATCTTTCCTCTTCGTCGACTGACAGAGGCCGAGTTGCTGGAAACGGCATGAAAACCATAAGTTTGGGTCCTCGGTTACACTCACCTCTACAGAGGCTACGGTTTCTTCTGTACTCACAGTATGAGCTCGTGTTGGACGAATATTATCCATAAGAGTATACGTAGTCATAAATCGATTCATAGTATTGCCAATAAGCTACTCAGATTGATGATTATGAGCACGCTAAATTGGACGTAGTGCTTTTTAAGTTTTACGCACGGAACGGGGATTTTTGGGAAAAAATTTCCACGAATTTTAAACTTTGTTCAGGTGTAAGTGAAAGGGGCCGTGGCTCAAGTGGTAGTGGACTGGATTCCAAAACGGAACGTTCATATGAAAGACATATGGATTTTTTTTTCAGTTAACAAAAATCAAGTAAGATGAGTAGTTGACCAGAAATCAGCAACAAGCCACCAACTTTCACTAAGAATTTAGTCTCCCTATCAAATGTTGGATACCACCTATGAAGCGAAATAACCACTGAGCCCAAACATCTTTCTTTCTCTCTCTATCCCGTTTTCCATAAAAAACTTAACACGTGCTTGGGCACTTTAAGTGTATTCATACTCACTTGAGTGTTAAGTTCTTTACAAAAAAAAACAAAAAAAAAGTCTTTACATTATAATTTGGCAAAGTATACTGAACATAAATGTCAAAGCCATATGCCCAGTCTGACATCTGGTTTGACCCCTCAGTTTGTATATAGTTTGCATACAATAAAGACCACATTGTCCCGCAAGAAGTAGGTAGGTCTTCTAATATAATGTTGTCTGTGAATCGAGTCCGCAGTAATTCAATGATTTCATGGGCAGTATGAAACGTAGCACTATTCTACTGGAACAACATATCTACCGTTCAGATCAATGTCGTTCACATTTTCAAAGAAATAATTGCTGATCATTCTCCAGTAATGTAGGCCAGAATTTAAATTTCATTGAGCATCTAACTGCTAATTCCCTATGATCTGAGGCAAGTAAACTTCAAATTTGTAATTACAAATTCTGACTTTTTAGCTCATGCACATATGTATATTCACACTTCCTCTTGCCCTTCTTAACTTCAAGATCATTCTGTTTAACCATATTTTTCAGTTGAAGTGAACGGGATTAAGACCAACTGACAGTGTTGAAGTAGACTTGATATGTAGTTGGAACTAAAACAGACTATTTTATGAAAGGCTTTATTACATGGTTTCATCGTTTACAGTCTTTTCTAAACACTTTTCTCACTGTCATTCTTGCTTAGCTCTCTATTTCTTAGTCATTATAACATCCAAACATTTAAAACCAAAGTATATCGGTACCACTCTTTTCTTCCTCCCTAAGTTTCAATTTTAACCTCCCAGTACCACTTAGTAACAATTTTAACCTCCCAGTGGCATGCTTTGCTTTCTCCCGATGGACACTGCCTGTACACAACTGGCCATCAGCTTAGCATTATGACTAAAAGGTGCACCAATATCTCCCCCAATCGACAGTCGTGCATCCAGACAATTTATGGTATGTTTTTGACACCCGATACCGGTCAGACTAGAATGGAGACATTGTGATATATGCACTCTTTGATGGATGGCAGACAATACGTACGCCTGTGCCTAGAATCCAAGAAATTGTAAGTGCTGGCGTTTCTTTAAAAAATCTTGATACGACACACCTTCAGGCTCCTGAGTCATTGATGCGTCTATCAGGGTAAAGCCACAATTATTCGGAAAGCCCATGACCGGTTGACGGGAAATTATGTAGGCAAAGCAAAATGATATCATCATGTAGTATGTGATCATGTGTGTATCGAAAGTTAACCACATTCTTCAGAAGTCATAAACCCAACAAACAGTATACCACTAACAGAACTGAAGAGAGTTGGAGGAGCTTATGCAGCCCAAATATCCTTGTGGTCTCATAATGAATGTTTTCTTTCCTATACACTTCTGGCCATGCGGAGTTTGAGTGGTTAAAAAGTTCGTCCAGGGTAGCCTTGTATGGCCTTTTAACATCAGAACTAATCTAATCGTCCTTTCTCCCCACATACACCGAGAATAAGTCTAAAGCGATCACTGGGGGTTATTATGATGAAATTTGGAACCCTAAGGGGAATGTAGGCACCTTAGCAATGGGTACCTTTGACGTAGATGAATCTTTACCCAAGTCGGCTAAAAGTAGCTCCGGCTTATGTAGCAGGCAGTTCATAATCTTTTTTAGCAGAAGTCAATTTCTTAAAAGTTTGAGCCCAACTTGTGATTTTCAGTCCATTTATCGTCATTTATACTACCAAAATGTAAAACGCTTAACAAGCCTTTTAGCTAGAGTTCACCACTCAAGTCGGTACCAAGTACCACCTCCACTTTTGCCAAGTCTATGGTATAAAAGTAGGTACTCTGTTATTCTTTTCTTCAAATAATCCAAATGATTTAGCACATTTTGTGGTAATGAAAATAATTGCAAGTTTACTTAAGAATAGTCTAAGCATTGGTTAAGACATGCCGTTGATCCTTGTTATCGATCCTATACATCTCTGGCAAGGCAACTACTACTGGTTGCCGGTCGAGAGCAATTTCATTAAACTACCTCCCTACTTCTCATGGTTAAGTCAAAGACCTCTTCATCTAAATATCTACTATTCCATACACAAAAAATAAAAAACCGTAAGGCCGATTCTATTCATTCGCCATTCGTATGTATGAGATGACTAACAAACGATCTTTGTTTTTGAATATCAATTTCCTCACTGTCATTCCGAAATAAAAGTGCCGCTTTAAGAAGCACAAAACATTTTATGACTAAACAAAGCGCCAGAGCACTATTCAAATATGTATCCCCGAGGGTACAGAATCTATATTTATTCTACAGAAAAAAAATCCTTCCACATGTTATCCATATTCTGGTCATAGAGCCATGTGTGGTCATGTCCATCTTTTGGAAGAAGTCAAATAAACTGGTCACTGGCTTCCAAAATACACAAAGGGTATTTTCTTCCCTTTCCATGTGCATAGATACCACCTCCTTGGAAGATGTCATTTGAGACCAGAGAGGAAGTCCACTTCACTCAATTATTGTCCTCAAAAAAAAAAAAGAAAAACAAACAAAAAGGAACATAAGAGAGGAGTTCAATGGTTGATGGTGGTGTGATGGACGATCTTAATTAATTCACTAGACCATTCATGATATGGAATATGAATGAACGAAAATGTTTGTTCCTTATTTTGGCAGGAAAAATATCAAATTTCAGGGGTTGGACAATACACTTTTAATAAAAACGGAAAGGAAGAAGCAACAAACAATACGATGATGGAGCTTTTAATTCAGAAAGTTTCGAGAATGTGTCACTAAAAGATTGAATCTCTTGGCGTTTCGAAACCTAATACAGACTTTTCAATACTGAAATCTCATTGTATTATACAACAGTTTCGAAAAAAAGAAAAAAAGGAGAACGTCGAAATGGATATCTCGAAAAGGCAACCTAATTGATCTATAGACTTTCTTTAAAACACCTTTTCTAGTTGACAACAATGACCTCTCAAAGGGGGTTGACACAGAAGTATGTTTCTACCGGAATAATCTGCAATGAGAAACTTAATAGGCCGAATAACAGTGTGGAACCAAGATCCCAAGATCTGTTGTTGAATTATACGATATTTTATCTGCCCAGCTATAGGTTGCGTTAATAATAGTAAGAATAATGCATCCAAATCAGCAAGTTTTAATATTCAATGCAAGCTGTATCTACAATACATCGCTCTCACAGCAATACGAGTAATCTTAAGATCTTGTGTTTAGCATAAGTGTATTGGCCAGTTACTATGCAAGTAGGCATTTTGAAGTCTTGCCTACTAAATTTTAAGTAACGTCGAGAAGCACTTGCTTGGTTTACCGATATCCTGGTGAGCTATGCCATTTGGAGTTATTCCTTTTCTGACTCAGAATCTGGGCAAAACTGGATGGCCGTGGTGTAGTGGTACTAGCAATCGCTTCTCACTCGGAGGGTCAAGGTTCGAATTCTGCCCATGACAAGTCTTTCAAGTTTTTCATTTGTGTAATTGGAACTCAGACAGAAAAATTCTGCGTGTGAAGGCATAACATTGACACGTAGATTTGGCTCTTGTAGAGTTTCAAGCACAAAAAACTAGTGTGAGTTATAACTTTCGAAACATTTTGAGTGAAGAAAAAACTCTCCGCCCTATTCATATCGAAACCAAATACACCTGAGTTTCAAACCACTACAAAAACAATTTTTCCTTTCTCCTCCTTCTACCTTTCCACCCGCGCTAAGACAACAGTAAAATGGTATCTAACCCCTTAGGCGCGCGTAAATTATATAAAACAAAAAAAAGCTTTAAGAAGAGTTGTAGGATGTGCTTTTTGAATAAAACGAACAATTGTTGAGACATCTGTGAAACCTTTACTTCTTTATTCAGCAGACTCATTGCGATTATTTATGGAACACAATGTATTGTAAATAACTGTCTCGGCTCTGTAGAATTGGGGCTCTATCTCGGCGATGTCAGCTTTAATGTTCAGATTTGGAATTGTTTGCAGATGGCTGTCGTAGACCTTGCTTTTATCATAGCCAGGAAACTTCCTGTGCAATACCTTGATTGTTTCGCGACTTATTGTATGGTACGCAATACCATCCTGTTGAAAGTAGAGGTCGTCTATATCCATATCCTAGAGCTCCGGTCACAAAAAGTTGTTTATCATGTCTCAGTAGCGTGCTCCTTTGAGGAGGCTTTTCCGGCCTCATTTACGGTCCTATGATACCGTGGGTGCATAAACCGCACCAAACAATTACTCATTCTGAGTGCATTAGCATCTCCTGAATCACTTGTGGGTTTTCGGTGCCCCAGAGTCGATGATTTTGCTTATTAATGCATTTTTTTCCAGGACCCAATTCAAAAAAGTTAATTGGACCTTATGCGCATGGAGAGCCAAATATTTCATCAAAATTCGGTGCAGTCCGGCTGCTGAGAACGGTGACTAATGGGGTATTTCGTTTTCAACACTCCCCTTTACTGCGGCGATATTTTCCATTGAACGTTCGGAGCGAACACGTTTCGGCTTCTTCACACTTTGTTCTGAGACCGTCTTTTTTTATTTTTAAAATTTTTAGATTTTTTGAGATTTCGGAAGGCACGATCAGATAAAGAGCTTCAAACCAAGCGAAAAGGCGTGGTACGACTCGAGATGTAAAGAGGATATCGGGGTTAGAGAAATGTTTTTCAGTCCCTTAACACCGAACCTATAGAGGAAAACCGAAAAAAGTTCAAACTAGCAAGAAACAACTGCAACGTCTTTCTTAAGCATGTACAATTTCAATACGACCTAAAACTGAGGCCAAAAATACTACAATGCCCCAAAAATAGGAACAATACTTGGTCCTTCGTCAAAAATATTAGAAATTCTGCTTCATCCTCCATCCCAAAGCTCATTTATAATGACATTCCAGCTGTCAGGTCTTTGGACAATGCCAAACTAATTGCTGCACACTTTGCAGGCAGCTTAACACTTCCAAATTGTGCTTTGTCTCCGCCTACACTTGAGTGCGTCGAATCTTCAATGGGACGAATCCACTTCCGCACTCGAGTAGTAGAACTTAAAAATCTTAACATTCCCAATTCCGTTGATCCTGGTGGTATATCTTCCCTTCTTCTGAAGAGGTGTTCTTCCACGCTGAAAAAGAGACGAATCTTCCTCTCTCTCCTTCTACAGACCCGTCAGCTCATGAAATATCTCGAAACACGAAAATTTCTCAACGACCGGCAGTACGGCCACTGGTGATTTGATGCATACAACAAACAGTACAACAATCTGGTGAAAGCAAGATAGTTTCGCTCAATATTTCTAAAGCATTTGGCAGAGTCTGGCATCAGGCTCCCTTGTCGAAAATGTCTGCATTTGGGATCGATGACTCTCTTCTTCAGTGCATTAGAAATTACTTTTCGGAACGTTCAATTGAAATTGTCTTGGATGGTTTGAAGTGCTCCAGGCCTCCGTTCTGTCTCCTACACTCTTTTTAATTTTCCTCACTGATTTTGTGTCAAAACCGAGAAACTTTCCATTCTCATTATGTGTCTCAAGGACAACTTACATTGGAATGACAACATATTCAAGTATTGCCAAAAATGCTACAAAATGCAAAAGAACTCATAGGGCACGCCAATATTGCACAGTCAATTGACACGCTTGAACACCGACGTAATATACCTTTCTTCACCATGTTATATCGCTATTGTGACCACCTGTGCTCTGCCGTAATTGCCAGTAGCATTCCGCCCCTTCAAACTTTTGACCTTAACGCCAGTCTCACTATGAATGCTCATCAGTTTACCCTCAAGCCCACCTTCGGGCGTTGTCTAAAATCTTGCTCAGCTCTCTATTTCTTAGTCTTTATAACCTCTAAACATTTAAAACCAACGTACATCGGTACCTCTCTTTTCTTCCTCCCTAAGTTTCAATTTTAATCTCCCAGTACCATTTAGCAACGATTTTAACCTCCCAGTGCCATGCTTTGCTTTCTCCCAATGGACACCGCCGATACACAACTGGCCATCAGCTCAGCATTATGACTAAAAGATGCACCAATATCTCCCCCAATCGACAGTCGTGCCTGCAGACAATTTATGGTATGGTCACCCGATACCGGTCAGACTAGAATGGAGACATTGTGATATATGCACTATTTGATGGATGGCAGACAATACGTACGGCTGCGCCTAGAATCCAAGAAACTGTAAGTGCTGGCGTTTCTTTAAAAAATCTTGATACGACTATCCATCACGCCTTCAGGCTCCTGAGTCATTGATGCGTCTATCAGGTTAAAGCCACAATTATTTGGAAAGCCAGTGACCGGTTGACGGAAAATTATGTAGGCAAAGCAAAATGATATCATCATGCAGTATGTGATCACAAATATGTGTATCGAAAATTAAGCAGCTATTAAATCTCTTACAAACAGTTTAACACCACTCTTTGGTGCACACCTTGTCATGGCGATCTCCCAGGGAATTCGAAAATTGACCAACTTGGTATATGCAACATCGCTAATGTATTATGATCGAAGACTGTGGGTACGTAAGTAGATAGTAGTTGGAAGAACGAGGAAGAAGAGGACACAATTTGCTTTCCCTGTGCACATGTGCTGCATCAGTCAGCAGAAAGACTACACTAGGCTGTACAACTTTTCTTTGATTTGAACGATCTCAGAGTACTATGAGCATTTTCTTAAAACAATTAATTGGTTCTATGAGCGGATAGTATGACTAACTTATGCGGTACTAGTGCCAGCACTTTAAACTATCTTTGCCTTAGTGAAAGAAAGAAGTACCTATAGGTAATGTGGCAAAACTCAGTCGTGCCTATTGTAACACATTTTGATCATGGCACTCTAAAAGCAATCCTGTATCCCTGCTGTGTCCTTTACGTAAGTGTGGTAATATTTAACTCAAAAATTTTACCAAATATTCGCGTTTGTTTCAAAAACAAAAGCAACGAGAAGCATTCTGAGGGTTTAATACCTACATTTTCAGTGATACTTAATCACATTCCAATGCCATACATATGTTTGATTCATTTCCTTGTTTTTTAGCTTAACTGTCACAGTATCCTTTATTGCACTAAGCTTTTAACATACTCCCGAAATTATTTTGAGTGTGAATCCAAGTTTATGGTAGACGCCTGTGTCCGTACCGTACACCATTGTGTGAGGGAACATTAGCGGATTGAAATTTGTCTTCCATCGAATACCGGATTCAGGGTGATGAATTTGTCGAATTGAAAATTTCAATTTCACAAAACCCAGGTTAAGTGAAAAAAAGGTAAAAGAAAAGGACACCGACACCGACACCGACACCGAAACCGAAACCCACACTGACACCGACAGTAACAGTGACAGTTTAAGCGACAAACACATCGACAACCTGCTATTGATTTGATCCGCTCTAAAGGATTTGCCATGCTCTGGTTCGTAGCAGTAGCAGCACCGTAAAGCGAATTTGGTAGCACCAGGCAGTTGGAATGCGTGTCTGCTAATGCGATTTATGTTTTCTTTTACGACATCACCTTTTCAACAGCCGTGAAGGCGCGCAAGGCGACATCCACCTCAAGTCAATTTTTACGATCCTACTTCCACCATTAGGAGCTGACTTGACTCGTACATACGATGCAGACAAGATTTCGTATCAGCAGGGACCACCGCGTATCAAGTGATTTTTGTCCGGGGCTTTTACGAGCATTCCCATTTGTGGCAGTAACGAATTTTTATTGGAAATTTTATTCGACACGACCTTTGTGTTCTCAAAAAAATAAAAAATAAAAAATATGACTACTCCAATCCAATCTATCGACTACACCCATGAGTATGGATACGAAGTACGAGTACCAGAGCACACGTAGGTTAGGGACACATGATGAAACTTTTTTACTTTCAAGTAATTATCGCATGCATACATCAGTGAAAACGACACCATCAGAGGTGCACCCCAATAAATCTGGAACGGCATCCGTAGCCGGGTTAAATCACTGCCCCTACAACTGCAACTATTATTTCTTTTTTTCAGTTTTTTCTTTGCTGAGCTCTTTTAATGGCCACTGGGTGTGAAAAGCATTAATAACTGACAGAGCAGAGGTCGAGAAAGGAAGGATTTTCAGTTTTCTGTTTTACGAAATACGTTTTTGAGGGAAGGGCATTCCTCGGTGGTGTCTTCGTGTCTTCTGTATGCAGCTCTGATTTACGGTTTTTGGCTAATTGATTTTTGAGTCCCTTTTGAGATATATGTATGTATTCGTATTTTGGTTTTTGTTGTTTTTCAGTTTTTACAGGGTGGCGAATGGAAGTGCTACTTCCGGCTATTGTTGGGAAAATGATCAGAAGCATGAAAAGAATTTACGAGGTAGCTGTGTTATTAAGCAGAATTGCTAGCGCTGATAGGTTGATTTCTACTATTCATTCTGTCTGTCTAACAGAAAGCAGTCTTGCAATGTTCATCATGAAATTCCGGAAAAATGTCACACCTTGACAAGGAAAAAGTAGATCATATGGGCTCTATCCGGCTTGTATCCGAGATGGCTTGGACAATATTATTCTAGAAAGTGACAATATCAAGATATTGAGTATGTAAATCGATCTTAAAACGAATTGATATCGGTAAATGGGGTTAGCCTAGTTTATTGAATAAAACGTCATTAAGATTACGCCCGCATCTAAGCAGTGGTATACGTACGTACATCTACAAAAGTAGACCTAATCGAGCAATGGCAATCTGCCCGAAGATGTTTAGATTCTTCAAATACATATCGCTTTCCTACAACTTATATCTGTCGAATCATATAAGTTACAACCCAATAAAACTGGAGTGTATATTATTTTCTAAGTGAATTATTATTAGAACCATCGTTAAATGATTAAATTCTTAACGAAAGTGGGTTACTGCCCTATTAGTCAACACAGAAATGGTTATAGGTCGTTTGTTTAGGGAGTCGAAAAAGGCCACAGCATTCCTATGATATTGGGATCCAGAAACAAACAATGACAGATAGAGACATGCAGCGGCTATCCATCTGGAGTTGAGTGGAAAAAATGTCTGGGATTATGCACCGCCTTAAATGTGTGTGTATTTAATTGCAATCTTTATTGAATTCCATTTCTATCGCCATAGCTTTCTTTAGTAAAACGCACTTGAGAAGTTTGATTTTGGTCCTTCTTTTGATTGATTTATTTGTTGCCTATGGGATGGTGGAATACCTAATCACAAGGAGAAGCAATCCCGCTCTGCTTCAAGTACTGTGTGTCTCTTATCCTCTAAAAAGGGGTTAATTTCATCTTGACACCATCCATTCAGGAACCGTTTTCGCAACCGTGGTGGTTTTTCATATTTATCTTCCTGAGCGGGTCTATTCTATCTTCCCGGTGATGCTTTCATCAGTCTATTAAGAGCACATTTGCGTTTAGCTCTTTCTTTCTTGTGCTGAGTGTGAGTTCTACGGAGGAACAAATTTGGTTCCATATCTGATCGTTCATCAGCATCAATTTGACCATGTTTTCTGCTCTGATTACACCGATGTTGCTTTCCAGCTCCCACCTCCTGCAAACGAAAAAAGTATGATTTGCATCGTCTACTGGACAGTCCCTGTACTGGTAAGCTGGACTGTTTGCCTAACCGGTCTTGTGAAGAAAGGCGTTGAAATATTCGTGTCCGGGTGACGTAATAGCCACGTGCTTGGTCAGCTCCGCAGTCCATCGTCCTCTGCTTTCCGACAATCTTACTACTGCCATTTCTTCAGTTCCCTTGCCTCATCGATTGCCGCTTCCACTCCAATTTCCGCTGTATTCCATATTTTCTTTCTGCCGCGAGGAGATCGATAGGGCTCACAAGGACGGATGGTTCTGAAGTCGGTCGGTACGAGTTTGCCACGCGTAGAGCTCTGTGACTCTGCACTGCTGCCAGATCTAATAGCCATACAGAAGAATGGCTGTGTATTTGATTGCGTGTGTGATTGACATTCGTAGCCCTCGTTTGCAGACTGTAGGACCTCCTGTGTTTGCCATCAGTCTGCTTAGTGACGTTACTCGTTCCGATACGGACTTTATCTGTTGCCAGAAGGTGAGTTTCGTAGTGATAGTCAGTTCCAAGTATTTCGCCGCTTCCGTGCTTCCTTGCTTGATTTGGAAGTTAACGATGGTCAGGATCCTCTTCTTTTCCAGAAGGACTATCTCGGTTTTTTCTGTAGCTAGACTAAGACCGTGTTTACCCAACCATGAGTTCACCCATCTCATAACCTGGCTCAGTTTAATTTGCGCGTTCTCTGCGTCTTTTGCCGTAACCACCGAAGCGATATCATCATCTGATATCATCTACGAATGGATCTCCATGCGAGGTATGCTATGGTATGAGATGTTCCAGAGGTCAGGTCCCCGGATCGATTCCTGTGCTGCTCCGGAGATAATTTCCTTTCTTCGAAGGCCTTCCATGGTATCGTTGGTCAGCTCCCGGTCTCTGAGGTAGTTCTCCAGAGTTCGCAAGAGGTAAAATGAAATGTTGAAAGTATGTTCAAGCGCATTCAGTATACTCGTATCTCTCCACCTGGTTGAATCAAAGACTTTTCGCACATCTAGAGTTGCCAACAGTACGATCTTCTTTGAATAGTAGTTGCCCTGGTGGGTGATTTGGGCAGCCTTTACTACTTCTCCGATAGCTCCGATCGTAGAATGACCCTTACCTAACCCATACTATCTCGTGGGATCTTTGTACTGCATCTGTGAGCAGAGGCTTCGACATCTTTTCTAGGAATGTGCAGCATGCAAAGCGGTCTGTACGCAAATGGGAATCCGGGTCTCATTTGTCTTTGCTGATCAGCACCAAGTCTTGAATCAAAAAGCTCCCTTCCTCAAGGCAGTTGTTGTACCTGTTCAGCAGTAGCTATGAATATATTTCTGTTATCGCTTTCAGCACTTCCGTCAGTAATCTGTCCAGTCTGGGGTTTTTTTTAGTTTTGTATGGTTTTGATCACTAGACTCAGCTCTTCTTGGCTGAAAGCTAGAACTTCCTGTCGCTGGGCCAGAGTCGTGCTGGGAGGCCTGACAGGGTGAGTTGGGAGCGCATAGCTCCATCTTTTCTTCACTTAGGGCAGGGTTGTACTATACAATTCAATACCATAGCCAATACAAACTGATGGCAGTGTGTCTTGTTTCTCCCCTGGTGACTGTGTGCTTCAGCTGCAGGCATCTTCTCCGAAGCGCGGCTATCTCCTCCGAACACCAGTACACTGGGGCCCTGTTTCTCTTGAAGCTACTCACCCGATGCATCGAAATATTACATGCAAGCCGTATGGGTTGCATTGTGGCTTCAGCTTTTGTTTCTGCAGCAGCCTCAATTTGGTGTACAGCACCTTTTCCTTCTTCAATCACAGACGTAAGAAGCACTTCGTTGAGTCTATTAACGTTCCACCTCGGAGCTCGTGTTGGATTCCAATTTTGAATTCGTTGGCCTCGCAAATCGAAGATTATCTTGCGGGTGTCGACTCCGAAGGTAACGTCCGAAATGGTTCCTTCGTATCCAGTTCGCCTGAACTTGGGTGAGTTTCCTACGTTTACTACAACATGGCCGCGTCTCGCAGCCATATCGATTATTACTTGCATTCCTCGTGAGTCTCCGGCTAACAAGATCTCCTCTTCGATTTCAGTCATGAAGCCCTGCAAATCTTCCAGTTTTTACAGATACTCGTTTATCCTTGGAATGAGACAGATGCTTATTACGGTGAGTCCAAAGCCTCTTTGTATGCCTTGGCGTATTATGGGGAATTTCCTTGCAACTAGGATCCAGATAGGAGCTGTTCCTAATAAGTTCGCATTCCAGATTGGTCCTTTCTGGTTCGTGTATTATTCGCTAATGATGACCACATCTGCTCGCAATTCGCTTCTGATTTTAACCTGAAGGGTGTCAGCCTTTCGACTCTGGATTCTGGTCACTGGAAGCTGCTTTTCTTAACCTTTTTAAGTGCTTCTCTGAACGCTTGACAGTCGACCTTTTTATAATCCCTTTGTCATAAGGCATAAGCACGCCTCTTGTCTATTCTTGTCTTGTGCTACATTGTGAGATCTCCAACCTTCAGAGATCCGGTTCTTTCCTGTGATCACAACCTGAAGGTCCAACTTCTTTCTTACCGCTTCTTGAACCTCCTTAACAGTATTTGGTTCGTCCCTAATCTCGAGTGAAGTTGTTGGTTCAAGACAGCGGACCGTCGCGTTGCCCCATTCCTAAGAATTTCTTTTAGAGATTTCCCATATATACATACATACAGATAGAGATTTTAAAATTTTCGGCTTCGCCAATTCAAATCTGCATTAAAAACACCAACACGGAGTTCAATGAGCTTATCATTCGCCTCCATTCCCATTCTACAGCCGATGTCATTAGCAAGAAATGTGCTATATTTGAAATGCCATACAAGATATCATTAATGAAAATTGAAAGGAGTGTCGCAGTAAGAATGGAGCCCTGCGGCACACCAGGATTTATTTTGTGATGTCGCCCAAAGGAAGTTGAAGGTTATTTCGAGAGCATGAAACTCTGACAAATACCTGTGAAATATCTTGTCTTCACCAGATTGGTGTAGATATTGGCCCCACATTTCGATGAGACATGCTTTACTGAAGTCAGTGACCGTAGCATCTGATTCCTTTAAACATTCTTTGGATGTTAGTTTGTGAAAAATAAATTTGATAATGGGACGGGAGTTTTTATAATTCATTTCTAAGGGAAAATTTGTAGCAAAATTGATTAAAAGATTAGGAGTACGGGCCTGAAGTAACTTAGAAACCAGTAATTTAAAACACAACGTTAGACAGTTGATCTGGTAAGGAAAATTACCGCTCTGGTCATGGCAAAGATGTTTTCAATTTGTTTTTAAGTAGACAGATAGCCGAAAGATTTTAAACCTTGAGAAAGGATTGGGTATAAGGCAACATATTCGGAGTATGGAGATTCACATAAGGAATAGCATACGAGATAATAGGAGTCGAAATGAGGTTATCATTTAAGATATATATATTATACTTGGGAGAGAAAATCCTTCTGTGCGATATGAGAACTGATGGAAGGAGATAGTCAAAGATATGCAATCAACGGTTTTGGCAATCTGGTTGGTCTTACAAATGATTGTATTCCATGATTATGATTTAGCTAAGTTCAGTTTGAACAAATTCGAATGGCCGTTAAGATTTTCTACATCTTTTGCAAAGTCTTTAATAAAATGGGTGTTATGCATCCAAATTGGAAAAAGGATGGTTTCTTCTCTTACTACTCTTACTTCCGCAGACGCCTAATGAAAAAAGTGTACATACTTCTCTCTTGAACATCATAGCTAGCAACTAGTACATTTTTGTGGAAGATATTCGAGCCGGACGTAAGGAGTTCTAAATTCTTTATTTTAGAGACAGTTTTGGTAGCACACGGATATGCACATGCTTTGTCATTAGAAACGTTGAGGATGAAAAAATTGTTGTATTCGACACGAGTCGTTTGAAAATGTGTACGAGTAGGGCAGGTACGAGTACTAAAAACCCCCTGAAGACAGAACATTTTCGGTTATGAGAACTGATTCCGGCATGAAGACTTTGATGTATTTGCTTACATGCGGTAAGCATATTAAGTCATATTTATCAGGTACGAACAATCGTTATCAGACATTTTGCGATCTCTTAAGCGCTACATAACGTACCGAATGTTGTAAGATGCTTAATTTGTTTGACATTGTAACGAAACTTCGGATCTAAGGAAATAGATATCGAAGTGCGATAACAGCAGCGAGTACCTATTGAAGATTTATCTTATGACTGAAAATGAAAGGAATTCGTAAGGTTTGGTACCTTCAATTCAAAAGATACAAATCCATCTAAAAAGTTGTGGGTGTAGGTTGGTACTATCCAATTTTGACCTTACGATGATCCTTCCCTATAGCAGCGGCAAAGTGACCTATTAGCCTGAATAAGTGGCGATATATGTACATGAAAGTGATTAATTTCCTGACACTTTTATCGATTTATTAACTTATTCTTGGTTCGTCATCATTAGTGATTGATAATATCTACAGGATATTATTTTGTTGCTTACTTTTGATGTCAATGTCAGCTAAAGCTCACTACTCGTACTACACTATGTACTGGAGTTTATCTATGACGCAAACTTGCGAACAGCCTTTTCCTAGAAATCTCTATGGTATTGCAAACATATACATACTGGTACATATACCCGTAGGAACTTCTAGGAATTTTTTTCGTTATTTTGAGAAAGTATTCTGAGACTGATGGATTGGTGGTAAACGTAAAGATAAATGAACTGAGGTATTAAAAGAAAAAATAAATTGAAAGAAGAAATCTACATAAGAGAGTAAGATAGTTGCCTATGAAATATTCGTGATCTTATTACACAACACAACCTGTTAATGTGGTCATTTATGAGCGATTTTATCATGTAAATATGATTTTCTTTTCGCTCGAAGTGATTTCTACAGGTTTGTGAAGTTTGGCTTTGGATTATCTTATGAATTTCTTTCTTAACAATTCCGAAATTTCTTTCCCAAAGCAATCAATTCTGGTTTTCGTAGATGAATTCCAAATGATGTCACAACACCTCATTGCCTGAGAGTTATTGTTACAGGCCCTGAGATTTTATGGTTTGAAAACTGTTGTTGAACATGCATTTGATCACCAGAACACAGTGCGTAACAAGGTGTCATCTTGAATATATTCCAGAGAAGATTTCCCACACATTCACCAGCCCAACCAGAAGTAGTAAATTAAAATATTTTGTCATGCAAACAAAACTCAAAGTCAATAAACATTGATGCCACCTGAGTTTTCTGGTTACACATGATTTTCACGTCTCACTGCCACTGTCCAAACTTGGAGCTCTAATAGCTATCTAGTCTCTTTTTTTTTTTGATCTCAAGTCATTGGTCACCATAAAAAGGTACTCACAACGGTCGTTATGCCAGTTCTATAGTACTACGTCCTAGTGCGTTCATGAACAAATATAATTTTCTATATTTACATTTGTGCTCCAACTACAATTCCGATGGCAAAGCCAACGGTCTAGCAAATAGGAGGTCCCCATTTTCCACACGTGAAGTGCTCAGATACATTTCCATTTGAAGATGGAAATGGGCTCATTAAACTTCAATTCCCCTTGACAGAGAGAAAGGTATAAATGAAGTCAACTCGCGGGGTGGGAGGCACTTGGCACTTGAAAATGTGGACATATTCTTAGAACAAAGCAACCGTCATCATTGTAGGGACAGGAAGTAACGTTTGTTAATTACCTAATGTCCATGATTACAAAGTACGCAACCGACAAAGCCATACGCTCATAGAGAGTGTGTGTGAGAGTTTTTTTTCTATCTAATTCCCTTTTGTGATGGAATAATTAGTAAAATTTGTGTCGTCAGATGGGAAAATGCCAATGAGGTGAGGGATTTAGTCAAAAGTGGATTCTTTTGTTGAACATCTTCTACGAGTCGTAAGAGAGAGAGATGTCTATCCCGAGTTGAGCTTAGAGCCCATATTTAGAGGAGGAAATTAATTGCTACTTGTTAACTGTGTGCATTAAGTTGCATTCGAATATTTTAAATCTGAAGTCGAGAACCTAAAATGGTTAAAATCTGCTGTTAAGCAGCTTACCCAAGTGAAGCCCAGGTCTAGGGAAAAATTATTCTGTCATTAGAGCTTGTCCATTGTTAGGTGGTGCCGTAAGCTTTAATCCCTCAACCGAATGCGTGAGATGCGATAGTGCGCATTCATATCACACCTAATGAGACCGACACATCACTCCACAGATCTACTTAGTCGTTTTGTTTCTTGGATACCCTCGAACTGCGTAGCAGATCAATGAAATCTTTGTGTGAAAAACTTGTCAGAAAGGGTGTCACTGAGGTGTTGAATGAATGTATCTGTCTGACGGATTTGTGTTTTTGTTTGTACTTGTATCTAACCTTGTTAAGAGCAGGCATTATTCACGCCTATTATAAATTCTTTCTTTGCGTTTGTTGAACAAAAAACCGATTTGTTGTTGTTGATAAAATCAGTCATTCGTAAACTTTCACAATTGTTTTGTCTACAACGGGTTTCAGAAATGAAAACACTCAATTGAAATAGGTCAATTAGACAAGTATATTTACCATTTACATATGAGTGCGTATGAGTTTACCATGTCTACAGAATGACAGAAGAAGCAGAGTAGTGTGAACTCATGTTAAAGTGTAGTTGCTTTAAGAGGACTAATTGAAATATCAATGTCAGTCATTTTACGAGTACTCTCTTCGTTTTTTTGTATTTGTAAAATCAGAGCATCATCGGTTTGTTGATACGAGTATGGATGTGGCATGTGATACTAATCTTAAAGTCTGGAAAAAGTTTGTATACAAAACAAAAATACATAAGCCCTACAAATGAGGTGTACGAGTATAGTATGGCAGCGAACGTATATACTTTTTTAAAGCGGATTCTGAGCATTGTATTTTACAGTTTATTCGAATTTTGTGAATTGTTTGGAGAATAGGCTGAAATATCTCTAGCTGTCACCTGCGTAAGACCATCATGTTTAAATATCTGCTATTCATTCTATCACGAGTGGTGGATATAAGGGATATACATAGGTTATACGATTGGAAACATGGTAGTCAATAAACTACTAAGACTTCTGGAAGAGGAAGGCTGTGAGGTGTTCCTTTATACAGAAAACATTGCTTTGTGTACTACTGGTTAACACTAGATTATTTTAAGAAGTCTAATGCAAAAGCTTTACTCTTCAGGTGAACTTAAAAGTGTCGTTCAGGCATAAACTCAAGTGAATACGAATTAGTCACTTTCAATAGAAAATATAAAATTACATCTTTATTTACTCTATCAGGCATCAAACTAGAGTTTGTCAAATGAGCAAAAGATGGAATTAGAAGACAAACATTCACCAACACGTTAGCATACCCTGGATGCCTCTATTTATTGTACATGAAGAGGATCCATCGGGAAAAATGGGGGCTACAATTTAAAGACGCCCATTTGTACCACCTTCGCAGAGTTGCACATTTTGACCTTTTTGCTTGCAAAAATCAGAACTTTTAAACGAATAAAGGTATGGTGATAGTTTTTTTGTTTTGCTTGAAGTAGTAAAAAGGTGTCTAAAAGCTAATCCGAACAAGACAGTGGTGAATTTGTTTAATTTACCAAAAATGTTTTTTTAGATCTATCAAAAGTCAGAGTTGTAAAAGAATTAAATCTTTAGAGATCATAATTCTATTTACATCGGTGCCAAACCTGCACTGCTGCACTAGCTACAAAATAAATACAATTAACGAAGTAGCTGTTACAAAGAATGATTCATGTTTGTATGAGTTATTTTCGTAGTTGCGGTCTAACGTGAGTGATTAACGAGGTACGTTGTAATATGTATATAAAATGGATACAGAAAGTGAATTTTCGTCGGACGATTTTCTGTATGATCCAAATTTTGAACCAGAGAATACCCCGCGTAGTTCAAAATGTGTTTATGGTGAAGTGGAAGAAGACTCATCACAAAATAAAAGGGCGAAATTGCTGAACGTAGAAGACGAACCTCAATGTTCGACATCATTTAAGGATTTTTATGGTGAAAACATTATTTTTGGTGAACAATTTTTTAAGGTCTTGAAAAAGCTATGTAGGTACACCTATTTCACAATGTCGAACAAGTAATGTATTCGTAGACCCTTTTAGCTTTGAGTTTTGATAGATTTTAAGAATAACCAATTTTAACCAAATAAGTTGATATCGAGTTTAAATAGTTTACAATGTAGCCTCTTGTCAGTAAATTGCTTTCTTTTTGTGTTGTAGTTTAATAGCACAGAATTTCAGCTGAAAAGAAATGGGATTTCAGTTGAGTGCTGCATCTGCAAAGCAACTTTAAAAGCGTCAAAACAAAGAACATCCAACTTAATCAGACATTTAAAGATCAAACATTCTGATTCATATCAAACGTACCACGATACCACGTAAACGATCAAAGCAAGACCGATTCGAAAAGCTCCTTATTCAATTCATTGCTAATAACACCTTGCCTGTGTCTGTTGTTGAAGATCAATATTTTAGAAGACTCTTGAGGTTTGCCAATCCTTATTTAAAAGTCATAAGCCAACAGCCAACAGCATTGAAACTTATTGATGGATATTATTCCTCTATGTGCAAATATTTGAAAATTCAGCTGTCAAAGCAAAAGTATATGTGCACAACAGCAGGTCAACTAAACACCGAAGTTTCGTTGGATATACTTGCGACTGGATTGATGATAATTTCCAAAGGAAGTCAGTTGCTTTGGCATGCAGGCGGTTTTCAGGGTCACACACATATGATCGCATAAATGATATAATCATGTAGGTGCATACAAAATTTGGTTTGAACTCCAACAATGTAATGGGAACTGTTACTGATAACGGATCAAATCTGGTCAAAGCTTTCAGAGAGTTTGGTATTGCATCTCAAGATTGCTGGCCTCGTTCTGAAGATGGTATTGAGCTGGAAGAACTTGAGTGTCAAAATAATATTTTTAAAAAAATCACTGCCAAAACATATACGATGCGCGACTCATACCTTGAACTTGTTAGCATCTCCTGATTTTATTGGTATTTTAAAAGATCAGTCAATTTATAGCAAACATGGAAAGGTAGGTGCTTATATTTTATTAAGTATGTTTTAGTGTTTCACTCGATCTTGCTTTATTTTGTAAAGATAATACAAAACTGCTCAAGTTTGTGGTGCAAGGTAAATCGATCAAAAAGTTCAGAGCAAATTTTATCAATTTTAGATCAACAATCGAAGTATCCTTCTGCGACTAGATGGAACTCCTTATATGATTCAATTAAAGATATACTATTTCATAAGGAAAAGCTTGGTGAACTCTGTAGCTGCCTAGGATTACAGATAATTTTTGAACAGGAAATAGACTATTTAAATGATTTCATCGAGTTGCTAAAGCCGATTTCGGAATCAATTGACTTTCTGCAACGAGAAAATGTTGATCATTACCCGAGATTAAAAAAAGGTGCTCTTCAATATAACACGCCATTACCTTCTTCAGCCACCATGGAAAGAGTGTTTTCTTTTGCAAGTTTAACTAACACCCCCCGGCGAGGAGCGCTTTCGGATGAAAATTTTGAACTGTTGAGGAAATTTAAAATTTGTAGTTCCTAAAATATTATTTTATTTTTTTGATTAAGTATAGTTCTTACTTTATTATACTGTTACGAAACCTAAAGAAAAAAGAAAACTGCAGAAAAATAGAAAACACTTTATTTCACGGCGAAATACCTACCTCCTGCTTCACGTTGTTTGTTGTGGGTTTCGTTTGACAGGTTGAAGACGTGTTCCCTTTGCCGAACATGGCGGAGCATTCAGCAGCACGAAGAGGACAAATGATTAAGTAGTAAGCCACAAGAGTAACATGAAGAAAGGAGATGACTACCGCAGAAAGGGGAGCAAATTATGAAAAGTCAACGAAGAAAATATTTGCCGTTTCCTGAGACGTAGGATTTCTCCAATCAAAAACGGTTGGCGAACAAGCGGTGGAATCTTAGACGTTGCAACGGAGAAAAGAAAACGAAAGACTTCCTAACAGAAAAAAAGAACCGCGTGCAACGTAAAAACCGAGATAAAAGGGAGAGTTTTCGGCAGAACCAGTTGAGGTCGGAAGACTAAGGCCATAGAAAAAAAAAACGTTTACGAGTAATTATAAAAAAATAAAAGAATAAAAACAAAAGTTTAACTCTCGGGAACCAGATTTTTTTTGAGTTTCTTTTTTTTATTTTTGTCCTCTTTTTATCCGATTGAAACTCGGCATTAGTTTCGGTCAATAGGCAATTTTCGTTACAATACTTACTAGAATAAAATGAAAAAAAACGGCTTATTTTATTATTATGTTTACAAATAATTTAAAAGCATATAAACAGTGGCTCAGCGTTGAAATGTTTAATGAGAAGTCTCGCTTATTGTCATTTTTTGTACTCCTATTTGTATTTATAACCAAATAATGTTGTGATAATTACCCATTTACTTTCACTGACTTCAATTGATTTAAAGTTGAAATCACTGACTTCAACTAATTTAAAGTGAATTCACTGCTAAATTCAAGTCAAATTACATGAATTCAATTGGCTTCCATTAATGATTTCAATTCTCTACCAGCATCGATAAAAAAACAGTGATTCATTACAAGTCAAACAGTGGAGAAAAATAGTAAACGGACCAAAAGTTTAAATCAGCTTTCTTGGAAACATTCGTCAGCATCCGGGGTAATGTCTAATAAACTTATCATTGCTGGAGACTTCTGGAGAGAGATATTTTTCAGTTCCGACATGCATGTTGAAAAATTCTTCATTCTGCCATGTCCTTGAAACCTTGATATACAGTGGCTCAACTATTTGATCACATGCATACCAAATAATCTGACTTTTGATTACAACTTTTTTTATTTAAAAAGATAATTTAATGAAATTTTTGACATCATTATAAAATAATATGATAACACTATGTAACAAAAATAAAAAATTTCTCAGTCCTTGGGATGTAATTATTATTTTCTAGTCTGTTATGTCTTAAAAGTATGGAAACCACCTAATATTCCTCGGAAACTTTGCTTTTGTCACCAGGACAATGAGATTCATTAAAATATGCTAAAATTATGAGAAAAACGTGTTTGAGTCTTTTACTACAGAGAAAATCATACAGAATAGCACATATAAATCAAAACTAGATTTTATTAAAACTTCAGAAAACCAACAACATAAAAGTAAATTAGAAGTGGGTGGTTTTTCGACATTTGCGTTTATACTGCGAGTCACTTTCTCTTATCAATCCCCAAATGTAATCTCCCATCATGTTCTTATTGTATTGTCCTTGGTATCGCCGCTCAAAGTCCATTATATCCTGATGGAAGCGCTCGCCTTGTTCCTCTGAATATACTCCCATGTTCTCCTTGAATTTGTCAAGATGTGCATCCAGAATATGGAGTTTGAGAGACATCCTGCAACCCATTTTGCCGTAGTTCTCCACCAGACTTTTGACCAGCTCCACGTAGTTTGCGGCTTTGTGATTGCCTAGGAACCCCTGTACCACTGACACAAAACTCATCCAAGCAGCTTTCTCAACACTAGTGAGCTTCTTGGGGAATTCCTCACACTCGAAGATTTTCTTTATTTGTGGTCCAACGAAGATACCGGCTGTAACTTTCGCCTCAGAGAGCTTAGGGAACAAGTCTTGTAGGTACTTGAATGCTGAAGAATTTTTGTCGAGAGCTTTGACGAATTGCTTTATAAGACCCAGTTTGATGTGTAGTGGTGGCATCAGTACCTTCTGAGGGTCCACCAAGGGCTCCCACTTGACGTTGTTCCTCCTCACTGTGAATTCAGTTCGTTGTGGCCATTCACGCTTACTGTAGTGTGCATTGTCATTCCTGCTGTCCCACAGGCACAGAAAGCAAGGAAACTTGGTGTAACCGCCTTGCAGGCCCATTAAGAATGTCACTATTTTGAAATCTCCGATCACTTCCCAGCCATATTGCTCATACTTCAATGCGTTCAGCAATTTCTTGACATTGTTGTAGTTCTCTTTGAGAGATACTGAATGCGCCAGAGGAAGAGACGGATACTTGTTGCCATTGTGGAGCAACACGGCTTTGAGACTCTTGCATGAGCTGTCAATGAAGAGGCGGCACTCTTTTGGGTCTAAATCAATTCCGATTTCCTTGAACAGACCGGTCACGTCGTGGCAGAAGCACAGCCCATCTTCGCTGATGAAGAAGTTGGAAAATAGTTCGTGACGCTTCCTCTGACATGAGACTTTAACACTAGGATCCAGAAAATTCCACTGCATCAGTCTGGACGTCAAAAGTTCAGCATTGGACTTGGTGAGACCAAGATCTCTGATCAAATCATTCATGTCCTTTTGGTTGGGATAGTATGGGTTTCTGTTATCAGCTAGTAAATTAAATCCTTCACCTTCATTGTCTTCCTTACTCTTGGAATCAGGGCTCTCACAGGAAGACACCTGATCTTTCTCTGGAGGAGTAGGAACGGGGAGGCCAGAGCTGTGTGGAACTGGAGCCATGGATGAAGGAATGTCAGGATACATGATTGGACTTGCTTTTTTGCCAGTCCGACGTTTGGAAGGGTCCACCATGCAGAAAAAGCAGTTGCTTGAATGGTCAGTGGGTTCTCTCCAAACTCTTGGCACAGCAAACTTCATAGCTCTCTTTTCCCCTCTGTACCATCCTACAAAAAAAAAAATTGGAAAAGAAAAGTACCGTCTAATAAAAAAGTTAATAGAAACATTTATTTAACCCATAACAAAGCAATATAGTTTTAAAATGTCTTACCTTCCAAAGTCCTTTTGCAGTTTTCACAGGCGAAATGAGGTGCCCAGGATTTGTCTTGATCACCCACAGGCATGCCGAAATAAGCATTGTAAGCTTCGAACATTTTAAAACATGTTTCCAAGGAGTACTTTTTCGCTCTTGTTTTGATAAAATATCCGCAGACATAACAAAATGCATCTGCAGGATACTTGCAGTCTCGTGAAGTCATGTTTGAACGAAATTATCTGTAATAAAATAAGAAACAACTCTCAATAAACCACAACAAATCTCTAATGTAGTGTGTACTGCATCTAGGGTTTAACCAATGTTTGTAAAATAGTTTTCAAATGCATGCTTTATTGGACATGTACATACAATATATAAGTATAGGCGATAACGTATTTTTCAAAAAAGCGCAAAGTTATCTTGGGACAATAGCTGTTTTCTATACTTTTGGGACCTAACTGACTAGGAAATAACAATTACATCTCATGGACAAACATCTTGTTACATAGTGTAATTAATTAAAAAAACAATAGAGATTTCTATCTCTATTCTATTCATTTGTTAACTTATTTTAATTTAACAAAAACCAAAATAGGGCACTTGATCAATTAGTTGACTTTACTAAACTAATCTTGTTCAGAATTTCGTATGGCCTCTTTTTGCTTTGAGAACTGCTCGTATTCTTCTTGGCATGGATTGTGTTAATGTTTTGCATCGATTTGGATTAATATTTTGCCAAGCAGTTGGAGTGCGGTGCCATAATGTTAGTAAATTTGCACAATCTCCTGGCACATCTGTAATTGCACGTTTGACTTCAACCCAAAGATGCTCAATCGGATTGAGGTCTGCCAGTCAAGTACTTCGAAATGATTACTTTGGCTGTGTATTTTGGATTATTATCTTGCTGGAAGATAATGTCAGACACATTTTTGTTCCAGTTTCCAAGACTTGTTAAAAGCCCGCCTTCCAAAATAGTGGTGTATTGAGTGGCATTCATGCGATCCATTACCCTAAAACATTAACCAACCAAATCCATGTAAATGCATCCTCAAATCATTAGATATCCACCTGCAAACTTTAATGTTGGCTTGATGTGGCGATCGCTTATTGGCTTTCTTCACGTCCACTGATGACCATCGGACCCAAAATGATTAACTTTTGTTTCGTCCGACCAAATCACATTTTCCCAGTCACTAACACTATACTTTTATACTTTCTGGCGAATTCCAGCCTTCATTTTTTATGGCGGTCAGTCAGAAGGTGCTTCTTTGTTTTTGCGCGCCCGTGAAAGCCGTTCTTGTGCAAAATTTTCCTAACAGTCTTAGTATTTAGAGTAATTTTATCGTTTTGTAACAAATCTATTGATCTGAGACGCATTGTCATGTACGCCATACTTTATTTGTCGCACCATACGCCGTTGCAAGGTAGAATTCAAAATTGGCTTCCTTCCAGCGCTATTTTTTCGATTTCAGTGCCCAAATTCTTGCGTATTTTAGATATGGATCCCAATGACACTCCAAGTTTTCGAGAAATTTTCCTAGGGCTCATTTTGGAATCAATTAACCTTTCCACTTCCTTTCCTTTAGCTTTACCAAGTATTTTCATCTTCTATCAAATTCAAGACAGTTAAAAATTCTTTCTTAAACTGAAATTTAAACTTGCCTTATGTTGGATTCCAATATTAGTTTTTTTTTAATAATCAAATTTGTTTAAACCCTTTGTGCTCAAAATACGACGCTTCGCAATATACTGCGCCAGTCTCAACAAATTGATCACATGCATTGTCTAAGGACTCTTAAAAGTACTCACGAAATAACAGTGCATTCCCGTTCGCTTTTGCTATGCTGATTCTTAATCACTCCATTTGTTTTGAGTGAAAATTTAGTTATACTAACTAACAGCAAAAAGTTGTATTTTCTTCTAATCATGTGATCAAAAAGTTGAGTCACTGTGCCTATTCTGATATTTGTATTCCTTGTAATCTTTATTTTTTGGATTCTTGAACTTCTTCTGACAATTCTGAAAGTGGTAACAATTGATAGGTACTTGAATATATATTGAATATGAGCCAAAATGTTATGAAGAGTAGGTGTAAGTTGGATTTCGGGATATTTTCGCTTTAATAACTCTGTTATTTAGTTACATACTCGTAGCATACTTCCGAAACTTGACAGTGTTATTAATTCAAAACGTCAAGTATTACTCCAAACCTCTTTTTTACCTCTATATTGACCCCAGTTATATGAGCTGTTGGCTCTGATTCTTGAAAAAATCTCTCCGAAGTAGTTCCAACATTGTTATTTCCAAATCCTTGCTTTGGGCTGTCAATATTCTCTCCCTCTTGTCGAAGTGTATATGCAAGTTTCTTGCATGTAGTGGAGAGATTCCATATTCGTAGTTACGAGTATGTTCGTCATCATTTGATTCATCTTGATAGTTGAAGTTTTGTTGTTCTACATGGACGCGACCGCGAAAACTTTGAATCTGTTACTTCATTCAGGACTTATCTGTCAATTGTGATTAAAAAGAACTCATTAACTTTTTATACAGGTGGGTGAAGACTAGCAATTTTACTTTTGATATCGTTGACTGTACTTTTTATGAGTTCTCCAGATTCCTTTGTATTTTGCAACATTATAGGTCGGCAAAAATGAACTCATGATGGAACAACTGAGGCAATAAACATGTTCGCATCTGTTTCACCAACTGGTGTATTCATATTGGGACAGAGACTGCCTTGGTTACATCAGCTTTCATCTTTTCTTGATCCTGGAGGCAATTTTTCAACAAGTCCCTATCTATAGGCTTCGACCCACTTTGAATATGCGCATAAATTGATGAACATTTTTTTTCAATTTCTGACACCTTTTCGCTGGCAAATTTTCATCGGATAGTTGGTAATAATTTTTTACGGCACACACGAACCCTTTTTTATTTGAACGTGAAATGTCCATGTTTAGTTTTTATCTAATATTTTCTAATAAATACAACCGTTTGCCTTAATGTTGTAATCGTAATCGTAAACCCTGAATTAGTATCGTATGACAATATTTTGGAACAAAACCAATAATAAATGTTTATTACTCATTACAAGAAAAATTAGCATTTGGCTTTGAGTTTATAATTTTGCAGAGGGCTGTACTTCTCCACTGAGAGAGACAGTGGCGAAAAAAATTGGATGACGTCTTCAAATCAAATCTCTCTAGCACAAAGGGCCACTAGTTCCCGCACCTGAGTCTTTAACCATATACTTACAAATATATAGGAATTAATTTACTGTTGAAGAGGATAGGGCTGTAATGACATCGGAAATCAATTTGAAGTTCTATTGTTGTGGAAAAATTAAAATTTAAAACTGCCCAACAGCAAAACAAGTGAAGAGCGTAGACTCCAGTGTCTGGAAAATAGATTGATTAAAAAGCCGAATCCGCATAAATTAATCTGCGTTTTAATTGCACAAAGGCTATGCATCAGCTCAAACGTAGAAATCTTTAAATTTTCTTCTATTAACTGGTCCTGATATAACTTCTCCACTGATCGGCATTATATTCCGTTTCAGAGAACGAAGAGTGGGTCTGTGTGCGGACATAAAGGAAATATTTCATCAGGTCCCCATTATAAGTCCAGAGATTCCTTTAGCGAAATAAATTACCTAATTAAGTTGAAACGCATATCCTTCAGGTAATGCTATTTTGTACGACCACACATTCATCATTCTACGCACAGTATGTCAAAAATAAAAACGCAAGACACTTCATGGTTCAGTTCTCCGATGCGGTAGATGCTATTATCAAAGACTATTACGGCAAATACTTGATTGCTAGCTTAACAATGAAAATGTAGCATCCAGAGTGACCAAAGTATTGGTGTATCTGCACAGCCAAGGCGGATTTGACATCCGTAATTTTTGGTCTAACTCGCTATATGTAATAAATAATTTGGACTGTTATAGCACTGAAGAGGGATAAAATGTATTTATGGTATGTCTGATCCAAAAAATGTACTCGGACTTTGGTGGTCTTCAAGTAGTGATAAATTGTACTTTAAGGTTAACAGTGACAAAATGAATCCAGCATTAATGAGTGGCAAGCAGATATCTACGAAGAGGGAAGTGCTTCGTTTTTTAATGAAAATATAAGACCCAATAGGATTAATTGCTAACACTTAAATAAATATGAAAATCTTACTACAATCGATCTGGATACCTGGTGTTTATTGGGACGAATAAATTAAATTAAAACATTTCGAAGAAAGAGCGATTGGCAAGAGTGATTATTCGTTTTATTTCTGTTGAAGTGTTGTTTGCAGAATTCAAAGCGGAGCCACTTTACTACCTCGAAATTATAGCTATCGATTGTGACGTTCCGTCCAATTCGTCAATGTTGGGTGTCCCATCTTATTAACAGCATATACCTTTATTTTGCCCTCATTTATCACTAAATCCATTTTGGCAGCTTCCGTTTCAATATTAGCTAGCGCACCGGTAACAGCCAGCTCACATGACAGCGCGTCACCTTTTTTATAAACCTTTTTTGACATCAAAGGTCTCGGTTAAATCTGTAACGACTTTTACGGAGCAGCGAGGGTTCTCCATCGTCATTCTGCACAGACTGATGAGTTTGGCAAGGATGAAAAATAAATGCCTCTATATAGCTCGTCTCTGTGCGAAGTCATATGTGGCCTCAAAGTCCAGGAAAAGATGGTGAATGTCGGTTTGGGCTTCTTGAGTTTTTTCCAGGATCTGCCGGAGTGAGAAGATTTGGTCCACGTCTGAAAACGCGGTGATAGTGGCCACTGACGTTGTTAACGAAGGGATTCAGACGCTTACACAATATGGCAGATAAGATCTTTTATGCCATGTTGAGAAGACCTTTGGGGTCACCTTTTTTGCGGATCGGACTGCATGTTGGGCTACTTCGCCGTTATACAGTCTGCAGAAAAAGGGTTTTCCATATTCTCCTCACCGACTGCATTACAAGATTTCCTTTTTCATCTCTACAGGCTACGGGACTTATTGCTATGCCTGTTGGTAAAATTTCTGTACATTATTCCTGGAATACAACCTCTTAATGCTTCGATCGGAAGCTTATTGTGTCCTTTCTTCTTCATCTGATTTAGTCAAATTTTCAATGCGTTTTATAAACAGGAATGACCGAATGCGTGTTGAATATTTCAATGCGCTTTGAAGTGATGTTTATATGTGCATATTGAACCAATGCGCATTGCATTAATGCGCATTAAGCTGTCATATAAACTAGGTATATGATTGACTTCTGTTTTCAACATTTCAACATGCAAAAATTAAAAAAGGCTTTTGGCTCTCCCTGTGCTGATAGATATAAAATCAGTAAACCTATAAATGAATTACTGTTCCTTCTTTGAGGCACCTACGTGATTAGAGATCCGATTTTAATTTTTTTCACTATTATGGTGTACGTTGGTGGAATATTTACCACATGCTCCTATAATTACTAACTTCTACATGTTCGCCGAATCAGGAGTAGGGACTGCATTAGAAAGTGTGGATAACCGCGGACGTAACCGTTGGCGTTGAGTACCAGTCAACTCAAAGCTCAACTCTAGAAATCAAAAGAGCATTTATGGTCTGTCTCATCCAGTGCTCTATCCACTATCCACTTTTAACAAAACTAACTTTCTTAAATCATAATTGGTCTTGGAAAAAAATGGACTCACTGTTGACCACCCACGACCTTCGGATCTGCACGTGGAAGGTTCGGATCATTAACAGGCCACATGCAGTCGTACAATTTGCTGAGGCTCCTCACTGCTATCATGCATATATCACCGCCATCGAGGAAGTGCGATGGGTTGGGCCAGACATAAGGAGCATGAAGTGAAATATACTATGGTGATTCTTGTAGGGAAAGGAAACAGCCCTTATTCGGATGCGAATTTGCCATATGCTGCAGGCAAAGAAGTGTTGAACTTCGGACAAGTGAACGAACGTCTTGTGACAATCCGCATCAAGGCTACGGAAGGCAAGGACGAAGTCGCCAAATGTTTATATGAGCTCCTCCACAAGACATATGAAAATGGTTCAAAGCATGACATTAAAATCGTGTTGAGTAAATCACATAGTGATAGACGTAGGGCATGCCTCTAGTTTTCTGGACGTCCGAAAGCTCCAGGCAGCCAACAGTGACTCGGATCACCATCTACTTGAAGCCAAGGTGCGAATGGGGACTATGCAAACGAAACACGATCACCACAAAAATCCTACAAAGCGGCGCTCTAACGAAGAACGAGAGCTGCACCAGGAAAAGTAGCGACAGGAAGACCATCGGCTTTTGAAACATTGAAACATTTTACTCTCTCGCGCTCTCATCATTGTTTCATCATCGGGCAGGTAATTAGTTGTGTATTTAAAATGTGGGATTGCAAACGAAATATTTGGAAAGACAATGAAATAAGAGCAATGTGTCAGTGTCATTGTCAAGTGTTAGTTCAGTCAGCTGTTTGCTAAACTCTCTCAATTTTCTCTCGATCATTTTGGATTTGGTTTTGGATAATTTCATATAAACACCACCATTGAACCAATTATTGAACCAATGCGGATTAACTAAATGCACATAGAGCATCGTTGATCATTGAGAACATGCCTCTATTATCTGCCTGAGGTTATCAGCTACTGAATCCGTAGTGCCAGCCTCCCGATGAAAAAGCCGCGGGAGCCATCTAATCATTTTTGTAGAGTATATCAGGATATGTCTTCGAAATCCGTTCCTCAGCCGGAGTCCAGAAGATTACGGTCAACTTTAGAAATCGGTCGTGCTCCAAACAACATCCTGTAGTTCAAGGGCAATATGGGAGCACACATATATGGACAGAATATGCGGATAGAATACCATATCGTCCGCGAAAGTGACGAACGTGATGATAAAGCCATCAACTCCAGGTCAGTAAGAAATTGAAAGAGAGTATAGCATGAATTCTGGACGTCAAAATCAGCCTGACTAAACAAAGTTACCACAATTTAGACAAAAGATAAAAGGATCCGATTCTTAATGAAGGCGGAGAAAAGAAAAATGAATGGATTCACTGATTGAACTAGTTTTGTAGCTCTTGTCACATCTCTTTACCTTAGAATAAGATACGAGTATGTGTAGAAACATACAAAAACAAAAAATCGAGTTTCGAAAATTTCACAAGGAAAATGTTTCCATCTCGAGAAAATATCTTGTACAAGCCCAGAAGTAAAATGAATAATTGTGTACGTAAATATAATACATACGAGTATGTACGAGTATATATCCTATATCCGAAAAACCAAAAGCGTAAATTTCAATTTAACCACGAGCTATCCGCATTTACTGTGTTTGATTCGTTAACCTCTGTCAGATAATAACCCCGATACGGTGGCATCTAAAGTATTATTTATGACTCTCAAGAGTATAGAAAAGGACCAATCTCAGACGAATACATTTTCGTCGAAGGTGTGAGATTACATTCCCCTGGGAGATTCTTTTTGAAAACTTCCGGTTTCTATAGATTATACTCTTACACACTAACAAGCTAGACAACCCTTTTTTCCTAACCATCGGCATTAAGGCTATTTATGTTTCCTATACGAAAGTGTATCACCACGACCGCCATGTACTCGTAGTCACTGGATAAGGGCTCATTATTTCTACCTCTGAGAATCCCCTATCTATGGAACACAACACAATATATCATACAGTGTCCAACATCATTTCATCTGATCATCTGCATCAGTGACCAACAGTCTCGCCCTGTTTGAAGGAAATCATTAAAATAAAATGCATCTGACCCTCCTTGATGGTCACCATCAATGTTGTAAATGCATGTACATATACGGATACAGAGTATTGTGTCCAGTATCCAGCATCCAGCATACAGAATTGAACATCCAACATCCAATTATGCGATGGACACAGGGTGTTTATCTTTCACACCGTGCGTGCATGTTTGCTACCACGATAATCGGATTTACTCGTCAACTCAGCCTAAATACTCTCTAGAGGAGGCTGCTGATGCATATTTTCCACAGAATCACTTTAATTTTTCTGTTTCCAATTTTATGGTTGGGCCATTAAAATGCTTAAAGTGCTTACGAATTCGACTACAAAGAAAGGAATTCTTCCAAGAAAGCTTTGGTCTACTCTCGTTCGATGTGAGCCGGTGCTGTCATGCCCTTATTGAGATATTAAAATGTGCACAATGGAAGTGTTTATTACTATGGGGATCATAAAACGGAAACAAAGGCATGCAACAGAACTGGGCTACAATTCAACCGGCTACCTCCATCAACACCCTACTCGTAATGCCGTATCCGTATGGGTCGACATGTGGAAGTCTGAAGTACGAGTATATATAAACAAAATAGAAAAACCAGAGAAATCATCTCAAATCCAAAAACAGACATTTCGGCTTCAATGGAGAATTCAATTAAGTTCTTCTGACAATCTTCGATTGCACCCTGGGGTGTTGATATAAAGTGCGACCTTTCCAATGGCCTGCATTTTCAGATTGTTGTTCTTCTATTGCTGAGAGGGGGAGCACAGGAGCACAGGAGCACACCACCATCCAACTTCATCCAACATCTAGTATCACAAGCAGCAGCTGAATGTTGTCTCAGTGGTCTCCAACGATGTTGACGATGCTCCTTCAATGTTGCTTCGAAGCTAGGGGCTAATGACTTGGAGCAACAATTCGTTTTCTATCTTTCGTCTCAGGAAATTTATTAGCTTTAGGATTTTAGGAAAATACTTAATCATCACTTAGGAATAGTCGAATAGTTCTTGTGTTACAAAGGCGAAAACTATTTTTAAAACAAAAAAGTTGGAAACGTCATGTTTTGTGTTCGGTTTGGCTTAGTTTTCTAAACAGTAATAAATGTGCACAGCTGCTTTTGAAATTTTGAGAAATGGGATTAGAGAAAATCACAGTGTCACTAGCGGCCGATGTCGTTGTTCTTTTGAGAGGAAATCTGTTAAATTTGATTTATTTAGAGTTTTGGAAAATAATCATTAAGGAACTTTATTGCCATAGGACGAAAAGATCAAAGTGGGTCAAGTTGGAAGTTTAAATTCTGAATGTTTCAAATGTGTTTAACGAGGCATGTATTTATGGGCTCACATGTGAAATGACAGTTTTACAAGTAGAAAGTAGAATTCAAAAACTTCAAACAATTTTTAATGCCAGCAATAAGATCAAACGCAACACCTGCTTGATAGTCGTTTTGCGCTTAACGATATCTGGCAAAAAGTCATCGTGACGGAAGCTGACACAGTGGTAATATGAAGTCGGTAGATCATACGGCTGACTCTGGCTAGTTAAAATCTAAATAAATAGAATGCCCTGGGGTTAAGCCAGTCCTTTAGATCGCCTCCTTCACTGCACCTATTGGATTCGAAAATTCATAAATAGGTACACTAATACATCCATTCCTAACAAAGAACTGTTTTTGCATTCTTAGAGACATCAAAACGCTAGATAACATTCATATGTAAGCCCCAATTGTGATCGATTGTAGCTCTTCGCTTATTTTAACCTTCTGCAGAAAAACAATTAAGGCTTCGCGGAAAGTATAAACGTTGTTAAGTCATACAAGAAATAAACTTAAACTCTAACTTAAAATTAAATATTGAAAAAAAAAAGAAAAAAACTTGACTGCAACTTGGATCTGCCATATATCGAGGTTAATTCTGTGTAGAAGTTGAAATAAAGAAAACCGCAGTACCTTTTTCTGCTATCCTTTGATTAAACGAACTTGTAATCCGTCTTGCCGAGATCTTTTTTTTTTACTGCAGGATCATTTAACTGAATTAGAGTTTTAAAATTGTGGAACTGTCGGAATACTGATACGAACATTCCAACACCTCATCGGAGGAAAAGAAGGGATTGGCTCTGTCATTTGAAATTTAATTTCAATAAATTCACTAATTCTTACATGCTTATGGGCCGCATGCGGGCACTCTAAGTTAAACCTAAAACTTATTCTATGTCTTTCGACGAACCTTACACAAATTATTTATATTTTTATATTTATTAAATGTAAAACTAAAAAAATTGTGTTTAAATAAAAAAACCATAGACATGGACTTTTGAATAAAACTTAAAACTAAGACCTATAAACCAATAAACTACCTAAAAATAAAACTTAACTTACTTAACCTATTTACACTATCTTATTGTATATACTCGTATATAGGGTTCCCCAATAAGGACTTGACAACTTTTTTTTTAATAAAACGCAAACCATTTGAGATATTTCAAAACTTTATTATCGTCTTGAAGTACTATCAAAACATTTATGAATGGAACTCGATTTCGCTCATATGGCCAACGTGGATACGTTTGCAGCGGTCGTTTCGTTGGACCCAATTTTCAACGATTCGGCCACACATTTCTGCCGAAACGGCCGCTATTGGCTTCAATGTTGGCTCTGAGCTCTTCCAACGTCGTCGGCGTGTTGGCATAAACCAATGACTTAACGTAGCCCCACACAAAATAGTCAAGCGGCGTTAAATCACACGAACGATGGGGCCAATCGAGTGGCCCATTTCTTGAGATAACATACTCACCATACTTACTCTTCAATAAATCGATTGTAGCGTGTGCTGTATGACTTTTGGCATCATCCATATCTTCCAATTCGGGCCAAAAATAATAGGTGATCATGGCGCGATAACGCTGACGATTCACAGTAACGTGACGAACGTTATCGTCGACGAAAAAATATGGCCCAATAACGCCGCCGGCATGCAAACCGCACCAAACAGTTATTTTTTGTGGATGAAGTGATTCATGAAGCACATGTGGATTTTCACCCGACCAATAACGCATATTTTGATTATTGACGAACCCGTTGAGCCAAAAATAAGCTTCGTCACTGAAGATGATTTTGCGATGAAATTCATCATCTCCAGAACCCAATCGGAGAACGTATGCAAAATACGCCATAATGTGGTCTGAGCGATGTCCAATTCTTGAGAACGCCGTGGAATTTACTGATTTGGATCGTTTGCTACGGACGCCTGAACGGCAGCGATATTTTCGACACTTCGACCAAACCGTTGTCTCACTGACACGGCAACATCACACAACGAATATGTAGACTCAAATTTTTGCACTAAACTTGTTATTGCCTGTTTACTAGGGTGAGAATTACGACCGAAAATTGGAGTTAACGCTCTTAAAGTTGCAGCCACCGACTCCGAAATTCGGTAGAAAATTTTTATGAAAATGTTGAGTTTACTGAATAAATTGACAGTGACAGCTTGATGATTAGTCAAAGAGTTCGTTCATAAATTAAATTCAAAGTTGTCAAGTGGATTATCCCTTACTATAAGTTACCCATTTTTTATGTTCTTTTATAATTTTTAATTTTTTTTTTTGTAATTTCTAAATCTAACTTAATCCAACTTACTTAATCGTACCTACTATGTAAGCCGGCCACGGCTGAAAAATTAGGCTGATTAACTTTGCTCCCTAATGAAGCTTCTCTGTATTGGAGGAATTAGACGAAGAAGCTTCCTCTCCTTCAATAGGCCACCAAAATTGTTGATGCTCCGGACACGCTCCGTACTGCCATTTGCGACGTCTCTGTCGTAGTTGAGTCGCCTGTCCGCAACTGTTCGAGCGACCTTTTATATCGAGGTAGAGGAACGCTTCTGAAGGAACAAAGCCGTCAAAGCGTACGAATATTTTCCAATAAACTTGCTCTATAGATAGGGAGCTGTGCCATCAGCTTAACTTCGTGATGTGCAAGTTGTTGAGAAGCAGATCTACATATATATGTGTTATATACAGCAAAATTTGTGATTTTTTTTATAATTGGCGCGCGCACAAGTACCCTTGAGATTTTTGCACATAGCGGGAGGGAAAAAAGAAAGATTCTGATGTGCGTTGGTTTTAAATGTTTGCAAGTTATACTGACTAGGAAATAATGAGCTTGGCAGGGCATTCTATAAGCGAGTTATACGGCTTAGGAAAGAATCACGATATTTCAGATTTCGTCCGAAGATGGGCTTGAGGGTGAACTGATGAGCATTCATAGCGAGACGGGTGTTACGGTTAAAAACATGTGTTAATTTATATGTGAATCTATTAGATGCAGGCTTCATAAACTAAGTTCCTTGTTTGTATGTATTTCTTTTTATAAAATTTTATTTAGTCAAAATATGAACCATTGACATCTACGAGTATAACCTTCTTCTTCATAACCTTCTTCAACGTGATTTAAGGTCCATTAATCCTTTTTCATAGAAGGCTTGATTTTTTGACGCTAAAAAGTTTTCAGAGGCTTCTATGACCTCTGCTCGGTTTCGGAACACCTTTTTGCTTCCAGACTGCTGATTATCACCTTATCCGTTGGAGACATATCAGGAGAGTACGGTGGATACGGAAGAATTTGGAATCCTAACTGTAGTAGCTTTTGCAACACTACGTGTGAGGTATGGGGTCTAGCATTGTCATGCAACAGGATCGGACCTTGCCTATTTTCCAACGCAGGCTGCTTTTCAGCCAATTCCGTATGCATTATGTCGATTTTCTCACAATATTTGACTGCATTTGTCGTTTCCCCTGGTTGAAGAAATGAAAAGTGGATTGGTCCATTCGATGTCCACCAGATTGTCACCATAAACTTTTCTGGCTGAAGACCAACTTTAGGGGTGTGCTTTGGGTTTTCGTCTGCATCCAACCTCTGCCCAGATCTTTTACGGTTGTCATACAAAATTCACTTTTCATCACATGTGATTATACGATGCAAAAACGGTGCATTTCGGCGTCTTAGACTCAGTGATGCACAGGTTTCTAAACGGCGTAGTTTTTGGGCCTCGTTCAATTCATGGGGTATCCACTTGTCGAGTTTTTTCACTTTTCCTATTTGAGATAGGTGTCGACTTATTGTCATGGGGAATACTCCCATGTTGTGTGCAATGTCCCGCATCGTTTTTGTTGGGTCTGCATCCGCCATTTCTCGTTAAATGGCGTCGTCAATTACCATTTCCGAGGCCTTTCGAGGCCTAACCTAATAATTTTGTTGGTGTTCAGCAAATTTTAACAATTCATCATGAATGAAACAACGTTACCAAATCGTGGAAAATTATTTCCGAGCTTCAGTTCAGTGCAATAGTTCATCGTGAGAAGCCACAAGCGAACTTTCAAAATCTTTGGTCGAGTAAGGAAAAAGTGCACTATTTTCAAGACATAAAAAATACGAACTGGAAAATTTTCGGATCGAATTAAAAAGAAAACTCCAAAATCTGACCACGAATCTCCAAACCATCTCAAATGCGGTAGATACTGATTCTATCATTGAAGAATTTTTGGACCATGTCTTTAGCTTAGCTGATCTGAGTACTCCAAAAGTTATTAAAAAATATTTTTGCTTGGAAATAAGAGTACCTGCTCATGTCTTGGAGCTCATAAAAATAAGAGATATGCAAAGAAGAAATTGGCAATCGTTTACATTTTTACTAAAGTCTAGTAAGACGTCTTAATAAATAAATACATATTTAAGCCCAACGAAACAATTGGGCGCTCTAGGTAAAGCTTCCAAGCCCTTCTGAAACTGTGAGGAATAAAAATAAACAAATGCCCTGTCTCGAAACTAGAAGAAATGCTACGTGCTACATAGACAGTGATAAAACCAAAGAACTTAGACTTAAATTTCGCACGCAACCATGACATATCTCAGCATTTAGGGGACTCGAGACAAATGCAGTAAATAATGCTGTCGAGTCCTTCAATGTGTATAATTTTGAAACTCCGATTGGTGAATTCGTACAAAATTCAAGGAAAACTGAGTACAAGGAAAACTGGCGGACTTCATTAAAAAAAAATATTCGTCTAAAGAATTTGCCTGTAATAGAAGTTAAATTCTTATCGAACAATATCAACGCATGTTTAAAAATTCTATATTTTCTATAATTCTATATAAATACCAAAAGCGGGTAAGCCTCCAGATAGACCAGAAAGCTATAGGCCAATGGGTTTCTTAAGTGGTCTTAGCAAAATTTATGAAGAACTCTAAAAGAAACAATTTTGAAGACTGTTGATGATCGAAAAATATACCCTGATCAACAATTTGGCTTTAGAATTGGTCAGAGCACTTCCCAGCAGACTTCCTGTATATATAACAGCATAAAAAGAAACGGCGGGACAGGTAAATCGACTGGTATGACCCTATTCGATGTCGAAAAAGGCTTTCATTCTGTGTGGTGTATAAATTGATAAATCTCAATTTTCCTCCACTTATTGCACAAAGGTCTAGAGCTTTTTACCAAATCGTGGTTTTAGTGTGTTGTGTATGCAAGTGGAAGCGCCTCTGACTTGGTGTACTATTGCGCTGATGTATCACAGGGTTCATTTTGTATGATACAGGGTGCGCATTTTTATGTCGGTATGTAAACATTGTATACCTTTGACATTTATCAACCGATTGACTTTCGTAGATATGTTTTCGAAACTCCAATTCATTACAATTTTAACCATGAATCGCTTTACACCGAAATAACACGCTGTACATTGAAAATAGTCACTCAGTTGTGTTAGCTCAATGTGCATATCGTCGAAAATATCGTAGCCAACAAGCACCGTCTGCCAACACTATTAGTCGTTTGGTGTCGAATTTTGTTGAGCACGGGACAGTGGGAGATCGTCGACTTGCCGTTCATTAACGCCCAAGATGTTCCAATGAACGAGTTGAAGCGGCAAGAGAGAATGTTACCGAGAACCCACATGTGTCATATCGTCAGCCACATTTTGTTGCCAGTGGAACCACCTTGCAGCGCATTTTGAAAAAGGATTTGCATTTGTTTCCGTATAAAGTGCAATTGACTCAAAGAATATTGCCGACAGGTCGTCCACGTCGCTTGGAATATGGCCAAGCAGTCGCTTGAATGATTGACTCTGAACCTAATTTTCGGAAGCAAATTTTGATGACCGACGAGGTCCATGTCACACTCTCTAGCACCGTTAACAATTAAAATTGCCGCATTTGGGGAACGGATTCACATGAGATCCATGAAACACAATTGCATGACTGTTTGGGCAGGCGTTTGCGATAAAACTATCATTTGGCGATTTTTCTTCAGAGAAGGCGAAACAGTCGATGGGAATCGATATCGGTGGATGTTGGCTCATTATGTCTGCCCACAAATATGTGAAAAAGGTCTGGACCGTTACTGGTTTCAAAAAACTGTGCGCCATATCACACTGCAAATCAAAACATGCAGTTTCTGGAACGAAAATTTTTCGGACGCGTCAAAATCTGGCGACATTGACTGGCCACCCATATCTCCAGATTTGGCTCTTCCAAACTTCTTTTTTTTTTGTGTTATTTGAAAAGGAAAGTATACGCCTCATACCATTGACGAGCTTAAGGCAAACATTTGTGCCGAAATCATCGCTACACTGCCCGGAAAGCTCGAAAAAGTGATGGAAAACGCAGAAAAAAGGGCCACTTGATTTATGCTGTATTCGCTAGTATTCACTAGTCCAAATAAATTATAACCAAAGTCCTAGAACCCTGGCATTAGGTACTAGATTATACACCTTGAGCCGAGATTAACATTTAATGGGCATACCCGTAAATTCTTAGCAAAATAAATATAGGTATTAAGAAGTTATATCCTTTTATTTACAGATAATCATTACTATCAAATTGCAACAAAATTAAAATACTTGTACACAAAGTGATTTGCCAATCGATTCTATTATGCGGATACAAGGTCTGAGGTTGTATTGCTACTTTCACTACCAGTGCTCCACCGAAGTTGGTTACTTTTAACCGTAACACTCCTCTCGCTATGAACGCCCTCAAGCCCACCTTCAGGCGCACTCTGAAATATCGTGATTCTTTCCTAAGCCATACAACTCGCTGATGGAATGCCCTGCCAAACATTTAAAACGTACGCACTTATTCAACATTACATGCCCAACAACATATAGTTTGCAGTCTTAGCGTTTCGAAGAAAATAGCACCGCAGTTGAGGCTAGTTTTAATGAAGACCTCAAGTTTTCAGGAGTGTACAGGAAGCCTGGGATTTGTTCGTCCACAACTTGGAATATTTTGAAAATCATTTTCCCCTAATCCTCTACAAGATTGAATTGTTGCAAGAATCGAAGCCTTTGGATTTTGATGTGCACCAATGCTCTTAAATTTCATGGAAAAATTGTGTTTTGCGTTATTTGAAAAGTCAATGATCAAAATTACCATTCGAGTAGGAAAAATCCGAAAATGACTCCTTCGATACCAGTGAATCTTCAAATATAATACTTATACACTGCATGGTGTAATTTGTACGCTAGTGGCATCATTGGCCCTATTTGTTTATGAATGAAGTATGAGCTCGCGTTACAAATTTACGTCATATCGATTTGGAAAATTTAGTGAGGGTACGTGAAATAACGTGGATAAACCAGCAACATATGAATACGTCCTCAGATACTGGAAAAAGTGGTCTAAATATAGACCCACAAATTCACAGATCGTGTTTTTTAATTTATTTTTTTTCCGGAATCTCTTAAAAAATAGCCTTCATCAAACTATCACACTATTCAAAACGAATAAGCAAAGTACTTTGACAATGTTCTACATCCAAGTACTAGAATTTCGAGCAGCCACTGCAGTCATAGCTAACAGATGATTCCTAAGTCTCCACAACGGTTCATATCGACGAACTAAACATGGCCATCGTCAAACGATGTCAGACGATGCTGCACTCGTATTATGATGATGATTAGGCACGTGGAGGGCATAAAAAAATAATACTCTCTTTTCATAAAACTAACAATCGAATTCTGAGATTCCGTTCACTATAGTTTGGGAAAATATAATGACAATATCCAGACTGATCAATATGAATAAAGCTATTGGAACTTATGGATTCACAAGTGTGCTCAAAAATTGTAGGGTTTGACAATTTATAGTTATCACCTCTACAAATATACATTCTGTAGAGAGCAGTTGGGTTCTAACATTGCCTTTCAATTTAGACTCTTCTAGGCAGGGTGAAAAAAAAAATTCTTTAGCACAAAGTAAACGGATTTCAGTGGCTAAAATTACTTTTTTTCTAAAAAATAGACGGTGATACGAAAATTTTTTCAGTTTCCATCAGAGGAGAGGAAGCTAATGGAGTCGGTGAACTACAATATTTCCATTTTCTAGTATTAAATATGTATTTACGTGAACATAAATTAGCTTACCTTTGATGATTGAAAACATTTACTCTCCTTAACCATCCATCCAACAAACACTACAACTCTGTTAAAAAAGAACACTCTAAAGCAAATAAAACTAAAATGTAAATGTAATTGCTTCAGCATATTGAACTCTGCATTTTTTATCCTGATTGATGGGCTTCAGTTGCCTGCTCTTGATTAATGGTAACTGACAGAAGAAGTCCTCTTTTGAAGGAGAGCAAAAATAACTCACTCCTCGGTATGAGCATTGCATAATGCTGCAAATTATGCACTGCATTACTCGTAATTTTGTCGGTAACACAACAAATGTAATCTAGACAGAAGAAGAACAAAAAAAGGACGACGAACCGAAAGATAAGAAACCCTCACATTTCTAATAGAGCGGAAACAAAAAATTAATGGGATCCTTAAAATCTACTATTCATCGATGTAGAGATACCCGGAGATAATTCAAGGAAAAAGGGATCTTTGAAACGCTCATACCCAAACACACACACACTCTAAAATCAACAATGAAAACATCGTTTTTGAATTCCTTATAGGTTATCCGAGACAATAATAGGTTGGGTTAGGTATGCTAAGAATAGAAAAACACTGTTGAAGAACCCAACACCTGCTCGCACACAATTGCACTTTCCTTTCTTATGCCATTGTCCTGAGCTCATGAACTCACATATCTTTCCTTGCTTATCTTTGATTTGGACATATCGTTTTTTTTCCCTGAAAACCTGGCCAGCATATGTTACACATTCGAGTGAATTTAATGGTTTACAGAACAAAAGAAATTTCGAAATATCTATTTGAAAAATTGCTTCAAAAAAAAAAAAAATTAAAGATAAATCTTTTCCTTTCTGTATTGTAGATCGACACCCGAGGTGACTCCTTTGCAGCGTGGATGCTTTCGCAAATGGTTTTCGCGTCCATCGCTGCCCTTTGTAATTGGAATTCTGGCTCTGGGTGGCGTGGCTTGTACCTTAGGCGGCATTGTATTGGGATCTACAGGACTCATAGAACACTCCACACAATACCTTAGTGCTGCCTTACTCATGATAGGAATTGGTGTTTCGCTTTTGGTGATATCAGGTGCAATTTGGAGATTGAGCATCCCGGAAGAGGCAGATGAATGTCCGTGCTTTAGGCACATGGAAACTTGTCGTAATTGCAATAGCCCTTACTGTAATAATCGAATTTTACCCGGAAGTTATCATTTGTATCCAGAATTTCAGCATCGGCCACCACCACCATCGTACCTGACAAGCTTGAATGAGTGTGCTGTTGGGTAAGTTTGACAACTAACAGTTTACTCCGTGAATTTTGGTTAAGATATTTAATTCATGTCAATTTCAGATTACTCTTCCATCGCGATATGACTGGTGCATTAGCTCAACATCCTCAATTCAGAATTAACACACCACCGCCGCTTTATCGATCTACAAACTCCTTAAGGTAAGACATAACAAATTTTTCATTTCGGCTTTATCTAATGAAATCTTCATCTCTTCATAGTGTCTTTGTACCTCAGACGACTACAACAAATCCTGGTGATTCCCAAACAACTGCAGATACCCTGGTACCTTCTGGTGCGTTGAATGTTTTTGAAAATCATGTCCCAAAGCAGATAACCAACCTGGAACTAGACTGATTTCCGACCATTGTATAGCTCAAGGAGAGAGGCTCACATTTGACTCACATGTGTACATGACTGATATCCAAATAGTTTCATACAAATTTCACAATATTTTCTAATTAGAGGAAATTGTATTTTACGAGTATAAGCTTTAATGTTGTCCTAACTTAACTCACTGACTCACGTCAGGAAAGTAAAAAAGCGAATTAATAATTCGAAGAAACACTTTTTTTTTTCTTTTTTGTATATAAAAGTATTGTCGCCATAACCTCATTATTTTCTATAAATAAAAGTTAAGTTTATTTTTTATAAATGTTTACTCAGAGATATTTGTACAAATACATACATATGTACTTCCTTAGCACTGTAAGAAAATAAAACAAATAAGTCTTATCAAATAGTTCGGGTATCGTTATTTGAATGGAATGAAGTCTAGAATTTTCATCTATTAGAAATCTATGCATTTTTAGCTGGATTCTGCTTTGCTATAATACTTTCAATCAATTTTCTAATATAACTTTTTATCAGAAAGTTCGAAATATAAAGGAAAAGCAAACTCAATCACTTCAGGCAAAGAGATATTGGAGAACAATGACGAATATATCTGCACATAAAATGTTTCCATCCGGTACAAAAACGATATAGTTGCCAAGAAGTCAAAAGTATAAATAAAAATTACGCTTTCCGGCATAGACGTTAATGTCAGTAAAACAGGCTTCAAAAGCGGACCACAAAATCTGAAAAAAGAAGTAGACACCTTGCTAACCGATGTTAACATTGAGAAGACTTTGGGATTCGATTCAAGGTTACTTATGCATAGTAATGAGTAATTCTTTACGAATATTGTCTACCTTGTCGTGTTTTAGAAGCCCAGAACCTCCAGCTATAGTTGCCATCTGTTCATGCAAAGGGGTTGTAGGAACAAAGTGATGACTATCCAAAGTCATGCACTGAGTCCACATCACAGTGAGGTGATTAATAATCACTTATGTCACATACGTTTACTGCTCTGCACTGGAAAGACGGGTTGATGTCAACCTGTTAAGAAAAACCAGCTGACTGCATGTTGAGAAATCTTTCCAGTGGAGTGGCGGTTGTCCAAACTTTGATCTATTTGCTATCTAACTAACTCAGGCTGAGAGGTACTCCGTAAATTAATAGGACATACAATTTTACATCCACTCAAGAACGTCGAGCCATGAAGTCCAGCGCCAAGAAAATGACGCACGCCCTCTTTAATGCCTGTCATTTGTAAACTCATCGAGACGTGTGAGACATCTAGACCAATATGTTGTACACTCGATTCTAAGTGATGTCCTCATCATAATGCAATCCCTAAGCAGTTACCACTTCTTCAACTTGATTCAATAGTATCTTAACCAATGCTACCGTGGTGTAGTGGTACTAGCAATCACTTCTCACTCGGAGGGTCAAGGTTCGAATCCTACCCATGAAAAGTTTTTCACTTGTGTAATTGGAACTCAGTCAGAAAAATTCTGCATGTGAAGGTATAACACTGACACGTAGATTTGGCTGTTGTAGAGTTTCAAGCACATAAAAACAGAGTGTGAATTATAACCTTCGAATCACTCTGAGCTCCATATTCATGAGCGCGGATCAGTATTTTGAAATGCAAAAGTACAGTAAATTCATATTTTGCAGTTGATTTAGTGATTAAAAGGCAACAGGATGGTATGTCAGATGTGGCACACTACAATCTGGTATATCGTTCTCCTTCCAATCGAACTTATTAGCTCAAAGTCGTCGTATTTTTCAAAAATGCTATTACTCTATATTCGAACAGTCTGACTGCAAATATCCAATATATTGACTCAGATTTGGTTTTCCATACCAGGTTTTTATTGTTGGTACCCTTACAATGTTAGCACAAGGCGCGGAAAGGCATCTTAGGGAAGAAGAAAAGAGAGACACCGATGTACTCTGGTCTTAAATGTTTGCAAGTTATAATGATTAGGATATAGCTCGACAAGGCATTCCATAAGCGAGTTGCATGGCTTAGGAACGATCTTTCAGAGTACGTCCGAAAGTGCGCTTGAGGGTAAACTGGTGAGCATTCATAGTGAGATGGGCGTTAAGGGGCGGAATGCTACTTGCAATTTCGGCAGAGCACTGGTGGCCAAAATAGCGATAGAACAAGGTGAGGCAAGATACGTTACGTCAGTGTTCAAGAGTGTAAATTTACTGTGCAATATTGGCATCACCTATGAGTTTTATTGCATGGTTTTTTGCAGGTGTAGAGATATTTTTGGCACACCTAACCAGACGTGGGCATTGTACCCCAAATTTGAATGGGTGAATGCCTTATCTACACCCCTATTCTGGTATACGTGGGGATCGAACGTTCCCTTCACCTATTCGATTCACTTTCACTTCGTTTTCTATTTCAACGTTTCGAAGACTTAAACTTTGACACAAACACCGGGAATGGAAAGTTTTTTGGTTTCATTTATGGATAAAGGCTAGGTGTTTAGATATCGCCTTAATAACAACAGACTTCATTGTTTTCAGAAAGCATTAAATTCCAACCTGCTGGTTCCCCATTTAGTAATGCCACTTATATTGGAATTTAATGAGCTTAGCATACGCTGCCGTTCCCGTTCTATAGCCGAGGGGCAGAGATGTGAATCCGGGAACGAATTTGAAAAGCAGAGAATACTGTCTTCAGCAAAGGAATAAATTGGATTAGCAGTAGCAGACAAGAGATCATTGATGAAGATTAAAAAGAGTGTCAGGCACAGAACGGAGCCCTGGGGCATACCAGCATTTATTTTGTGAATATCAGATTTGAAACGGATAACTTCCGTTGATCGTTCCGAAAGGTAATTTCTGATTCATTGAAGAAGAGATGCGTCGATCCCAAATGCATGTATTTTCGACAAAAGAATCTGATGCCAAACTCTGTCAAATGCCTTAGAAATATCAAGTGCAACTAGCTTGCTTTCGCCAGATTGATGTACGCTTTGGTTCCACTTTTCGGTGAGACATGCCATCAAATCATTAGTGGACCTGTTGCTACGAAAACCGTACTGCCCAACATTGAGAAGTTTTCGTTTTTCGAGATATTTTATGAGCTGACGGGGTTTATTAGCGTTTCAAAGACCTTGGAAAGAAGGGACGTAAGTGCAATGGATCTGTAGGAGGAGAAAGAAGAAGATTCGTATTCGGCTGGACAAAAACTATTTTCCATCTGTTCGAAAAGAGTATTGAAGAGTAGGATTGATAAAGAAGCTTACGCAGTGGTTTTGCCAGCATGGAAGAACATCCCTTCAGAAGAAGGGTACATATATGGTATACCATATGCACGAGGGGGTTTTTGAATGATAAGATATTTAAGTACTCTTTCTACTACACGAGTGAAAGAGTGGATTCGTCCCATTGAAAATTCGATCCACTCAAGTATAGATGGGGACAAAACTCAATCTGGAAGCAGACTGGCCTTTTCCGAAGTAAATGAGCTTTGGGATGGAGGGTGAGGCAAAATTTTTAATGTTTTTGACAAACGACCAAACATTTTTACTACCTTTGGGACATTGTAGTATTTTTCGCCTCCGTTTTTGGTCGCTTTGAAATTTCGCACATCTAAAAAAGACGTTGCAGTCGGTCCTGGCTCGTTTGAATTTTTTTCGGTTTTCCTCTGTAGGTTCGGTCTTGTAGGACGAGTGGTACTACGCCTTTACTTTAGGTTTGATACTCTTCATCTGATGGGTGATAAAGGATCTCATTTCAAAGAGAATAGTGTCTGTCATCATATCAGCTGCGGCATCCACGTCGTTATCGAGGAAACATAACGACCAGTTAAAATTCCAGAAAAGGTATTAAATCCCCTACAGTTGTCTTTCTTGTATTGCCATACAAGTGGTCGATGTACGAGAAATTAGCTGATATGACACAATAGTCGGACGAGCCTAGAGGGGAGAGCAGATCCACGGTGTACTTATTACGGTGAGAAGTTAAAAACTAATCTATGACTATCAACGTCTGGAATTCGCGTGGGCTCATTTGCAAGCTGGGTCAAGTTGTCTGTCCAGAATGTCGAATTCACGCAGAATTGCGTATATTGACAACACCCGTAATAACGATTTCAGTATGAGGACACCGAGATACAGTCCTTTGAATGGAGTCAGAGAGCGCATCAAACTCGTTAAAAGTTGAATTGCTGTCAAGTTTGGGGCTTCTGTAAATAAAACAATAGTGGATAATTTGCTTACGGAGATTAAATTTAAATCAAATGAAATTGAATTCCGGATTAGACCAGGGTTTCATTTTGGTGGGGTTTGGTAAGCTACATCACTACGCACGTAAATGGCGAGACCGCGGTGAGAAAAGATTATTGTCACTAGTTCGTAGCCACGTAGTTTTAGATTTGAGTGACCTGGGAGATGTGGGCGGGGATCTACATATGTTTGACTAAGTGCCAAAACAGCGGGTCGTGAACGTATGCAGTAGAGTGATAATTATTCTAGGCCGCATATATTGACTGTATTCTTCCGTCCTGAATTTCCGAGTTATAATCACAGACAAACACAAAATGAGAAACATCGACGATGTTCAGCAAGGCTGCAAATTGAAAATTCTGACGCTGATTTACCGAATCAAATTGATGTAGGTGTTATGCCTTACCTTATGCCAGTGCACCAACAAAATTCGCATTCACAACCCGCTATCCATCGGTTGTTACCTACACTCAGTCGTTGTCCTTACCATATGACAAATACAGCAACAGCAGTGACCGAGTGCTAGCAATAGTACGAGTACTATGACCGGGAGCGGTAGATGTGAGATACCCGCACTGCGTGTTTTTTTTTAATTTATTTAATTTTTATATTTTTTTTAATACAACACACGAGGATTGCAAATCTGTGAGTGCACTGTGTTAATGGTTATGCAATCGTCGGAGGTCAGCTCGGGACTCAATATCGTATATTTATATTTACAGCTTTTCTTGCAAGCACCAGAATCGAACTATTTGTTGTCAGAGTTTCCCGAAGTTTCTGGGAACGATTTCAAACAGCAAATTGAACTGGTAGGAAAATATCTAACAGTGTATGAATGAAGCCTGTGAGGTTTTGATATGATTCAAAAAACCCAAAAAGAAAATTTAATGACCACGACTCCAAATCGCTCAATGCCTTAATACTTCTGTATGGTGCAACAATATAATATGACGATTGTAATAAGATATGTATGTCTGCGCAGTGAATGCATTCAAAAGCTCACAAGGAAAGATCTGCGGTCATACTAAGTTAGAAATGGTGACGTTTATGAACTCAAACTTTCTTTCTTTACCCAAATTACTGCAACGCATTTCAGGCAAAAGTTATGGCAGTGAAAGATGCATAAATGGAGTGTAATACTTGTGGCTTTATCTGGGTAGATTAAAACTGTCCCCTATATCTCAAAGAAATGAACAAACAGCTTAAACCCCACATCTGATGGGTATCTATCCATCACATCGGGCCTATTGGTAAAAGCCTTCTCTGGCTAACGCGATCCTGTAGATCCGGTAGATCAACTGGAATTGAAGCAATTTTTTTTAATTTTAATTTTGGTGGGGTCTAACGCCCCCATTTATTTTGCTTAATACAAGCTTAAAAACTATTACTTAAACTAATATTAAAATAAGGTTTAGCTATTAGTAGAACTTATTACGAGGGCTTAAACCTAAGAATGGTGAAGGTGATCGAATTTGAGGGAAAGTGTGCTGCGATTAAAATCGAAAACGGAAAGGTTGGAGTTTACCTTACGCAGCATACGGGACATTGGTTCGTTAGAGCCATATGTGGTGCGGTGGATTGTAGATAAAAGAGGCGGGGGAACGTAGATTACGAGGGTTAGTGTAAAAGAAAATGGAGTTATAAAGAGACGTGCAATCGACGGAGCCTGAGAGCAGTCGGTGAATGAAAATAATGTCAGCTGCGTTCCTTCGTTCCTCAAGAATATTCAGGTTAATGAGTTTGAGACGGTCTCGGTAGGGAGGTAAGATCAGAAGATCGTTCCAAGGTAGACCTCGAAGAGCAAATCGAAGAAAACGATGCTGGATCCTCTCAATATGAGATACATGAACTCGCTGAAAGGGACACCACGCTTGGCTAGCGTACTCGAGAACGTAAGTGATGTATAGTGATCTGGTCACGTACGGGTTGCAGAATTTTTTGGACCATCTTTCAACGAAGCCAAGTGATGAGTTTCCTTTAGTAATTATCTCATCAATATGCGAGCGGAAATTAAGCTCCCTGTCGCATAATATGCCAATGTCGTGGATAGACTCAACGAGGGATATAGGTTGACCGTGGAGAACGTAAATTCGGGGAGTAGACTTGTTGCACTTACGTGAAAAGGTAATCAATTGACATTTGGAGAAATTGAGTTCCAAGCAGTCTTGATGCACCTGGTGGAAGAACTATTTAGAACTATTTGAAGGAGGCTGGAGTCGTGTTATGAGGTGATGGGTTTAACAAATTTGGTATCGTCAGCATAGAGAGAAAGTGTTGAGTGTTGAATGAGCCTTTGAAGGTCGCTAATAGTTAGGATGAAGAGGAGTGGACCTAGGTGACTACCTTGAGGAACACCTGAAGTGGCCAAGAAAGGGGCCGATAGGACAGACCTGAAACGAACACTATAAAAACGATTATCCTGGTAAGAAGATATCCATTTAAGCAAAATGGGTTCAAAGCCCAGGACGGACAATTTGAACAGGATTAGTTTATGAGATATCTTGTCAAAAGCCTTACTGAAATCAGTTGTTATAACGTCAACTTCTTTACCATTTTCTAAGGCTGAGAGAACAGAGGACACGAATTCTACGAGGTTAGTGGTAGTTGATCTACCCTTCAGAAAGCCGTGTTGATTGGGGGAAATAAAAGATTTACACTGGAAGCTTAAGGCTTCATGTAATATGCTTTCGAGGAGTTTGGGTATATAAGAAAGTTTAGCTATTAATTAATTAGTGACTTCGGGGATGAATCTCTTTTTCTGTATCGGTGTTACGAAAGAGGACTTCCATATCTGTGGAAATTCATCTTGAGAGAGCGATAATCGGAAGAGATTTGCAAGGGGGTTGAGGAACACTTTTTAAGAAATATGGATGGAAGACCATCTGGGGCGGGTAAGTATTCATCTCTAATGTGCCTGTGTGGGGCCAGTAAGTTAGTATAAGATTGTTAAGTAATTGTAAGCTAGCATTTAAGCATTTTTTGTTAGAATGTAAGAGTTAGTGTTAAGAAAATAAAATGCATTTAAAACTAAAACTAACTAGTATTCATCTCTAAGTTGTTGTAATTTATTTTGTATCACTGCATGATCAAATCTTTGAGAAAAAGAGGGGCCGATGGGGAAGTTAAGTAAGTATTTGAAATAAGAGGGATCCGGTACGAATGAATTATCGACAAAAGATTGCTTAAAGAAAGCAGCAAAAAAGTTGGCTATGGTATGCGGATCGGTTGAAGATATGTTTTCGTATGAGAGGGATGGAGGGAAACCATAAATTTTTTTTTTGTAATTAACGAATTGGTAGAAAGACTTAGAATCATTTATAATCCTTGATTGCGCACTATCAAGGTATCGCTGATAGAGAAACTTATAAAGCTGGGCGAATTGAAGGTATGACCAGAGATAGTTTGAATAGTCAGTAAAAGAGTTGGATCGGAGGAAAACTGTCCATAATTTGTTTCTCTTGTTCCGTAAATAGCGAAGTTTACGATTATGCCACGGGGGCTCGTAGAAGGGGTCCTATTGCGTGATAAGGGGACATAGAGAGAAATAGAATTGAATAATTCTCTGTAGAAAATAGAGAGAGCACTTTTTAGGGGCATATTGGCGAAATCAAAAGAACACTTACTAAGATATGCGTTAATTTTGCGGAAATTCGTCGTAAGTCGTAAGAAGAGGCGGCTTCAGATGTGGTGGGCTGGAAAGGAGAGTGGTGGAAAAGAGAAAGAAGAAGTTGAGAAGAAGAAGTTGGGTGAAAGTTATCAATGGTCGATAGTGAAAGGGGACAGAGCGAGTCAGAGGAGTTTATGGGTACAGTGGTGAAAATGAGGTCTAATTACCTACACATATAGTTGGAGACCCCACTAACTTGGCATAGGCTAGAGTCTGTAAGCTTATCCAAGAAGATGCATTCTTTACTCGAGTTAGGGTTTGTGATAAAAAAGATTCACTCTCTGATTGAGTCCAGTGCAGCTGAGGTAGATTGAAATCGCCGAATACGATGATATCATCGAGAGGAACAAATAAGTTAATTATTTGATCAATTGCATCGATAGCGAGTTGGTAGCCGATAGGATGTAAAAACACATAACCTACAGGGACCTACAGGGGAGTGTTACCTTTACGTAGTCAAGCTTAAAAGAAGTAGAAAAAGCGATTGGTGAAGAGTTAAGGTCATTGCGGACGGCCAATAGGACACCTCGACAGGGAGCATCATCATTTGGACGGATAAGATCGTCGTCTCGAAGAACATTGAAACTAGGGGGGTGTCAGAGTGTAGACCTAAAATGGAAGAGCGTGAGATTGGCGCAAGACGGCACGGGTCTTAGATCGCAGTCCTCTTACGTTTTGATAGTAAAGGGTAAGAGGAAGATTATTACGAGAGCGCGTAGGATTGGATGGTCGAAACACTGGCAGTGGTAGCACGTTAGGGACGAAAAAAATTGTCGTTGTCAGCTATGCTCCGTTGGAGGTGTGAAATCGTTTTTGAGTGCACTTTGTTACCGAAAGCAGCAAGTTCGTCTGAGACTTTTTGGGGAGACATATTAAAAATCTTGTGAAACTTGATATCTAAGTTCCTCAGACTTGTTTTAGTTTTTCCTTCATAACAAACTGAGTCTGATTTGTCATGCAGATACGCTAGAAGCAGACGTATATTCTTGTACGTCTTTTTTTTTCTAAGCCTAGAAAGTGCATAACGATATTCTGTTGTGCCAAAATTTTGTTGGGTTATTTTAACTGTCGTAGGCCGAAGGCGGCAGGTGGACGAAGATTTTGAAGGCGATGCAGGGGTGATTGAAGGCGCATTAGACACATGTCCAGGTGAGGGATTTATAATATGGGACCTAACGAAATTGGGATATTTAGCTCCGGTTTTAAGGTCGAAATTAAGGAAAGAAGTGCTATCGGGAGCACGTGCAGAGGGGTTATTGTGAGCGGCTGGTGCTAATTTGAAAAAGACGCGTTGACGCGGGGGCTTGGGTGGAACGGAGGTTGCAGGTGCAATATAATTGGAGGAGTCGATTCGGGATGTGAGTGGGAGGGGCGAAATTGGGGAATATATTAGTTTTAAATCTCCAATTAGATTCAGATTTGGAACGGGAGTCAGATTTGGAACTATTTGCAATAGACGGCTTTGCCCGCGTTAATTTGTTAAATGCGTTTTGTACTGCGTTTTGTTGTTGACACTTAACTTAAAAAAAAACAAAAGGTGCGCCGTTTTGGTCGAGGTTTATGTAAATGAGGTTCGAACGCGCTCATCGCTCCAGTAGGTCCTCCGAGATTAAAGTTTAAGGAAATCAAATCATTGGTGCAGGCAAATACGAGTAAGTATGCAACAGTTCGGGAGGTTGCTATCTCTATAAATGTGTTCATTGAAAGCGTTCATGGTCATTTAAAATCGCATAGCTTCATAAAAAACCTCGATATTTTCTTACCACATGAGGTGAAATAAAATCATCTGACGAATAGCATAAACGTCTGCGATCAACCCACCAAAAGCGAAGAAAACGATCTTTCTTGAAGCGTGTAATCGCTGGCGACGAAAAGTGGATTGTCTACAACAATGTCAACTGAAAACAAATTTGGAGTAGGCGAGATGAAGTCAAACATAGGCGGAAATCCACCATTAATTTGGATGGGACCGGTGTTCTATGAGCTGCTTCCAAAGTGCAAAACGATTAATTCCGATGTCTACTGCTAGCAGCTACATAATTTAAGTGACACCGTCGCACAGAAACGTTTCGATCAATCATAAGGGAGTGGTGTTTCACAGACAAGAAAAGACCACATACAAGTTTGTTCACTCGACAAAAATTCTTGCAGTTTGATTGAAATGTGTCACATCCACTGCTCCCATTTATTTCGCTCCTCACAAAACCCCTTGAATGGTAGAACGTTTGCTTGACCTAATCAAATAGCAGTTTACAAGCTTCTTGCAGAGAACGGTTGGAAGTTTTATGAACGCGGTATTATAAAATTGCCCGAGAGATGGCCGAAGGTCAAATCGGCCAATACAATTAAACTAAATTAAACATCAAGTTGTATTCTAAGGGCCCTGGTCTTGTCTGTAATTAATCCAAAGAAATCCATATAATGAAAAGTACTGTCATTGCTTTCGCTACGAAAAGAAATTGGAAAATTTATAAAGTCCCCAAGCTCTCTGGTAAATCTCTTAATTACCCCAAACAAGCTACGTACTCACCAACAGATGTCTCATGTTTTTTAACGTAAGTACCTGCCGTGTGGGCTTAAACTTACGGGATGCCCATACATCCATGGGAGCAAGGATACGCCTTGCCATCGCTCTCCAATGACTTTCACTATTTTTGATATCAAATTGGAACTGTGTTGCCGGCACAAGTTCCACCCTTGGTATGAGTCGAGGCCGACCTAAAACCTCTTACTGCTCTTAGGGTCACAGCACCCAGCACTTATTGCAACTCCACATTGAGTCAACCAAAGGAAAACCAAGGAAAACCATAGGAAGCCTCTTTCCCGCGATTTTGGGTTTAAACCACAGCCACCATGACGCTCCCACAAGGGGGCCTATCTCTAACAAGTCAGGCCCGGACCGAGATCCGGGGGGCTCCTGACTCCCATGGTACCGTGATTTAAGTCCTGGTAGGGACTACCCGTGGTCCAGCCGCCAACAAGACCTATGACCGGCCGCTTGTGACTGATCAAATCGTAGCAACCTTCGGTAGCGTCATCTGAAGATGTTTACGATAAGACCAGTACTTTGCTCTGCCCCCATTCATTATTAGACAACGTCATTAAAGGGCGAAGCCTTGATAATTGGGCGGGGGCGTACTCACCAACAGTTCCATCTTTCAAAAGCCATAGACCGATGAAACCCGTATGCCCGTATGAAACCTTGATTGTTAACAGCTATAGCAGCAACATCCGCTAAATACTGGATCGTGTGATGGCTTAAAATCAAATAAAGATTAACAAAAGGTAAGCTCAACAAGATGCGAAAATCGGGCACAGCAAACATTGTCATGCGAAAAATAGAAGACAATTTCTGCATAGCCCACCCATATACATACAATATATATGGACATGCTCTAGGAAATAAGTGTACAAAATCTGCTCCACACAACGATATCAGAGAGTCAGATCACTGACGTGTCAAAAAGCATCTTCTTCGGCGAATAATGGCATCCCACACCAACTTCTTTACTGGGACACGATTTCATTATCAACATAGCCTTAAACTTGAGGACAAGAAAATGTTTGCTATGTAACTTATCCGAGACTTTTTGCACTCCCTACTAATTCCGGGGTCATAGCTGAGTTATTGTATTAGGATATCGCAAGACACGCCAGTTGTCGCACGCAATATAAAGGGACACTCAACCACCTCAACTGACTAATCCACAATATACACTTTGATGGTCCTACAATTTACTGTTATTATAACTTCTCCTCCACTATAGACACTGTAAATGAAATAAAAACAACTCTCCTTTCTTTCCTCAAAACAAGGCAACTTTGTTGATTGCCAAATTTCTGTGCCATATCATGCACACGTATGTATATAGCAAAGCTTTGATTTTACGTGTATGGGTATCCTCTAGGCTCCAACCTCCTATCATATACTCTGGTTTCTCTGTTCTCAATTTGAACTTAATGACCTTAGCATATTTTGTTTTCTTGTTATTGTCTCCACTTGTTGGTTACATTTGCATTTGTTTTCGTCTTGTAGGATCAAGACTATGGGCTATCTTTGGATTCAAATTGATGTTTACGAGTAATTTTCGGTAAATTTCGATATCCATGGAAATAAAGAGAACATCACTGCGGTGACCACGTGGTCAATTTAATCAAAATTGGATTAATACGAGGTTGAATTTGGGTTCTCCAATACAAGGAAATCAAGTGGACGTCACGATATGGTGTGTCTATCGACGTCGAATAGTCGATGGCCTTAATTTCGTTTTTCGTTCCTGACGCAACTGCATACGATGTGAAAACTGTCGTGCATACTCAATCGTTTTTGATAAAAAAGTCTTAAATTGACGCCGCTCATAGTCCAGAACATAAGTAAATATAATTTTAATATTGACAGCTCAGTTGAAATATTTATTGCACTTGTTAACTTCCTGATAAGGAAGTTCTTGCAATCAAAATGTTTGTTTCAAAATGTCTACTCATAATGAAAATCTGATAAAAATCGGAGCAGAATTATCTAAGTTATTCAAGGATTACGCATTCCTTGACATAGCGGTTGCTTTCGACAACACTGAATATGACTCCATATCAAATGCTTTGCTACATAGAAACACCGATCAATCTACCATCAACTGGATCAAAGCGATGCTTGAAAGCCAGATGGTTACTACTTCATCAAGTTCGACTTCAGTATCAGTATCAGCCGTAAGGGGCTGCCCTCATTGAGGAGTATAATAGAACCTCCTGTGGTCTTTGGTCATAGATGATCTGCTTAAAAAGTTAAGCAACTTAGGCTAAAACACAATTGGTTATGCCGATGACCTAGTCATCGTCATTAGAGGCAGAGAGACTAACGAAGTTACCGCGCAAATGTAAAACGCCCTTAAGATAGTCCTAGAGTGGTGCACCAGAGAAAATCCCTCCATAATCCCAAATAAGGCTATCATAGAAAAGAAAAAACGTAAACTTAGGTATAGCTTCACTTAACTACACAATCGTTAAGTACTCGGACGAAGTCAAGTGTAATCCTAGACAATAGAATAAACTGGAACTCTCGCTTAAACAACAAAATAACTAAAGCAACCAACGCTTTATGGGCCTGCCGTCACATGTAACATATGGGGGATCTCTCAAAAGATCACTCACGGGATCTATACGATGATGGTCAGACCCATCATAACATAAGCTTTTATAGTATGGTGGACTAAAGTCACGCAAAATACCGCCATTTTTAAGCTCATTTCTTGCATGTCCGGGCATTTCCGGAGTCTTCCGGACCTGCTCCACAGCTGCGATAGAAGCAATAATAGGACTAACACCGATACACTTACATATAAACAAAGTGGCATTACGTAGCACAGCAAGTTTGGTAAAAATTAAAGAGATAAGTCTTAAGAAACAGCCGGATCTATGGAACCTACTCTCCGAAATACAGGAACGTGATATGATCTGCGTGGTAACAGACCGTCTTCAAAAGATATTATGCTTCAGCAAAGGCTTCTCCACGTAGATACGCAGCAAAGAAGCATGGGTTAGCAATAACCCACCAAACAGCCATAATGGCATAATTTGGTATACGGATGGTTCTAAAATGGGATCGGTAGAGGAAGCTGTAATACAGGGACCCAGCCTAAATACAATCACAGCTATGGGCAAAAGTCCCAGTGTATTCCAGACAGAAGATATGTACAACTCTGGTATCAAAGGCGCAAACATCCATATATTCACGAGGACAGTCAAGAAGCTATAAATGCCCTTAGCTCGCACACCATTGACTGCAAATCAGTCAAGTACTGATTCAACAGCCTCCAAAATCTAAGCTCCAGGAATAAAACCAAATCGTGGTGGGTTCCTGATCATGAGGGCATTGATGGGAATGAAAAGGCCGATGAACTGCCCAGAAAGGGCTCAGAAACTTCCTTTAATGGACCTGAACCGTTCTGTTGCACTCCTAAATCAGCAGTCAATTTAGCTATTTGTAGCTGGGAGCATTCTAGATGCATCTCATATTGGGAGAATAGCTCAGGTGTAAGACAGGCCAAAGACCCTGCCCTTCAACAAAAAGCCAATAAATATCTAAATCTAAGTCGGCACGATATCAAAAACTTAGTTGGTTACCTCACATGATATCACGGTTTAAGGTATAGCCTCAACAAAATGAACTTAGTCGGCTCTACGGAGTACCGGCTTTGTCTCGAAGAAGACACAACAGCTGAAAACATCTTATGTGAATGTCCAGACCTCAACGGAATTAGACCGAAAATTTTCTTCAGGGAACATTCCGGCTCCAACGAACTAATGAATTCCTCTGCTGGTAGTGTTATAAACTTCATTCGGAAGGTAGAGAACCTACTACCCTAATTACAGTTCTGACTAAATGGTAAAAAAGATATTTTAGGTCAAAGTACCTTACTTTGCAATAGGCGAGTCAGAAAAAAAAAAAAACAAACAATACTTCCTATGTTTTATGGCTGAGACTAAAATAAGAAATTACATGACAGGGACGGCTTATCCGTACGCGCTCCCATAATTATTCGTCATTTTATTAAATTGTTCTCAACCTCATCTTTGGAACCTCATCAAATGAATTGGAAAAAAAGTTCTCGTTTTTGACGGCGAGATCGGAATACGTGGTAATAGTACGATCATCTTTAAGCATAATTCTAAAACTGGCCATTTTCGAAAACGTCATCTGCATCAAATTGCTTTTGCAAAATGTTCTTAAACGCAAGCTGCCAAAGTCATTTGTTCGAAAACGACATTAGAAATCAAACTGCTTTTGCAGCATGTTCGATAATGCAGTGTTTGCAGGACAGATGTTCATAAACGTCATATGCGCTGCAAAAAAGCAGCCAGAAATTTTCACTGCGTAATAACATGCATTCAGGGATGATCGCTCTTGCAAGAAAAAAATCATGTAGATGACACAGATCAACGATACCAAATGACGTTTGCAGTTCGATGTTCGCAACCCTTAAGTATTGCAAAGGACGATCAATTTGACTATCAAAATAACAATCAAATGACGTTTTCGAAAACGGCCACTCCGTCAGATAACAACTGTGATCTTTTCAACGCAAACTTTATAACATCCGCTCCGAAAACAACTAATGAAAATCCATCTTATCACTTTGAAAAAGGAAGGGATGAAAATAAATTTTGTTACGTGTCTAATGAAGGCCTAGATGGAATCACGTTTATTTTTAATTCCATCGTTACAAGTTCAACTTTCCCAAAAGATTGCAAAAGGTAGTACCTAAAAAAACAACTCAAGATCTATGGGAAAAAACAGACCTATTGCTATACATACTTCCTTTGTTGTCAAAAATATTTGAAAAAAATATCTTTTCTCGTATTCAAAAGCACCTGGCCATGTGAGCTACTTACTGCTCTTACTGAAACAGTCGAAAATCCCATTAACGCTGAAGACCGCTGTTGTAAGGCCGATTTATAAGAGCGGTATTAAAAATAACCTAAGCATCTATAGACCGATATCTATACTTGGAGTAGTAGAAAAGTGTTTAGAAGGTGTAATTTCGCAAAGGTTGCAATGTTTTATTGACAAACACTCCCTTATACACAAAAATCAATACGGATTCCAAAAAAACAAAAGTAAAAGAAAGCTGCAAGGTGAATTCGCTAAACGTGTCAATGAAAGTTTAAATAAAAGCCATCATGTCCCAGTCATGTTCATGGACTTCAGTAAAGCTTTCGACACTCTTAACCACGGGAAGATATTAGAAGCGCTGAAAAGGATTGGTATACGTGTAGTAATGGCTGAGTGGTTTAAGGATTATTTACACAGCAGACAGTTTTGTGTCAAGATTAAGGACGCAATGAGTATTAAAAAGAAGCTGCAGCTGGAGTCCCTCAGGGATCAAAGCTAGGGCCGATTCTTTTCATCCTATGCACGAATAAGCTACTTCGCGTCTTCAAGCAGAGCATCTCTTTTGCCTTTGCAGACGATATGTCGATTGTGGTCAGTTACAGGTCATTAGGTACGACGACGAAGATAATGCAGGAGGAATTCGATGCTGCAGTAAAATGGTGCCACGACAACGGCTTGATTATCAATGCTGCAAAAACCAAGATGATGCACATCAGGAGTCCACAATTCAAACCAACGCAGAGTAAAATATATTTAAGAAACGAGGTCTGTCCGAACACTGCAAACAACGCTATTGAATTAGTTGAAAGTTACAAATATCTTGGAGTTATCATTGACTGTCATTTTCTATGGAACAAGCACATTGACAAGCTGCGCAATGATCTGAAGAAAGCTTTATAAGCACTAGACCATTTGTGATACCATGCCACAGCTCCTATTTTAAAACAAGTATACTATTCGTTAGTTGAGTCGAAGTAACGATATGGTATACTTGGGGCAACGCATCAACAACCCACATTAATAAGCTACAAAGCCTGCAAAATTCAGCACTGAACCGAATATACCAGATTTACTCATAGAATGATGAAAGAACATTCAAAGTTCTTCAGGTCGAAAAAATCTTCAAGATGACTAACGATAACCGTTTCATTCGACCAATTGATCACGCAGTCAACACTAGAAGACGTGCCCAAAGTATGCTTAAATTGCCCAGAAATTGCAACACATATGGTAGACGACAACTACAATACAGCGTTCCTTCAACAATCAGCGAATTACCCCGAGAAATAGTAAACATAGAAAATTTCAAAACTAGAAAAACTCATATAAAAAAGTTCTTATTAATCTAAAGTAGTCTATTTATTTATTCTTTTTTCTATATTTTTTCTTTTATTTTGTTCATGAAATCATCTTAAATTTTTTTTTAATATTCAAATCTATCACTTTAAGCTTACTTCAAATATAAAAACTTTTAAAACACAATCTTCGGCGGATAAGCTTATAGCTTCGCAGAAATTATAAAAATTGTTAAGTACTTTTAAAACTATCAATAAAATCTAAAAAAAAAAATCTTATCAATCTGGGTTTCGAGCAAGAAGAAGCTGCAAAACTGTACTATTTTTTTTGTTGAGGAGATTAGAGAAGGAGCGAGGTGAGTTTTTTGACTCTTTTAGATTTTTCAAAAATATTCGACACTGTTTATCATGGACTTCTATGTTGAAAGCTTACAAAATTAGGTTCTTCCTACTTACTCGTAAGTGAAAGATATCAGAGCATGATGGCTAAAATAGCGATATGCCACAGGGCTCAATTCTAGGACCAGTTATCTTCACTTTTTATGGAAGCGTGTTTCCCGACCAGATTATACATTGTTGCGTACACATGTTTGCCTACGATGTCCAAATTATTCTTAGTCGGCCTCTTCATATGACATACTTATATAACTGCAGAGCTTGTGATTGAAGACCTATGTGCTATACAAAATTGGGCCCTAAAGAATTACCTATGTCTTAACAATAATTTCTTTAGATTTATCTGTCTTCCCAAATATTAAGTTTGGAGATAATGGCGGATTCCGTACCCTATGGCAATCACAACCTTTTCTGTTGTGAAATTAATTAACGCTCCTTATTTTTAATAAGATAGTTGTCATCTTACAGTTCTAAACAAGTATTGGAAATAAATAAATTATGAAATCCGCTGGTGCGATATCAGCAGTATATGATGGCTGGGTTCCTGCGTTGTCGGGATGAACGACTACGTCCTTTATGTTGGCCAAAGATTGACATTTTCGCTGAATTTCTTCGTTCAAAAAATCAAACTGAGTACAATAACGATCAGCATTTACCATTTCATTTTGATTACTCAGCTCATAGTACATCAGACCCTTGCACCAAAACCGTTCAAGGTTGCCTATGCATAGGATATGAAATATTCAAACTAGAATACGAAATATCGAAATACTACAAGATCTCTTCATCAGGAAGCCCTGATAGTATCAGCTCTGAACAGAATTTTTACTGCCAACTGCCTACTGGCATATATGCGGAACCCATGTTGAAAAATAAAAGTAGTTTCAATATCAAATCAAAAAAAAATGAACCCATGCTCGCCAAAAGTTGTAAACCTATCAATTTGACTTCCGTCATGAGAGAATTGTTGAGTTTCATGTATGCCAAACTGATTTTCCAATGCTCCTTCTGTCCAAAAAGAAGCATTTCAAACTTTGGATGACTTTCTGCCTTACGATATCAACAACTTCACCGTCTACGCCTATACGTGTGCTGACGATACTTTCCATCAGATCACTCCTTGTGACCGTTTACTCTAAAGTTATCTCAAAACTGAGTCCGTTTTTCAAAGAGAAGAAGAACACAAATGGTTTAACTCAACTAGTGTTTAAAGACATTACCATACGTTTTCTCCAAATGAATAAAGTATTTGAGTACGATCGTGGAAAACAAACTCCTTTGGCAGATTTATCTTTCTGACACAGTAATGGAGGTTTCGTATACACATAAGCCCCATGTCTATTCGAAACCCGAGCCATCAGGGATGATCGTTTAGATCCTAAAATCTATCTTGTATGTCAGTTGTTTGATGGAACAAGATTCAGGATTCAGACTCCAAAGAAAGCATTAGTTTCGCAACATTCCCGGGTTTGACATTTATATGAAGCCCATTTCCGGAAGTGTTCTTTGAAGCAAAATATACTGCGGTTTTGCCGGCTGACTGTTTTTTGACTCTGGCTCTATGAACAAGCCATCTGATGCAATGAAAGCAGATTTTTGTTGCAGCAAACGTACAAAATCGACTTTTCTCATACTCAGGAATGTGTTAGTCAACATTCTGAGTTAGAAAGGAGATCGGATATCGTTCTCCGATTTAGCGATGGTGTCTTTTTGACGGACGACTGAGTTACGAAAGGAACTGACAAGAAATCTTAAATCTGTGTTTTAAGCACAGCATATTGTGATTAGTCGTTGGAGGAGAGAAATATCCAGTCAACCTGAGTCTTGTCACGCGTCCCAGGTCACAATGGGATTGCTGGAAAAGAGATCGCCGATCGCATTTAAAGGTTCGAAACTGGCAATACGATTTCTGGCGTCCTCTATTAGGCCTTCCATTAATAATTAAGTATCGTGTGCAGATAACTGTAGATGGTGTAACTCTTAAAGACGCCGGAAGACACTTCCCGTTCCAAAAAGACCACCAATTTTTCTGTTATCCCTTAGTGGGAAAAGCTGCAGACTGTTTAGTGTGCCTTACTCTTTTTCTATGCACCTAAATAACATGTGGTAGGCATAAATAACACACCATCATTCGGAATATTACCTCTGAACTTGGCGCTGTCGTAATAGGTGCTGGCACTCTAGGGACTCTATAGCGTAGGATCTACTCATCTTCCTACGAAAGGCTATACATTTGAAGTAAAAGAATTAAACAAGAAATAAAATGGCTGGATATCTATTGTAGTTCATAAAATAATGCGGTTGGTTCTCGTACAATTCAATTTCTTATAGACACCGCATGCGACATAGGTTCGTATAAACGGACTAACGAGTGCATTTTCCCTACGTGACATCTGTTGAATGAAATAAGATTTATGAAATAATAATAATAATTTATTGAAATAAAAACAACAACTTCTTTCTGTGTTATTTATGTTATTTATTCCTCGACAGTTTGAAGAAGATTGAACTAATACATAATTACAATAAAGACTAGAAGGCAACAAGCGGATGGGGAAACAAATGTTGGAATGGAATAGGTGTGATATTGGGGAATTGGGACACGCTTGCTCATTGGATCGTTTGATGCAAACGCGTGGAGGCTAAAAGGTGGATAACCGGAGTGTCAAATTCGTGCTTGTTTTCAGACGACACTATTCGTTGAGAACGTGTGTTGACAAACTTGGATGTATAAATTATATTTATTTGTATTTCGACGTGACTTAAATCTAAGGGAATACCAGAACATTTATTCCCATAACGTCAGCGATTTATATGGATTACCTTGCCCATTCATATTGAATTGCTGAAGGGTAGGTTTAATTGGGAGAAACGTGCAAAAATATAAATCAAGCCAAAACGGAAAAGAAGAAAAGTATAAGTAAACCAAACAACATCAAAACAGCTTACTTTAAGTAACTTTGCCAAAGTAAACATGTAACTGCCACATGCTACTTTGTGTTCATTAGGTTTTGGAATACACAGACACAGTCTGGTAGAAATATCAGCTTTCTAATCAAAAACTACTCTCAACTCAACCACAATTGCAATCACTTCTCAGAAAACGGATCGATACTCTCGCTTTAAGACGTACCATTAAAATTTTATCATTTTCTGCAAATTGAATTTTACAAATTCACCCCAACCCCAACAAGTATCTCAACCCTCATTTGTAACCTAGTGTCTCACCACCTCGGGTACTAAACATTGCTTTCAATCTATACCTATAAAAATGGTGATGATACTCTGACTTAGAGACATTTTCACAGTTTCCCACATTTACCACATTCAAAGTCATTGACTGTTAAGTTTTAGAATGAAATTTCCAATATCATCCCCTTTCGATACCACAGAGTGAATCCTCGTCATCCGATACATCGTTGCCATACTACTCCGTACATGTGAAACAAAAGCGACGCGCCGGTTGTCAATTAAAATTTGAAAATTCCACTCACGTTCGATATTTTACATTGAATTGTATGGAATATGGTTTCGGGGTATTTTGTGCCCATGTATCGTGTATCCCTGAAGTTCGAGGTGATATTGTTTTAAATTCACTCAGACGCTCAAATGCTGAATGTTGAACGATGCGCATCCATTAAAAAAGTCGGAAAAGGCACTGTCAACATCGTGGCAATTGTTCTGCATTGCTCCATATTTCGCTGGAGTTATCTCTATGAATATTGTCGCATAGGGTACTGTCTCTGTTTCAGGCAAAAAAACACTTTCAAAAATGAAAAAAAAATATTACGACCAAGTTTGGAAATTAATTTTGATATAAAAGTATAACTTCTTCTCCAGCTTCTTCAGGACGTCTCTACCCACCTTCCAACAGGATTTTGCCACAAGAGCAGAGAGCCAACACAATAAACCGAAGTAAATAACTTTACTTCCACATCGACCAAGACACATTATGCAACGCAACTATTGACGCACGACACTAAAACAAAAGCAAGCTGATGTCGAGACATAACTCGGAGATCATGATACCGTAATTGTCGATCCAAAACCTCTAAATATCAATAAAATCACAGGGCTTCTGCAAGTTGAAATTGGAACAATAATATTCGGCCTGTAAGCATCACAACCAAAATATGTACCTACTCGTATGTTTCCGCAAATAATTAAAATATTTCGGGGGAAGGATATTGAAGGTCGTTCGAACGACGAATAACGAATAAGAACTGGATATATCCAGAAGAAACTGTCGATGATCACAAGTGGTTTGTGGTCGAAGATCCGCAAAAGGAGGTAGAGGCCATACTAGCGATTTCCAAAAAGTGTACAGTGCGAACCACGAACTGGAAAATCGGTTCCTTTGCACAATAAAAATTATGTAGAGGATTGGTGATTCGATAACTCCGGTTTAACTGAGTTCAATGACAAAAATATGGCGAATGAGGTTATGGCCGATGCAAATAAGGAAGAGTTCCGTGCGATTTTCGAATCACTGAAAATCAGTGAGAACCAATGGCATTGTAATTCAACACTTCGCACTAGAAGTAGTGAACTCTTTTATAAAACCCTCTTCTTCGTGGTCGAAAAGTCTACTTCCGAGTATCAGCAAGTTTCTTTATACAAGTGATCAATAGAGTCTTGACTAAGTTAGTTGAGAAAAATATATACTTCCGGATAATCAAATCGGTTTCAAGGCCGTTCAGTTCCGTAAAAATTGTGGAGCAAAAGTGAGAAGTGACATAGATTTGGTTTTTGACGCCGTTTGGTATAGTACTGCTGTACAAGCGATCTTGTGAACTCACTTCAGCATGCCAAAGCGTACGCGGACCGCTTGTTCCTATACCATATTAGGTTCAAACATCGAGGTCAATAATCTACTCTTATACTGTGACTTTGATAAGATTAAATCATATTGCGATGACTGGAACTTGAAGTTCAACCATCAGCTGCGAAAGACTATTCTTTATTGGATGCCTTTGTGTAGGACCTCTACGGATACCAGAAAGGTCTTGCGAAAGTTTTTGATCGTGGGATTTCTCCCGCGGCCACTGTTCTGATCGAAGATGGTGTTTTTGTCCTAACAAAGGGAATATTTTATAGCAACCAAACCGATCCGGGGATGAAGGTAATCAGCCGCATGACCTTTATCTGGTTTATGCTTGTGTTTGCATATCGCATATGATTCAACAAGGGGTTCGGGTGTTTAAGAGCACTTTCTTCGCTTCTAAGGAGTAGCTGAGCCGGATCACTCAAAATTCTATGCTAATGAGTTCTTGTTCAAAACAGCCAACCTTATTGGAGTGAACGTTTTCGACTTTTCAATACCCTTCCTCTTCATCTTAGAAATCTGAATTTATCGTTTGCGGTCAACTGCGTCCACCTTATTTTTAAATTTCAATTGTTTTCCTCTGTTGTAGCATTACTGCGTTCATGGTCTTACTTTTCTTTGTGTAATTGATTAATGAAATACTTTAGAGTTCCGTAATTTGGTGGGCATGATTTTTTGGTTTATGGCCTTGTGACTGTCTGCTCTCTTATCAGGACTGCTGGTTGCTTTTAGGGTCATACACGCTTCATCTCTAGTACCAATTTGGTCGAAAATGCTCGAGGAGTCTTTACCATCGATCTGCAAAAGCTATCTTCAACACTTGAGTATATATCTAAAGTGTTAGATATTTATAGTACTTGTAGTAATAGCTTCCGATAATTACTTAAAATGTTTTTGTATTGAGCAGCAATTTAATGTCAAATATTCAGATTTTTCATTCATGCATCAAAATATTCGAAGCATCTCGTAGCAATTCATCTGGCATCTTTGGATCAATTGCCTACTCACATATTTCTCTCTGAAATTTGGAGTTTTGATGAACAGATTTCCGGTTTTAAAGTACCAAATTTTACATTTGAGGCATACTGTAACAACTCGTATTCAGCTGGAGGCGTTGCAGTTTTTCTTAATATTTCTTGCGAAATCTCTGGTATTTGTTACTATTTTATACATATGCACTTATAGATTGCATAAGTGTTCAGTAAAGACTAATTTTGACGAATTCACAGAATTTTTTGACCTTCAAACTTGCAAGAATATAGTACTGATGGGTGACTTAAACATTAATATCTTGTCTGATTGAGCTGATGTAATTAACTATTTATCAATTTTGTCTTCGTTTATTTTCAATATTCTCCAGTTAACTCTACTTACTCGTTTACGTTTTTACTTAGACCATATAATAAGGAATATTCATGGGTTATGATTTGCAAAACAGACTGTAGCTCAACAAGTATTCAACTTGATGGCTACTTGATGGATACCCTATCCAGAACATAGATGGATACCCACTGTGAACATGAAATCTTACAGGATTGGATTTTTTGCTCTTAAATTGAATAGAAATTTTGAGTTTTCGGATAATGTTTATGATCCATAGGATCCATCTACTGCTGTTGCAGAAAAAAAAATGTGCACAAGCTTTTTTAGCGCCCTAAAAATGCATATTCAAAAAATTTATGATAAGTTGTTTTCAGAGCTAAAACCTGAAATACCACTCTATAAAGATGCCTATTTCGAAAACAGATTAGCTGAAGATTTTGTTAACGCAAAAAGGAAATTTTAAACAGTACTAATACAAATTCCCACATTGTTATAAACAATGTACTGGTACTGTCACGGTACCCCTAGAAGTTGGTAACAAATAAATAAAATTAATAAGAACACTAAGGTCAGTGATAAAAAACCTGAAACAATTAATAAAAGAAAATTTCAGTGAATGCATATGTAAATCCATAAGTCCGGGCTATAAGATCCAGTAGCCCGAATATGTTTCCGCAGATAAATAAATTGTTCAAGCGGAAAGGTCATAATGACATCAAATGTGTTCGAATCACACAGACGACAGAAAACAGACAGTTATTACTGACCGCCGGTATAAGTCCAGAAAGTGTCAACTCAGGAGACGGTATCTTTGTAGTCGAAGACCTGCAGGAGAAAGTCGAGTTGCTAGGCGCTTATTTCGAAACCGTCCACTCTACCATAACCACGATATTGAAAACAGGACTTGTGCAAATCACTTCAATGTGCGCAACGAAATCCATAATTGGCGATCTGAGAACCACGTTTTTATCCTGTTTAATGAAGAAAACGCAAAAAACGTCATCTTCGCGAGTCACTTGTTCGTGCGAATAGATAAGCTCCTGTGCATCTTTGAGTCACTGAAGAACAAAAAGCGCCGGGAGTAGACGGTATCCCAAACGTTCTATTGAAAAATCTACCCCTGGAAGCAGAGGAAATTCTAACTACGCTGTTTAACGCATATTATTCAGCGCAGTGGAAAATAGCAGGGGTGAAAGCTTTTCTAAAGAGGGATAATATTAGGTCCAACCCTGTTAATCTTCGGTCAATTAGTCTACTTCCGAACATTTGCATTTGAAAAGGTAGTCAACAGATCGCTGTTGCAATGGGTGGGGGATAACAATATAATCCCGGACAATCAGTTTGGTTTTAGGGCGAAGCAAGACGCCATTCATCCGGCCTCAAAACTGATTTCCGATATACAGTGGAACAAAGGCAAGAACCAATGTACGGGTGCTTGTCTGGTTGACTTGGAGAGGGCCTTTGACACCGTATCGTTAGAGGGGCTTTTCTACAAGCTAACCAGAATGGGCATGCAGAAACCTTTGTTATATATGATTTACGATATGCTTATGGGAAAGGAGTTTGTTGTAAAATGTGGCAACGTGATTTCGAGTAAAGTTTATAACATTAAAAATGGCTTACAACAGGGTTCGGTTATATCTCCGATACTGTTCAATATTTACACGAGTAATCTAATAGGTACCCTCAATCACGCTCTATAGCGCATGCAGATGATGCGTCATTAAGATCCTTTTGCAACGTGACTTCTATCATATTAAGGAGTATTGCGATGATTGGAAATTGAAAATTAATTTCCAAAAGTCAGAAACAATCTTATTTAGAACTCCATTGAGAAGGGCCTCTTGGGATATCAGAAATAACTGGTGAAATTTGGCCATCATTGGACGTTATGGACTACCACTACCGGTGAGAAGCGCAGTTAGATATCTTGGCATCTGGCTTGATGAGTATTTACAAATATTTTGACAAACATATACCATAGATGCTTGTCTGGCTGGGGCCAAAAAGGTTTTAGCTCTGACAGGAAAATTGTTTCAAAGCAGTCAACTTGATTCCAGAGTGAAAGTCTGATGCTGCGTGGTCCTAATCAGGCCAATTATCGCTTACGGTTGTCCGGTGTGGTTTAATATAGCGCCGTCGTACATGGAAATTATTTGTGTGTTTGAGAGGCAGTGTCTTAGAACCTGTGTTTGATTATACAGAACACCAGAGTCAGAGTACATAAAATATTATCCCAACAAACTCCTTTACAAGGGAACTGGACTAAATAGGATTGACAATTTTTTAATTTTTCTAAGGTAATTCGAAGGAACGTCGCAAGAGCAATGACGAGCGATTATAGCCTGATCTTGGGGGCTTTTACCCCAATATAATGTACAACGAGAGTACACTTTAATCTGTCTTTATTCCGCCTGAAGCATTTCCCCATATTGACGCTAAAGTGTTAGTGAAGAGTAGGGATGGTATTCCGGTATTATACCACCGCCACCGCGGTGCGAGGGAAAAGTGTCTCATCTACGACGGGTACGCCGCCAGTGCTCAGGAGCTCTTTTGTTTTAACCCTGCATTTGCAGACAGGAATAGATCAAAGCCGTAAAGCAGTACACCGACTACCGACTTAAAGAAAGGGAGAGAGGCGATACCTCCCTTAGTCAGATTAAGTAGATAGATAGCTTCAGTTTAAATACAATTAAAAAAAAAGGATAAAACATTTAAGCTTTTTGATAATAAGCTTCTTAGAGAATCATATATGTAACTATGTTCAATATATGAGCTGTGTCCTAGAATAGATTTAAGGTCGAAAGACATTAGTTGTATAGGGTTTTCCAATAAGGACTTGACAATTTTTTTTTAAATAAAACGCAAACCATTTGAAATATTTCAAAAACTTTATTATCGGGTTGAAGTACAATCAAAACATTTATGAATGGAACTCGACCTCGTTCATATGGCCACCGCGGGCACGTTTGCAGCGGTTGATTCTTCGGACCCAATTTTCAACGACTCGGCCACACATTTCGGCCAATGTTGGCTCTGAGCTCTTCCAACGTCGTCGGCATGTTGGCATTAACCAATGACTTAACGTAGCCCCACAGAAAATAGTCAAGCTTGTCACGCTCACCATACTTACTCTTCAATAAATCGATTGTAGCGTGTGCTGTGTGGCTTGTGGCATCATCCTGTTGAAACCACATGTCGTCCAAGTCCATATCTTCCAATTCGGGCCAAAAATAATCTGTGATCATGGTGCGATAACGCTGACCGTTCACAATAACGTTACAATCGTTATCTTCGACGAAAAAATATGGCCCAATAACGCCGCCGGCATGCAAACCGCACCAAACAGTTATTTTTTGTGGATGAAGTGGTGATTCATGAAGCACATGTGGATTTTCACCCGACCAATAACGCATATTTTGCTTATTGACGAACCCATTGAGAAAAAAATGAGCTTCGTCACTGAAGATGATTTTACGATGAATTTCATCATCTTGGCGCATCTTCTCCAGAACCCAATCGGAGAACGTACGTCGCTTCAAATGGTCCATCGGCTTCAATTCTTGAGTCAGCTTGATCTTGTATGGGTGTAAACCAAGATCCCTACGCAAAATACGCCATAATGTGGTCTGAGAGATGCCCAATTCTTGAGAACGCCGTGGAATTGACTGATTTGGATCGTTTGCTACGGACGCCTGAACGGCAGCAATATTTTCCACACTTCTACCAACCCGTTGTCTCACTGACACGGCAACATCACATCACATCACAATGAATATGTAGACTCAAATTTTTGCACTAAACTCGTTATTTGTCTACTAGGGCGAGAATTACGACCGAAAATTGGAGTTAACACCCTTAAAGTTGCAGTCACCGACTCCGAATTTCGGTAGACAATTTTTATAATTTGCAGACCTTGCTCGTTCGTGTACTTTACCATGATGAAAATGTTGAGTTTACTGAATAAATTGACAGTGACAGTTTGATGATTAGTGAAAGAGTGCGTTCACAAATTAAATTCAGAGTTGTCAAGTCCCTATTGGAAAACCCTTGAATAATATCGTTAAGTTTAGTTAAGTTAAGTTAAGGATTTTTGTCTAGTATGTAAGTTATGATATAGAAAAAAATAATAAAAATTAATTTAAAAGTAAAAAAAAAGTTGGTAACATTTTTAATAATTTTTTTTCGAATTTCTGTTCTTTTCAGGTCTATTCTATGGATGATAATCAACATGATTCATCTTTAAAACAAATGAATTTCCAATCTGAAAATTTCTACTTCGAACAGTTTTTATTACATTTAATTTTATTTATTTATTTTAAAGTAGTTTCGCAGTAAGATTACAATATCTCATGATTTGTGTAAGGCTGAAGAAAAAATTCAAGTGCAATAGTAATAAATGTAAAAATTTAAAACAATGTTGAGTTATTGTAAAAAGTACAATTTTTAAATGCTGACAAAGGGAACATTTTACAAACCAAAAGTTGATTTTATTTAGAGTTTATTTATCACTGGCCAAGTGTATAAAATATATTGGTTTTGAATTTGTTTGTGCTTGTGACTATCCTGACTGACGTGGGTAATGAGTTCTACAATCGAGTGTCTTGGACGAAAAATGTACGTTCAGATTGTAGACAATTAAATCTGGGCTGAATCTGAATCTTTGTGTTTACTTATAAATACTCGGGCTGTCGATTCCATGCAGTAGAATTAATAACATGAACTTAATAAGGTTATCAAAACTTAGATTCATTATCTGATTAGAGTAGCTAGATATATGGTCATAATATCTTTTCCTAAAGAAGTACCTTGCCAAATTATTATACATAACATTTAGTTTTCGTCGAGTATTGTAGTGAACATTGCAAAAAACTTCTATATAGGCAAGAGTAGTGTCTTAACAAGTAGCATATTGGTTTTAATAGGCACAGAGCTTTGGGTGAGCCATAACAAATGGATACCATTATAAACTTTTCCGGCTATGACAGTTGCATGATCGGTTCAAGATAGGGTATCATTGAATACTATCCTCAATTTTTTCGCCGTATAAACGTATTCTATGTAAGATTGCCCCCGGATGTATCCGTTTTTTGTTTATAAATACATATAACTTTCGATTTCGCTGGATTAAGGGACAAGTTGTGCTTTAGTGTCCACCGCTGGATAATTTCCATGTCTTCGTTTATATTTTCTATAGCACAACTAGTTCTGTCTAGCGGACAGCTAAGATAAATTTATACATCGTCTGCAAGCATATGGTTACAGCAATGTTTTACTAGCTGAGGGAGTTAATTTACATAAAGCGAGAACAATAACGGCCCGAGGATAGAACCCCATGGCACCCCTGCAGCCGATCCAAAAAAGAAAGACATTTTATTTTCTACTGCCACACATTGTTCGCATGAGTTTGACTGCAAAGTAGAGAATTCGAAACTATACAGCAGCTTATCACAAAGAATAATGTGATCCACCACCGTGTCGAAAGATTTTGAAAAATCCAATAATGTTAAAAATGTACGACAATTTGCGTTCATGGCTTTGCGAATATCCTCTACGACCAGTAAAAGTGCGGTTTTGTTTACGTTTGTTTAAGTTTACAGCACTAGAAATACCAAAAAATCATAGTATCATTAAAAACATCTAAATCCCCTTATTTTGATGAGATGTCCAGTTTTGTATTGAAAAACATTTCTTACTATCGTCCTATTGTATTCCCTTTCTATCAGTTCTGTCAAAAGTTTTTGAAAGAAGTCTAGAATTCTATCTCTCCTAGGTAGAATAGACTTTCTAAGTGTTTCTGAATTTGGATTTAGAGGCGGATGATCTATGGAAAGTAGTTTGTTGAAACTAACTTAGTTTAGTTTAATTTAGTAGTTTCTTACAAAGTTAGATTTCCTGCGAAGCCATAATGTCTTTTCTGCAGAAGGTTGCATTTCGAAAAAATTGTTTTAATATGAGTTTAATGTTTTAGCTTTAAATTAATAGTATTGAGTAATTTGTTTTTTTTTAAATTCAAAGAAAATATTTAAAAGGTTTTAAGAAAAATTTTACGAAAAAAAAAGAAACATAGGTAATGCTAATGGTAAAGAAATTATTTGATAAGCTCTTAAAATTTACAGTATTTTTTTATGTCTTGCGGAAGTTCATTGAAAATTGAAGGAGCACTATGTTCAAGTTTTCTTCTACCGTATATGTAGTACGGTACTGGTGTTCTAAGCATACCCTGAGCTCGTCTTCTTGTGTTATGATCATGGATAATGGTCATGTTAAAACTCGCGTTGTCGTAGTATTCCAGTAGTACTGTCATCTTGAAAATTCATTAGACATTAAGCACTTTAAAAGCACGTACGGTGCCTATTTGTTTAAGTGCAGCATTTTGCAGTCTTTGTAGTTTCTGCAGTTGTGTCGTGCATGCATTGCCCCATACAAGGATTCCATAAATCAGTTTCGACTCAACCGGGGCATAGTAAACTTGTTTTAGAACCTGTGAAGTTGACTAATTTTTTAAGTAATTAAACCCGAAGAGTACTCCCTTTTGATTCAAACGTAAGTTATCGATATGTTCATTCCAAAGAAAGTAACTGTCAATGGTTTCTCCCCGATATGGATTAGCCGGTGCATTTGGGCTAGCATTATTCTGCATTTGTATCATCGGCTTTGTTTTTTTTATGTATATTCCACGAATGTGGATCATTTTGGTCTTGGTTGCGTTGATTATAAGTCCATTGTAGTAGCACCACTTCATTACTTCATTAAATTCGTTTTGCATGATTGTCGTAGCCATGTATAGGGAGCTATGACGGACAACATAGGCAAATGGAATGCGGTATTTGAACACTAGAAACAGTTCATTTGCATACAGGACAAACAGTATTAGGCCCATTTTAGAGCCCTGTGGAACTCCGTATTGAATTCTTCTTTCGCAGCTGTAAGCGTCCTTAATTCTCAATCGGAAAGTCCTACTGGTGAAATTTATATTGTAATAGATGGAATGTATCCGAAATACCCTCTACAATTTTAGTAGACATTATTAAGGCTTTCGATGTGGTGGACCATTCTCGGCTGTTTCAGAGGTTTTATTTATGGCTGATTTGCTTCGTATTTAAAAAATGATAAGCAAACTAGAACTTCTAGTTTTGTGCTGTTCAAAATATTATTTGAAAGTTTCTGGTATTCGATTTTATTTTGTAGCTGCGCCTGGTTTGTTTAATATATTGCGTGAAAACCTAAGATGTGAGGGACTGAAATGAGTATTTTTGAATAATGTTAAAAAATGACTTCCCCCTTTAATCACTCTAGGATTGATTTATTCTTTACTCCACTTATATAATTTAATTTTCTAGCTTTGACTTCATTTCTATTTATGTATCTTCTTCTTAAACTTTGAATTATATCTTCCCCATCAATATTTATTGTTCTTAAAACTTTCTTTTACAACTATAAATACAATACATTTGCCGCTTGTCTTATACAATAGAGTCTATCACACTATTTCAAAAATAAATAAAAGCTGATGGCTTCTATTTCATATTATGTTACCTTTGAGTTTATATTTAAAACAAAAATACTTTTCAAACCATATTGTGTATATGGTTTAATACGTTGACGGTGGGTGCCAAGCAATCTTGATTACGGAAATTAAAATAGCTTTGAAGTGTACCTATAGTATATTATACTCGAAATGACGCTGTTTGCACAGAATGGTTTCGATGAAATGCTCTGCTCCAAAGTCATTCTACTTAAATGTGATACAACTCTTTCCTATAAGGAGGCTTCCTACCTTCTTTCTCTTCATATTTGAACCTGAATTCATCAGTTAAAGTAACAAGTTTACTTAAGATCCCGATCAAAATAAGGAGGTGATTTTTGTTTTTACATTTTGTTTTGAAAACTTAGAGTTAATTCAAAAATTCAAACTTACTAATTTCATTTAAGTAAAGCTTTTGAAGACGCTATTACCGTATAAGTTGGAAACAGCTTCTTTTTTTGTAAAAATTAGCGCTCGCTCAATAGGTTAACGTTCTCTTAAACTGTTTGCACACAGCGAGGGCGAAGGAAAATTAGGGAGAAAAGAGAGATAGGTACCGATGTACGTTGGTTTTAAATGTTACACCGTTTGAGGAAAATATTTCGCAACATTTTTGGCGACATCGAATATTTGGTCAATCTAACGTAGGTTGTCATTCACACTCATACCAAGAATGGAAAGTTTTTCGATTTCGACGAATATATTTTCGACAGAAGAGGCTAATGACAAACTCTGTCAAATGCCTTCTAAGTATGAAGTGCACCTATCTTGCTTTCACGAGATTGATGTACGCGTTGGTTCCACTTGTCAGTGAGATATGCCATCAATTCACCAGTTGACCTATTGCAATGACCACTGCCGGTCATTGAGAAGTTTTCGCGTTTCGAGATATTTCATGAGCCGACGGTTTATCAGCGTTTTCATGACCTTGGAAAGAAGGGACGTAAGTGCAATGGGTCTCTAGGAGGAGAAAAAAGAAGATTCGCCTTTTTAGTGATGGGCTGGACAAATGCTTAGTCCTAAATATTAGGATTGAGCTTACGCAAGGGTTATGCCAGCGTGGAAGAACACCTCTTCAGGAGGTGGGGAAATATACCATCTGTATTGAAATGTAAATTGAAATAAGTGGATTGGGTTACAATTCTGACAGTAAGGCACATATTAAGGATATGAAACACGAGAAAGAAAAGTAGAAGGAATAAGAGAGGCTCGTGGAAGAAATTTAACATATCTTAATGGTTAGTGATTGGTTCAATGGTTCTTATTGATACTGAGTCTACTTTAATAAGGTACTCTGCGATGGTGTTAATTCGCTCAATAATTCGCTATCAAACCCAATGAATGTTCGCCCTCCTGATAAAATTAATGTCATGGATCCTTCTACAAAAGAATCTGGGGCATCAGAGGGGCTCTACTATGGAAGACCGCGGTTTAAAATAATTCGGCAGAGAGTTCAACTACTCCTACGGACATAATAGTCTTTCGTTTAGATGCCAACATGCAGACTTCATTTTGGTCGGTTGGAGGAAGTTATTACCGATCATTGTCCTTGTTGTTCAGCCTTGCGGCCATCTGAATGTTTGTCGTTTTCGCTACTAAACAGTGTACAAACTTAAAAAATTTCATCACAGATTGTTTTAGATCATCACTGCAGAAAAACCTCCAGGAGCCGTGGGCGAATGTGTCTTTGCTTGTTTCTTTTTCGTTCTGGAAAACCGCTGTTTCTCTAGGTTTCCTTCGCTCATGGTGTTCGCGATAGCATTCTTATTGATAGCGCAATTTTCGTCTTATTACGTTGCATGCGCTTGCCAGCATCCTTCGTTAAACCCGGTAATTCATTGTAGTGGTCGAATAAAATCTAGCACTTGAGATGCGGCGTCACTAATGCGTTGCTGACAATGTCACCAGAGGTCTACTGAGGTTTAACCTGGCAGCACGGAACTTCTCGAAAGGTTTTGGAAGACTTGATAAGAAAGCGGTCTGTTGTCCCGGCGTTTCGAATATTTGAATTTTAGTTTTTGGGCAGTTGTCTGATTTAATGCTTTCCCCGCCTACCCCTCGGTCATTCAGAATAATACAGCTGTGTCTAGCGTGGTCAACCGTGGTTGACAGTTTTTTTTTCCTTGTACGAAAGTTCTTTTTTTCCTTTTTTCAATTTCATTTCAATTTGTTGGTTACATTCTCCCCAAAGCTGAAATCCCGTTTTAACCTCACCTGAGCTGCATCTCTTATAATATCTTGTGGCCTTAAACAAACCAAACTACGTCCTTTTATTCACGTCAGTGAAGGGTCAAATATGGACTGTGGTTTCTTTATGACATGTTACTACAGCAGTAATTGGCCTGTAGCATGGATACCAGCACTATCTAAGTGATGGCATGTGACTGCTATAACTTGGCTCTATTCACAGAGAAGAAGTTCTTCATCATCGAAGCGCTAAAGAGCATCCATTTCGACAAACGGAAGTTATCTTGACTAACCGAAGGTGAGGCTCTATCCAAGGCATCACCAAAACACATTCGCAAAAATTTTAAATAAGCAGAACCCGGTGCATCATTAGCCTATATTGTTAACAATCTATCGATTCATTTCGATTACGGCCTAACAATTGTCACTAAACTGAGTACGTGGGATGTGCGGAACGGCCTCGACAGCAACATTGCCAAACTTGCAGATGTCCATAGCAGGGTAAAACAATTGAAAAGCGGAGTCTTCCGAGAAGTTGATGGGAAACTATCAGTTGTACTCGAAACTTCCAATGGGTGCTATGAAGTAACAGAGCACCAAAAGGAGATATTGTACAAAGTAAATGAGAGAAGCTTTAAGATTTTCAATCCTGACGAGGTTGGTATAACAAATTAAATTTTTTATTTTTTTATCAAAGTCCGTTAAGTCTATTTGTGGATGATGAGGTGTGGAAAACGAATATAAGCGTTTCACCCCGCCGATTAGACTAAGTCTGTTTTCAAATTTGGTGTCGTGTAGGCTATGTTTTACAACTTTGTCGCCAAAGAGCCCTTATTTTTTATTTTTTTTTTTTTATAATTTACGCGCGCCTAAGGGGTTAGATACCCTTTTACTCTTTCCGCTGGCGGAAAGGTAGAAGGAAGAGAATGGAAAATTGTTTTGTAGTGGTTTGAAACTCAGGTGTGTTTGGTTTCGATATTCGCTCTCCAGGGGGTGGGAGTCCGAATAGGACGGAGAGTTTTTTCTTCACTCAGAGTGATTCGAGGATATAATTGACAGTGCTTGAAACTCTACAACAGCCAAATCTACGTGTCAGTGTTATGCCTTCACACGCAGAATTTTTTTGTCTGAGTTCCAATTACACAAAATGAAAAACTGACTTGCCATGGGCAGGAATCGAACCTGGACTCTCCGAGTGAGAAGCGATTGCTACTACCACTACACTACGGCCCTTATTTCTTGATTTAACGTTAAAACCACCAAAACTGTGATTAGCATATGGTTAATATTCCTGGACGAGCTAGCTCATAAGAGTAATCTTAAGCGATGTCGTCCTTTTCCTGTTCGGTGTCGTGACTGTATATTAGGTTCATATTGGCGGAAACACTTGAACTTTAAGACTTCCTCCAATGACAAGTTCACATCCAAGCAGCTTCTGTTCTCAGTCCTTCTTTAAGACGACCTATCCGATCACACATCTTGAGGGGTTTTGTAGCCTCCAGTACTCGTAATTGTTCGGTTGCATGCTAACTGCTAAAGGTCCGAAGATTCCACGCGGATTGTCAAAATTTTAAAATCGCTATGGCGGAATAAGCGAACATAAGATGTAAAAGCGTTCATAGGTTAGATATCAAAGCTATCTATGGGACATGATACATGGCACTGCACTTGGATGGCGTAAGTAGTTCAAAGCAAAGAAGTTCAGAAATAAAGACATTGTGGACACTGAGTTAAGATCTGGCCGATTTTACAGCATTATTCTTGGTTATGAAACGAACAAAGCTATTACCCTGTTTTAGGGAATAATTTAAAAACAAGGAGGCTTGATGGCTTCCTCTATTAGGTATCAAAAAGTGTTGTACTTTGCGGTTGTTATTGAACATATATGCTATAGTATTTGACTGGCAAAATAGTCTCAACTGTTGATCTACGAGTACAAGTGCGTACACATTAACGACTTGACATCCCAACTAAGGTATTGTGTCCAGCAAGTGAAAATGTTGAGTTCAGTTTGGGTTGAACCAAATGTGTTTGGAGAAACCAACTTATCAACCAGAATAAAAAAAATATCATACAGAATGAAAGAGTATCAGTTGTCCTTGTGCAATCCACAGCAGGTTATGAACATAGAAGTAGATGGGATACACACACGTAAACTACAAGTTGAGAGCAGTTTACTCTATTTCAACTCAACTGGCGTCTACATATCTCTTAACGCAGCTCCAAGCCAGTATCGACTGCATCATCACTACGTGAAGACTACCCTTATCGAATTCGATATATGTATTACATCTCTAAATCACTCAATGGCTTTCTTTAAGCTGAGTTCACACAAAGATAACACAATTGCTAACCTCATCAAGAATTACTGTCGGTTTGCACACGTAAAAACGTATATATGTATCCACATATTATACATACACAACACAGTTTAGAATATACGTACGTTGGTGATATATTGTACTGATTCCAATTCATCTGCATGCCAATAGCGTAACATATATCATCTTTCAAGTCCACAGCAAGCACTTTGTGTGTTTTTTGGGGAAATTTATTCCGATACATTTCAGCTTCATGGCATCGGCACTATGACTGAGTTTACAGATCCTGAAATTGAACACTGGATGAGTTCAACTTCCCACAAAATGATTGAGCAACCTCGAGTGGGTGGGTTGATATGAGGATGAAACATGATATCGACCGACTTTTGTTCTGAAAACAAATTGACTTTCATGTCATAATGCGCATACATGGTAGTAAGGCTCTCAATGTATGCCGATCTCCTCTCTCCAAGTGGATATGTCTTTATTAAACCTTTAATCGAGGATGCTGATTTTATTATTATTTTTTTCACATTTGCCTATAGATACATATGTTATGTCCTTATGCCCTTTTGAGCATATGATACGAGTACTTGCAGGGAGATACCTGTATTCGTATAAGTATGGTAATAAATTAGTATCATGAGGATTTTCGTATTTCAATTCGTCGTTAAGTACATTTATTGATTTTACCAGTGATTTACTTTTATTTTGGAAACATTGTATTGTAACTGTAGGTTATTTAAGTCTTGATAACGAGAAAATATGTTCATGGATTAGCAGCAGTTAATTTATGTAGAAGGTGTGACAACGTATTACTTAATTATAATTGTTGGTCTTGAGAAATCTCTAGCTTCTTACAGTACACAATTCTAGCCTAAATCGTGGCATATCGACAATCAACAAAATCCTAATGTTGCGCCAAATTCTAAAAAAGATGCAACAGAATTCAATTCAGTGAACACTATGCAGCTATATTCGACTTTAGCATCTTTGAACCCTTTAGACGTGCACTAGATTTCGATACGGAGGTAGAGACAGTATGGTAAGCAGATATCAACAGTCTAGATAGGTACTATTTTTTCAAATCTTTTAAACTATTGATATTACTGCTTGCTTCCTACATGCTATTTTGCAATCCTTATGACAAAATTAACCATGACCTGCCATGAAAGAGTTTTGAACCCCTAACTCAAAGTGATGGCCATTGTTCAGAAGTAGTGTATTGGCTTAAGAATCGGAATTTTAATTCCTGAGCAGGACGGGAAGGACATACTCATCATCATTTGAGATGAGAATTTGCCTAGAATACACTAACGAGTCAGGTTGCACTGATTATTTAGTCTCAATATTAAATATAAATATTGGATGCCACCCAAGGATCAAAATAACAATACAATTCCAGCTCTTTCTTCCTGTTTCTGTTCAAATTTCTAATGAAAAAACCCCTGAATACATGCTTAGCCAAATACTGTCAGACAGCTAAGCTAATTTTAGAGCGGATACGGTCGTTTAAGTAAAAATTCGTCAACTATAGTGGCTTGACCATATGGATGTCTGTGTTCCAGCTTAGATTACACAGGACAACACAAATTTTGAGTCTGGGTTTTGCTTTCTTATTCCCCCACTCTACTAAGTTAAAAAAAGTGTGCTTTTAGAATACCGACTTTAAGAAAAGTTCCTTTTTTTATCTCCTTATTATACAAGGATTGTCATACTGTATGACCCTATCGGAAAAAAACCAGAGATTTTACAAATAGCGTCAAATATCAATTCGGTTTTGACATTTTTAGAATTTGTGTGAATAATCAATGGAACGCTATTTATTTATTTTTCTATATGATACAGCTCATCGCAAGGGAACTTTTAATGAAATATTAAATTACAGAGTCTCGATCATCAGGTTGAATATAACACTTTTCTCTTAAACCACGAAGCAAATAAGACTAATCGAACTTTAAATACTAAAAATCACATTTATGAAGTTTTTTGTGCAAATTCATCTAAATTCACACTTTCTGTGGGATCTCGCTCTAAAGTTTTCTTTGCCTTTTCATCATTTAACAGAATTTTACTCAGCGTTAGAAAAGGGTACTCGAATGATAATGTTAAAACAATACCAACGAAATTCCATATGTATTCCAGAAAAAGAGTATCTCGTCGTAGTCTGAAAAGTAGACATCCGTTCGGATGCTTCCGAAATCGATGGCCTGGACAGCCATATGAACTAGATAAAATGAGTAAGTCAACCGCGCCAAAGGCTACCAATAGGGATGAGACAAAAATGAATTAATTATCCCACCAAATCTGAAATGGCATGCAAAAACAATCCATGCTACTGCGATACCCCATTCTGGCCGTTTTAAGGACTGACAAATCGCTGCTTCAAAAACCAATGTTCCACTTTCTGAATTCAAAGGAAAGTATGGCCCATATATTGTGGCTAGAATAATTCCAAAAGACATTAGCCATCCAACGAGTTGTATCAAATTTGAAGGTTTCATTGTGTTGTTTCTATTTTGGTGCGTAAAGTATCCGAATCAGATTCCGACTAACCAAACGGGGTATCTGGCGAGAGTTGAAAAATATGTCAGCGAAGATTGTCCACGTTCTGTCACACCTATGAATGGGGTGAAGCCTTTGTCATAGTACATATAAATCATACTTAAAATCGAGCAAAGTGACAATATAACCATGACGGGAGAAAATGTCCTACCCCACTTCCACAGCGGGATCACAACCAATGGCGAAAGGATATAGAGGTGAAAGTCAACACTTAGATACCAAGACTGTATAATACAGGATTTCGATAATCTAAAGTAATTTTGCAAGTAAAGAAGAGTTACCCACCAGTTGCCTTCGCAATCGCCTGGTATAAATGAGAAATACTTTTTAAACGGACCTGTTCCTACATAGTCGTAAATGGTGATGTAGAAAAGCACCAAACTCGCTACTGCTGGACTATATACTGAGTAAAGTACATCAGTGGAAGATTCAATTTTCCATCATGCCACTAACGAGCAAGAACGAGTCTACGGATACTTTTGCCATGGTAATGTGCATTGTAGATAGCGCCTTTGACCACGGCATTGTCTAAGATATTAATAACTGTCAACAATGTCGTCAAAGTGTAGCAATGTCCCACGACTATCCAACACATTGAAAGGACTCGAATACCATGAAGACAGTCTATTGAATCTTGCGATTTCATCTGGTTGATTTTGAACAGCTTCCTGCCATTGGCGATTACAGAAAACGCAACTAATACTGGAACTTCATGCTTTCTAGAGTGCTTCATGTAAACCTCATAACTAGTGCTAATTAATATTAGCAATGAAATGATTGACAAGACGACAATGCCAACAATTTTGGCCGCCTTAAATGGTGGTTTCTTGGCTGTCAAACAATCACTTACTTTGACTTCAGAAAGTGATATATTAAAAGCAGGATCGGTTTCGGATTGGAAAATCGTCTAAATTAGATTTGAATCACAGACATCAGGTACACATATTCCTATTCGGATTTTGATGTGGTTTCGCAAAGCCGGATTCCTTTCTATTCCCAGTTTTGGTGCCAAGGCGAATTCAGATTTTAATCGAATGGAAGCGAAACAATGCTGCCCCTTTACTAAGCCAGTCTCGTTGCCTAGAATAATTGATGTCCGGATGCACTCATCGAAATTGCCTATATCGTGAAGTTGCCCATAAAGAAGTCCGGACGGTATTTTACCCATGAGTCTATAACTGAAAGAAAAAAAATGGTAAAACGTCTAAAGCTGGAAACTAATTAACGATCTCCTCAAGACTCTGAACACATTTCAGCACATCATACTTTCCATCACTTTGTGCTGACGTATTGACGAGAGTCTGAATATTTTGAATTACTTTAAAAAAAAAATTCAGTTAGTACATTACTTGGGACAGTAACATTGTTTACAACAAATAGCGCGTGGCTTCGGACAAAAATTACACTAAAGACTAGGACAATGGGGTGCAAGCGCTCTGCCATATTTAATTTTATAATTTCTTTTTTTTTACAAAAATCGTCAGAATACGTGTCTGTGCATCTCTTACTGGATATTATACTTTAAAAAAACACAACGTAACGTCGAGTCTTATGAAGACCGACTGCTATTGACGTAATAATACCCTAAATATGAGATTTATTCTAATTGAATACCTTTGGGTACGACTGTAGTTACATACATGAGTAGTCACGCACTCACTGTTGTTTTTACATTCTGTACCATCTATCAAATGAATTAAGTATTAGAGAATAAAATTGTATTGTGATTTGAAACTTAGCGGAGTTTACTTTAGCCAAGCTCCCGAAGGACGCGGAGTGAAAAACACGATGTTTTTGATGAACAATTCGTCAGTGATTTTGCGCAACGTGCATTTCGGGCCCGATTTTCTGGCCGTACCCGTTAAGGAGTATCAGAGTGGACATGTCAATTCACTATTATCGATCGATTACTGTCAACTGTCTTTGTTCGGTACCGTGACATAAGGCCATATTTCAAAATATTTCAAAATTTGGCCTTATGACGCTTTCACAAAGTGACATAAGGCCATATTTCGGCGTATGGCTTTATTTCCATTTCCACGGCACCGCTTTGTTCTATGTATGGACTAATCTTTGTGCTTCGTCTTTTGTTTCCTTGTGCGTATTTCGTTCGTATTGCGTATGTACTATGTATCAATTTAGTGGCATGATCGTCTTTGTCGTCTTTATGTCGCCCGAATCCCACATATCACTGCCCTAACTGAAGATGTCGTACAGGCTTCGTCGACATCGACCTCACCACACAATTTACTATTCAACGCATGTCTCTGCGGCGAATTTTAGTGAAAGACTTGAGGATGTTTGCTTACAAAGTGCAGACAGTCTATCAGTCCATGATTGGTGTTGAACGTGGAATGGGCTTAACCTACTCTCACGCCCTCCTGAATCTCAACAAGTTAGTTAGTTAGTTTAGTTTAGTTTAATTAACTATTTATTTCATAATAAAAATTTATTCTTAACAATTTTAGATACTTAGTCTACATACTACCTTGATCAAAAAGTTCCCGAAATTTATCCAGAAAATTAAAAATACAAGTTTATTCATTTAAATCTCTATTGTCCCCTTAAAAGTAATCCCCATCGACTGCAACACACTTATGCCAGCGCTTGATCCAATCCTCGAAACATTTTTTATATTCGGTTATCGGTATGTCCATCAGTGCTTCCTGCGATTCCATTACTCCTTCTCGGCTGCTGAAACGCGTTCCCAATAGTGGATTTTTAACTCGATTGAGCAGAAAGAAGTCACAGAGAGCCAAGTCAGGTGAATTCGGTGACTGTTGGATGGTATTTGTTGCATTTTTCGTTAAAAAATTACGAATAATGATGGCACTGTGCGACGGTGCGTTATCATGGGGCAAAATCTACAAGTTTTCTGCCCAGAATTCTGGTCTCTTTCGGCGAATTGCTTCACACAAACGTCTCATAACGCCCAAATAATACTCTTTGTTTACTGTCTGGCCTTCTGGCAAAAATTCTACACCGTTGTAATCTATGAAAACCGTGAGCATTGCCTTCTTCTTTGACTGAAAACGACATGGGTTTTTTGGACTCGGCTCATTTGGTGAACGCCATTCAATTGCTTGATGTCTGGATTGCGTCTCGTACTCATAAACCCACATCTCATCTCCAGTAGTGATCTTTTTGATGAATATCGGATCGGATTCAACCTCGCAAATCATGTCTTTTGCGAAGTCAACATGGTCTCCTTTTTGCGTGAAATTGAACCATTAATGTTTTCTGTTTTCGTCGGTTTTCGATGTCGATGGTCTGCCACTGCGTTCATCATCTTCGATTGACTCACGACCACTTTTGAACCGTTCGTGCCACTGGTAAACCACCGTTTTCTTTAGATATTCCGGAAACATTTTGATCAAGGTGGTATATGACTTTTTACTGTTTTTTTTTTTTGTAATATGAATAGTTTAACCAATTTAATGTCTTATTTTTAGAAGTTTTCCGCTATGATGCATTTTCTATAGCGCAGTGCATTTATTGCGCCTATCTATCTATCCCATTCTCGGTCACTGTTTATGATGCTCCTCAGTTCATTAATATTATAATTCAATTTGGAATAATATGTCCTGTATGGCGATGACTGAGCTTCATTTACAAATTCTTTGTAAATTTTGTAGCCTGTTTTCTCCAGCAATGTGTGGAACTTATGTTTTAGCTGTTCATCTGGTGTAACAGGGAAATTGAAGCCACGTTGAGAAGCTAGATTTTACTCCATTAAGCAGCATTTGGGTGAGCACTATCTTCGGTATCCTTTCTTCCTTCATCTCTATGACTCTAACCATATAGTTAAATTGGAGTTTAAGGGTGCTACTCTAGTCTCAAGGTGAAGCATGTTGTTAGGTGAGCTACTTGGCAACCTAAAAACTCGCCTGATGAAATGCGAAGACATTTTTCGACGACTTAAAAGGAACGATATCCCCATACTTGGGTAGCGTAAATAGGATAGTAGCACGAAATATTTTCTGCTTTTATTGTTGATACAACAACTCCAAACTGAACAAATTGCCCTTTTCGCTTATGCTAGTTTGCTTTCCAGGTGCTTGTTCATATTTAGATTAGGCGTAATCAAAACACCGAGGAATTTATACTCCCTCACAATTTCAATCTGTTCTTTTTGAAGCATCCATTTTTCTCTGCGAGAGCATCTGCCTCCGCCATCCCTGAATATCGTCATCTTTGACTTCGATCAGTTTACCGACATGTTCCAGGTTTTACAATATTCGTCCAGTCTATTGATCATTAGCTGCATTGCGTTCACAGGATCTGCGAGAAAAACGATGTCGTCTGCAAACATAAGAGCTGGTATTGTGGTTTGACTTATCTCTGTCCTACCCTTTACGTGATCTGTTATGTCATTTATATTTAAAATGAATAACAGTGTACTCAACATCCCATCATCCCATCTTTGTACATACTCGTAGCTCTCAATGCTTTGACGACCTTGGTCAAGATACCATGTTGTAAAAAAGCGCTTCGCGTGGTACAGAGTCAAAGGCTGCACGAAAATCAACGAAAATTGCTTTTTGTGTTTCCTCTTGTAAATGGCCGCTATGTTTACTAGTGCGAAAATTTGGTCTATAGTGGATTAATTTTGCCTAAATCCAGCCTGGAATTCGCGTAGGATTTTCTCGTTTTCTACCCACTGTGTAATTATGTTAAATAGCACACCAGCGAAGAACTTGGTGGAAGTATTTAAAAAAGATATACCTCGGTAATTAGCCGGGTTATTGTAGTCCCCTTTCTTATGGGAATGAATCTCAACAACAAAGTGGACTATTTTGCGTCGAAAATAATTATGAGTGACGAGACCCATTTCCGCCTATGTGGATATGTGAAGAAACAAAATTTGCGGTTCTGGGGCATTGAAAATCCACTCAAAGTCACTGCATCATGTGCTGTTTACGCTGGATGTGTCATTGGATCATTTTTTTTTTAGAACGGCGTGGACTAAACCGTCACTATGGATGACGAACGGTACAGAGCCATAATCAATAAATATTTCGTCCCTCAATTGGATGAATTGGGACTAGAGGACATGAGTTCCAGCAGGATGGTGCAGCAGCGCATAATGTCCGAGCCACAACCGACATTCTAAAGCAAGGTCATACATTATGACCCACCTTGTGCTTCAAAATCGAATTTTGCATTGAATTTGAATTTTTTTACAAAACTTAAAACAAATAACTATAGCAAAGAAATATATAAAAAATACCAAGAAATTGTTACAAATTAATACTTCTGTCTCGTACAAATTAGCCTCCAAGTATAATCTCCCATCAGGGTTCAAAATCCATCAAATCTTGGTTTTCGAATAGGCACATATATTGTCTTTAAATTGGTCCAAGTAAGCACTTTACGGGACATTCTGCAACCCAAGAGTCTAAAGTCTTTAAGCATATTGGAAATCAGCTCTTTTTATCATAGTTCTCAGCTCTTATATTTCCGAAGAAAATCATGGACCACTGCTTTTTTAATTTGTGGTCCGACGAAAATACTAGTTGAAAAGTTTCAGAATCTTCTTTTCAAACTTCCGTAATTTTCTTTGAGCATCATGGAATAAGCCAAAGATATAGATGAACCTTTATTTCCATTGTGAAGAAGGATAACTTTTAAACATTTTGTGGGACTGTCTATGAAAAACCGCTAGTCAGAATGAACGCATGGAATTCCGATTTCTTTAAACAAGCCCTTCACATCATTACAATAGTAAAGTTCATTTGCATTTGCTTCTAGTTAATTCCACTATTTCAAACGAGAAGCTAGAATTTCTCCTTTACTTTTGGGCAGGTTCAGATCTCTAACTAAGTCGTTTGATTCATTTGAGTTAATGAGGTGTGGTTCGGAGCTTACTAATTTCATCACGAAGTTATCGCTGTCATAGTTGGGACTAGTAGTATGGGATTGAGGTAATACGATATCTTTTAGTTCTTGAGGTTATTTTTGAATCTACCGTCACACAAAATACGTGCACTCGCATACTAACTAATGAACCACGTGAGTAAAATGTCAAATCCTCTCCAATTGCTTCTTCCCGCTTCTACTTAATTTAATTTAGTGGGAGCTGACACTTAATGCAAGCTTAAACTAACTTAAAAACTAACAAGAGTAAGGATTAGGAAGTAAGGGAATAGTGGAGGAGATCAAATTTAAGACAAGAAGTGCGAGTTGACCTTACGGAGAAAGTTTTATTAAACCGAGCGATGAGTTAGCTTTAAGCATTATCTCATCAATATGCGAACGGAAGTTTAACTCTCTATCGTATAAAATTCCAAGGTCGCGAAGGGATTGAAGGTTGGTCATGCAGAAAATAAGGTCGAGAGGGGGATCGATTGGACTTACGAGACAAAGTCATAGATTGGCATTTGGAGACATTAAGTTCAAAGCAATTTTTTAGACACCAAGTAAAAAACCTATCGAGGTCTTCTTGAAGGAGAACAGGGTCATGGGATGAAGAAATAGTTTTGGAGAACTTAGTGTCATCGGCGTAATGGATACGGAGCAGTATTTGATAATCTTCTCAAGATTTTAAGTTTATAGTTAAAATTAAAAAGAGGGGATCTAGATGGCTGCCTTGTGGGACACCAGAAGTTGTTAAAAACGGGGTTGAGAAGGCTGAACTAAAGAGAACGCTGTATAATTTCAAAAGGACCAGTTGATGTGATAAATTACCGAAGGCCTTAGCGAAATCTGTAGCAATAACGTTAATTTCGTTGCCATTTTCTAGGGCTGAAAGCGCAAAGGATACGAATTCAGCTAAGTTTGTAGTAGTTAATCTACCTTTTAGAAATCCGTGCTGACTGGGTGATATAAGTGACTTTCACTGAAAAATTAGAACTTCATATAAAAAATTTCCAAACATTTTAGGTATGTGAGAAAGCATAGCAATGGGACGGTAGTTGGTTACTTCATTCTTTGATCCCTTTTTGTGAACCTGGGTTATGAAAGAGGTCTTTCAAACTTGGAGGAAATACCATTGTGTGAGGGACAAATGAAATAGGGAGGAAAGTGGGTGCGAAAGATTGGACGCACACTTTTTGAGGAATATTGCCCATTTGGACCGGGTAAAAATTCATCATTGAGATTTTGTAAGTTTTCTTCGATAAGGGTGTGATCAAAAGGTTGAGAGAGAGAGGGGCCAATGGAGAAATTGAGAAGGTACTTGAAATAGATGGAGTCGGGTACAAAGAGGTTGTCTGCAAATGACTGTTTAAAAAAGTTTGCAAAATAGTTGGCAATAATATGTTGGTCGGTCGATGATATATTTTCGAACTAGAGAGAGGGGGGAGAACCGTCTGATTTCTTTTTGTAGTTGACGAATTGATAAAATGGCTTAGGATCGTTGATAAAGTTGGTCTGCGCTGTGTCTAGATAGCGCTGATAGAGGCAGTTATAGAGCTGGCTTAATTGCAGGTAAGTTCCAAGAGAGTTGGAGTAGTCATAATAATAATTGGTGCGAAGAAAAGCTGCCCATAATTTGTTTCTTCTGATTCGTAAAGAGTTTCTTCTGTTGTACCATGGAGGGGAAATAGATGATGTTTTATGCCGTGAAAAGGGGACGTAGAGAGAAATGGAATTAAATATTTCACTGTAGAAAATGGAGACAGCATCAGATTTTTTTTTTTTTTTTTTTTATAATGAGCGCGCGCTCAAGGGGTTTGAGTACCCTTAAGGTGATTGTACACAGCGCGGGCAAAGGAAATTTAGGGATAAGGATAGGTTGGTAAAATCAAAAGAACATTTGCTAAGGTAGGTATTGATTTTGTGAAAATTAGCTTTATGGAAGTTGTAAGAAGAGATGGTAGTTGAAGAAGTGGGCTGGGATGGAGAGTTATGGAAAAATGATAGAAGAAGAGGGGGTGAAAGTTGTCGACGGTTGATAGGATAAAGGGGCATAACGTTACTATGGAGTCAATAGGATCACTAGTGAAAATAAGGTCTAGTTGCCTACCGATAGAATTAGGGGCGTCAATTACTTGGCACAGGCTTGAGTCAGTTAAGCTATCAATGAAAAGACACTCCTTGGATGAACTGGCGTTTGACGCGGTAAAAAATAAGGGGTCAATTAGTTGGTCAATTGCTTTAATAGAAAGGATGTAGGATTCAGTAGGTTGAGCTGGTAGAATGTAGCAACACATAACGTACAGGGACCTGTTGGGAAGTGTTATTTTAATCGAAACAAAGTCAAGTCTAACGGAAGAAGAAATAGCGATGAGAGAAGGGTTGAGGTTATTGTGAATAGCGAGTAGGACACTTCACATGGAGAATCACCTTTAGGGATGGGAGGATCATTAAACACAGGGAGAGAGTGATCGTCATCTCGAAAAACATTATACGAAGATGGGAATAGCTCCCGGCTCTTTATGTCGGGGATCAGATTGGTTTCTGTAAGAACATAGACGTCGAAAGAGAGACCGTGTGATTTAGAAAAGACAGCACGAGTTTTAGAGCTCAAGCCTCTTACGTTTTGGTAGTAAAATGTAAGAGGTAGTTTATTGCGTGGAGGAGTAGGGGAGTGTAGATGAGATGCAGGCAAAGAAGGCAAGTTAGGAACGAAAAAATTTTTCGTGATCAGCTCGGCTGCGCTGAAGGTGAGAAACTCTTTTAGAGTGTACATAGCTGCGGAAAGCTCAGAGAGGTGTGTCGAAGATTTCGTGGTACCTGTTGTAAAGCTTTCTGAGATTAGTTATATCCGCAGGAAGGCTTTCCTGTTGGATGGAGACCATGACACTTGTTTTGGTTTTTCCCTCAAAGCAAACAGAGTCGGGTTTGTCGTAAAGATATGCGAGAAAGAGACGTATATTTTCGTAGTATTTGTATTTATTATTTATAGTATACATGTCAAAGCATACGATTTTTTGGAGGAACGGAATGGAGCCAACCGCAAACACTGTGAGGCATCGAACCGCCACTTTTTACTTTATATACTCATATCATTTCACTTTATATACTTTCGGTATAAAGAATTAGAAAATAATCATTTAAATAAAAACTAAAAAATCTAGTTCGAGAAGAAAAGGAAGACCGAACCTCCGGTTCAAAGATCTTGCATTTGCGCATACTAAATACCGGTTCGGCCTTCCAAACTGGCACCAATGTGCTCAGGCAAGACATGATGCAATCCATGATATCCAAAGATTTGTCAGCGGAATGGGTATTTTAGTTCTAAGAGTAGGAGGATCACAGATCCACGTGGCATCGCAATGAGCAAATAGGCCTAAATAATTTGGCATTTTCCAACAACCATTCCGACCTAATCCATCCTAAGTGCTTTGGTAACTTAATTTATGATCAGAGCAGCCCTTGTTGCGCTTTTAGGCTTTAAAGTTGCTCCCTTATTGTATTTCGACATACTAAACGCCGACTTTGCAGTATAGATCCATTTTCGGTCGAGACAGTACTTCCAAGATATGTAAGGGAAACGCTTTACATTTTATCGATTTTCCGTCGATGAGGTACTTTCTCGACTGATGATATTTTTTGTAGTTAAATTAATCTTGAGACGGACAACATTTACTTTTCTCTGCACATCACCACACTGTAAAGAAGTCCACGCTTGGAGTTTAGATGTTAGAGTCCATCAAAGTCCTCCAATTAAAACAAAGCACTTCGCTTGCCGCCAAAGAAACAGGGTCAAGGGATACACATTTTCTTCACAACACTTTCGATCTCAAATTCATCCGATAATTTTTCTCTGTAAGATATCTGGCCTATCTATCCAAGTTAGGTCGCCTTAAAAATAGCTTTAACTCTTTGGGCGATGAATATTTTATAGAGCGGTGGTTTGGTTGTCCGAGATAAGACCTTGCTACTGAATTGCCTACTGAGCTAAAATGACAGCGACTGGCAAGTGTTACTCTTCGAATGATCTCGAAGGTTGTGTCATTGTTTATATACTGTCGAGCCTACGTAGATTAAGCCTTGACTACGTCAAATATAAACCTTATTGTGACGTTTTGTCCGAGTCGTCGATGTTTTCTGTTCTTTTTCGATGACACCATGCACTTCATCTTCCTCTGTCTACCACCAGACCGATCTTCACTTCTTCTACTTCAATACCTTCAAATCCCTGAAAAATAGTTCACTGTGTCTGCTGATAATGTCTTTGTCATTCGTAAAGGCAAGTAGTTATACAGACTTTTGAAAAATTGTGCATCTCCAAGTTTCGCAAGCACGAGGAAATCGCATGACGGTGTATCGCCTTTCCGAAAATCTTCTATGACCTCATAAAAACATTACAGACCCTCCACGGTCATCCTCCATAACTGGAAAGTTTTAACAAGGCTGCCAAAAGCGGACATGTCTTCGTATAATTTTTCTCGATATACGGGTACATAGTCACAGGCGAGTTTAGGTACGTGGCAGTTGTCGATTTTGAATTCGAAGGCCTTTTCTGGGATCTATCAAAATGTGAAAATCTGATCGATGGCAGACTTTGCCGGCCTGAAGGTAAACCCCTGCGGACCAGTCAGTTTGTTGACTAAAGGGTTTAGGCGATTGCAGAGTGCGGCAGGGAAGATCTTATATTGACGAGACAGTTGCCATAGACTAGATGATCGGATAGGAAATACAACGCTGTGGTAACATTTATCTCGGATGCTTTTGTTGAAACATTTTTTTTTAAATATGGTACGACGCTTCTCACTTCGTCGAGGTCGAGTGGTGCTGGTTGAATAGTTTGTTCTGCTCGAAGGCAGGACTCCATGAGATCTTCGACACAATTAGGGCTAAGAAATCGGTGGGGACCGATGGTATTCCGAACATCGTGCTTCGACATCTTCCTCTAGAAGCGGTGGACATTTACACCACCCTGTTTAATAATGCAATGAATAATGCACATTATCCAGCGCATTGGAAAACGGCGGTGGTTCAACCTATCCCCAAAAAGGAAAAGGATATATCCAATCCGGCGAATCTCCGGTCGATAAGTCTCCTTCCGAATATCAGTAAGGTTTTTGAAAAGGTAATCAATAGAGCGCTGTCTAGGTGGGTTGAGGACAAACATATAGTTCCGGATAATCAATTCGGTTTTAAGGCGGGACATGAAATCTCACATGCCGCGTCTAAACTGGTTTCTGATATCCAATGGAATAAAGGCAAAAAACAATGCACTGGTGCCTGCCTTGTTGACTTGGAGAAGGCCTTCGACACCGTATGGTTAGAGGGTCTTTTCTATAAGCTGACTGGGCTGGGGATCAGTAAACCACTCTTGTACATTCTCTATAATATGCTAACCAACAGGCAGTTCATCGTGAAAAATGGCGATGTGACTTCTGTTGGAATATTTCAAATTAAAAATGGTCTTCAGCAAGGCGCGGTCAATTCGCCGATCCTATTCAACATTTTTACAAGCGACTTGATAGGTTCACTTCCCCATACTATTGCGTACGCAGACGATTTGGTAGCGTACAGAACAGGTCCAAAAAAGGAGGTCATTAATACTCTCTTGCAGCGTGACTTCGATAAGATAAGACTATTTTGCGATGACTGGAAGTTGAAAATCAACTTTCAGAAGTCGAAAACCATTCTCTTTAGGACGCCGTTGTCTGGAGCCTCTAGGGATACCAGAAGAAATTGGCGAAAGTTCTCAATCATTGGACAGCACGGACAGCCTCTTGCCTGTCGAAATGTAGTCAGATACCTTGGCATCTGGCTAGATCAGTTTCTATATTTTGGCAAAAATGTGGATGCTGCTCTGGCCAGAGCTAAAGGTGCCTTTGCCCTTACAAAGAGACTGTTTTATAGCAGCCAACTCGATGCGAGGGTAAAGGTAATCTGCTACATGGCCCTTATCAGGCCCATGCTGGTATTTGGTTGTCCCGTGTGGTTCAATGTACGAGCAAGCTTAATGGAAAAGATTCGGGTGTTTGAGAGGGCTTGCCTTAGGGCCTGTCTTCGCTTGTATAGAACACCAGAGTCGGAGTACAAAAAATTTTATCCTAATGAGGTCCTTTACAACAGGGCGAACCTAATACGAGTGGACAACTTCGTAATTAAGCTGACTCGAAGGCACATTGCAAGAGCAATGACGTCGACGAATAACCTGATATCTGGGGCTTACTACCCCAATTACCTTTACCACGAGAGTGTGCGCTTTGACGGCTTCGTTCCACCGGAAGCATTCCTCTACCTAGATCAGAAAGGGTTGATCCAGGATAGATCAGCGGTGCCGTTAATCTTCCACGTTGCTCGGACAGCTGGGGACAGGCGACTCAACTACAACAGAGACGTCGCACACGGCAGTGTGGATCGCCTCAGGTTCAGTAGGGCGGTGGGGAATCGCGATAAGAGGGATGTCGTTCGGCAGCACCAGCATTTCTGGTGGTTGAATGATGGAGAAGATGATTCGTCGTCGTTTCCGTCAATTACGGACCAGCCTCACTAATGAGGCAGAGCTGACCAATCTGTTTTCTCTGTAAACAGCGATGGCCGGCTTACATAGGTTTAGGTTAGCATTTAAGAAACATATACATATATCAGTGTATACAAAGGTGTATACTGATATATGTATATGATTGTGTATAACGTCTATGTGTGTTTATGTGTGTATTGTACAGTTAGTTTAGGTAGGCTAAGGTTTATTTTAAGTTAGATACTAAGTTTTTATTAAAAATAAAAAATTATGTCCATATGCTAAGTTTTGTTAACAAATTTTTTTCTTAGCTTTAAGTATACAAAATAAATAGTTTTAAGAAAATGTAAATGAAGTCGAAAGACATAGTTATAAGAATTTAGAGTAGCTTAGAGTGCCTGTGTGGGGCCAGTAAGTTAGTGTAAGATTATTAAGTAATTGTAAGCTAACATTTAAGCATTTTTTGTTAGAATGTAAGAGTTAGTGTTAAGAAAATAAAATGCATATAAAACTTAAACTTAAAACCGTTCAGACTTTGCTAAAAAGACGCGTTCTTTTTACCTTTATCATCGCCCAATTTCATCGATTTTGCACTTCTCGTGCTCTTTTTTCTTCCCTCTGAGAAGCCAGTGTTGGTCCTTCCTTTTTCTCTGGTCCATCTTTGTAGTGCATATCTATTATCTTTTCCTCAATTCGCCGGGCGACATTCCTAGTAAAACCACTGGTTTCACAGTGTTGGTCGGGTAAAACCTAGTGCGATACGTACGAAGCGGAATCTCTGATGACTTGATGGCAATTTTGCCTCTGGGTTTGGAGACAATATGCTGGAGACGCGTAACTTCGAACAAGGTTAAGGAGTACTTATCAACAAAGGCCCTAGCGATTTCATGCAATTGCGTCAAACGTCAAACTTCCTATCAGTATTTCTTTTTCTTAGCGGGGATAGGTAAATGCGCCTTCGTACCTTGGCACAATAAAGTTATGGTACCAGTTCACCACATCCTTTCGATATTGAATTAATATTAAAAAGGAAGATATATTAAAGAAACCAAAGCTCCTATCTACTATTCATATCCTTTCATATCAAAATGCAGGCCATCTGCCTACATACATACATACTCGTACATATCTCTATAAATCGAGGTATCAATCGATAAACACTTCGAGGGTTATACTAACCTAACTACGATTAGACGGTGTACAAACGTCCTTGTATAGATTATCATTCAAGTTGCAAATACAAGTCATGGCATCCGATTCCGGAATTCCACATAATTGACTCTGTTTAACATACAGTGTCATTAATATGTGAACTGGAATATCCCATATCATCCCAAATTATGCATCTCTAATGGGTTAAGTAATTTATTGACAATATATAGATAGATGGGGCAATTGTCCTTGCCCTGTGTGCAAACCATTCAGCCATTTAACATGGTTTAACTATCACTATCACGTAGCGAGTTCGAGGTGTCTGCGAATATCCATAACACGCATTTGTACGAGTATAATGGTATTTAGGACCAAATGTGCGTGATCTTACTGTCCGTCGTTGTAGCAAAGTGGGGGGGTGAGTTGAAGGATTAAATTGTTCTAATAAATATATAGTTTGCTTACCTTGACATTCGTTTTATTGAGTAAACTCTCGCCCTTTTATTGCTAAGGGTCCATTAACCTTCACCCAAGCAGGGCCAAACCGAATAAAGCCAACCCGTTTGTTGTTAAATTTAGCTCGTGGCAGTTAAGTCAAACACTGAACAGGAAGCATAACGAAAGATAAAAGTCATGTGTTTCATGGAGCGTATGAAGTGGAGGTGCACCACTATCAAAACACCCCATTTCCGGTGTTAGGCAACAGAAGTTTCTCAGGCAACGCGTCTTAGGCAAACCAATTTTCAAGGAAAACAAATTAAAATCCTTTGCTCCGTGACAGAGCCCCCACCCTATACCGGAGGGCTCGAACATCAAATCACCATTTTCTTCCACACGGATACCCCTTTATTCCAAGGGTTGCTCAGCAAATGGTTTGCAATGAGCAGGGTGCTGTAAGGAATGGATAAATGTGGGTGGTGGTAGATGAGAGTAGATGGAGGTTGATTATTTAAATAAACCTCATTTCTATTGTCCGTGCGTCGTTATGGAATTTCCCGCTTTTGGAAGTGAAAAATCTTCTTCGCGTTGTTGGCGTTCTTATCTCTCGTCAAGTTTGTGGGTTCTAAGGTTTCTCAGTTCGCCTTAACGTTGTCGGTTGGGTTTCTTTTTGCCTTGCTACTCTTGTGTTAACTTTTGAATTTCACAGACATTAATGCCGTGTTGGAAATGGAATTATATTGTCTCAGAAGCGGAATGAAATCTTTTTCTTCCTCTTGTTCGTGTTCTAGATCTTATTCGTTTCATTTTCCTTTATTTTCTTTTATTTTCTTTACGTTTTTTGGTGGCTGTTCGTTATCATCGTGTCCCGAAGGCTGGATAAGAGGGGGCGAACATAATTGAATTTATCAACACGTTTCTTTGTCTTCACAATGAATTACTCATCTTTCTCTTATCTCTGGCCCGCCTTATCTTTCCTCTTCTTAAGGGGGTGCTCGTATTTTTCTTCTTAAGCACTATTTGCTTTCGGAAGATGAACAAAAAAGAGTCGTCGTCTCGTCGGCAACGACCGACGATGAAGATGGCGATGGCGATGGCGATGAGTATTTGTATTTGTGCGCTTGAATTGAATTTTCACAAATTTCAATATTTGCACACGAAGTAGGTGGGCAGATTTTTTGGAGGATGATAAGATTTAATGGTGTATTATCTTGTCTTGTAGGGCTAAGTACAGAGGAAAGCCAGCGAACAAATGGCACAGCAGCGGGAAGACTTAAAAAGCAATTCAGTGACAAGGCTTCTGATATGGAGGCTGGATGAATAGATTCTTAGCCCCCTGGGACTGGGGTTGTTACTGCTTTAGGTTCGGCATTGTTATAACAAAGTTACTTACTTGGAGACTAATTGATAAAAATCGTTTAGCTTGTAAGCATTAAGATGTGCCCAAGTTGCTTGGGTAAGCATGCAGGGGTTATTAACTTAAGATTGCTTTCTAATGTACGCTAACTAGATAAGAGGGAATTATTTTTATTTGACAAAGGCAAGACACAGGCAAGATACTCCATAAGAATTATAAATCGTTACATTGTACTTATGAGCAAAGATTTTAAATAGAAAAATGATGTGTTCAATGCTCCTTGTTGTTGTCAGCTGCCTTCGAGTTAAAGGCTTGCATTTTATGCAGTTTTGATAAAGAATTTTAGCTCCCGCTGAATTTTGATTTGTTAATCCTCCTGCTTTCACCTTGTAGCTGCAAGAATTGGCTGGTTATATAAGGGAACGTTTAGTGATATAACTTGTACAGTTTGTCTGAAAATCAAAATACTCATGGAGTTACTTACTAAGTGTGGACTACTTTGACTGTTCGTTCCATGATGTACGAGTATTTCGAGAATGGTTTGAGTGGGACAGGGGGGCAACAGTGCATAACCTCCAAGATACAATGGTCCTTATTGAACATGACAGCTTCCGATTTTTTGCTGCTGTGGTAACTGATGTGGGTGGCTAGGATAAGTACTGAGCGGTGTCAAACTGGCGGTGTCCAGTACTGTCACTACGAGTATGGATGAACCTTTAATTTATAACTAGCTCCGGTTGCCTTTGCCCAAGGGTACGAGAAATGCTCTGGCTCTCTGGGTTGGGCGTTGTAAGTTGGATTAACTACCGAAACATGTAATAACCCAGCTATTGCAAAACTAAAATGAACAACAACATTCAATTATGCACACGTGGGTGACCGTGGCTTAAGTGGTAGTGTATTGTGTTCCTAATCGGACGTTTCGGAGTTCAATATCAGTCTCGCCTGGAATACACTCTTTTTCTTAGGTACCTACAATAAAATCACGTAAGATGAGTGGCTGCCTAGAGTACAACAAGTCCAGTTACACTAATACATAATTTAGTCTCCCCATTTTAGTAAACTGTTGGATGTCATGTTGCTCCATGGGGCGAAATAACCACTGAGCCCAAAAATCTTCCTCTCTCTCTGTCCCATTTTCCTACACACTTAACACATGCTCAGGCACTTTAAGTGTAGTCATACTCACTTGAGTGTTAAGTTCTTTAAAAAAAAAAAAAAAACTAGAATGTGCGGACTTAGGAAGTGTCACGTTCAACCGGTCCAGTGCTACTACTAAGAACAAAATGTAGAATCTATTTGGTTTCAAATTTTTTAGGCAAGAAATCTTGAGCCTTTGATCAAAGCTACATTAAACAACGGTAATTCTACAATCTTTCTACGTGCTCCTCAACGAAACCTGCCTCAGTATGACGATAAGACTATTTGTAGCTGTTCTAATGCCAAATTCAAAAAGTATAGACCTTGGATAGTAGGTACAATCCGGAAGCATAGGCAGCGCGACACCACACCTAGAAGCGGTTTCGGGTAATTGACTTTACTATGAGCAGAATATCATCATAGTAGAAGCAAAGGTACGTCTATGACGAGATAGAACGCTTGACGGCTGCAATCGTAATAAGCCGCCTGAAACTTTTTAATAGCATATCCCTCAATCTCTCGTTAGCGCCTTTACAAGAAGTCGTCAGAGTGGAAAATTAACTCAAGCAGATCTATTAAAATTGGGTGAAGAAAGCCTATATTTTCATACACTTACTTACTTACTACTAAAGGGGTGGACCTGGGCCTCAACCACCAAGCGTCTCCAGCGAGCTCGATCTTTAGCTAGCTACCTCCTTTTTCGCACGTTAAGTTGTTGGTTGAGGTCTCCTTGCTTTTGAGTACGCCTCCTGAGTGGCGGTCTTCCCCTACTGCGCTGTCCTTCGGGGGCGGATTCGAATATTTTTCGGACCGGATCGTTGCTCTCCATCCGCTCTACACGACTTTTCACTCTTCAACACGAGACGTCTGTATCGTGTATCTTCGCCGCTTCAGCCTTAATATACGTGAAAGCGCCGCTTGTGAGTAATTGGACGGACTTTGGAAAGATTGTGCCTCTTGTGGTGGCGCATGAATTTTACAATATTGTTTCCAGAATGATGTTTGGCAAGTCGGGTCCAGATGGACATCGACCAGTACCCGAGTTGGAGGTAAAATAAGCACAATTGATTTTAATTTGTTGGTGGGGGCCAACGCCCCCATTTATTTGGCTTACTACAAGCTTAAAAACTAGAACTGAAACACTAAAAAAATTAAGGTTTGGCGATATCTAGGACTTATCACTAGGTCTTAAAGCTAGGGATGGTGTAGGAGATCGGATTTGAGGGAGAAAGTGCTGCGATTAAAATTGAAAACGGAAAAGTTGGAGTTTACCTTACGCAGCATACGGCAGATTGGTTCGTTAGAGCCATATGTGGTGCGGTGGATTGGTAGATAAAAGAGACAGTGGCAACGTGGATTTCGAGGGTTAGTGTAAAAGAAAATGGAGTTGTAAAGATACGTGCAATCGACGGAACTTGAGTGGAGTCGGTGAATTAAAAGAATGTCAGCTGCGTCTCTTCGTTCCTCAAGGGTATTCAGGTTAATGAGCTTGAGACGGTCTCGATAGGGAGGTAAGATAAGAGGATCGTTCCAAGGTAGACCTTGAAGAGCAAATCGAAGAAAACGACGCTGAATGCTCTCAATACGAGATACATGAACTCGCTGAAAGGGACACCACGCTTGGCTAGCGTACTCGAGAAGGGGGCGAACGTAAGTGATGTATAGTGATCTGGTCACGTACGGGTTACAGAATTCTTTGGACCATCTTTTAACGAAGCCAGGTGATGAATTTGCTTTAGTAATTATCTCATCAATACGCGAGCAGAAATTAAGCTTCCTGTCGCATAATAATCCAAGGTCGCGGATGGACTCAACAAGGGATATAGTTTGGCCGTGGAGAAGGTAAATTCGGGGATGAGACTTGTTGCACTTACGTGATAACCTTCTCGATTGACATTTGGTAACATTAAGTTCTAAGCAGTTTTTGATGTACCAGGTGGAAAAACTATTTAGCTCTATTTGAAGGAGGCTGGAGTCATGTTGTGAGGAAATGGGTTTACAAAATTTGGTATCGTCAGCATAGAGAAAAAGTGCTGAGTGTTGAATGACCCTTTCAAGATCGTTAATAGTTAGGATGAAGAGGAGTGGACCTAGGTGACCACCTTGAGGAACATCTGAGGTGGCCGAGAAAGGGGCGATTGGACAGACCTGAAACGAATACTATACAAACGATTATCCAAGTAAGAAGATATCCAGTTTAGCAAAAAGGTTCAAAGCCCATTACGGACAATTTGAACAGGACTAGTTTATGAAGTATCTTGTCAAAAGCCTTACTGAAATCAGTTCTTATAACGTTAACTTCTTTACCAATTTGATCTGATACTAAGTACAGTTACAACACTGTCAACATCATTATGTTGACACCCTTCAGTGTCTATCCTATTTCTACAACACTCAACAATATAACAAGTTCTAATAATTCTGTAGTACCGAGCAGCCTACCAGCCGAGCTATTTAACAGCAGGATATGACTTGGTAGGGAGTTTAAACTAATTTATTTTCAAAATTTTGTTTTTGATGCCTGGTGATGCCTACAAGATTTTATTTAGAATACTGTGTCAATGCCTGATACTATTTGTTAGCAATCTGATTGGTATTTCTCAGTGCGGTAAGTATAGAATTGACCAAATGTTCATCATCAGGCCTTGAAAAAATTCCAAATCGAAAAACACCACCTCTTCATCGATTCCAAAGCCGCATATGCTAGTTTCTATAGAGAACCATATCTACCATAGTTGTGGCGTCCTTGTCAAGCTCATTCGGCAATGCAGGATGACGATGGAGAATGCACGCTGCTCCATTAAGCTCGGTAATGGCCTTCAATGTCATAGAAGGCAAGAGTGCGGAAATTATGTGAAGAATCACTCTTACTAATCGCTGCCGTTTGCATTGATGGAGAATGGAGGAGACGTTTCAACAGCAAACTGAACGGGCTGTACAGCGATGGCGACTTCGTCAGAATAGCATGGATAACCCCGCTTAGATGCGTAGGTCACCTTGATCGCATGGGCACCTGCATCTCAGTCTGGATAAATTTCGACTCAAACCAAAGGGACAACGCAGAACGAACAGATCTTAGGTGGCGCACACAGGTGAAAGGGGATCTCAGTCAATTTCGTGTACGCAAACGGAGGCAGCTGATGATCGCTAGTAGAAGAGACATGTCGTCTGAGGCTCTAGTCCACCCCGGACTGTAGGGCCATCAAAATAACTTTAGCTTTAGATATAGGATGTACATACTCAATCTAAATCCTGCAATCAATCGCTTTATTTTAAGTCTGAAGGGGTACATTTGCTGCTGCAACATTATTGCTTAAGAAACCCTTAAGTATTTCGAAAAGTTCAGAATTGAAATTCATCGCATTTTTTATCTTTTCTGTTATTTACTGTCGCAGGGGCAGGGCACTTAATCGATGAAGTAGCCAATTGTACGAGTGCTCCTTATATTGTCCTTTTTATCGTGTTTTCAGTTTTGCATTGAAGGAAAATTATTTGCTTGAATGCCGAACTACCATAAGTAGTAACAACAACTATATCAGCGTATAGAAACTGCATCCAGATGCAAGTCTACTCGTAAGTCTGGAACTCAACTTAGAACTGCGCTCACAAAAAGCTCAACCTACAGTCGACCAAAAAAATAGATAGCTCTACCTCAGGCTCGCGTCTTCAGAAGACCTTCTTTGAGCTTTGCGCAATAACTTCATCGGCAATATTATGTTTGGCCACACCACTGCAACATGGAAATCAGACAACACTTGGTGTATTTAGCTTTCTCATTTTTTGACTACATTCAAAGAAGCCAGTCTCTAGACAGCTTTCATATATTTCCACTTACACTACCCCTTTCATTAGTTTCTCATAATACAATTTAATTGTATAAGAACTGCGTTTGTCACGGTTTGGAGAGAGGTCTAATAATTAATGAAGTCTTAAATTATCGTCCTCCAAGCGCCGAAACCTTCTTTTTCTAGTTCATGTTTTAAGTTTGAGTCGGCGCCAAGGAACTTAAATTGACCAGAAAAATAGCTACAATAGATACAAAATATAGATTTAATTCACAGTCATTTAATGTGTTTCTTGAAGAATTCTGGTATTTTCTGTCCAATGTGAAAGCAGCTAATCTATAATAATTATTTTAGGGGACTTTAACCTGGACCTACTAAACTCATGTCATTCTTTGGATTGTTACCTTACTCTTATCGCCGAACATGGATTTACCTCTTTTGATAATGAGTGCACAAGACCAATTGCTGGCACCTGTCTTGATCACGTTTTTTATCGTTTCTCAAAAATTCAGTCTAATTAATGTGCTGCTGTTAATTTTGACCTTAAAATTTCTGATCACTCTATGACCGGTATTTTGCTTCCTATCTTTGAAAAGAAGAGCAATGTAATACATTCATTGGCTAGTGTGACAAAGATTAACTTTGTTCGCCTTAATAGTGTGTTGCGCCGCATTAATTGGGATGAGGTCTATGCTGAGGAAAATGCTTCTAAGGCTTATGATTAATTTATTAAAATTTTAAAAAAACTCCATATCTGCTTCCAGTAAAATCGTTGTACTGAGAAAATCTGAAATAAGGCTAAAGCCCTGGATAACGCCATCTCTTCTTAAAAAAATCAAACCGAAACATAAACTGCGGAAAAAATGGAGTAAACATCCACTAAACGTGTGTTTAAAAAGACGCTATGATCGCATGTGCCTTCAAATCAACAAGGAAATCCGTTTATGTAGGGAAGGTACTACCATAACCAAATTAGGATTTCGCACGGAAAACTTAAGAAAGAATGGAAAGTGGTTAACAATATTATTAATCGAAATATGAGCAAGCATGACACAACTATATCGCTTAGCGATGGTAGTATAGTTATATCGGATCCTATTGCAGTAGCAAACGAATTCAATGAGTTCTTTGCGTCAATCGGGCAATTGTTATCTTCGCCTTATTTTTCTAATATTTGCCATTGTGAACATAGAGATGGTCTTGTGGATAGTGTTCTGCATAGAAACAGTTTTTATTTTGAACCGATTTCGGGTCTTGAGTTATTAAAAACCATAAACTCTTTAAACAACTCAACTTCATATGGGAATGATGGTATTTCAAACCTTATGCTAAAAAAAAATATCCCTTAACATAGTTGATATTTTAACACATCTTTTTAATTTAAGTATTGTCACTGGCAATTTTCCTGAAGGTTTGAAATGTGCTAATGTTATATCACTTTTTAAAAAGGAAGCAAAAAAGAAAAAAATAACTATAGGTCGATCTCGCTGTTACCTTCTATTTCAAAAATATTTGAAAAAATAGTTAAGCGTAGGATTTCGAAATATCTCGAACATAAAAACTTTTTTAGTTCGAACTAGTTTGGATTCAGATCAGGCCTCTCTACTGAGGATGCTATCTTAGAATTTTGCTCCTTTATACACAAAGGTTTAGACGATAAAACATTTTGTAGTGGACTTTTTGTAAATATAACCAAGGCATTCGATATGATTGATCACAACATTCTTTTGAACAAACTATACAATGTGGGTTTCCGTGGTTGTATCTATGATTGGTTCGCTTCCTATCTGATGGACAGAAAACAATTGGTCAAAATAGGAACCAGTTTCAGCAATGCTAAAACTATTAAACTCGGCGTTCCCCAAGGATCTGTTCTTGGTCCAGTTCTGTTTTTGATTTACATCAATTCTATTTTCGAACAACCCTTTGCTGGTAAAGTTACTGCCTTTGCAGATGACTTAGCTATAGCATATAGAGTAGTCAGTTTCAGTTGATCGGTCAAACGCAACACTTGTCGCGCGTGCTGATTGTGAAAAAAAAAGAAACAAAAATTTTGCATAGAAATAAAAGATTACGGGACTCATCTCCGGATGAGTACTCTCAACCAGTTATGTCTAAGCGTACAATTGCCGGTAAAACGAACAAACACCGAAATAGTTTAACATCATTTAATCGTTTCAACGATTTATCTGAACTATCCGATATCGAAGTGAACACACCATCCAGTCATGTTGATAGTGATAAGTGTACCAAACCTCCCGATCTTCCCCCAATACATTTAATTGGAAAAAATAGTGACTTTGTTGCTCAGTGCATGAAAAATAACGGCATAGTTAAATTTGACTGTAAAAACACATCGCTCGGCTGTCGGTTTAACCTATACAGTGTGCCTGAAGTAAACAAAATTACAAGTTTTTTTAATGATAATCATCTTCAATTCTTTACACACAATACCAAAATCAACAAACCTTTCAAAGTTGTGTTATATGGCTTACCCCAAATGGATGTTGACGAGCTAAAAAATGAACTGACTAACCTTAAACTAGAAGTTTTGCAAATATATATAATGAACATTAAAACACCAAAGTACAAACAACAATGTAATTATCTAATCTACCTAAAAAACAAAACTATCAAAATGAACGAAATTAAAAGAAGAGCTAAATATGTCAATCATGTTGCAGTCCACTGGGACTTTTATCGTAAAAATCCTCATTTTGTACCCCAATGCCACCAATGCATGATGTTTGGACACGGCTCCAGTTTCTGCAATGTCAAGAAAGCTTGTTCGCACTGTTCCGAAGGACATAGCTCCAACAACTGCCCTAATAAAAAGCAAACTCCAAAATGTATCAACTGTGGTGAAAATCACTCTGCAACTGATCCTAAATGTAAAAAGAGGCTAGAGTTTATAGAGATTCGTAATCGTCTGAAGGCCAGAAATAGAGGTGTAAACGAGCATATCGCCAGTCATCCAACCAACAATTTCACGTTTAGTCTTACGGACTTCCCAAACCTGGAACAACGGAGGTCTGCCAAAGTTCATCATCCATCCAATCCACCACATTTTGCTGCCAAACCAACGAATTCATTCACTAATCCAAACCAACCAAGAAGTAAAGATGCAAATGTCAACCAATTAAATAGGGATTTATTTACTTCTGATGAGCTTATCTCTCTTAAAAATAAAATGTTATCGAAATTATCAAACTGTAAAATTAAACAGGAACAGTTTAATGTAATTGCTGATTTAAGCATAAAATATCTTTTTAGTCATAATGTTTAACCAAATAAAAGTGCTTTTGTGGAATGCCAGGGGGTTAAAAAAGAAACAATTGGAATGCTTCGACTTTCTCATTGAAAATAAAATAGATATTGCTATAATTACAGAAACATGGCTTAAGCCTAAAGGAAGCATAATCCATGCTAATTTCAGATCAGACAGGCTAGGGAAAAGAGGTGGCGGTGTTTGTATACTAATTCGTAGGTCCATTAAACACTTCTTAGTCTCAAAAATTTCAACTTCGTTGATTGAAACTATCTCAATCGGAGTCATCTGTAGCCCATCGAACAACATAAAAATCTCTGCGTGTTATTTTCCTGGAGGTAGAGTAAACAGGGATAGAGCCAGACAATATAAATCTGACCTTAAGTTTATTAGATCCAATGAGCATTTCTTGATCTGCGGGGATTTTAATAGTCGCCACTCATCTTGGGGTTGTATTCGCAACAATCGATGGGGAAAAATCTTATCTGAACTAAAAATAATGGAAAATTTTGAGATTGTATACCCTCATGAAGCAACATATATCCCGTCCAACGGGAGAGGCCTCCCATCTACTCTTGACTTGATTCTTACAAATAGGCCTGAATTTGTAACATGTCCAGTTGTCGTTAAAAACCTTTCTTCTGATCATCTGCCGGTTGTTTTCGATCTCAAACAAACGGCAAGTACAGACAGTGGTGCCAGTGTATTCAATTACAAACGTGCCGATTGGAAAAAATTTAAACAGTTTTTAAACAGAAAGTTCTCCACCTATTCTCAGTCTTCTATCTTTAGTTTAGATGATATTGACGAAAAAGTAATCGAGTTTGAAAATTGTATCCAAGAGGGTATAACGACTTCTATTCCCTTGCTTCATTTGAACACCAATAGAAATCATCCTCGTGACGCTGTTCTGTTTGATGATCTGAAAAAGACAATTCGCTTTAGAAATACAATTAGAAGACGCTATCAACGATCCCGTGACTCATTTCTCAAATTTCAACTCAACCTATTAAACAAACTGGTAATCAAGAAAATGCTAGTGATTAGGAATAGAGAGTGGAATCAATTGTTGTCTAATATCGACAAACATGACAAAAATGTCTGGAAATTAACCAAAATTTTTAAGAAAAAACGTCGAAAAATTCCATTTCTTAACAGCGAAACAGACGGCCGTATATTGCACTCCAATTCTGAACAAGCCGCTGAACTCGCTAAACACTTTCTAGCTAGTCACTCGCTAACCACTGGCTACAGCAATTCCAACACCAATAACTTAGTGCAGGAGAGTATAGATATAATCAATCTGAATCAAAACATGGCCCACAACACTTTTCAAGTATCGACTGAACTTGTCAAACATTTAATTAATACGTCCATCAAAACTAAAAAAGCTCCAGGTAGCGACAACATTTCGAACAGGATACTTAAACAAGTACCAAAAAATGCAATCGTTTTCATTTCCATCTTATTTCAAAGTTGCCTCACTCATGGATATTTCCCCAAAAAGTGGAAGATAGCGAAAATTGTACCAATACCCAAACCAACTAAACCGCCGAACAGAGCTACTTGCTATCGTCCCATCAGTTTACTCAGTTGCTTAGGCAAACTGTTTGAAAAAATCATTCACAGCAAAATTTCGGAGTTTGTCGAGGACAATAACGTACTCCCAAACGAACAGTTCGGGTTCAGACGTGGCTACTCTACTACCCACCAGCTTGTAAGGATCTCTAAATTCATCAAAACGGCATTAAAAGAAAAGCAATCTGTAGGCATGGTTTCCTTTGATATCGAGAAAGCATTCGACAGTGTTTGGCATGATGGTTTGCTTCACAAACTTCTGAGTTACAATATTCCAATGTACCTCATCAAAATAATCCAAAGTTTTTTAGCCGAAAGGCAGTTTTTCGTGCAAATCCTTTCAGATGCTTCTGCACTTTACCCAATTAAAGCAGGTGTCCCCCAAGGATCCGTCCTAGCACCTCTTCTCTACAACCTGTACGTGGCTGATTTTCCCAAATTTAACCATTGCCAAAATGCCTTTTTTGCGGACGATACCTGTATCCTCTCAGCTTCAGACAACTGCACGCTTATAATGAGCAATTTACAGAATGCGCTGTTAGAAATTGAAACTTTCTTTTACGCCTGGAAAATTAAAATAAACCCCACCAAAACCCAAGCCGCCTTTTTTACTAGGAAGAGGAAATTTTCAAATCTACCTCAAAGCCAGTTAAGTATCTGTAGCTCTCCAATCGAATGGACTAACCCGATTAAATACCTTGGACTGAACCTGGATAAAACACTAACATATTCGCTTCACATCAATGCATGTATTAAAAAGGCTAATATACTAATAAAAACACTGTACCCACTAATCAACAAGAACTCCTACCTGAGTAAGGACAATAAAATTCTAATATATAAGGTCATTATACTGCCAACTCTACTCTATGCCGCTCCTTGCTGGGCCAACTGTGCAGAATGTCACACAAAAAAGCTACAAATTTGTCAAAACAAAATTCTTAAAACTATGCTTGGGCTTCCTTGGCATTTTTCAACACTAGCACTACATGACATAATAAAAATGCAAAAAATTAAAGACAAAATTATATTTACCTCGTGCAAATTCGAAGATAAATGCTTTAGTCATGAAAGTCAACTAATCAATAGCCTCATGCATTAGCATATTATTTTTTTTTTTTTTAGTTTAAGTTAGTTTTTTAAGATACTTTAAGACTTTTTATTTTTAGAATCCGTAGAGTTTTTTCATTTCATTTTTCTCTTACATCTATTACAGATAAAACCCTTAGCTTAACAACTTTAGATGCAAAGAATTTAATGTTTATATTCTAATCTCTATACTTAATATAAGAAAATCCACTTTGAATGTTAAAATGTATATACACTGGGAATAATAAAATGAATTGAATTGAATATAGAGTAGTTAGTCCCTTGAACTTAGTAGCTGATATCAATCATGACGTCCTTTTATTAAGAATTTGGCCTAAGCACGGAAATGACCTCGGATGTTAATGTTACATTCCATACATCAAATTGCGGAAGGTATAACCTAATCAGTAATGCGTGTGATACGCTTAATTCTAGGGATTCTTTTGATATGAGCGTCGCGTGTAACACCAATTGCTTTAAAATTTAAAATGTTCATTATTTTAAATATCTGGGTGTAATAATTTCCACCATTCGTTGTTTTTATCGCCTAAGAATGTTTTGTTCCAATAATAGTCTAAAAACAATATACTACGGGAATTTTCCAATTACAGTATGGAATAAGTTGTTGGGGGGCGCATACCTTAGTAAACTTCAACAGTTAATTGTGCTGCAGAAATGTGCAATAAGAAAAGTCTGTAACTCTTCTCGTCTAGCTCATTCCATGGAGTTATTTAGGCGTACGAGAATTCGCCTGGTGCGACATCTTTTCTATTACAAGGTACTAAAAATTTTCTTTGTGAGAGGTGGATACCTGCAAAGTCCAATCTCTGACGCATATATCTTACGAAGCAATTCCAATCATTTGTTCCAATCCCTGCCTTTCATACTACAAGCTTTAGAAATTCTTACTCCATTGTATCATGCAAGTTATTTAACAAACTCCCTATTGACATACGAATCTTAACAACCCTATCCTCTTTTCTGAAAAAGATAAAATGTTGGCTTCTCGGTTTCGAACACAATAATATTGAAGTTTTGTTGCGCTATATTGTATAATTACCTCTGTTTTCTTTTTTTTTTTTCGTCATGAATTTTGGGTATTAATGATTAAATTTTCTGGATTACTTTCTTTACTTTTTCCTTTAATTAATATTCAATTTGTTTTTTATATTTGTATTAAATGTGCTCACTCCACAATTGAAGTGGCATTGGCTCTATTTTCTCTTTCATAAAATAAAAATAAAATAAGACGTTCGGGATATTATTATATAAAGTTTGATAAACTCGTCAACTCTTTAATGTGATTAAATTTTTCAAGTTCAAAACAAAATGCGACTAGAGATGTACAAGAAAGATTTACTTGATTTAAGTTGCTTCTTTCTTTGTTTGTAGCTTCTCACAGTCTGTATCTTTCTGACGTCAGGTACATGGTCTACAAAAAGCCGTAGCTTTCATATACTTAAATTTAATATTTTGAAAGCGCACAGACACAAAAACGTCCCACAATGATTATCCCCTAATATAACTTTATTCATTTGAATTTCAGTCATCAAAAAACCGTCAGAGAAGTAAATGAGATACAAGAAAAAATGCGAACTCTCTCTCTGTAAAAGAAATGTTTGCTTAAGCTAATGGAAATCTACCCGCCGTCAAATAGATTTTAATTTAATCCAAGGTCTGCGGTTATGAGATAGTTTCACTTAAAAAAAAAAACCCTGGTTCCAAATGAGATTAAAACTTGTTTCCCACCTGGAGATAGCCACCTACTGAGTATCCTAACCGCAGGAGTAAATATCCATTCACGTTAATGAAAAAATAATAAATTTACTTTTAGTAAAACACGGCATTGAGAGAAGGGAAACACTTAAATTATATGGGATAATTTCAGAACACACGCGTTCTATTGGGAAATATTGAGAAGTTTGCACAGTTTCTTGTCATCTTTCATTTTACATCATTCTTGCCACTAGATGGATCGCTCGAACTTTTGAGAAACCTGAGCTCAGTACATAAGAAATGTGTGCACATTCCCATGTGGGTTGCCTTCTGTTGTACCAGGACTAATACTTATTAGAACCATGATAAATAGAAGAACACGAAGGCTTCCGACTTTGGCGTCAGAGGAAATAAATTCTTTTATAACATATGGTATAGGACGTATTTATGACTTTCTTGGTTACAGTACGATTCCAACCATGACTCAACTGTTTCTACTGTCAAGCTCCCTATGAACAATCTTAGGAATACAATTTGTGCTTATATGACATTGAACGTCATCGACGTAAAGGTAAACTGAACTATTTACATACAGAGGTAAGCTCATTTACAAACATTCAGAATAAAATTGAGCCCAATATTGACCTCTGGAGGATACCTTTTGAAACCAGTTCAAGACTAAATATCGAGCTGCTCGTAGTAACTCTTTGTAACTTGTTTGACAGAAAACTGCAAATCAAGGCTAGGCGTGCACATGCGATTTTATATTGCGGCTCTTAACTCTGTAGTAACATTTAAGTAGACACCCTTTTTAAGTTGCGACTAATGATCAGTTGTTAGTAAGGCCGACTATAAATGAATTACCAACACAATCTGCAAACTATGTAGAATAAGTTTACAAGTAAATTTGCTAGAATGAGAGCGACTTGTACGCAAAGTTCACTATGTATGTGGATGACGGTTTTTGAGTAAAATGGATGGGTTTTGTGTAAAATGGGAGGGAAATTGACATCAATGACAATTCACTAGTATTCACAGACAGGGTCACATGAGTAGAGAAGATCAGTGGAAAGCGGGTTTTTGATTTTGCCATCTACGTTAGTTCATCTATGCACAGGCACTAGCGCATCGCCATTACTGCCTACCACACAACCAGTATCGTACATAAACTCACTCTACTTTTGCAAACCCTTAACTTTCTCACAGGCAGACTGTAAGTGAAGCTCAACACTTTTACATCTCTATAACTTTGCCAAAATTTGCTAGAACGAGAGCAATTTACGAGTAAAATTGCTAGAACAAGAGCGATTTGCACCAGTGTGTGTAATGTGGATGACGTTTTTTTTGAGTAAACTGGGCGTGTTTTGCATAAAATGGGAGGAAAATTGCCATTGATGACAATTCACACGTATTCACAGGCAGGGACATAGGGGCGATCGGTGTTAAACTGGTTTTGATTTTCCATTATCTGGAAAGTTTGACATCAGACACACAAATCCTGGAAGAATCATCAACATCGTTAAACAAATTCAATCAATCTTCTTATTAGTCAAAAAAAGTACAATTTGTGTCATACTAAGTTTGACACTTGGGAGGGAGTGATGTGGCGACTACAACAAAAGCAGAAGGCATTATGAGCACAAGAAAGAGAAGTCAGAATGTGGATAAAGAGAAAGATCTTGTTCCATTGACTTGACAACTGCGTTCACGTAAGCAGGAGTTGCAAATAAAACAGTTTCATTGTAAAATGTTTGTGTGGGTACAAATGATAGAACAATAGAATCACTTTATTCAATACAGTTACAATTTATAATTCGCTTTTATCAGCCCCTTTTACTTTTTCTTATCTTTTACTTAAACGACTTATTCACGTCTCGTACCTAATTCAGATTTCAAATTCCAATTTAGAATTTAACTTCACCTCTGTTCGCCCGCCATCTGTCGAGAACATCTGACCCACTTAGGTATCATACTAGTTTCCATGCGGTATCACTTGTCAGATACTTTCGCCTACTCTTCCAGTGGATGATCATTCCGCGTTTTACATATAGATGGCGCTATTTTATTACTGTAGTTATCTGTTGCATTTGGATATATATATGTAGTATGTAATTATTTGTCGGATTAAAGCCCCCACAACAAATGTCGACAGCGCCACCTATTCGTGAAATTTTAAACTGAATCTGAATCATCTGGATCTAATAAAAAATAAAACCACGAATCCAACATGAGTTTGATATACTTTCAGGCGCGAGAAAAAATGTTTCTCAAAGTGTTTTCAACAGTGTAAATCAAATGTTAAATAATGTTTTTGCATTCTCTCTTTATTTACGCGCGTATTGTCTTTCAACTTTATGGGTGTCTTTCCGTAGATATTTAATCTCTGAAAAGCAGTAACACTTATACTTTTAACTATGTATTTGAAAATATTTTTAGACAGCACAAGATAATTGTATCGCAGTAATTATATCGTAGATGTACAGGATGTTTTAAAAACACTGACTGATTTGAAAAAGTCACAACTTTTCAGCTTTGTTTTCTTACTTTCTCAGGTATTTACGGAGTGAACTTGGAAAAATTCTTATGATGAGCCTCCCCACTTTAGATGATACCAAACCTATTCACTTTTATTTTGAAAGTACTCGTAACTGCTTATCATCGTCGTTTTTATGCGCGACGTCCATCCTACGTTAAAATTATCTGGACACGGGCGACAAAATTTTTTAAATAGAGCTCTGTAGCTGGAAGACCACACACTGCCAAGTTAAAACGAATGTTGAACTAAATTTTGCAAGTGCTATGGAGGATTGAGGAAAATCGACAAAAAGGCGTTAATTTTAGAAATACAATCCTTCACATTTATCTGAAAAAATTCTTCATTAATCATAATTTGTTAAACTGTCTTAATCCATAATGGACAAGGTGGTTAAGGTCTCCTCCTACTTGTGCGTGTCACCTAAGATGAGATCTACATATACAGCGTCATCCTTGCAGGGAGCAATTTTCCTAACCTTGGCTATTTTTTTTATATAATCCGCGCGTGCTCAAATGATTGCACGCAGCGCAGGCGAAGGAAAATTAGACAAGAAAAAGAGATACCAATGTACGTTGGTAATAAATGTTTGCAAGTTATAATGACTGGGAAATAGAGAGATCGGCAAGCCATTCCATAAGCAGGTTGTACGACATAGGAAAGTACATCTGAGAGTCTGCTTGATGGTATACTGATGAGCCTTCCTAGTTAGACGGTTGTTATGCTTAAAGGTTTGACGGCGCCGAGTTCTACTGGCAATCCCGATGGTGGTGAAAAGAGCGACAGAACAAGGTGAGACAGGAGACATTACGCCGGTGTTCGGGGGTGTCAATTTACTGAGTGATATTAGCATCAACTATGAGTTTTATCGCGTGGTTTTGTATTACCTGATGCAGAGAAGTTTTGGGATCACCGGATGAATACCTTAAATACTCGGAAATTAATTAAGTATAAAATTAATTTAATAAAACAATATTGCAGTCACATGGCCTGCATCTTTATTTCTACATTCTTAAGGCTAAACTCTAATGTAACAATGCAACATGTAATTGGAATCAGCAATCCAATACAGTCGACGGTGTCACTGCCAATTCGGTGCATAAGCCTTTATGAGAAAGAATTTATTTGAAGAAAAAATTCTAGGAAGTGAATTTGTTTTATCTCTCGGAAGCGAATTTGATTTATTAAGTTATATTGAGGCCAGATCAAAGGCCGGAAATATTTCTTACATACATAGCTTGACGAAACATAGATATTCCGCAGCATTTTTGTCGATATCAATTATGTGGTAAGTTTAAGGTTAAAACACAGGTTATTATTGACACACATATAGAGAGTGGAAAGTTTGTTGTTTTTGACGATGCACGTGACAATGGCTGGGTGTTTATATTTCGCTTTAACGGCAGTAGACAGTATTGCGTTTTGAAAGTATTAAATTCCACTCTGTTCCTAATTAGGCGATGGTGTTTATATCAGAATTTATTGAGCTTAGCATACGCTTCTGTTCCCATTCTACAGACCAGAGCAGAGACGGCATGTCAGACAGCTGATCCACACTTTTTTTATCAAGTCATTATCGTTGTACATATAGTAGATTTCGCTGCTACTCGTATAATGATGAAAAATCTTTGCGTTCAAAATAGCCAATAATATTTTCATCAGCTTTCGCTAACGTCAATGCTTCTACGCCACAGAACACCACTTAGATGATCAGAGTATTACATGAGTGTCCTTGGTGTTTCTTGACAAGGCCTTTGCCTTCTGAGGCCAAAGGAAGAGCGATGGTAAGAGTAACCCTTTATTTATGGAATAGATTCCAGAATTAAATATGGCTCTGTATAGTTCGTTTCTATACAAGTAGTTATAAGCTACCTTGAGAGGTTACTCACAAGCAGTTGCTGAGAATCGATCAGAACTTCGTCTACATTTTTAAGAATGTGCCGTAGAGAAATATTTGGGCAATTTTTGACTATCCGGCCTTAAACTGCCTAATAGTTACCACTCAGGTCGTTGACCATTTCTTTCAGAGATTCTTATTATACTGGAGGCAAGATCATGTAGGCAATATTAATGCATCCTCTACAGTAAGGCCAGTTTAAGGGCTCAACTTTCTCGTGGATCAGGCAAACTATGCTGAGGTTCCTTTCTTCAGACATACTTTCCTCCGAACTCATAATGTAAATCAAAAAGATGGCATCTACCTAGTGAGTTTTTGAATTTCGTGCCATTTTTGCTGTAAAGTTTTGCCTGCGAACAAAAAAAGACAGACTGATAGCTGGCAATTCAGGGTTATTAAAAATGGAGCGCCACACGAAAGAAAAATGCGTTTTCATTGTTGAGCAGCAGTTTTAAATAATGAAGGTTTGGCAGATACACTTCGCAGTTTTCGTTAAAAATATGGTCGAAATAGTGATTTAACTTCATCAACTGTGCAGAAATGAATTCAAAAATTCTGCCAGACTGGATTAGTGATCTTAAACACCTTGGCCGTCCTTCAACCGGTTTTTCAACATAAGACATCGAATTAGTTCGTGAGAGTGTTGCTGAGTGCACCATGATCAGTAATGGACATTTCGATAAACTTTCTACAGCGTATTTTCACTAAGGATTTTCATCTTCATGCAGACAAAGTGCAGTTGACTCAAGAACCGAAGCCTTCTGACCACGTTCAACGCAGAGAGTTCGTTGAATTGATTATGGAACAACAACAAATTGAAGCTGATTTTTCAAACAAAGCCATCTTCAGCGATGAGGCTCATTTTCAGCTTGATGGCTTTGTTAATCGTCAAAATTGTCGAATTTGGGGTTCAGAAAATCCTCGAGTGACTGTTGGGAAACAAATGCATTCACAACGTGTTACTGTTTGGAGCGAATTTACGTCTTTAAAAATGCGGCTAGTCGGGCAATAACAATTAATGGTGATAATGATGATACTCCAATTTTTTTAAATTATAAAACACGGATGCTAACGACATGTGTTTTTTTTTTCAGTTTTAAATGCATTTTATTTTTTTTAATCATTAACTCTTACATACTAACAAAAAATGCTTATATGCTACCTTAAAATTACTTCACAATCTTATACTAACTTACTGGCCCCACACAGGCACTCTAAGCTACTCTAAATACTTATATCTATGTCTTTCGACTTTATTTACATTTTATTTATAAATATTTATTTTGTATACTTAAAGCTGAGAAAAAACATTTTGTAAACAAAAAACTTTGCATATGGACATTTTTTTTATTTTTTATAAAAACTTAATATCTAACTTAAAATAAACCTTAGCCTACTTAACCTACATACACAATATACACAATCATATACATATATCAGTATACACCTTTGTATACACTGATATATGTATATGTTTCTTAACTGCTAACCTAAACCTATGTAAGCTGGCCACCGCTATTTACAGAGCAAATAAATTGGTCAGCTCTGCCTCATTATTGAGGCTGGTCCGTAATTGACGGAAACGACGACAAAACATCTTCCCCATCATTCAACCACCAGAAATGCTGGTGCTGCCGAACGACATCCCTCTTATCGCGATTCCCCACCGCCCTACTGAACCTGAGGCGATCCACACTGCCGTGTGCGACGTCTCTGTTTTAGTTGAGTCGCCTGTCCCCAGCTGTCCGAGCGACATGGAAGATTAACGGCACCGCTGATCTATCCTGGATCAACCCTATCTGATCTAGGTAGAGGAATGCTTCCGGTGGAACGAAGCCGTCAGAGCGCACACTCTCGTGGTAAAGGTAATTGGGGTAGTAAGCCCCAGATATCAGGTTATTCGTCGAGGTCATTGCTCTTGCAATGTGCCTTCGAGTCAGCTTAATTACGAAGTTGTCCACTCGTATTAGGTTCGCCCTGTTGTAAAGAACCTCATTAGGATAAAATTGTTTGTACTCCGACTCTGGTGTTCTGTACAAACGAAGGCAAGCCCTCTCAAACACCCGAATCTTTACCATTAAGCTTGCTCGCACATTGAACCACACGGGACAACCAAATACCAGCATGGGCCTGATAAGGGCCATGTAGCAGATTACCTTTACCCTCGCATCGAGTTGGCTGCTATAAAAAGTCTCTTTGTAAGGGCAAAAGCGCCTTTAGCTCTGGCCAGAGCAGCATCTACATTTTTGTCAAAATACAGAAACTGATCTAGCCAGATCCCAAGGTATCTGACTACATTTCGACAGGCAAGAGGCTGTCCGCGTTGTCCAATGATCGAGAACTTTCGCCAATTTTTTCTGGTATCCCTTGAGGCTCCAGACAACGGCGTCCTAAAGAGAATGGATTCCGATTTCTGAAAGCTGATTTTCAACTTCCAGTCATCGCAAAATCGTCTTATCTTATCGAAGTCATGCTGCAAGAGAGTGTTAATGACCTCGATTTTTGGACCTGTTCTGTACGCTACCAAATCGTCTGCGTACGCAATAGTATGGGGAAGTGAACCTATCAAGTCGCTTGTAAAAATGTTGAATAGGATCGGCGAATTTTTAATTTGAAATATTCCAACAGAAGTCACATCACCATTCTTCACGATGAACTGTCTGTTATGTAGCATATTATAAAGAATGTACAAGAGTGGTTTACTGATCCCCAACCTAGTCAGCTTATAGAAAAGACCCTCTAACCATACGGTGTCGAAGGCCTTCTCCAAGTCAACAACCAGTGCATTGTTTTTTGCCTTTATTCCATTGGATATCGGACACCAGTTTAGACGCGGCATGTGAGATATCATGTCCCGCCTTAAAACCGAATTGATTATCCGGAACTATATGTTTGTCTTCAACCCACATAGACAGAGCTCTATTGATTACTTTTTCAAAAACCTTACTGATATTCGGAAGGAGACTTATCGACCGGAGATTAGCCGGATTGGATATATCCTTTCCCTTTTTGGGGATAGGTTGAAGCACCGCCGTTTTCCAATGCGCTGGATAATGTGCATTATTCATTGCATTATTAAACAGGGTGGTGTAAATGTCCACCGCTTCTAGAGGAAGATGTCGAAGCACGATGTTCGGAATACCATCGGTCCCCACTGATTTCTTAGCCCTGATTGTGTCGAAGATCTCATGGCGGTCTTCCTTTGAAATGAACGGGGGTAGGTCAGCCTCTCTGGAAATGACATTATTTGCCATATTTCCGTCGCTGAACCGGGTGAAACCAGAGCCCTCGGATCGCCAGTTTCCTATTTCGTTTCGAATGCAGAAGTCGTGCACCAAGACGCGATTGTCCAGGTCATAATTAGGGCCAATGGTATCAGTGGTCTTGTATACTTCCTGGAATGTCGCCCCTATGGCCTCGACCTTCTCCTGTGGATCCTCGATCACAAAGAAGTTGTCATCATCAGCGGCCTCATTTGGATCAATTCCTGCTATTGTCAGTAACCGTTCGTTGTCTGTCGTCCGGGCTATTTTAAGACACTGAAGGTCGTTTTGATTTTTTCTCCGAAGTAGTTTATTGATTTGCGGAAACATATTCGGCTTGCTGGTGTTTACAGCCCGAACCTTGTTGTTCCAATATGAACTTACAGAAATTCTGTAATTTTCTTTTATTAGCGTTTGAATATTTTTAATCGACGACTCCAGTATCCTAATCTCCGGGTCTTGTCTGTCAGTTAACAGTCTGTACAAGTTTTTGAGTCTTGTCAGAAGTCTAGTTTTCTGTCGGTGCAGTGCGTCAATAGTGGGATTGCGGAACAGGTCTTCGTTAGTCGTACGTCGATACCGCGGTATTGTAGTGTCCATAGTTTGTTTAATTATCTCATCCATTTGTGTTAGGTAATTGACGACATGTGGTTTCAAGAACACGGTGCCACAAGCCATATAGTCAAAGAAACCATTCAATTACCGAATGAGTCATTATCTGGTCGTGTAATTTCTCGTTTTGGTGATCAGAATTGGCCGCCCAGATTGTGCGATTTAACGTCGTTGGACTTTTGTTTTAGGGTTTTTTTGAAGTCTAATCTCTATGCCAACAAGTCTACGCTGTGCCGGAGCGCTGTATCAACGAAATTCAGCCACATTTGTAGAAAACTGTAATGGAAAACGTCGGCAAAAGCGTGTATAAGTGCCAGCAAAACCGTGTAGGCCATTCACCTCACATGCTTTTCCATATACAAACCTGTGCATTCTATTAAAATTATTTCTTCCATGAATTTGGGGACACCCTTTACATATACCGATTCGTAGTTGAATCACTGCCCTAAGATAACTGGCAGGAAAATAAATATGAGAAAGAAAAAAAATACAAATCCTCCCTATGAAAAGACTGCAAAAGAAATGTTGCTTAACCTGCTGAAAATTTGTGTTCCATCGAACGAATTTATATTTTATCCAAGGTCCGCAGTCATGAGATTTCGGACATATTGTATTTATCAGGCCAGTGGCCATTAAAGGGCCAGGCCCTTACAACACCAGAACCCATTATTCACGCTCCAGGCCATATTTCTTAATAAAACCATTCACAACTGCTTGATTTTAAACTGCAATTTCGGTCTGGGATTCAAATGTCTATTCGAGGGTTGATACGAGTATAGTGTTGGAGTGGGAAGATCACCGTTTGATTGAGTTAAGAGCTTTCCTTTATCGAATTTCCAGCAGTGTGTCACTAATGGTTGTTGTTTATATCTACCCTGAAATCTTCACCTCTTTAAAATCACAGTCGACAGCATGTACGAGTATTTTGTCTTCGCTTTATACATTGAAGGACCAAGTAGTTTTGCGCGCTCTTTAATTGCTGTAAAAACTTAAACAATAGCTGGGAAAGGGTGATGTTTTTGATATCGTCAGTGTAACCCAGAAGTTAGATAGTGCGTTCTGCAGTACAATATTGCAAAACTTGCAGTTCATTTTCTTGCCGACAGCCGCTGCACGGTCTGTGTCCAAACTACACGGGGCATTGAGAATTCTCGAGCGTGACGCTATGCAAACTGATTGGCTTTCTCGGAATCCACAATACGAACATCGGTGCTGTCATATGACGTTTTTTTTTATAATTTATGAGCCCCTAAGGGGTTATGATACCCTTTTACTGTTGGATGGGCGCGGGCGGAAAGATAGAAGGAGGAGAAAGGAAAACCCTGTTGTGATGTAGTGGTTTGAAACTCAGGTATATTTGGTTTCGATATTAGCTCTCCGGTCGTGGGAGTCCGAATAAAACGGAGAGTTTTTTCTTCACTCGGAATGATTCGAAGATTATCAATTTTCACGCTTGTTTTGTGCTACTACAACAACCAAATCTACATGTCAGTGTTATGCCTTCACACGCAGATTTTTCTGACTGAGTTCCAATTACACAAAATGAAAAACTTGTCATGAGTAGGATTCGCACCTTGACCCTCCGAGTGAGAAGCGATTGCTAGTACCACTACACCACGGCCACCCCTTGAAGTCGATAAAGAGATGCTGTGTATCCGTTTGAGACTCGTGTTTTTTTTAGGATTTGATACGGTATGAAGATTTGGTCTATCTTCTTTTTATTGCGTTGAAAGTGACACACTGGTAGGTGCTATTGAGTGTTTGTCTCCATCATTTATATAGTACACTGGATAGACACCGGTATACAACATTAAGCAAGGATACGCTTCGGTAATTTATACATGGCATGTAATTGTCTCTTTTTGAAGATGAGGCAAGTAAAATAAATATTTCACAGTTTGGAGATGACCTAGTATATGCTCTATAGGTCATCCGCCACGTTATTGTATTATATTTCAGCCTTTTAATAATCACGCCGATTAAATTTAAATTGAGTGGAGGACTTTCGTCAGTTGAAAGTTAAAAATAGTTTTCATCAGGTTAGAAGCTACTGCAAATTCATCTACATACATCCACAATTCCTCGTGGCTCACTGATAAGATTTCACTTCAAAACAGATAAGATTAAAAATTGTTTCCATCTCGTATGTGGCCGCCCGTTGAGTATCTCAAACGCAGAACTAAATATCCATTCACGTAAATACATAAAGAAGTTAATTTATTTTCAGCAAAACAGTAAAAAGAAAAAAATTCAATTAACACTAAATGGCACAACGTTAAAACACACACGTTCTATTGGGAAATATTGAGAAATATGCATCTCGAGAATGCAGTTTGCATAGATCTTTGTAGTACGCCTTGCCTCCGGATGTATCTTCCGAACCTCTAACACCCCTTGGTTGATAGAAACCCCGAGTAAGGACATCTAAAAGGTGCGAATCTCCATACGGATAGCCTTCTGTTGTATTAAGTCCAACACCTGCCAGTACGATGATAAAAAGAATAATACGAATCATGTTGATAGCTTTGATGAATTGAACCCAGTTACTAACTCGAATGCGGAAATTAAGCTTGGAATAAATAGCTCTAGAATGAGACTGATGTTTCGATCGGTGACGCATCTCTCGCGCGACGATGTTTTTTTATACGCAAATGATCTGCTATCTTTATTGCCAATTGCTCACTATTTTTAACAGTGATTGGTGAAGGGTTACCCCCTAAGAATAAGAAAGGCCGGTCGCAGTTGGAGTTGATGTGGCATGACCACATAAATAAAGCTATTAATCAAATCTCATAGTACCAGCATTGTTTTTTGATGACTCAATTTAATTGCAATTCGTGTGTACCAGTACCTAAACCAATTGGGAAAGACATGATCAAGAAAGATTCATAATACTTCTGGGTAGTTATAGTAGTTATACCTTTCTTTATATCTGTTGTTGTTGTCCATTTAGATTCACTTAAGAATTCTATCTTAACAGTAAATATTGGGTCCAATTTGATAGAAATGGTGAAGTATATGGTCCACCTCAATAGGAGGTTACAGTAAAAACAGCTCATCCTTTCATCATCATCGCACATTTTTTTCAGAAGTATGATATGAAACGAGTATAACAAAGAGATCCAGAAAGACTGAACGATATAATTTACTGCGTGATCAGTCTATGTAAAGGGTCCGCCATCTAACGTTTTTTTTTTCAACTAGTGCTTATTTCGTGAATGGTAACACTTAGCTCATGTCTGATTTGACAGATAATTAGTTTTATGTTAGATGTCGGACCCTGTATTAGGTACTGGAAAGTGAAGGAAGTGGAAGTGGTCAGTAGCTCTGTTTTATCTCTACATTTTCTGCGGAAAGGTCGTCCTTTAACTGCTATTAACATGCAAATAGTCTAATCTTGCAGCCAAACTTTTTATTGTTAAATCTGTTGCACTATCCGTATACGACCAGCAGGAGTGCCGAGCTGACCACCGACGGGTACACACGCGACACACGTGCAATCGTAAATAACTCAACAGTGTGGTTTCGTGCAAAAAAGAAAAAAAATAATAAAGCAAGCACATTCCAACATCACTGTTCCACGCGTGCGAGTGCCGAATAAAAAAAAAAGCGTGAAGTGCAGTGGAAAAAATAGATAAATAAAATCATTGTGCGGGCATCCCACATCTCCTGTCCCTGGTCATACATAGTGCTGTTCTTTGCACTCAGTCACTGCAGTTGCCGTATAACTTCATCGTACGGCAAAAACAATGACTGAGTGCATGTAACAACCGATGGATAGTGGGTTGTGAGCGTGAATTTGGTTGGTGCACAGTTTCTTATTGTTGTGAGGGTATAACACCTACAACAATTTGATTCAGCAAACCAACGTTTGAATTTTCACTTCACAGCCTTGCTTAGCATCGTCGGTGTCTGTGTTTTTTTTTTTTTTGTGATAACTAGCGAATTTAGAGTAGAAGTAATGTACATCCACATTTGTAAATACAGACCAGCCCACACCTCTCAGACCACGCTGATCTGAAGCTGCCTGGCTATGAACTAGTGCCATTATTCTTTCTCATCGCGGTCTCGCCATTTACGTGCGGAGTGATGTTGCTTACAAAATTCCACCACAGTGTAATCCATGTCCCAATCCGGAATTCAACTTCATGTGGTTAAAATTCCATCCACGTAAGCAAATTATCCGCTACTGCTTTATTTACAGAAGCCCCAAAATGGACAGCAATTCGACCTTTAACGAGTTCGATGCAGTGTCTGACTCCATACAAAGAATTGTATCCCTGTATCCTCATACTAAAATCGTTATTTCGGGCGATTTCAATATGCACAATTCTGAGTGGCTTCGACATTCTGGACAGACAACACCCGAAGGACGGTGTGTTGGGATCTTCGCTGCGGAAAATAACCTAACCCAGCTTGTAAATGAGCCCACGCGAATACCAGACATTGATAGTCATACCGCCAACACCTGGACTTGTTTTTAACTTCTCACCCTGAGACTAGAGGGCAAAGCACTTCAACAGTGTACTTCCCTCTAGTCTCGTCGGACCACTGTGTTATATCAGCTAATTTCTCGTATACCGACCACATAGTTAGAGAAAAGATTCCTAAAAGAACCGGATGGCAATACGAGAAAACCAATTCTAGAGAACTTTACAGCTTCTTTAGGAATTTTAACTGGTCGTTATATTTCCTCGATAACGACGTGGATGCCGCTGCTGATATGATTACAGACACCATTCTCTTTGGAATGAGATTCTTCATTCCTCATCGGATGAAGAGTATCAAACTAAAAGAAAAGGCATGGTACGACTCGAGCTGTAAAGAGGCTGTAAGGGTTAGAGAAATGTTTTTTTTTTTTTTGGTCCTTCAAGACCAACCCAACAGAGGAAAACCGAAAAAAGTTTAAATGAGCCAGGAATGACTGCAACGTCTTTCTTAAGCGTGTGAAATTTCAATACGACCAAATGTTGAGGCAAAAAATACTACAATGTCCCAAAGGTAGTAAAAGCAGCCTCATCCTCCATCCCAATGCTCATCTACAATGGCATTCTAGCTGTCACCTCTTTAGACAAAGCCAATCTGCTAGCTGCACACTTTGTTGCCAGCTCAACACTTCCAGACTGTGCTTTATCTCCGCCTATACTTGAGTGCGTCGAATCTTCAATGGGACGAATCCCCTTTCGCACTCGTGTAGTATCAAGAGTACTTAAAGATCTAAACATACATAAATCTGCAGGACCAGCTGGTATATTTCCCCTTCATCTGAAGAGGTGTACTTCCACGCTGGCAAAACCACTGAGTAATCTTTTTCATCAATCCTACTCTTTAGGACTCTTTCCGAGAAGATGGAAAACAGCATTTCTCCAGCCCGTCCGTAAAAAAAGCCGAATTTTCTTCTCTCCTCCTACAGATCCAACGGAATAAATCGGAAGCTCAAGAAATATATCGAAACACGAAAACTTCTCAATGACCGGCAATACGATTTTCGTAGCAACAGATCCACTGGTGATTTGATGGCATGTCTCACCGAAAAGTGGAACCAAAGTGTACATCAATCTGGCGAAAGAAAGATAGTGCATTTGTGATCGACGACTCTCTTCTTCAATGGATTAGAAAATACCTTTCGGAAAGTTAAATGCAAGTTGTCTTGGATGGTCTCAATTCTGATATTCACAAAATAAATGCTGGTGTGCCCCAGGGCTCCGTTCTGTCTCCGACACTCTTTTTAATTCTTACCAATGATCTCTTGTCTGCCACTTCTAATCTAATATATTCCTTTGCTGACGACAGTACTCTCTGCTTTTCATATTCGTTTCCGGTCTCACGTCCTTGCTCTTCGGATGTAGAACGGGAACGGCAGCTTATGTTAAGCTCATTAAATTCCGATATTAGTAGCATAACCAATTGGGGAACTATCAACAGAGTCGAATTTAATGCTTCGAAAACACAATGCTGTCTGCTGTCATTAAAGCGAAATTTAAACACCCAGCCATTATCCATTAATAGCACTTGCATAGTCGAAACTGAAAAGCTTTCCATCTTCAGTATGTGTGTCAATGACAACTTACGTTGGAATGACCACATATTCGATGTCACCAAAAATGCTGCGAAATGTCTAGGTTTCCTCAAGCGATGTAGAAACTATTTCACCCCCTCTGACTTGGCTTCAATATATAAGTCGTTTATCCGCCCAAATCTGGAGTACAACGCCCCCATCTGGATGGGTGCCCCTAAGACCTCTTTGTACCTGCTAGATAGGATCCAAAATCTTGCGTTACAACTCATAGGTGATTCCAGTATTACACAATCATTCGACACCCTGGAACACCGGCGTAATGTCTCTTGTATCACCTCATTGTATCGCTATTTTCATCACCAATGCTCCACTGAAATTGCCATTAGCATTCCGCCCCTTCATGTGTTTAACCGTAACACCCGTCTGACTATGAATGCTCATCAGTCCATCAGCCCATTATCGGACGTACTCTGAAATATCGTGATTCTTTCTTAAGCCGTACAACTCGCTTATGGAAGCGCTGTCGAGATCTTTATTTCCTAGCCAGTATAACTTGCAAACATTTAAAACCAACGCACATCGGTATCTCTCTTTTTTCCCTCCTAACTTCCTTTCACCCGCGCTATGTGCAAACATCTTAAGGGTACACAAATCACAAAAACAAAAACGGAAGTCGGATTTTTTAACCGACCTAAGGTAAAGGCAATATTCCAAATCGACCTAGAACCATGTTACTCATCCCTTCAGAAATTGTTGACCCAAAAACATTCCAGGGCTCATTACAGTATACTCGTATAAGCTGGAAGATATTTAAAGTTAAAAAACCAAACGCATTTGAAAGTTGGTATATCTATCGATTAACTCGGAATACTTGAACTCTGTAGCAACAATGTGGTAGAGAAAGACGCGAGGTTATCTTGCTGTGAGCCGATATCAAAGGTACCCCGTGTATGAAGTCCCAATATCTGATCTAGATGATGGCAACAGGATTATGGTAGAGTGGGTCAGCGATCATGCTCTGACCGATATAAATTAATATTCACCACTAAAAGCGCTCCATTGTAAATAGAGAGCTGTGTACTACACTCCTCTTGAAGAGAAATGGATAAATAATCTTTGCTCCAGTTGTTTGTTCCGTCTTTCCTATTAAAGCACTCCCGAATCCGAGTGAGATGGTTGGATGCTGTAGGAATGGGGTATCATCCGCGCGATGTTCAATACTGTAACTGTTACCACACATCAATTGTACTTATTTTACCTGCAAGTGGTAGCCATCGGGCACTGGTTGTTGTCCATCCGGACTCGACTTGCTAAACTTATAAACAAGAGGCAAAGACATTTATGGAGTTCAGGCTGATGGGCCAACGGCAGCGCTCACATTCCCGAAGTGAGTTATTGATATCGGTACACCCGTCCACCGGAACTGGCCCTCCGAGTTGGGGATTGTGCCGTCAGGCTAATTTCCCTACAACAGCTAGTTATGAGAGAGACACCAGCCTCGGATGCCACGACCCTGAGCGTTTACGGACTACAAATTGAAAGTGAGCACGTCGAATGTACGTACACTGCACACCCCAGGTGCTACTTGAATTTGTCCTCATTCAGTACAGAGCAGATATCATCGCGATACAGGAGATATGATGGATAGGATAAAATATGGAAGAACTGAAAAATTGGGACATTTATTACAGCTGCTACAAAAGACTGCACATGTTAGGATGCAGATTGGTCTTCGGGGATCGGCTACGCTCAATGGATATGCGTTCACCTGGCTGTGAGCCGCATCAAGACATTATTCCAAAACATCAGCCTAATATGTACATACGCCCCTACCCTTGAAGCCGAAGACCCTATCAAGCAGGAGTTCTATAACCTCCTTGACGGAGCCTACGGAGCCTGCCCGGAGTATGATGTCAAAATTGTTATCGGGGATTCTCCTCGGCAGACAACGACTTCGCCTAATCGATCTTACAGCAGACTGTAATACAGTGATAACTAACACTGTTTTTAAGTAATGTTTTTTTGTGTTTGTGTTTTTGGAAGGTAAAAAGGCTGTATATGTCAAATGTTTCATTTTACAATTTATTAGTAAAAGTATGAAACGAAATGTAATTTTACCAAACGACTTCTCTGGTTGACGGTCCAATTAGAAGACCACAATTTACATTTTTCATCGTTTTGAAGCGGTATAAATTAAAATTTAGTACACACATAAATAAAAGTGAGAGCAAAGTGAGAGCAAAGAAATAAAATATGTGAATAGGATACATTATATACGTTTGGTTTTTTTGTGCGCTAAGTACTGAACATTCAGCCCCCCTGAAAGACTCCGGTCTTTCAGTAATAAGCAAAGGGGCAATCTTCATAACCGGTCGAACATAACTGCCGTGTTGGGTTTTCACTGTAACAACTCGACATCTGCCATCTTTCCCAAGGTGAGTGTTGGTGATTCGTCCAAGAACCCATTTTGAAGGCGGTAGATTGGGTTCGTGAATGAGTACTATATCATCTATTTTCAGATTCTGATGCTGTTTTTGACATTTAGGATGATTCTGCAACGAAATATTCGCAGTGCCAACACTTCCAAGAACCTTGCATTAAACTCTGTAAAAGAGACCAGTTAGTGTGAATTGAAAAGGATGAATTTGTAAAATCAAGTGTTGAAACTGCACAGTAAGATTCTCCAATCATGTTAGTGAGTGAGATGGAGTTAGTGCAGTTGGTTCACATGTTTGCCACATAGACCTTGAGTTGAGCACTCTATTTTGGAAAGAAGAGTATACACCTCTTCGTACGCGAATCTGTTCTCACCGATGACTCGTTTCAAGTGTATTTTAATGGATTTTATACCCGCCTCCCAGAGGCCACCAAAATATGGCGCTGCACGTGGTATAAATTTCCATTCAATTTTGTCTTAGATAAATGGTTAATGATGATGTTGTGATGTCGTTGTTTGCAAAGAAGATCATACATTTCGCCGAGTAGCCTTTTAGCACCGTTGAAATTTGTTGCGTTATCGTAGGGGTGGCCGTGGTGTAGTGGTACTAGCAATCGCTTCTCACTCGGAGGGTCAAGGTTCGAATCCTACCCATGATAAGTTTTTCAAATTTTCCATTTGTGTAGTTGGAACTCGGTCAGAAAAATTCTCCGTGCGAAGGCATAACACTGACACGTAGATTTGGCTGTTGTAGAGTCTCAAGAACAAAAAAACAAAGTGTGAATTATAACCTTCGAATCACTCTCTCTTGGAGAGTTAATATCGAAACCAAATACACCTGAGTTTCAAGCCACTACAAAAACAATTTTCCTTTCTCCTCCTTCTACCTTTCCGCCCGCGCCCTGGCAACAGTAAAAGGGTAACCCCTTAGGCACGCGTAAATTATGAAAAAAAGACCATATCTCCGATGGCTTTCCACGACGCGACACGAATCCATCTAATGCCATGAGAAACGCTTCTGTTGATAGATCGCCTACCAACTCTATGTGGACACCTTTCGTTATGAAACAAACGAAGAGAGCGATGTATGCCTTCACAAATCTTGGGTTTCGTCCCTTGGCTAGTCCTTGGCAGCATAATCACACCCAACCTTACTGAAGGGGCGAGAAAATCAAACTTTTTCTTTGGGAAGATTTACCATCAATGAGTCTGGAATGAGTCCGACGCTGCCGAAAGCACACGACACAATCATGAACTATTTTGCGAGCGAGATTTCTGCACCCGAGTATGTAAAAATTCTCTTTTATTAACGCCATCATTAACGTAACACCGGCATGCAAGTAATGTTTATGTATATAAGTTATAATAAGTTTAGTGATAAGATGAGATTTGCATAGAATAATTGGATGTTTCTCACCGTAGGAAAGCTCCGATTATTCTAAACGTCCACCGATCCGAAGCACGTCCATTTAATCAAGAAACGGAAAATAACGAACACTGAGCACTTTTGATAAGATGAGTTTTTGCATTTTCGATTTCACGAATGGGTAAAGATTGTTTATTACAAGTGTTTGAAATGCGACAGTTTGACAAAAACCGAAGAACAAATGCTACGACACGCACAGACTTCATCCAATTTGAAGAATTGGGAATTATATTATCAAAAATGTTAGTTGAATTTACATTAGATAACATACGAGTATCTGAAATTTGGTTGTTTTACGTTCCTCCAATTGATCAACAGGAATGTCTTTAATGCAGTATTGTGATACTGGCCAATTGCTAGAATCAGTACTGAGCCACAACGGACCATTCCAACACTAATTAGTGGAAACGAGAAGAGATGGTGAAATTCCACGCGTCGTAATATCTGCGGTATTGGATCCAGAGCGAACATGATTCCAGGACTTGAGAGGAATTGACGACAATATTTCGGAAGTTCGATTTGCAAAGAATACAGACCATCTCTTTGGGGGCGAGGATCACCAATGTAACACGATTGATGAATTGTCATATGTTACTGTTAATAACCGAAGATGCTGCACTGGCTCCTCTGGTGTTTGACGCCATACGATTCGCTGGAAATTTATGTGTTTTGGTGAGATCCATATTTGATCTATGATCCACATTTTTTCTATATCTCCTGAAATAGTATATCGATGACGACGAGATCGTAGACATATGGAAAAAATATCTCGATGAATCGTCGGACCAACGAGAAGTTCTTCATTAAGTGAAGAAGAATTGCTGTGATATTTTGCGGATCCATCGAATACTATTCTTACCTTGGTTGACGTAGATTCATTTTTAAAAACCACATAATGGGACAAGTTTTAGGTCAGGGTTAGAGAGAAATTTCCGTTCTAGGGATTTGAGACGATTGAGAGCAATGCTAAGTGAATCTCGAAAGTTGAGATTAGAATTTTGTTTAAATGGTAGCTCTACCATGTATCTACCATCTATATGACGACTAAATGTGGATGCAAAGTGTTCCTCAGCGCGTTGTTCTTCCACCGAAATGAAGGGTTCAGTGTGAACTCCCTCCAAACGCCAAAATCGTTCCAAATCAAATTCTTAAGAATGATCTAATTAATGTTACGTGTTGCATACTACCTGCTATTACCCATCCGAAAATCGTTGGTATAGAACATGGAACGCCATGTGTTGATGGTGTCGCAGGTCTGCTTATAATATTGAAGACCTTATCTGCCATCTGCCCCAATTAAAACGTCGATTGGACCTGGTTCGGCAAAGTTGGGATCGGTCAGTTCCAGCGAAAGGAGGGTCTTAAATTTGATACGGACAAAGTGTTGCGTGCAAATCACGCCCCAAAAATCCTCCACTCCCTTTTCCATCTGTTGTCTGTTGACCTCTTCATTTACCCCCCCCCCCGCCCTTTCTTGTGCTGTCCCTTCTTTTCTTTCTTCCGTCATACTCTGGATGCCACGGCACAGGTGGGATTCACTGGATCCTCTGAATTCAGTTCCCTCCCCCGGCCTACCGCTCCAGAGATGACCATATAGGTACCCCTGATAGAGCCAGGCGGACGGCCTGGATACTCTAGCGGACGGACGGTCCGCCCCCTGATGCCCCGAGAGGTCAACACCATCAACAGTGGCCGCGAGCCCACCCTATCCGACATTGTTTGCCCCACTACATTACAAATTTGTATAACCCCCTACCCACACCAAAAGTTAAAAATTGTAAAGGAAAGCCCACAATTCCCCGCGGTCGTTCTACTGCTCCATATGTCTGCAAGGCTTACTGACTCCCCATTGGACCCCTAATAAGCTAAGTTTTCCTCCCTATCCGGCGGTCCCAATGGAAGCTCTTAACGATAGCTTCGCTTCGGTTTCGGGTCAGAGGGCTGGCTTCGAACCAAAGCAATCACTTGGACGACAAAACAAACAGAACGAACAAACACGACCTACAAACATAGAACATCGACGTGTGTGATTGGCTGGGGATTCGTGAGAAGCTGTTGGAGCTCTGGATGTGATTCCCTTTGCTCTAACAGCTGAATTGACGGAACCCCATGTGTGTGTGTGTGTGTGTGGGTGTGGACGAATGGCGGCGATAGCCAAAAAGCGCGGTAAGCTCATTCGATAGCTTATCGTCTTGTTGGCCAGAGCCTCAAAAAAAAAAGAAGAAAAATAAAGAAAAAAAAACAAACGAAGACAAAAAAACCAACGACAAAGAGAAGAAAAAAAAAACGAAAACGAAAACGATAAAAATAACAAGAACAAGAACAGGGACAACAAAATTTAAACAACCGAGGACGAGAAACACACCAAAGGACAAAGGAAAGGAAATTACAACACACAACGGACACGACCGGACAAAAGTCGGTGATTGTGGCGGAGACGGCTTACCCTCCTCCACCAGCAGAGACCCCGCTAGAGAGCGACCCCGCATAGGCAGGAAACCCATTAGACAGCTAAGTACCCTTTTTAAATAACACATATTTGTGCAGTAAACCCGCGTCCTTTAAGCCTTCTTACCGTTTTCCGTTGAAACCGTTCGTAAGACGGTTAGATTTATTTAATTGCGCGACCCGCTAGTTTTACCGATACGACAACGCGGAACTGTGGGCCTTCCATTAGCCGACCCATTCACTTGAAATTAATTTAAATTTTTTTAAACAAAAAAATCGGTTTGATAAAAATTCGGCATACCCTGTAATCTCAAAAGAAACAAAAAAGATCAAATATAAGTATAAATTCCCCATCAGGGAAAAGATAAGTCGTGTGTTTTTTTATCTGTTTTCCCAATTTATAAAAATTGGGTGGCGCCTACCTGTTGTGTTGTTTGCGACTTTTGTGTTGATCGATCATCCCGAACCCCCCCCCCCCCCCCCCCCCCCCCCCTGCTGAGCAGCCGGTGTGTGCAGCTAACCCACAGCTGCTTGTTGCAATTCCGGTTTTAGCGATTCCCTCTTGGGCTGCACATTCGCTTTTGTGTAGTCCTTTCCATTCGCTTATCAACCACCATCTGTGTGGTTGCGGTTCGTTCCACTGTATCGTTTTATTGTTTGTTTTTTTGCCGGCAGCCCGGCATTTGTCAATTTAAATAAATTAAATTTTTTTTTCCCCGGGTTTTGCAACAAAAGACATAAGTAAGGAAGTCAGCTTTTTAACAACATGACAACCGATTTCAGAATGCAGCGAACACAAGTTTAGCGTTACCAAATCATTAGTAACACCTGCAGAAGTGGATTCGATTCCTATCACAGGTAACCGAGAAAGTTTTCGATATAATACCAGACGCTGAACTGCTCGTTCGGTTATAAAGGAGACTTGGGATCCTGTATCTAAGAGTACACGAATTGTTTGATACAATCCCTGTTTATCTCGAGCCTTTACCAGAGCAGTTGGCAATAGAGTGGAAGCACGATGATTAGACTCGGGCGAATGGTTGTTTATAACCGGAGGAATTGTAGAGCAATGGGGCGATGACAATTGCGACGATTGGCATTGCTTCGATAGAGTTGAATTCGAGAAATGCGATTGAGATTGATTTAGATTAACGCACGACGTGGATTGGAGTTAAGTTTGAAGAGTAGGATGTACAAGCGAGTGGTGTCTAGAATTGCAAATTCTACAACGATAGATTCAACGACATTTATTTGATGTGTGACCATGCCGAAGACAGTTGAAACAAAGTGATTTGTCCTTGGCCAAATCACGTAGTGCGCCGACACTCAGAGCATTAAAAGCTTTGCAGTACGGAAGCAAATGATCTTGTTTGCATTTTGGACATGCTGTTTTGGTTTCGTGTACGAGTGCGCGGATAGTATTTTGGTTTTTATTTGATGTCTTAGCAGAACGGTTCATTGCATAAGTTGATTCAAGACAACTGCAACGAACCTGTAAAAAATTCAAGGAATTCATTGATAGTACAGTCATCACGAGAGCCGGCGATTTATGCCCATGCAAGTTTTGTCTCGTCGTCTGATTTTTGGAGCAGAATTTAGATCAACCAGGGATCTTTTGAATTTGCTCTTAATGGTTTTACGAGGGGCGTTCAATATATTCTCAGTATCGATATGAAGGAAAATGCGAATTCAATTTAAATTGTTTTTATTTTTCAATATAATCTCCCCTAACATCAATGCATTTGTTACATGTTGAGATAAACTTTTTTAAACCCTCAAAAAAATAAATTTCCTCTTTCTCTGCAAAATACCCATTTATTGCCGACTTGAGTTCTTCATCATCCGAAAATCTTTTTCCACGAAGACATTTTTTCAAATCCGGAAACAGGAAATAATCACTAGGGGCAAGGTCTGGACTATAGGGTGGGTGTTGGATTTCTTCGAAACCACAATTTCGCGCAGCAGCCTTGGAAACTCGCGCCGTGTGAACAGGAGCGTTGTCATGAAGAAGCAACACACCCGCTGCGAGTTTACCCCGTCTTTTCTTTTTAATTTCCTCCCGCAAATTATGCAAAGTGGAAGCGTAGGATGTGGCGTTGATGGTTTCACCTTTTTTTTTGTACTCAATGAGCAAGATTCCCTTTGAGTCCCAAAAAACTGTGGCCATGAGCTTCCCGGCAGACGGAGTGACTTTGAACTTCTTCGGGGGGTCTGTTCCTTTTTTATGCCACTGCATGGACTCTTGTTTGCTTTCAGGGTGATAGTGGTGGACCCATGTTTCGTCCCCAGTAACAATTCGATCCATAACACCGTCCGCGTTCTCACTACACATCTCCAAAAGCTCTCTACAGCATGCGATTCTCACTTTTTTCTGAGGCGCTGTGAGCATTCGTGGCACCCACCTTGCACTGACCTTTGAAAGGTTAAGATGGTCATGAAGAATGGTGTGAATGGTACCAATTGAAAGCTTGGTGATCTCTGCCATCATTTTCACCTTTATTCGGGCATCCTCAAGAACAAGTTTTTCGACTTCTTTATGCTTTCTCCCGTACAAGCAGTAGCCGGGGCGCCGGGGCGGGGGTCGTCTTCAATGCTATCTCTGCCTCTCTTGAACTCAGTTGACCACTTTTGCACAGTTGATAATGAAGGTGCGGAACCCTGGTAAACAGCCACCATCTCTTTATCAATAGTTTTTTGACTTTTTCCTTGCTTAGTGAGAAATTTAATTACAACGCGATGCTCAATTTTCACCATCATCGTCTCAGTTGCCATTATGATTCTGTTTAACTAGAGATAAAACGCAAATTAATAATCACATTTATATGAAATTTTACATGAATGCACTAAAATAATAGTATTACTTGATAAATAAGTCAATTTATACATACAACCACAGCTTCACCCCGATACCGGGAATATGTTGAACGCCCCTCGTATGTACTCGTACATACCATATGTATGTTTTTGTGTGAAAAAGTCAAAGTAGCTATGCAAATGTTTAAGTTTTAACATGCACAAAATATATATCTAGAAGAGACTGTACATCATTATTTGTAATCACCCGTGAAGATTTTCAACGCTAGGTGCACATTCATACATAAGATGATAATCTTTTGATTTCAATGATTAAATTCAATATCACTGATCACAGAATTATTCCCGATAATCGAAGGACCATAATGTTTTTAAGTACTGTTTTTGTGTGTTTGTGTTTTTGGAAGGTAAAAAATGTCAAATGTTTCATTTTACAATTTATTAGTAAAAGTATGAAACGAAATGTAATTTTACCAAACGACTGCACTGGTTGACGGTCCAATTAGAAGACCACAATTTACATTTTTCATCGTTTTGAAGCTGTATAAACTAAAATTTAGTACACACATAAATAAAAGTGAGAGCAAAGTGAGAGCAAACAAATAAAATATGTGAATACGATACATTATATACGTTTGTTTTTTTGGTGCGCTAAGTACTGAACAACTAGCTTTCAAAGACTACGAATCCATGCAGCACATCCACTTTCATCGATGTGATCGAATCGATGAACAGCCAACCAAATCGACCATATGTTGATAAATGCAATGCACGCATCAGACATTCTGAATGTCCAAACATTCATAGGGGCAAACGTCGACTCTGACCACTTTCTTATTGCAACTAAATTCAGAGATCACCAGAAAAAGAAATTCAAAATTATAAGCCTCAACGCGACTGTAGTAGTCCTCTGGTTAGAAGAGAACCCACATCCAGTCAAAGACGAAGGCAGAATAGAAGAGTTTGGCTCGGCTTTAAAAAGAACAACAAGGCCGCCGGGTTTGAAGGTCTATCAGTGGAGCTTTTCAAACATGGAGGTGATGTATTGATAGGGTGCATGCACCAAATTATCAACCAGGTACGGTCATGTCTGATGACTAGTCTATCAGCTGTATATGTCCCATCTTCAATTTTAATTTAATTTTGGTGGGGGCGAATGCCCCCATTTACTGGGCTTAATACAAGCTATAACTTAAAAAATAAACTTAAACTAAAACTTAAAACTAAGGTTGGTTGGAGTGGTGAAGGAGAACAGATTTGAGGTAGGAAGTGGTGCGGTGAAAGTCAAAGACGGTAGGGTTTGAGTTGATTTAACGTAGCATACGGGAGATTGGTTCGTTCGCGCCATAGGAGGTGTGGTGGGTTGGTAGATAGAAGAGTCGAGGGGTACGTAGATTACGAGGGTTAGTGTTGAGGAAAATGGAGTTGTGAAGGGACGCGCATTCAACGTGACCTGAAAGGAGTCGATGAATGCAGAGAAAGTCTGCTGCATCTCTGCGATCTTCGATCTCGATCTCGACCATATTTGACTGGCGTACTCTAGGAGGGGGCGAACAAAGGTAATATAGAGGGACCTGGTCACGTATGGGTTGGTGAATTCTTTGGACCACCGTTTTACAAAACCTAGTGCAGAGTTGGCTTTGAGGATTGTCTCATCCATATGTAAACGGAAGTTGAGCTCGCTGTCACACAAAATGCCGAGGTCGCGAAGAGACTGTACGGAGGAGATAGGTTGGTTATGGAGAAGATAGAGTCGGGGAGGAGATTGGTTCCGCTTATGTGAGAAGGTGATGGATTGGCCTTTGGCGATGTTAAGTTCCAAAGAATTTTTGAGGCACCAGATCGAGAAACTATCAAGATCTTGTTGAAGGAGGAAAGAGTCATGGGGAGAGGAAATGGTTTTGAAAAATTTGGTATCGTCGGCGTAAAGGGAGACAGACGAGTGTTTGATGATCATATCGAGATCATTTATGGTTAATATAAAAAGAAGGGGACCAAGATGGCTGCCTTGTGGAACTCCAGAGGTGGCCAAAAATGGAGCGGACTGGGCTGACCTAAAACGAACACTGTAAAAACGGTTTTCGAGGTAAGAGGATATCCATTTTAACAATATGGGTTCAAAGCCGAGGGCAGACAATTTAAAGATAATTAACCGATGAGAGATTTTATCGAAGGCTTTGCTAAAATCGGTTGCAACTACATCGACTTCATTGCCATTCTCTAGGGCAGAGAGGGCAAAGGATACGAATTCAACGAGATTTGTGGTGGTTGACCTACCCTTTAAGAAGCCATGTTGTCTAGGGGAAATAAGTGATTTGCATTGGAAGCTTAGAGCTTCATACAAAATACTTTCGAAGAGTTTGGGTATATGGGAGAGTTTAGCGATGGGACGATAGTTGGTTATTTCATTCTTTGATCCTTTCTTGTGGATCGGGGTTATGAAGGAGGTTTTCCAAACCTGAGGAAATTCTTCTTGTGAAAGGGATAGACGGAAGAGATTAGAAAGGGCAAGGGAAAGAGAGGAAGAACATTTTTTAAGAAATATGGCAGTTAGGCCATAAAGGGCGATACACTGTTTTGTAAGAACAATCAAAGCATATATCCACTAAATGTGGCATATAAAATCCTATCCTGTGTACTGTGTGAACGTCTCGATTCTTTCTGCAACACACTAATCGGCACGTACCAGTGTGCCAGTTGATTTTTACCTTCCTTCCTAAATATGTATATTTGTATACATTCATCTTTTGGGGAAAAAGGCTATTGAACCATTGCAATTCTGCCCATTTTATCGAAAGCCCAGCTCAGCTATCATGCAAAAAGGAGTTGCAAAACTATACTATTACTATTATCGAAGGATTGGTAAAGGCCTGGATGTCAAATATCCTATTCTCTTAACAACTTTTAGACTTCTCCAAAAGTTAACCTTAGGGTTCCATAGGGTTCCATTTTAGGGCCGATATTGTTCACATTTCATGTGAGTAAAGCTCCTTAACAAATAAAATAGCCAAATATTTTCAGACGTACTCGTATATACATAAAGACAATTATCCTTGGTCATGCAACAGTGGTTGATTAACATTGTTCTTTTCGTAATACAGCGAAGTCAAAAACTCTTTTAACACGGTTTAGGACCGTCTATCAGCCAATGTTGTTATGCCGACACTCTGGGATGCACGCAGATTAATCCACATCGACTAGCATCGAAAGGAAAAAAAAAACAATCAACGGGAGACATTATGCCAACTTATTGGACTGATTCAACGACGATTTGAAGGAAAAATGACAAGAAAGTGCTCTTCCATTAGTTTTCATGCGGTTAAGACTTGCCCCCTACTCTGGCATATTTTCTGCATTTAGCCCCAATGACTACTTCCTGCTTCCAAACCTGAAGAAATGGCTTGGCGGAAAGATATTTGGTTCCAACGCTGAAATCATCACGACAATTTTAAGGACCTCGACAAATCTCATTTTTTGGGCGGGATTAACAAATTGTAGAAACGTTGGGCGATGTATTGTATATTGGGCTCAAAGGAGACAGTATTGGGAAATGAAGTGTTTTTTTTACTCAAGAAACCATCTCTATTGTTAGCTCGGAAATTGAATATAATTTACGAGTATGAGAGCCATTTATCAAGTTAAAGGGCGTTAGCTTCAGCAACCTTATCGAACACAGATCACTAATCCTTTTGAACTGAATGGACGCCATACCAGCAGACATAGGTGTCTAATTAAAGTACTTCTGCAGAAGCTATAGAGACGAAGAGGAGAAAGAAACCAGTACTTACTTATTAGGTATGCACATGTCCTGTACTCCTGTGCTGCCAACTTAGGAAGCATAAACCAAGGTGAGAATTTTCCATTACCTGATTGAACTGTGAAGGATTGCTTCCTTCAGCGTAAGTATGCACATTTATTACGCAGTTGCGGGAATGAAAATGAGAAGGAAACTCCCTCTCATTTCCTCTGTAAGTCCCTGACGCTAGCAAGAGCCACACTACGTTCACTAAACCAACCAACTCCACAGGCTGGATCTAGGCACCGACTGTCTCACATCCTCAACAACACATATCATCAACCAGATCACACGATTCGTGGTAACAAAAAGGCTTTTTCTACTGCTACTTGGCTTCATGGTGAACCGCCACCTCTTCCAACCTACCATGCACATTTATTAAGATTTCATATACCAACATCCACCCCACCACATATTATGGAAACAAAGCTCATCAGAACCATCAAAATCTATCCCGAACCAATAGAGGCAACTTGATTTTTATTTATCAAATTGATTTGTGATTCTAATCATTCTTACAGCTAGAAGACATACTTATGAGTATATACGAGCAGAACTAATACACTTTCTATTGACTCAGGTCAAACCTCAGATTACAAATTGATTTTTTTCGATGTTTTCCTGTTCTTTCTATTGTAGTGGAAACACAAAAGCCTTTTTAGGGATTTTATATCCTACGTACGGGCAATCTATATCTTCTAGATATATGTAGGTAACTTTTGGGCCCCCAGTGCTATTTACGGAATCCAACGTCTAATCCAATATCCCACTTTGTTCACTCCAGAGTTGTATTCAAACCATGGGGATGCGAATGTATTACTTAATGAAATTGAAAAACACAATCTAGCAAACAACACTTTTACAACACTCCTTCTGGCAGAGTGTACTTGAATAACATTCTAAATCTACCGAGAAAAAAAAGCAGAGGAACAAGGAAATACCAACCAGAAGCGATCGTAACTTTTTCTAGGTCAAATAAAAAAAGCCCCAGGGAATAACTTCATTTCAGAGGCAACAACCATTCCAAGCATACCGAGCAAGAATTCGCAACTATAGACGTATACATGCGAGTATATGACACCCCCTAACACTCAATGAAGGTTTTGGCTACATCCAAACAGTACCAACTTGGTGGGTGGCGATGTAAGTATCAGGATATTCCCAATTCAGCTCCAACCAACAACGGGAGCTGGGAACAAAAAAAAAAAATATAAACCACAGCAGTGTTAGGATTTATTGTTATTGATCCCATGAGTTTTCCAACGATAGTGGTTCTCCTCGTAAACACATCACCCAGTGGAAGGCAGTTAACTGCCGCCCATTTTTTCGTGGTCCCTTCTTCCTTTTTATTTTTTTTTGTGTTACATCCTCCGGTACTCACGAAAGTCAAAGTTGCCTTATTTATTGAGATTGAAAGCTATACATCTTCTTCTTCTTCGTCAGTTGAAAAATGGTAAAACACTGGCACTCGAACTTACACACGAACTCATATCCTATGGTACACAGGAAGAGGCAGGAAGAAATTCCCGAACGTGCCCATTTTGACATTGGTTGTATATTTCACTTCTTTTTTTTCACGGTCCAGCTAGACATCGGAAAAGTTGCCATCCTTACGACTGATGTCTTCATTATTCTGACGATAATTGACACATCAAGACAAACTGGAGATTTTCGATAATTCCTTTTCCACTGGTCCGTGGACAAACTTTTTTTTGTTTCCTAATGTTGTCCATGATTGACGTGTTTTCGCAAAAGTTTGCCAACATCACTTAGGAACTGGTCTTCCAAAATTATGTCAAATATTCACACGTACGGGACTGATAACATCAGCTCCATTCTCAACTGCCCCTGCTTTGTTTATTCGTATTCTGCGAATGGCACAGTACAAATCTAGCAGTTGACATGAAGTTTTCGACGAAAAGCAAACATAAAATAATAAATTAATTTCGGTTGTTAAATTTAATCAACAGAAACTAAATGAAGACAGCAGATAAATTACTTATTCTGGTCACGAATTGAAACAGAAAGTGTTCTGTGTTTTTAGGTGTTTGAGCAGGTACTTAGACGGGGCCTCATTGTCAACTTAATTTATGAACAAATTTGAAAATGTAACAACGTGTTGGCTTCATTGAATACGTAAATTTTCAAATCGTAAATATTATTCAAAAAACTTCTACAGCTGTAGGCAGATGCTGATGACTTGCAAATAGCCGAAAAAACAAGAGTGGTACGACGCACTTTTCGAAAGAAAAAACAAGAATTGGGTGCTCAATCCATGCGGCATCTACGTAGCGGTAGGCTAGGTTAGGTTAGGTAAGAGTGGCTGGTGGAAATACCAACCCAGTTAGTCCTATTGGCCCATTGTGATGCCACGTGGATGTATGATCCTCTTACTAATGGAACCAGATTGAGCTTATGATAAAGCGTAGGAGACTATTAACGTCTATGTTTTCTAGGTCGTTTAGGTCGTTGTGGAAGAAAGCTCCTAGATGAAGCTTTCTTTTCTGGGAGAGAGCTGGACATGTACAAATTAGGTGGAGGATTCCTCCTCTTCCTCGTCCATGCAGCTTCTACAGAAATCATTTGTAAAAGCGCCAAGCCTTCTTGCGTGCTTGCCTATGAGGCAGTGTCCAGTGATGACACCTATGATGGCGCTGAGATATTTCCTATTTAAAAAGATCAGACACTTAGAGCGATTCAGATCCAGCTTTGGCCAGATCTGTTTAGTCGCTGGACATGTTGGCCCAGCAGTCCACATAAGGTCTGTTCTTTTATTGGCATCCAGCTTTAATGTCAGTTTGCACGTAGTGATTGGTATACTTCTACTTCCTTTTTCCGGTAGAATAGGTAGAGTGGTTCCAATTTTGGCGAGTTCCTTGGAATGTCTCTATGGCCCGGCATCCAACAAAGGTGAATGTTGAACTGCTCTGCCATCTCCATGAGAGATGATCGGCATTCAAGGGCGGTTTTAGAATATAATGAGGCCGAGTCCAGGGACTTGATGGCCGCCTGACTATCCGAAAATATGCGGATATATTTTGCAGATATCACGATATTCTTCGCCAAAATTTCCGCCTGGAACACGCTACAGTGATTTGGAAGACGGAGAGAGAGGCTTAGATTTAGCTTATCTGAGAAAACACCGCCACCAACTCCGCTATCGGTTTTAGATCCATCTGTGTAGAGATGGATTGACTTATCCTCCATGAAAGCATCTCCCTCCCAGAATGATCTAGAGTGGAAGCTTACATGGAAGTTTTTGTCAAGCCAAAGTTCAGGTATGGTGTAATCGATGTTCTCTGTGAGGATTCCTAAGGTGTTAAGAATGTTGGCGTGGCCAAATGAATTATTTGTCCACTATTGAGTTGTTTTAAGGCAAATAGCTGCAGTCGCAGCTACTTGGTTGCTGAAAATATCTAGGGGTGTCAAGTGAAACAGAATATCCAATGCCGCAGAGGGGGTAGACTGCAAGGCTCCGCTTGTGCATAGACATGCTGTTCTTTAGACTTTGCTTAGTTTAATGCGGTTGACTGCATTTTCCAAGGCCGTCCACCAGACAACTACCCCGTAAGTAAGTACCGGTCTTATGACCGAGATGTATAGCCAGTTGGTTGTGCGAGGTTGAAGCCCCCATTTGTTCCCAATGGCTTTTTTGCAAGAGAATAAAGCTATTGTAGCTTTATTGACTCTTTCTTGAATGTTGGGTTTCCAGTTTAGTTTCGTGTCAAAAATGAGACACCGCCTTGTGGCGTACCTCTGCTGACACATGTTTTAGCAGAAGTCTCACCCAATTTGGAGTTGATTACCCTAGTTTTTGGCATGAGACTTATCAATTCCGCAAGTGAGTCGTCTACCTGCAGAGTTGACAGAGCAGTCGTGATTGCGGATATGTTGACGTTGTTAAAGGCGCCCTCTATGTCTAGGAAAGCAACCATTGTGTACTCTTTTTATTGTAGGGATCGTTCGATGTGGCTAGTCAGAGAGTGCAAACCCGTTTTCACCGACTTTCCTTTACAGTAGGCATGTTGAGCCGTTTCCAGAAGTCTTGGATCACCTTTAGCTCGAATATGGATATCAATCAGTCGTTCTAGAGTTTTTAGAAGGAAGGATGATAGACTTATAGGTCTGAGGGCCTTTGGGACAGCAGGAGAATATTTTCCGGCTTTGGGAATGAATGCTACATTGACTTCTCTCCATAACAGTGGAATGTTTTAAGTTCTACACAGCTCCTCATAATATTTTGTAACGCAGGCAGAATAATATCTGAGGACCTCTATAGCTCGGCAGGTATTATACCGTCCGGACCAGCAGACTTGTATGGTTTGAAGCTATGCAGCGCCCAGAGTAGTTTGTTTCTCGTAATCAGACCATGAATTTTGGTCACATTTGCAGTAGGCCTGTTTGGGCTGCTACTGGCCGCGAGTTGGTTGCTACCTGGAAAGTGGGTGTCCAGAAGCAGGTTGAGTGATTCATCACTACCAGATTGCTAAAAGAACCGCATGACAATACGAGAAAGCCAACTGGAGCGGACTTAACAGCTTCTTTAGGAATTTTAACTGGTCGTTTTCCTCGACACCGACGTGGATGCCGCTGCAGATAAGATCACAGACACTATTCTCTTTGGAATGAGATCATTTATCCCTCATCGGATGAAGAGTATCAAACTAAAAGAAAAGGCATGGTACGACTCAAGCTGTAAAGAGGCTGTCAGGGTTAGAGAAATATTTTTTCGGGCCTTCAAGACTAACCCGACAGAGGAAAACCGAAAGAAGTTCAAACGAGCCAGAAATGACTGCAACGCCTTTCTTAACTGTGTGAAATACCTATACGACCAAAAACGGAGCCAAAAAATACTGCAATGTCCCAAAGGCAGTAAAAATTTTTGGTCGTTCGATCATCCTCCATACCAACTCTCATTTACAATGACATTCCAGCTGTCAGCTCTTTGGACAAGGCCAATCTACTTGCTGCACACTTTGCGGCCAACTCAACACTCCCAGATTTTGATTTGTCTCCGCCTACACTTGAGTGCGTCGAATCTTCAATGGGACGAATTTACTTTCGCACTAGTGTAGTAGCAAGAGTACTTAAAGATCTCAACATACATAAATCCGCTGGTCCAGATGGTATATCTCCACTTTTTTCTGAAGAGGTGTTCTTCCACGCTGGCAAAACCACTGCGTAAGCTTTTTCATCAATCCTACTCCTTAGGACTCTTCCCGAGCAGATGGAAAACAGCATTTGTCTAGCCCGTCACTAAAAAAGGCGAATCATCTTCTCTCTCCTCCTACAAACCCATTGCACTTACGTCCCTTCTTTCCAACGTCATGGAAACGCTGATAAATCATCAGCTCATGAAACATCTCGAAACACGAAAACTTCTCAATGACCGGCAGTACGGTTTTCATAGCAACAGGTCCACTGGTGATTTGATGGCATGTCTCACCGAAAAGTGGAACCATAGCGTACATCAATCTGGTGAAAGCAAGATAGTTGCACTTGATATTTCTAGGGCATTTGACAGAGTTTGGCATCAGGCTCTTTTGTTGAAAATGCGTGCATTTGGTATCGATGACTCTCTTCTTCAATGGATTAGAAATTACGAGTACCTTTCGAAACGTTCAATTCAAGTTGTTTTGGACGGTTTCAAGTCTGATATTCACAAAATAAATGCTGGTGTGCCCCAGGGCTCTGTTCTGTCTCCGACACTCTTTTTAATTTTCATTAATGATCTCTTGACTGCTACTTCTAATGCAATATATTCCTTTGCTGATGACAGTACTCTCTGCTTTTCATATTCGTTCCCTGACTCACGGCCCTGCTCTTCGGCTGTAGAACGAGAACGGCAGCGTATGCTAAGCTCATTAAATTCCGCTATCAACGGCATAACCAATTGGGAAACTGTGAACAGCTTTCCATCCTCAGTATGTGTGTCAATAACAACTTACGTTGGAATGACCACATATTTGATGTCGCCAAAAATGCTGCGAAATGTGTAAGTTTCCTCAAGCGATGTAAGAAATATTCTACCCCCTCTGATCTAGCCTCAATATATAAGGCATTCATCAGCCCAAAATTGGAGTACAACTCCCACATCTGGTCAGGTGCTCCAAAAACAACTCTGCACCTGCTAGATAGGATTCAAAACCGTGCGATAAAACTTATTGACGATACTAATACCAGTCATTCAATTGACACGCTCGACAGCCGACGTAATACCGCCTGTCTCACTATGTTTTATCACTATTTCCACCACCAGTGCTCCACTGAAATCGCCCATTCAAACTTTCAACCGTAACACCCGTCTTGCTATGAATGCTCATCAGTATACTCTCAAGCCCATTTTCGGACGTACTCTAAAATATCGTGATTCTTTCCTAAGCCGTACAACTCGCTTATGGAATACCCTGCCGATCTCTGTATTTCCTGGTCGTTATAACTTGCAAACATTTAAAAATAACGTACATCGGTACCTCTCTTTTCTTCCTTCCTAAATTTCCTTTGCCCGCACTGTGAACAATCACCTTTAGGGTACTCAAACCCCTTGAGCGCGTGCTGATTATAAAAAAAAAAAAAATCACTTGAAGTTGTCCAAGAGCCATCGGTTTATTTCAAACAGCTAGGAATCATAGGATTTGTAGAGTCCTCTCTACTCTTTTCTTAGCCGCGATGCCTCAGAGATTTCTGTGATTTTGTCACAGAATGAACTCCAGGATTGTCGCTTTGCCTTCCTCAGTTCTTTTTTGTATAATTTGAGGAATTCTTTGTATAAGTCTCAGTCAGTCACTTTTCTTGTGCTTTTTGCTACGTTGAAAAGTTTTCTACAAGAGTTTCTGAGCAGTCCCAGTACTGATGTCCACCAATGTGGCTTTTTCTAGAAGAGGGCACGAAGCGGCCATAGCCTGATTGAGAGCCAGAGTAAATTCCTTGGCTTTCATGTCAAGCTCATTGATGTCACGCGGGGGACTTGATAGTCCAGAGGATAGCGTATCTGACAGTATTCCTCTGTATTTTGGCCAATCAGTTTTCTGGTAGTTCTGGAAAGCTGGTTGGCTAAGGGGAGCATCACTCAGGCTGAATTGGATGTATCTGTGGTCTGAATATCCCGCTGGGAAAGTAGTCAAATGTGGAATATACATAAATATTTAGTATGTGGCGTACAGTATCTGTCGAATCTTAGTATGAAGCCATCTTAGTTGCAGGTACATACTCAGTTTTAAGAGAATACAACACTTAAAATTGTATCAATCATTGCTGACAATAGTACCATATTAATATATTTACTTAATGGGGTTCCGGCCCTTGAAAAGACTGCCTCTCTTCGATCCCGACCAAACGAAGGACTCTTTCATCAGAGATAGCCTGATCCTTGCAATGGAGGCTCAGTCTTTGCTGAAGTTTTATCGTCAATTCGCTATATGTGGCTGAGCCACTGTATTGCAGTTGACGTATTTTATTTTTCTGGACTACTGCCACACCTTAATACAGCTCACAGAGTTCGCGGTTGTATGTTTTCCTTCATTATCCTCGCATACGGGACCAAATATTCGAAGAAGAATGTTTCTTTCGAAAGTTTTCAATATCTGCTCTTGTTTTTTCTGTTTATCGTTCAACACTCGGATGCATGTAGCAGAACTACCAGGATCAATGTTTAGTAGAGAAACCATTTCATCTTTGTGGTGCTAATCTTTACTCCGTTGTCGGAAAAGTCCTTAGCCACTTTGAAGTTATTACCACTTGCAACGGTGATGCTTTTCCTTAGGCTATGCGGGTTGATCCTTCTTCGTTTATTGATAACTTATACAGGGTGCGCCATCTTTAGTGAAAAAAAAAACTGTACATTTCGTAATGTCGCGAGTTCTCATTTTGTCTTCTAGACCTTTTCACGAATTTGCAGACACGCAAAGTTCACCACGTCGATACCAATTGTCATCGATCGTGTCCCAACAGCTGGACAGATTTGTTAAACGTAGTGCCCTCCATATTTATACCTATTGCAACACTAGCTCGGATGTTTACAAACTTTACCACGTGTTTTACAACACCACGAGGCACAGTTTGATGAGTTTTGCCGGGATTCCGAATTCGGCTATACCTAATGCCCGTTTAGTAGTTGCAGACCTGGTGAAATTGATTCCTTCACCCTTTCGAGGAGCATCCGTCATGGGTTTGGAGCTAGGAGCCAGTTACTAAACTTTCCTGAAAAACTTACTTACTTACATACTAACTTACTTAAGATGGTGCTACAATCCGGAGTGGACCTGGGACACAGGCCAAACCAATAAGCGTCTCCAGTCAGCTCAATGTGTAGCTAGCTGCCTCCAGCTTCGCACGCTAAGTCAGTTGAAGTCCTCTTCCAATTGCATGTGCCACCTAAGTCTTCCTCTACTGCACTGTCCCTCGGAGGCGTATTCGAAGATTTTTTTGACTTGAGCATATTGGTGTCCATCCGCTATATATGATCCAGCTACATCGATGCCGCTGAATAACCCGTACAGTTCGTTCTTGTGTCTCCTTCTCCAATCACCGTCTTTGCACACGGGACCCAGAATCGCCAGAAGAATGTTCTCCTCGAAGCAAATAAGAGACTCCTCATCCATTTCTGATAAAGTCCGCGCCTTTGCTCCACAGATCAGGACTGGGATTACTAAGGTCTTATATAGGGTCACTCTATAGTGTTGGATGTCTTTTCTTGAAGACAGCACATACTTGGTCATTGACCGTTAAATCCATCTTCATGCGAAAGCGAAACTGACACAGCGCTGCTTTTTTCCGATTATGTCAATATCATCGCCGTATGTGAGTAGTTGGACGGGCTTTTGAAAGATTGTGCCCCTTGTGTTGGCGCGTGAGTTTTGCACTATTTTTTTCAAGAATGATGATAAAGAAATCGTATGACAGCGCATCGCTTTGTCTGAATCCTTTTTCGACATCAAAGATCTCAGTGAGTTCTATATCGAACTTGATGGTGCAGCGTGCAACGTAACGGACGAGTTTAGGTGGGTTTCCAAACCAGACATTGCTCCGTATAGCTCGAATGAATGAATAGGTGGTGTGTATCGACTTGGAGCTAATAGTGTTTTTCCAAGTTTTTTTTTTTTTTTTTATAATTTACGCGCGCCTAAGGGGTTATATACCCTTTTACTGTTGCCAGGGCGCGGGCGGAAAGGTAGAAGAAAGAGAAAGGAAAATTGTTTTGTAGTGGCTTGAAACTCAGGTGCGTTTGGTTTCGGTATTCGCTCTCCAGGGGGTGGGAGTCCGAATAGGACGGAGAGGTTTTGCTTCACTCAGAGTGATTCGAGTTATAATTCACAGTATTTTTTTTCTGTGCTTGAAACTCTACAACAGCCAAATCTACGTGTCAGTGTTATGCCTTCACACGCAGAATTTTTCTGTCTGAGTTCCAATTACAAATGAAAAACTGACTTGCCATGGGGGCAGGACTCGAACCTCGACCCCTCCGAGTGAGAAGCGATTGCTAGTACCACTACACCACGTCCACCCCTGTACTGTCGTAGTGTGAATATTTGGTCGATGGTGGACTTTCTTGGCCTAAAGCCACACTGACGTGGACCAATCGGAGAAGCCGGTGTTTGTCTCTCCTCTTCTGCTCGTAGAGCTCGTGGGCAGCTCTAGTCCTTCGCCGTCTTCACTCTAGGCAGTTCAACATCAAACTTCCTCACAGTATTAGCCTGTCTTTGCTATGTTCTGGACAGCCGAAAACTCACCTTGGCTACAAGAAGATAGTGGTCCTAGTCGATGTTGGCCCCTCGAAAGTTTAGGAGATCCGTAATATTGGAGGGGTGCCTTGCGTGGAGCACGATGTGGTCAATCTGATTGACAGTTGATTGATCAGGAAATCTCCAAGTCTCCTTATGAATATCGAGATGTGGGAACTACGTGCTAGCTACGACAACGTTTCGCCCTGACGCAAAGTCGATTAGCCTAAATCCGTTATCGAATGTGGTGTCGTTCAGACTGTACTATGCGACTTCCCAGCTTTGGATTAATATCACCGAGTACAATTTTAATGTCATACTTCTAGCTAGGGCACTTCTCGTAAGTCTTGTCCAAGAGCTCGTACAAGCTATCTTTGGCGTCGTCATCTTTTTCCTGTGTGGGGGCGTGCGCGCATATAAGGCTAATGTTGGCAAATTTAGCCTTATACTGATTGTTACGAGGTGCTCATTAACATGACAGAAACTCCAGACTCCGCGCCTAAGTCTGCCTCTTATAACGCATCCGCATTCAAATACCAGTATGTGCTGCTTTTGCCGTCGATAACAATCGACCTAATAAATTTCGCAGTTTTTCATCCTCTTTTTGTCCAGCCCATGCCATCGCATTTCTTGGATGGTGGTAATATCTGCTTTACAGCAGTCCAGAGCCTCCGCTGGTTGTTCGGTTGCACGTGACCTAATAAAGGACCTAACATCTCACTTGCAAATCTGAAGTTCGTTGTCCTGGTTTCGTTTGCAGGGGTTGTTAACAGTAGATCCGTCCGTATGTCAGGCTTGTTGGGGGATGTGAACGCTGCCGTTGCTCCAGTAAGAGCTCATCCGTCATCATCTCAAGACCTTGACTTAGTCTCAGAAATCCTTACTGGCAAGTCGAAACCGGATTGACATCGATCAGTACTTGATGGTAACAACTTGGAAGTAAGATAAGCACAACTGATGTGAAGGAACAGTTACGAAGCTGGGCATCGCCACGTTGACACCTCTCAGTTCATACCCTATTTCTACTTCATCCAACCACCTATAAAATATTCGAATATTATTTCAATTACGGGAACTTTTCTTTGTCCTTGAAGTGGGAGATTGCCTAGGTCATGTTCATTTTAGGCAGGATTTTCGTTAACTACCTTCTTCTGCTCCGATACTCTTTCCTTGCTAGTTTTTGTCACATTTATTCTTACAGACACTCATTATCATACTAAGGCCTCTTTTTTGGTGGTTGCTGGTAACCTACATTGGTCTCTGGTTCCAAAGATTTTGGCGGAGAGTCTTTCGCTCAGTTGCTCTTTGCAGAGTTTTTTTGTTTGCTTTCCTTTGCGGAATTGTACTTCAAGAATAGATTCGAATACTTTTGCAGTTCGTTGCAATATGTTCTTCTCCAAACTCCTTTTACGCAAAAGCGACATTACTCGAGGAACTTTTCTATCGAAGACACCAAATGCATTTTCAACTGGTCTACACGTATGTGATATGGCTCTATATAGCTCGTCCTCTATATACTCGTATGTTTTGAAGTTTCTATATGCTTCAAGAGATGATAGACTTTACCTTTCTCTACATATAGGGTTTTCCAATAAGGAACTGACAACTTTTTTTTAAATAAAACGCAAACCATTTGAGACATTTCAAAAGCTTTATTATCGGCTTGAAGTACAATCAAAACATTTATGAATGAAACTCGACTTCGTTCATATGGCCACCGCAGGTACGTTTGCAGTAGTCGATTAGTTGGACCCAATTTTCAACGACTCGGCCACACATTTCGACCGAAACGGCCGCTATTTCGCGTTCAATGTTGGATCTGAGCTCTTCCAATGTCGTCGGCGTATTGGCATAAATCAATGACTTAACTTAGCCCCCAGAAAATAGTTAAGCGGCGTTAAATCGCATGAACTAGGCGGCCAATCGACTAGCCCATTTCTTGAGATAACACGCTCACCATACTTACTCTTCAATAAATCGATTGTAGCGTGTCCTGTGTGGCTTGTTGCATCATCCTGTCCATATCTTCCAATTCGGGCCAAAAATAATCGGTGATCATTGCATGATAACGCTGACCATTCACAGTAACGTGACGATCGTTATCGTCAACGAAAAAATATGGCCCAATAACGCCGCCTGCATGCAAACCGCACCAAACAGTTATTTTTTGTGGATGAAGTGGTGATTCATGAAGCATATGTGGATTTTCACCCAGCCAATAACGCATATTTTGCTTATTGACGAACCCATTGAGCCAAAAATGAGCTTCGCCACTGAAGATGATTTTGCGATGAAATTCATCATCTTGACGCATCTTCTCCAAAACACAATCGGAGCACGTACGTCTCTTCAAATGGTCCATCGGCTTCAATTCTTGAGTCACCTTGATCTTGGATGGGTGTAAACCAAGTTCCTTACGCAAAATACGCCATAATGTGGTCTGAGCGATGCCCAATTCTGGAGAACGCCGTGGAATTGACTGATTTGGATCGTTTGCTACGGACACCTGAACACCAGCGATATTTTCGACACTTCGACCAACCCGTTGTCTCACTGACACGGCAACATCACACAACGAATATATAGACTCAAATATTTGTACTAAACCTGTTATTGCCTGTCTACGAGGGTGAGAATTATGACCGAAAGTTGGAGTTAACGCTCTTAAAGTTACAGTCACCGACTCCGAATTTCGGCAGAAAATTTTTATAATTTGCAGACGTTGCACGTTAGTGTACTTTACCATGATGAGAATGTTGAGTTTACTGAATAAATTGACAGTAACAGTTTGATGATTAGTGAAAGAGTGCATTCACAAATTAAATTCAAAGTTGTCAAGTCCCTATTTGAAAACCCTTTATTTTTATGGAATTTCCAAACATCATTTTTGCAAAAGCACCTCTCTGCATGTCTTTTTTTTCCTTCTGGAAGGTCGGGGGCGTTCTTTGTGGTGGTCGGGTGAAATTTATTGCATCACATTAGATCTGGCATTTCTAATGACTTACTGACAATGTCCCCACTCGTTTTGTACGCCTGAAGCTAGCAGAATAGAAGTTATCGAAAAGTTGTCGGTCGGTTAATAAAGGCTTTAACCATCCCTTGCGATTGCAGCCACTCAACGTCAATTTTTTTCATTGAAATTTTCATTCCACTGAAAGAGTAGTAGGCGGTAGGGTTTCCTTGCTATGTCTAACTAGGCATATTTTTTTGTAAGTTATATCCATAGTCTTTTCTAAACTCAGTTTCTGGGTGTTTATTTTGGAAAGTTTGAGACTTGAGTTTGAGACTGATTTGACCGAATTTCCGTAATAATTGGGAACATAAGCCTTGATACTCCGATTAAGGAGATGCAACCAAGAATGGCTTTGGATTATAGACTCTTTGGTTTCCACCCTTAATGCTGGAATTGTTTGTTTTAATTGTTTTAGCCAATAGTACTACTACAAAAGTGTCGGATATTTGATAAATTTATGTGTTGTAGTATTACTCAACACGAAAGTTGGCACTTAAAATAGAATAAATAAGGTGCTCACTTCGTTCGTTGATTTTCCATATGCTTGAGGCATGGTTTCTCGTATTGCCACCGCAGTCTATGAGATGGATGCCTTTCTTCAGTGTGTGCCTGTATTCTGCTGTACGCCATATATCAATACAATAAGTGAACATTTTACCAGTTTACCCACTGGGACAACAATCAGAGACTTCCAATGCCCGACTATAAGCCAAAGAATGCATGGTCTGTAAAAGGAGCACTAATCGGCCAAAATGACTGGGTAACCACAATTTACATCGCACTCGTGTGCTCTACTCAGTAACATTGTGGATACGCGGTGTCTCCCGCAATGAGTACTACGATCTACTCCGCAAAGGAAAAATGCTGGTTAAAACCAAATACCCGATCGCTCGTCCTATCAAGTGGAAAGATCTTCAAAAGATAATCTTTATCTTAATCGGATAATCCTTAACCGCAAAACTAAAACTGTCTTTTCCAAGCAGTAAGTACTGGGCAAAGGTGATTCTATAGAGCTGTAGGGAATATGTAAAGTGATGATGAATGAGAGTAATAATAAATAAATAAAATACAATTCTAGGCTCAACGACTTCTTGTTTGCAGGTTGGTTGTAATTGTTATCCTAGAGTCCCGAAAGAATCGATTTTCACTCTAGGACCGACGTCAATTTCCTCCTCCAACAAGATAGGCATGTACGATTCCATGTGTATCGTCTTCAAGACCTGTAGTATTGTGAGTTTATCATAACTTATGCTAAGCCTCAGCCTAAAGCCGTCTTCTTCGATGGCACTTAGGCATTCCGCATTGATCAGAACTAGTAAAGAAGACACCTATCCGCGGGCCCATGCGATGTCCTTGACAGGGATGGGCTTTGTACCAGGTTCCGCCATTTTAATCAACTGCGCAAGGGAATCCTAGAAGTATGATGATAATCTTGGTGGAGTCGAAGTAGAAGCAGGGCTTCTTTTCATAAGCAAGCAGGAGTGCGAAAATCATCGTAGATACCTTGTATTCAAACCAAAAATCTCATTGGTAACACTTACCATTGCTGAAAAAATTTCTCACTTTGGAAATGGGTTAGGTTATGGAACCCAAATACATAACACAATATCTTTTTTTCGGGCACTACTGCACTGCTTAAATCGAAACGTTCGATGCTCCGAAATTCGTTGTTGAATATTACAGGTAGCTTGCTGAATAATGATGATGGCTTACCTGCGTAAAATGTATGGCCATTTTTAATTCCAATAGCGGGATGAAGGAATTGCAGTTTTTGATGGCCTATCTATCATGTTAGGCATCTCACGTGACAACCGAATTAGACTAGTTGATATTGTTGTGGACTGGAGCTTTATCATAGCTAGAATGCCATCTACATATCGCATCAATATTAGTAAAGAAAAAAAAATTTCTAAAATGAGACACAATAATTCGGGACACTTTATCGTTGAAACCAAGGTATAGATATGGATATATGGTACAATACTAGAGCAACAGCCAAAAACGGTGCAAAAAACTAAGTTCTCATTTGTTCAGAACATCTAGCATGCGTGAACTGAATAAATGGGAACACATAAACACATACTCGTATATAGCCGCGAACTGTATGAACTTAATGTGGCCAAAGATGAAAAAGACATCCAAATTGATTCAACCACATCGAGCGCTCGGACGAGTCAAGTATCAAGTAGTTTTAAATGGCAAAATCCCTATGTTCGAAACCCCTGCAAATCTTTACTTTAACGATTAAGCTATGGTAGATGTCAAAGTGCTTGGTCTGGTAATCGGAAGCAGGTTGCTCGCACTTGAGAAGTATGTTAAATAAGTACATCGTCTAGTCTTATTTATTTTTTTTTTTTTTTTATTTCATTCAGATCGAGAGCTTATACATTAAGATATAATATCTTTTACAAAATTGGTGATAAGCTAATATATTTCAGAGAAAGCTAATTACAATAGATGGATTTATTTACAATGTGTCATTTTGGCGTAATTCAAAGTAGATAAATGTATTTTTAATCGATTCTTAAATCGTATCTTATTTTTTATTTCACTGATGTTGCGTGGGAGGGCATTCCAGAGCCGAGTGGTTTTAACAAAGAATTGTCGTTCAGAGGTATGGTGAGAAAAACGCGGTAAAAGTATTTGCTTAGTCCTATTGGATGCACAAAACGTAGTTCGATTAAATAGGTTTCGAGGTTGACGTGTGTGAATGATGTTATGCAACATTGCGATGGAACGAAACTTTAGGATGTTATCAAATGAGAGACCATTGATACGTTTGGAGAAGTGGGAAATATGGTCATATCGACGGTGACTAAAAATAAAGCGAGCAGCATTATTACGAGTATATGCGACATTTAGCTTACGTCTACTAAATTCATCACATCTTCCGTAGACTTCACATCCATAAGTAAGAATAGGAGAAATGAGGGTCTTGACTAACAGAGATCGGGTTGGTAAAGGTATAAGGTGTTGTAGAGCCCACAGGGATCGGAGGACCCCATGTGCCTTGGCAACGCAACTTTTTATGTGATCATTCCAGGTTAGGGTTGAGTTAAAAATCATACCAAGGTTTTTGGCATTGTCAACGTATTTGATAGGATCATTGTTAATAAAGATCGGAGGAAGCAGGGATGTACTCGTATTAACAGGCTTTCTAGATATAACAATGCATTTAGATTTCTTTGGATTAATAAGAAGTAGATTCTGACTCGCCCATTTGAAAATTTTATCCAGATCGGAGTTTATGAGTTTAATGCACTGGCCTGCAGATTCAGGAGAACAGCTAAGGTGTAATTGGGTGTCATCGGCGTACATTTCCACTGAGCAGTGCGAAAGAGTGGATGGTAATTCATTAACATATAGGGAAAATAGAAGAGGGCCTAGAATAGATCCCTGAGGTACGCCACACGGATTGGGAAGAAAATCCGACAAGGAATTTTCAGTAAAAACCGCTTGTTGGCGTTCATCCAAATATGATGATATTAGACAGACTGCGGAATTGGAAAAGTTGTACATCCTATATAATTTATCACATAGAATGGCGTGATTAACAGTGTCGAACGCCTTCGAGAAATCGAGAAGTATCAGAAAGGAAAGATAACCTATATCAAGCTTTTGCCTAATGTCATCGATAACTCCAAGCAGAACCGTCGAGCAACTATGCTTAGGGCGAAAACCAGACTGCCTAGAAGTTAAAAGATTGTGTTGGTGAAGGAACCTATTTATTTGCTTTTGCATGATTCTCTCGAAAACTTTCGAGAGGAAGGAAAGTATAGCAATATTCACTGGCACTGGTATTATCTTCGACAACTTCCAGACTGAAGGAAAAACGCTAGTTGTGAGGATTTGGTTGAAAATATGAGTAATGTGTGGCAGGAGTACGGGAAAGATGATTTTTAGGAACTTGGGATGGAACATGTCCACTCCAACAGCGTTGGATTTAATTGAAAGCAAACTCTCAACTACGTTAACCTGTTGAATACGAGAAAAAGCGAAAGATTCGTTTGGAGGAGATAGAACATGTGAAATTGCGGTATAATTAGAAGCGATGGAACCGTCACTGGAGGGGGTATGGGATACGAAATTCTGGTTTAGCTTATTTCCGTCGGCGTTAGTTACATGACTGCTGCTCTGTTTTCCCACCCCAATCTGCTTGAGATTCTTCCATAACTGTTTCCCGGTTGACGAAGGATTTAACCGTTTTGAGTAAAATCGAATTTTGGCCGCCCGTATATTGCAAACAACTATATTACGAAGTGAACGATAAGTTCTATGAAATTCTTCTACTCTGAAACGCTTCCATTTTTTGTAAGCTTCGTCGCGTTTTTGCATTAGGTCTTGAATATCTGAGGTCAGCCAGGAATTCTGGTTGGGCTTAAAAGTTTTCGTTCGTATGGGTATGTGTCTCTCAAATAGTTCAACCATTTTCAACTGTAAGAACTCGACTTGTAGATTTGGTGAAGACATGTAATAAATTTGTTCCAAGTTAATATCACGCATGTCTCTTTCGAGCATAGCGAAGTCAATGCTATTGAAGTCCCTGAACTGTATTGGGCTGGATGAAATACTGAACTTGAAATCGAACGTTAAGTAAAGGAGATCATGTTTAGCAAAAACCGGGAACTGACAACTGGTCGTAGAAGAGCGCCTTATTGAGATCACTAATGAATATAACATCCAGTAGGGTGCTAGATGTAGCACCAAAATGGGTTGGGATGACTGAGTTTACGGGAAATAGGTTTAGTGATCCCAGATCGTCTATTAGGTCAGACTCTGTAAGGAGGTCATTGTTTAAGTCACCACACAAGATAAAATTCGGGGCGGTCAGTGAAATGTCTTAGAGTATCGATGTAAGCTGGCACAGATTAATATTTTTATTAGGCCTGTAAACTACACCAAGCAGAATTGAGTCGTGAGCAGTAGATAACTCTATGAACAGGTAGTCCATAGGACACGCGCCCTGGGATTTGCATACAATTTTTATATTTCTAAAGATACCCTTACGAACATAGATTGCAACTCCTCCTCCAGTCCGCCGAACTCTATCAGCACGAAAAATGTCATACCTTTCCATCTCAACCAGATTTGTATTTATCTCTCTAACTTCATCACCAATAAGGTCAGAAAGGAACCACAAATTATTTCAATCTCAGAGCCAACAAAAAGATAACGTAATTCATCCATCTTAGGTCCTAAGCTTTGTGCATTTATGTGGCAAAGCTGAAGGCCTTGCTTTTGTTTGGAGAAAACATTTAACAAGGTACGTAATATCACACTATCACCTGATTCTGAACGAACCCTGTCCCAGCCAACTGACATATTACTATGATTAGGGAAATTGGAAAACATGAGTATGTATGGAATAAGAATACAAAAGAGAATTAAATGTGATTAAAGTAAAGAAAAGAGAAAAAAAAGAAAATAAATAAATAAATGTTAAGAAAAATAATGGCCGCTACTGTATCCTCTTGATCAAGTTTCAGAGGTTTCTATTTCGCTTCCATTGATTACATGATGAAGTTCGTCTAGGCTTTTGACAACACGAGCCTTGCTTTTTGCGTTCTTGATTACACACACAAGTCCCCGCGAAGAATGCATCGCAACCAATTTCTTTTGCTTTTTGTAGCGAAGTGCATGCTGTAGAACCATATGATTGTGTTTGGTTAGGGCTTCATGCACGTATATGCGAGAGTCTGATGGTATACCGATGTCATGAAGGCAGAGCGGGGTCGCACTATGTTTACATTTGGATGTAATTGACTTCAAAATAAGGTTTTTGTCATATGCAGAGTTAAATTTTAACATGATGGCAGGTACTTGCACTGGATTGTTTTGCCGTGGGCGTATGCGATAGATGTTCCGAAGTGCTGGGGTGTTCACATTGATAGTTTGGCACAGATTACTGAAAAGTGATAGCAGATTTTCGCTTTCCATGGTTGGAACTCCGTAGAGAAGGGCATCAGCAGCAATAGCTTCGTTCTCCTGTATTTCGATGTCTTGTTTGAGAGCGATGATTTCGTTACGAAGGGTTTCGGTGACGGAGGAATTTGATTCAAGATGCGATACTCTAATATCAATTTCAGCAATACTATTTTTCATTGATTCCACTTCCAACTCAATTTTGTTGAGAATCCTCTGTTCAGACTCAGCGAGTTTTGAAGAAATCAAAGTGACAATAAGCTCACTTTGTTTTGACAACTGGTCAGTTGGAAATGTCGAGTGATCGGGGGGAGTCTGATGAGAGGCAGAGACGGAAGACAGAGAGGTAGGTAGTTTATCATGGTAAGGGCTACGTTTGTTTTGCTTCTCTTTTTCTATACCGGAGGAAGGAACCGTAGGAGAGAGCACTTTGCACTGGCGAGATTTCGGCGAACGAGCCATTTTATATAAAGTTATTATGATTGATAACGAAATAAACACGGTGAAATAATTAAAACCGAATTAAAATGTTAGAGTAAATGGGTTTAATGATATGTTCTACTGTCACTGGCACTAGACAATGTCACGAAATTAGGGTAATTATCGAAAATCAAAGGAGCGGTGGAGAAACACGTCTACTCAATAGCTTTCATACTATTGCTTTTGTTTGAGTCTTAGTTTCTCGTGCACTAATCCAAAGGAGTTAAAATGTGTCTGAATTTGATATGGGTGTCTTGGAATTCATAAATTCATCTACATCTTTTCCGCTTATCCTGCTTACATACAAGATGATTGATTGATTTAGTCACGAATACTTAATAATCCAGCAATGTGAGTGTGAAAAACTCAGTATTATCAGAATTCAATCCGTGATCTTCGAAAATAATGCAGACCTACACCCCTGGTAGCACCTTTCAACACAAATCAGAATTGAGGCAATTTTTCTTCCCAAATTCTTTTCAACAAACCCCCATTCTTAAGGCAAACAACCCTATAATAACATCATTATCCGTAAATCACCCTTACCTTCTACCTTAATCAAGGCAAAAACAATTTCCTTCAACTGGCCACATCCTCCCGTCATCAGTCGCTCCAACCATCCGTCCTACGACCAATCTCATAAACAGTTGTTATCAATCTCACACCACCCTTACTCTAATGTAGTGGCAGTGGAGATGGTGTTGGTTGGGATGGTAGAAGTACAAATCTACCATTAAAAATCCGTTTTCACTTCATTGAGTCCTTCCATCCGATTGGGTATTTACGCAAAGATGTTCAAGTTTTGTCGGTGTTGTTTGTTACTGAGGATGAGGTTATAGCCGTAGCTGTTAAGCCGAGCCCTATTACCGACTACTGCTGGTCGACTTTTGATAATAGCCGTCAGCTTGAAAAATTTCCATGGGTGATTGGTCCCCTCCTCTACCATTATTTCAATAGCATTTGCTAACGGAATCAATTTTCAAAAAATATTTTTTCGAATCTCTGATGAAATCCAAATGAGTTTTAGTAACAGTTTTTTTTTTTTTTGAAACAAATTCCATCTAAGCATCATCAATGAGGGCAAAACAATCCCCGGAGGACACTTTCCGGTTTTATTACTTTTCCTGTTTGACCTTAGTTTAGCGATTGAAACAATGCCACGCCGTAAATTCGTAACGTATTCGTAAATACTTTTCGCTTTGTTTCTTAATTCATCCTCCTGGCCTTATATCGCGCACGTGATGGGAGAGATTAATGTGCTTACACTACATGTGATACACACACTGTCGTATTACATCATGTGTGGCACTGTGGCAGTCATTAGCATTTTTATCGCCACTTTACTATACCGTTGTGTGTAATTAGTACCATCACATTAAATTAGCTTTCGTTTTGCGGTGGTAGAAGGTGGTGACTCCCACCGCCACCACACGCTATTTTTTCTAAGAAAACCTCTCCTCGGATGGAACAAATCTTGGCTCGTTACACGAGCATCAACATTAAATTTTAAATTTCCAAGGCTTCATTCAGAAAGTTAACTCCATATACGAGTAGATAGGTACTCGTATGTACTTTTGGAGTGGTTAGAGTAACCCATGTGCAGTCAGGAAGGGCATGACTAGTCCTTTCTTCGAGCTCAACTTTCATTACGAGCGTGTATGCACTTTTCTTTAATAATTCCGCTTCCTTCAGTGTGTGTAATGAGTTTCGTCGTTTCGTCGTCTTCGTTTTATTTCGAGGTCCTCTCCTGCCCTATTCGGCTGCCATTGCCATCGTATTCACAGAGAATCATCTTACGGTTATGCCTTAAAGATTCTAATACATACTCGTACATATATCCGTGTTCAAGTGCAATATGAGTTTAGTTAGAATTTTAAAGTTTGCCTGTGCCATACGAGTATGGTATGGCACTAGCACCGGCAATGGATCTGAAAATGGGCTTCGATATGTACCTATGTACGAGTACATATGTAGGTCGGTTAGTCGCTAAAAGGATGTACAATGAAAGGAGTATGAAAGCGCGCTTGCCAAGCCATGCTATGACTTAATGGCTAAGGGCTGTTTTTAGAATGAAATTTCATCCTTTCATTGTTGTTAGCTGTACATATATGTATGTATATATTCCTTTTCGTTTCGCTTTATCCTATTCTCTATTCCAATTTTCGCTTCCTACTGCTCTTGATAGTTAAGGTAAAAGTATAATAGGTAAGTGGGTAGCTAGATAGCTAAAGTATGAAGCATTCTTGTTCATCCGAATCGAGGGAATCGGGTCATGTGCACAGGAAACTCTGGCATGAGGAATTTTTTTACGACCCCAACATAAGATTGAGTACAGAGCTTCGTGTGTTTTCGTCATCATCGTCTGGTTGGGAGAAAAAAATTCATGCCGCAGAGTGATTAAGGTTGCAAACTCTGTAACGGTGAATAATCATGGGAAGCTTATAAAGAATTCACCAGAAAATTATAGAGCAGTGGTAAAAATGCCGCACAAATTAAAGTGTTTTATTGTAGCCAGCCTTATAGAGTGGCCAGCAGGGAATTTAAATGACTTTTCAAGGATACGAGGATTTAGGTACTTTTTTTTCCTGTGGACCTTGTAAAGGCTCTACAATCTGGTGTGATTTAAATTTTGCAGAACACTGTTCTTAATTTATGCGTTCTGTGGAAAATCTCTCACAATCTCATGCCCTTTATCGCTAGAGACCTTCTCCATAATTTTTTACAAATAGGAGGCAGTTCTCAAAGGAAATCAGTAATGATTAGTAATCACTAAAGAGCTAATCCCTTGTTTGAATTCAGTGGATAAATTGTGTGTGAAAGAAAAGCTTTTAACGCTGATTATACCCGAAACATCCTAAAGGAAAACAGGAAAGGATACCTTGGGCATTAGATAACGTATATATTCTGTCGCATTAGTCCGAGCAAAATGCATCCTTGAATCTTTTTTTAGAATCGTGGATTTTGTGACAAAATTTTATTATTGTAAAGAACCCTCCATTGGTACCTCTGTTGCCATTTTTTTAACTTTTAAAGGTTCTTGACCATATGGTTTTCAAAGCTAGGAAGGAATGGTAGAGAATAGGGCAGTTTTTCATTGCCACCTTTTTGTGTTGGATATGTACACTGTACTGCTGAGACTGCTGCTTTTTAAAATTTTTAGAATCCTGTCAAAAGTGACAGGGGCAGTTTTGTGTTAGATGTCTATAGGGTAGACAATTCTCGCAAATCCTAGTTAACAGTCCTCTGTCTTAAGACATATCGCTCGGATTTTATAACCTGCAGTGGAATTTCTTGGGTTTTGTTGCTGTGGGATACATCTAGGCTGTTAGTTTTGATTTTGATCATGGCTTGGCGATAGATCCAGATGTTATTTTCTATCGTAAAAATTTAAATTTCAGAAGATTCTTACTGTTACCCAACTTTCCTTCTCACTGCTGCTGCGTTTAGTGGTTAGCTTTTTTATCATCAAGTAGATAATGACTACGTCCCATGACGTCCAATATTACTACGTGCGTGAACGAAAAAAAAATCAAGGACATCAGCCGCTCTCTCCGCTGGTGTTGATTAGTTAGAGTTGCAGTTGAGAGTGCAATAGAACTCGTCTGCGATCGTACCTTGTCTTTGGCAGTTCCCATGTTTTCTAAAAGTTCCCTGCACTAGATGCCAGATGATTCTATTTGAATGAGTGCCCTATTAAGTTAACTTTTTTCCTTTTCAGACCAATGAGCCCTTTTCGACATGATCGACGAAAACGACAAGCTGGAAGGGGATCCAGTTGATACCATTCAGCAAAAACAACAACAATATTATGCTCAGTGTCACACAATTCAATCTCCAGCTCTCGAAGTGTTCATCTGAGAATGTGCTAGTCTTCCTTAGTAAGGAAGGATAGGGCATTGGCATCATACTGGAGTCAGTGGATCGACCATTCGAGGACTTTGCGACAACAAATACAAACTTTTCTACAAAAATCAAACCCTTTTTGTGTCCCGATCTCAGCACAAATGACTTAACACTTGTTCAAATGGTGTGTATAGGAACAGCTCTACATAGCCTCCGCGTACATGGCCCGCGACAAACATGGCTGCCAAACGAAATTCAAGACATGGTGTGGCAGCTTTCCGCAGAGAAGGAGTTCCTGCTCTTGGGATGTAATGCCAATGCAAGACACTCATTATAGGGAAGCACTGAAATCAACGAAGGAATTGAGTCTCTACTTGATTTCCTTATGACCTCTAATCTTAACGTGTGTAGTGTGGGAAACACTCCAACTTTTGTGTTACCAAGCTTGGTAGCTTTTTGCGGGTGGGAGGAGGTACTCGACATTACACTAACAATCAATAACTGGAGATCATACAATCTTAACTCCTTTGCGGACAATAGATGGATACTCTTCAATGTGAGTCTCTCGGTAGAAACCCCTTTTAGAAGCCCCTTTTAGAATCCGCAAGAGAACTGTAAGAATTTCAGACAGATCTTAAGCCCCGATCCTAGTATTGAATTGCTGGAAGCACTGGAAGTAAAGGTGAGGAACCTCGAAAAAGACATAGTAGCCTGTAGAATTTAGCAAGAAGACACTCCCGCCGTAATGGAATGAAAATCTCTTCGGTCTAAGAAAGCTGACCAGTGACATCTTCAATATCTTCTACAAACACAGATTCTGAAAACCTTACAAAGACTGTCTCAAGATATACAAAAGAGCAATATGTTAGGCTAAATCACAGGCCTGGGCAGAGTACTGTCACTCTATTGAAAGTCTCAAGGATTCAGCTAGACGGAGCAAAATTAGGTCCAAAAAATTCGACGCTTATCAAACGACTTGATAGAATATGGACAGATGTCTCTTGTGTTTTACGTAGGTACCTGCTGCGAGGGCTTAAGCCTACGCTGAGTCTTCGCACAAGATATCAAAACAATGCTTTGATAAGCGCCCTTCGGGTAGTACAAGTACTACTACCAGTACCAGATTCGAAGTCGTGTGTAAGGCACGAACTTCCCCTTTGGTGAAGGGTCGAGGCCTATCTAATACCTCCGCCATTCTGTGGGTCATGGCACCCGGATGCAATGCAACTCCACATCGAGAAAGTCAGATAGTTCCATAGCAATTCCATGGTTGAGCACAGGTTGTAGCAACCTACAACATATGTTCAGCCATATTAAAGCTCCATTCGGTCTAATCTCCCCGCGATTTTGGGTATAAACCTACAGCCACCACAATACTCCCACAAGGGGGCCAACTCCTAGGTCAGGCCGGAACCATAGTTCCGCGGGATCCTGACCTCCCGTGGTACCAGAATATAGCTTCCGGTCGAGCTTCGTAACCTTGAGGTTACTTCCAGTTGGGAACCTCACTGCCCAGGACTGGCGGCCTTACAACAATATGAAATTTTTAAAATCTACCCGCTAGCTGCATACTGCGCCTTCTATTGAATACCTCTTTTGCAAAACTACGGGTTCTTTCGAACCGTACGGTATCAGTGATAATTCCACTGACATCGTAGGTCTCACCATTAAAGGTAAGGCTCATAGCCTGCAAGTTTCTTATGTCAGCGTAATTGAGACACATAGAACATGAAGCCAGTCCTCATAAGTGGCTCCACATGAGCAACTCGAAACCCCGCTAAGCCCCCTCTTATGCACATTAAGAGAGCCATGCCCGATCAACAAAAAGTCCAGGCTGAGGTTAAAATTCCGTTCAGGAAAAATTCTCATGGTTAGCACATCCCTTAGGAAGCCGTAAGTAACCCTGCCATTTTCGCTAGCATCCCATCTGGATAGAATACATGCGTGTAGTAAGGTTTTACGCTGCTTCAGGGATAGGCCATCCACTTCTTCCGGGGAAACCCAATCGCGTCCATTTAGAGGGCGACCTTTTCTGATCTTGAAAGCAATACCACGACGCATCACTTCCAGATCCAGAGGTGGCAGTCCAGGCAACACCTGCATGGCCTCTGTGGAGAGATAGAATATGGACAGGTTTCACTGAAGATTCCTTGGGCCACCAACAAGATCTGGTGACTTATAGAGGGAGAAAATAAGTCACCAGATCTTGAATGGATTTTACCGATTATGCTCCAAAAGAACTTGAACACGATTCTGCCCTAGTTAACGGTCATTCATCGTGGCTTTCTTAGACACAACCACATCCTATCGACTTGGAGACGAGTTAAAGTAGTTTTCTTCCCTAAAATCGACAAAAAAGGCCATGAGGGGGGCCACTAGACTTATATTCTTCATACTCAAAACTCTAGAACGTATCCTGCACATGCATATCCGGGACTCCTTTAAAATATCTCCTCTATCGAAGTCTCAACATGCTTACCTTAAAGGTAAGTCCACGGAGGCAGCCCTGCATGATGTAGTGCAGACCATTGATAAATGTATCCTCTATGAATTGTACACGTTAGAAACCTTCCTACATAGAAGGTTCCTTCAATAATATGCACACTGAATCCACTTTGAAATCTCTCACAAAGCTTAACACAGAAGATCAAAATCACTTAGTCACAATTATAGAACAGCCTCATAAACAAATCCGCAAATGGAGGTATCCCGGACGTGGGAGCTATCTCGCTTCTTCTATGGCTCCTGCTCATCAACAATATCCTGGCGGAGTTCGACAACATGTGGTTATTTTAGTATCAGGAATGTTCCCGTCAGTGATTAGTGAACTCACAGACAGGGTTCTGACCAAGTTCAGCGCTTGGGCCACAATTTGTGGACTTGGCATTAATCCGAGTAAAACTGGACTAATTCTATTAACCACTTAGTAGAAAGTAACGACTTTCCAACCTCCACGTCTTAACAACCAAACACTTACTCTATCCTCTAGTGCAAGGTACCTTGGCGTCATCCTTGCTCCCAAGCTCAATTCTACGCTTGCAGTAAAACCGGGAGACTGCAGCCTAAGATAGTCCTCTGGATGTACACTTCCGTATTTCATCCTATTCTTACTTATGGATCGCACCTGTGGTGGATCGCCTTAAGCAAAGCCTACATCATCACTTGGCAGATTCTAACGAAAAGCTGGTATTGGGACCACAAGAACGCTACGATGGACAGAAGCTATCAACGTGCTGCTATCCGAATGAGGGAATCTAGGTTCAGGTCCCCGAAACCCTATGGTCATAGTAAAGGTTTTGATCTATTTTCTAAGGATCTATCTTCGACCATAACTGACTCCACGATACCGAAACTCAATGTCAATAAAAGTATCTAAGTTCGCACTCCGGAAAGGACAGAATGGAATCTGATACTATCGAAATACCAAGTATCGGTCTTCACCGACGGCTCCAAGATGGAATGCGGCGTTGCGTCTTCTCAGTGGAACTGAACTCATACAAATCGTACCGCCTTCCAGACTCTTCAAGTGTCTTCCAGCCGGAAGTACTAGCGACTAGAGAGGCCTGAAAGGTACTTAGCCTCAGCTCCATTACCATTAACAACATACGTAGGAGTATTTATTGACAGCCAGACTGCCATCAAAGTTCACTTACTTCGTCCCCTAAACTAGTAGAATAGTACAAGGAAATTATCTCGCAGGTAAGCGCGTGTAACATTGCGGAGAATGAGAGAACCGACTCGCTAGCCAGATGTGACTTAACCTAAAATGCCTTTCTTGCGGAGTCAGTCTGCTCCAAAACTTTCGCTCTATTGCCAACTCGAGGTGGAACAGCCTAAAAACCTCTACCAAATCTCGACAGCATAAAAACAGGACGAATGACTTAATTAACAGAACTCGCACCGAGATACCAGGAGCCACAGCAATTAGTACGGGTCACTGGCCAATTGATTCACACGCTGACAATTTAGCCATTCCTTTTAACCCCCACTACCGTAACTGTGACAACTCATACGAATATGAAACCTTATTCCAGCTTCTGTGTGACTGTCCCATATTAGATAGAACTAGACATCGGACACTCGGACAAACCCTTTTTCAAGGAATTAACAGAGAATTCTGGAATAAAATTTTGCAACATTATTAATTTTCTGAATTCCACAGAATGGATCCTGAAAACGACGCTCTTAGCAACACGCTTCAACATCCAGCTGTGAGCTGTGGTATCAAAACGTCGTCGTATCCGCGCTACTTGTGTTTCTGGTAGTGCCTTACCAGACAACCACTTCTACCTATTTACCTGACTTTTTTACGAGGGAACAGGTTCACCAAATTCGGAGAAAGAGACTTTTTCGCTCGAAAGTAAGGCAAAGCGAAGGTGACAGGAGCTTATAGATAATTAAGAATTTGCGACAGCAAGGTGAGGCTCAACATTTCAACTGCATCTTTCAGCCGTCGGCAAGAAGAAAAATTTGAAATCATCTACAATAAGAGGAAGAGGAGAGGGAAATGGTTGGGCCTGAATGAACTTCTCAGGGGAAGACAGAACGCAAAAATGTAAGTCTGAGGTTTATGCTTATGTACAAATATTCTTCCACGTATTTTCCACGCTATTCGGAAAGAAGGTCAATGGAGCTTTTGCGATTATTGAAGCAGAAGCGGGAAAGAATGGTTGAACGGTCAATGAAGGAAAAAAAAAAAACCAATTTCGTTTGCGCAACTGGAGGCAGCTGTAGAACCGCTTCCTAGGGAAACTTAGCTGACGCAAGAGCGAACTTATTCAGTTTTCTGTGCATTGTTTGGGATATGAAGAGTAAGTTGATATAGGACCCATATTATGCGGTTAGAACCACAGTTGTGGCTCCCATCAGAAGGTATTCATTTCCTAGATTGAAGCAGTATTTTTATCCAAGCGTTATGCACGGGAAAGCTATCAGCAGGTTTGTAGTCGATTATGTCCTTCATAATAAGCTCATTCGTGGCCCCGTTTCAAGTGTATCAAGGAGGAATCTATCTAATTTTCCAGTAACTCTACAGAAAATTTGTTTTGCTTCAGTGAGACATTTCAATTTATGATAAAGGAACAACCGAATTTAAAATATATTGGCTCCATCGCAGTTGAAAAAATGTTCCTATTAATTTACAACAAATTAGAACTTATTTATGTTGGCTAGGGTTCTATAGAATCATTACAAACGATGAACGGAGATATCTTACAAAACAGATGTCTAAGTCTGTCGAAGGGAATAGTAAGATCCAACCAATTGATTGGTAGCAAACACATAAAACTGAAATATTGTCATGGGTTTCGAACAATTAATAAAATCTCAATTGAGTGTAACTTAGAAATAAATACACTCTAATCACCTGGAAATGGGTTAAGGTCTACTTTAGAGTTCAGTGGATTTAAACCAAATCCAAAATAATCTGAACGATTTATCGTAACTTCCTGTCAACATCTGGTGTTTGACATAAATTGCCAAGTCTCAAAATCACCATCTGAAGTACCTTCCACAATGATAAACAACCAAAAAGTTTCCTTCTTCCCTTAATGACTTTCATCAGGATCACACCTTCATGTTACAACATTGGGGGGTTCTATGTTGTTTTTCGTTACACTCCATCGCCACAAACCTCTTGACTAACCCAGGTGTTAACATTTTCCAAACTAACATCCCCCAAAAAATTTACCCAAAAAGGAAGCTTCAATACAACTTTAGCTTTAACTTTTTTCAATAGCCAAAATAGTATCGTAGTAGCAACTGAAAGCCAACGTACAAGGATACGAGTACAAGCAAAAAAAGGATAAACTCTCAGCAACCATCTATTCGTACGCCAACAGCGACAGCAATAGCGACAAAGGCTAAAGAACTTTTCACTTAAAAGGATATCAGCCATATAAAGTGGGTATGGGTTCAATGTTGGTAAAAAGGACCACCCTGAGTGCAGAGGAGTTTCAAAAACATAAAAAAAAATTGTTCCATTGCGTGGATGAAACTTTTTCCATGGCACGCCCAATTCTTGTAGGAAAAACTTAAACTTAATTATTGACTAGACCAGGTGTATGTAAAGAGAAAGTACCTATGTCGAAGTCATTGTTTGAGCCGTCGTACGGCACGTAAACCGTTCTAGTGAACCTTGTAACAACGACTATGGAGAAAACACCTGCACGTAATGCACTCGATTATGCACTTTCTACGAGATCCCTATCACTAAGGTATGTACGAGTATGACATGGTAAGACCTAGACTGTTTTTACCCTAGTTTTCCCCAAAGTCAGTATTGTATGGGGGCTGCAGATATTTAGTGATGGGAAATTTGTTTAAATCGATTAATATTCAGCAGATGCAAGTTGTCAACTAATTGATTTTTCTTGTAATTTCCAAAGTGGTTACTGAATAATTGATATCGCGATAACGTCGCATAAAGTCGCACTAGTGTGCCCATGCCCATGCCCACATCATCAGTACACCATCTCGCCATCTCAGGGACAGAGAGAATGATGGAGAAAGTTTTTCGTCCTGTCTCATGTCAGTGTGCCTTACGACACTATGACTGCTCCTACTGAAAAGAAAGAAGTGTTTCACAGACTACGTTTAACTAGGAGGATGAATAAAAGAAAAAACGAAAGTATCCCCAAATTGTCCCACCAACTTCCCGGATAAAAAAGTTTCAACAAGATTTTTTGAAAGTCCCCATTTTCATTTCTCTTCGTATTTACCGGCTAAAGGCAAGGTTAATGAATTTTGTATTCCCACCAAAGATGGTTCTAGGAAGTCGTCAACTAGTGTACCAAGGCTGCTCTTTAAATTTGGAAGATGTTTATTCTTAGACGGAAGACAAATATCTTACATAATCCGAAAAACCAGGGGAAGAGCTTGCAGTAATTAAAACCTTCAAACGAAAAGAAAAAAAACGACGCTCGAGGGTGTCTCAAGTGTTGGTGGCCGTCCTCGTATTCGTATTCGTATTCGTAACTCTGTTTTCATCTTCGCGGAAATGGAAGGATACGCTGTGCCCTTGTAAAAGTTATGAAGTGCCATTACATGAGATGGCACCAGAATTTCTTAAAAAAGTGACAGACATTCTGCCAGGAGACAAACAGTGGGGATATTTAATCGTTGCTGGTGTACGTTTCTTCTCCGAAAGGACAATCAAAGTATATCGCCTGTGTAATTGGCTCTTAACAGCAGATGAACTTCGAGTAACGACAAACAACGAAGTCAAAGAAGACAAAAGAATGAAATCGAATTAAATTGTTGATGTGCTCGGAATATAAATCTGATTCCAGAGACATTTACGACATGAAAATAACTTTTGTTGTTGTTGGCGTATAAGTGCGGTTCTTTGCTCAAAATTGCACTCCTCGCTTTCAACGTAGTATGCGTGGAGTTGTAAGAAATTTATAAAAGTTTATATCGATTATATATCATATGTTCGGCTCTATTTTACGCTCAAAATTACACATAATTCAATTGCAAAGAGTATGGTGATGGAAAGCCACAGGTGAAATCTAAGGACATGCAGCAGTGTACATTGCTAATGTGTAGATGGAGGAATGATAAGATCATTGTGCGTCGAAAGCGATAGACCTCTTAGAGCTAATGGAGCACAGCGTGTTTTTGCCTTCCTATCTTGCCTATCATTAGTCAAGAATGCACATACGAAAGAGAAGCAATAGATACATATCTAAGAACTGCTACTGTCACTGCTCAACCACTCACACCCCCTCCCGCGAATACTAACAATAACTTTCCGAATTTCGACCTTACAACAGGAGCCAAATACCCTAACTTTATCAGCTCACATATCCAAAATCCCGCCTCTAGCTCGCCTTCTCCCTCCGTTTCACGGGCCCCTGCTCTAATTTTTGACACCTTTCGCCGCCTAACGTTAAATTGACCCAAAAGAATATAGACACCACGAAATGCTGTTACGCGCTCTCTAGGCTAAGGGATAAAAAGATATACGAAAATATGCGTCTCTTTCTCGCATATCTTTACGACAAATCCGACTCTGTTTGCTTTGAGGGAAAAACCAAAACAAGTGTCATGGTCTCCATCTAATAGGAAGGTCTTCCTACGGATATAACTAGTCTCAGAAAGCTTTACAACAGGTACCACGAAATCTTCGACACACCTCTCTGAGCTTTCCGCAGCTATGTACACTCTAAAAGAGTTTCTCACCTTCAGCGCAGCCGAGCAGATCACGAAAAAAATTTTCGTTCCTAACTTGCCTTCTTTGCCTGCATCTCATCTACACTCCCCTACTCCTGCACGCAATAAACTACCTCTTACATTTTACTACCAAAACGTAAGAGGCTTGAGCTCTAAAACTCGTGCTGTCTTGTCTAAATCACACGGTCTCTCTTTCGACGTCTATGTTCTTACAGAAACCAATCTGATCCCCGACATAAAGAGCCGGGAGCTATTCCCATCTTCGCATAATGTTTTCCGAGATGACGATCACTCTCTCCCTGTGTTTAATGATCCTATCATCCCTAAAGGTGATTCTCCATGTGAGGTGTCGTACTTGCTATTCACAATAACCTCAACTCTTTTCTCATTGCTATCTCTTCTTCTGTTAGACTTGACTTTGTTTCAATTAAAATAACACTTCAAAATAGGTCCCTGTACATTATGTGCTGCTACATTCTCCCAGCTCAACCTGTCGAATCCTAAATCTTTGCTACTAAAACAATTGACCATAAAGCTAATTTTCGCAAAATCAATACCTACCTTAGCAAATCTTCTTTTCATTTCACCAACCTATCCTTATCTGATGCTGTTTTCATTTTCTGCAGTAAAATATTTAATTCCATTTCTCTCTACGTCCCCTTTTCGCGGCATAAAGCATCATCTATTTCCCCTCCATGGTACAACAGAAGACTTGGCTCTTTACGCAATAAAAGAAACAAATTATGAGCAGCTTTTCTTCGCACCATGACTACTCTAACTATCTTGGAACTTACCTGCAATCTACCCAGCTCTATAACTGTCTCTATTAGCGTTTTCTCGACACAGCGCAGACCAACCTTATCAACGATCCTAAAACATTTTAGACAATCAGACGGTTATCCCCCCTCTTCCTCGTTGATAATATATCGTCGACCGACCCACATATTATTGAAAACTATTTTGCAAAGTTTTTTAAACAGCAATAAAAACCTCTTTGTACCCGACGCCATATATTTCAAGTACCTTCCCAATTTCCCCATTGGCCGCTCTCTCTCTCAACTTTTGATCCCAACTTTATCGAAGAAAACTTACAAAAACACAATGATGAATTTTTACTCGGTCCAAATGGGCTCCCAGCCTCCAATCTTTCGCACCCACTTTCCACCCTATTTCATTTGTCCCTCACACAATGGTACTCGTATTTCCCCCAAGTTTGACCTCTTTCATAACCCAGGTTCACAAAAAGGGATCAAAGAATGAAGTAACCAACTACCGTCCCATTGCTAAGCTTTCTCACATACCTAAAATGTTTGAAAGTTTTTTATATGAAGTTCTAAGCTTTCAGTGCAAGTCACTTATATCACCCAGTCAGCACGGATTTCTAAACGGTAGATCAACTGCTACAAACTTACTTGAATTCGTATCCTTTGTGCTTTCAGCCCTAGAAAATGGCAACGAAATTGACGTTATTGCCACAGATTTCACTAAGGCCTTTGATAAAATATCACATCAACTGATCCTTTTCAAATTGTCTTCCCTCGGTTTCGTCACCATATTGTTAAAATGGATATCTTCTGAACCCTTACTATAGCGTTCGCTTTAGGTCAGCCTTTTCAATCCCGTTTTTAGCCACTTCTGGTGTCCCACAAGGCAGCCATCTAGGTCCCCTCTTTTTCATTTTAACTATAAACGATCTTGAGAGGATTATCAAACACTGCTCCGTATCCATTTACGCTGATGACACTAAGTTCTCCAAAACTATTTCTTCACCCCAAGACTCTATTCTCCTTCAAGAATACCTCGATAGGTTTTCCACCTGGTGTCCGAAAAATTGATTTGAACTTAATGTTTCCAAGTACCAATTTATGACTTTGTCTCGTAAGTCCAATCCACCCCCCTCACGATTTTAATTTCTGCATGACCAACCTGCATCCCAGGTTCAATCTCTTCGTGACCTTGGAATTTTATACGATAGAGAGTTAATCTTCCGTTCGCATATTGATGAGATAATCCTTAAAGCTAACTCATCGCTCAGTTTTATCAAACGTTGGTCTAAAGAATTTTGCAACCTTTATGTGACAAGGTCACTTTACACTACCCTTGTCCGGCCCCTTCTCGAATATTCCAGCCAAGTGTGGTCCCCCTTTCAGCGAATTCATATATCCCGAATCGAGAACATTCAACGTCGTTTTCTTCGATTTTCTCTTCGCGGACTACCCTGGAATGACCAATTTATCTTACCTCCCTATCGCGACCGCCTCAAACTTCTTAACCTGAATACCCTCGAAAAACGCAGAGACGTAGCTGACACACCTACTTTTGAGAAGTGTTACCCTCAACTTGCTCAGCGTCAGATACGATGGCATTTTATACCGCCTTCTTCTCCTCACTTTGGTGGGTTGTGGGAGGCGGGTGTAAAATCCGTGAAATTCCATTTAAAACGGACAATTGGGGAACAACGATTGACATTTGAGGAGTTAAGCACGGTCTTAGCTCAAATAGAGTCCTGCTTAAACTCAAGACCATTATGCCCATTGACGAATGACCCTAATGACTTGATGGTCCTCACTCCGGGACACTTCCTTGTCGGAGATTCACTTCTAGCTCTGCCAATGGTTGAGACTGGCCGTAGCAGCCATACCGATCGTTGGCGTCATGGTCAGATCCTGGTGCAGCAATTTTGGCGGCAATGGAGTAATGAATATTTAGCACGTTTGCAACACCGTCCCAAGTGGCTGAAGTCCAATTGCAACTTGAAGATCAATGAAATCGTAATGATTAAAGATGAGAGGTTTCCATGTAACCGTTGGCCACTTGGCCGAATCGTCGAACTACATCCGGGGCCTGACAGCTTGGTACGTGTAGTCACTTTAAAAACTCAGCACGGGTTAATACGACGTCCTATCATAAAATTATGTCCACTGCCAATACAGGACAATTATCAACCCTTACCGAAAGACCAGACACAGTAAAATCATTGCACATAATACCTTCCTCTGTTACAGATATTTTCAACACCAGGAAAGGCCTGGCAGCACATTGGATGATATTCTCCCGAACATCATCGCCGGGCAGGAATGTTGGATCTGGCAACACCTACTTTTTGTTGAATGTCTGTATAGTTTGACATTCTTTCATTCTCCTTTTTCTTCTTCGCTTTACTTTGTTTTATATAAAAATTTGTAACTCACTGCAACGGTCACCTTGACATTGTAAAGACCTTATATATGTAATAAAAAAAAAAGAAAGGAATTAATATACGCAACATACATTGTATTGTATTGAATTATTCAACATATTCATTTTTTTGCATTGACATCGATAACCGACACAGATCCATTCTATCAAGAACTCAACACGTATAGTTTCCCAAATAAAGTATTCTCTTCAAACTATAGAGGCATCAGCCTATTAAAAACTTTCTATAAGGTGACGCATTAAGCCTTTGGCTAATCAACTGATTGGCAGCGACACATAATAAAAAAATATAAAGAGTTCCAAACCGAAGGCAACAATATTTTTTGTGGATCATAAGGTCGTTTGTGAAATCTTAAAAAAGACGAGTTATAGAGAGCTATACCCAGTTAAATTTCGAGCCTTCTGAATATTTCATATCAAAAATTTCCAGAATTCTTTCGAAGAAGGACACAATAATTTACGCTAAGCTGCTTTTATTGCCAGTGTTAAAAAATGTTCCATGTATCAATTAAAGGCTGCATGATGAAATTAAACATCTTTACTACCATTATCACAGCTATAGTTCGATGGGGATTAAAAGTAACATGGGAATATAGCTCTTCTCCCATTTATTCTGTTGTTAACTGCTACATAATTTCAGGGATCAGACAAGGATTGCCTCTTTATACATATAGCGAGAGATTGGAAAAGTTCCAAACTGCCGTAGAAACCCTGTTCAATGTAATTAACTCTCCGTTTAAAAACTCGGAAATGGATGCGATCCTTTCCGATTATATGTCTACTTGTGTAAAATCAGATGAAAACAGAATTTTTAGAAATACCCAGCTGAAAATATATTTTTACGGCCTACAAATCTGAAAATAATGACCTTCTCTGGAATTACAATACATCAATTTGAATTTTACCAGAGTCGACCAGAAGTTCGGCATAAAGAACTTCTACCCGGGCTACCGGGTATATTTTAGGAACAGGTATGGCTCCACAAATGCGTATAACAACCCATTTCCCTCTTGGCAACTAGGTGCAGAACTTACTTATGCTGCTCGCGTATATACTCGAACATTTAAAGGGTGTACGCCATTCCTCCTTTTCAGTTCCTCGGTACCCAATTATTTTTTGTTTGAATTTAATAAAACCTAGCTTCGATAATGAAACCATAAAATCTCACCCTCCCCAGCAAAATGTGGATGTTCTAAATTTTGTAATAGATAACAACCATTTCCTCGTGATCTAAGTAGACCTAATCCACGTAAGGATTCCTTAATGGCTTTTTTTTCCAAGTATACAATAACATACACGTACGAGTACATCCTTATCTGCATACAAATATTATTCTATAGAGAGAGAAAGCCTCCAGTGGTGATTTGACCCGGCTGCCACTTTAATTCAGCAAAAAAAAAAAAAAAAACAGGCTCATGCAGATAGAGATAAATAAAAAACCATTTGCTAGAGCCCATCAAATCCACCTACATACGAGTACATACAAACGTATAATAAAAACCAAACTCACCCCCTTCGGTTGAAGAAATGGAAAAATAAGATGAGTTATGACATTGAAAGGGATTAGGCCACCCCACCCACAAAATTGAACTTTTAATGGACACTCAACGAAGAGTCTGAATATGACATAACCAAGTTAACGTAATAAAATTATATGAAGGACGCGTGGCTAATTGCCATTTAGGGCTACGCATAACCGCCCTTCTCACCGGATATCCGCAGATACGAAACGAACATTTGTACGAGTACATTGCGTCGCGTCATGTTGGTTTCATAGTAAAAACTTATTCGATTCGTGAATGTTAGAAAGTGTGAATAAAGCCTTCGGTTTCTCCCGAGGGCATGGACAGGATTCACGGGCTCTTCTGCCTTTAGTCCATTCGAATCAAAATAAATCTAATCACAAAACTACTCAACCTAATTGAACGCATTTAGCGTGTTATAAGGGGGTTTGCTCGTACTCGTACTCGTACTTACTATACTTGTTTGCCCACAATCAGCATCTCCTTGTAATGGTGGTGGCTGCTGTTTTTGGGGGATGAAATGGAAATTTATTCATTCATACGTCTCTCAAAAAAAGGGATGACTATTTGAGGGGCTTCAGAGACCGCACATAAATACCAACCCCTAAAGAGCAGCCATTCTGTGAAGAGATTTGTTTATTCCTCCTTAACTCCTCAAGCCCCCACATGGTCAATAATTAGTGTGATAAATGGAATAGCCGCCGCCACCGATGGCGGAAGCTGCAGTTCAATTTGAACCTGACTCTGAAGCTTTTGCCGTATCTGGTATGTCTCGTTCGTATTGTATGTCACCCTGTTAGCCCTTTGGATTATTATTGTTCTAAGGTGAGGTTTAATTAAGCAGAATGAGTGTCGGGATTTAAACGGAACTTGGAATGGTTGGATGCTTTCCGCGAGGAAAATTAATGTCTGCTCACATCAGACAGACTTGTTGGGTGCTAATTGGTGAACATTTTCCGGAGTAGTACCCTTATGCGGTGTTTTATCAGTTACTCGTCCCTGCGGCCTTCCGTTTTTATATGTGCGGGAAATGCAAACGCCTTCCGCTTTTTGTAGAAAATTTATGGATTCAATTAAAACTTTTGCTATTCGCTGTTCGCCAACGTTGTCGTTGTTGTTGATGTTGATGTTGATTTTGTTGTAGTGTGGTAGAGTGCTAATGACGTTGATTTTTGGAAATGGGAATAGCAATGGAGCGCAATGGTAGAACCACGAATGAAAGGGGTTGTTGCAAGTCTCAGTGATTGAGGCTTGCTTTTCCTCCTTGACAATTAGAAATCAGAAATGAGCTCGTTAAGTGTTCAATGGGGCATGATGAAGAAAGTAGTGTGAGCGATACTTCCAACAAAAGCTCTGATTTATGTCAGACGGAATTAAGCCGAATTATACTGATTTTTTGTCATAGATCAGTGTTGCAGCATTATTTTGATTATAATTAGTCTTACAACAAATTAGGAAAACCCCCCTCATGATACAATTACAGCGCTTAAGAGAATGTGATGGTAATCGAGTGTGATGCTGCGATTTTCTTTGACGATGATTATCCTTATTGAACGCAATAATTTGTAATTTGGTTTCTAACAAGGCCCTCTCTTTGGAAATAGAAAACCCTTTTCAAGTATTGATTGCTCGTAGTCTTATAGTCTTGATTCAATTTTGTGTTTTTTACGAGCTTCAATGATTTTCAACTCATCTTGTTCACTAGAAATCGAAACATTAAAAACGAATTTCATGGACCAATGCCGCCATCCTTAAGGCAGTTTTTCAGTATAGGAGTCACACAACAGTGCTGAGGCTTTAAATCTATTAACCTAGCTCTTCACATCGGAATGTCAGATTGTAGCGTACGTGGTGTAACATGAGCCATTAACTTAATTTCCGCATACAAGATGTTAGGACATTCATAGTCACCATAGACTAACTATACCTAGATATCAAACTTTCCAGATATTGGAAAATCAAAACCGGTTTTCTGTCTGATAGTCCCTATCCGTGTGAACCTGTCCGTGAATACGTGAGAATTGTCAACAATGTCAAAATTCGAAAAGTTTTACGAGTGACGTCACCCATATAAAAATGACGCGGTGAATTTCGATTTTGACATTTCTCATATTTACAAATCTAATACACGAAAGTTGCAAAAAAAATTTATTTTGAACAATAATTTTCTTTATTATATTTTCTAGGACAACAAAAGAAGAAAAATCTACACATTTGGAGCAAGAAGGAAACATTTTCCACAGAATACTGCGGCCACGAACAGATTGCCTTGGATTGGAGGTGGCAAAAGCAGTTGGAAAAGTTTGTTTACATTTTCTTGTGAGTAACTACAAACATTTTAATTTCAAAATAATTTATTTTACTTCTTTTTTACAGTAAGAACAATGAATCTAAATGCACCATTCAAGAGCTTTAAGAAATGTGGATAAGTGATACTAACTAATTACATGTAAGTAAAAAGTATACATGTTCGTTTAGTCGTTTATTTAATGCCTTTTTCCTTGCAGATCCAACATTTGAAGTGCAATGGTTTCAACAAAAGCGTTCCCAGTGTGGAACCATCGTGTTCTCACCAAATACATGTGAGTAAAAAGAATACATTTTCATTTAGCTATACATTTATTACCTTTTCCTTTGCATATTCAACATTTATAGTACAACGACAGAATTAATTCTTCCTACTGCATATTAACTATGTTTATGTTTAATATGTGTAAATACTTAATGTCTTTTTCTCGATTTTGGTTTTGATATTTTTATTCAATAAATAAAATAAATTTAATGAAATTGGTTTTTTTTTTCTTAGATTATGCAATTCCACACCACCTTTGAGGTATGCATAGCGGTGCATTAACCAATTTTTTTTTACTGGGTGTTCGGTTTCCCCTGTAGGCCTATTGCACCCATTCTCCATTCTGAAAAGTGAAAAATAAAATAAGATTTAAATTAAAAAGATTATCTCATTTACATAAAACAGAAACTTTTTTTTTTCTAGAACAAGGAGTATTAGATGTAATATACATATGTATGTATGTGTTTAGCTGTTCAACAAGCAGTGGTTCACAAAACTTCATTGCACGTAAATACACAATATTCTAGATGATTGTAGGACAGTGATATGTTGATTGTCGCTTTCATGCTCCCAAATTGCACTGATTAATCGGGGTTGATTTTTTCTTTTCTTCACGAGACATATTAGGGTAAATTTCGTCTTCGATTTAGAGCTCTTCATCGCTTAAGTGTAAATGTATTGCAAACCATTCGTTATCAGCTTCTTAATCATCTCTGATTTGTCATTTTCAATTAAGTGATTTGTCTGGTTCCTCTTCCTTCCACCCATAATTCGCATTAGCTTCGTAATCGAAGAATTTCTATTAAAAATAAAGAACCGATAGGTCGATGAGTGCATACAAATTAGTGGAAAATATAAATAAAAAGAACAAACCTTATCTGTAGCAAACAGCCTTCTTGGTGTAATTACAATGCATGCATGCACAGTATATCCAAGTCCCGTAAAACGCTGGGCGGTAGAATTGTAGAATTTGATTTTCTAAACAATATTCTTACTATGCATAATACAAACTTACCTGGCTTATTCGCATCTTTGGGGGTACACATGGATGTGGGTCCCGATATCCTAAACTGCATTTCTTGTTTTTCACCTTTATTATTGCTCTATAAAATAAAAACGGATTAGTATTATTGAATTAAGCAATATAAACTTTGTTCACTTACATTTTTGCTCCTTCTTCAAACAAATATTGACATTTGATCCTTTCACCACGGTGTGGGCAAATTTTTCACTTCACCATGAATGCTTTTATCAGGAGAGTATGTTCCGAAAAAATGTAAATAACAATTCATGAATACATTGGATTATTAGATTAGATGGAAAATACGTACGTGTAATTCAATTACTGTATTAACTTTTCTTACGAAGTAATAGAAAAGGATTAATGATTATTTTGACTGTTTTTATTTGTGAAAATATAACTTTACATAAACCTTTTGCAAGATTGAATTTAAAATATTGGTAATAGCAACAAACATAATAAACTAAATTTGTGCTTTATAAGTCCATTTGGTACAACAGAGAATTGACCATATTTTTAAAAAAAATATGGGTGAGACTGGACACATTTGGACTACAACAGAGAAAAAAGATCTGAACTACACGGCGAACGGTAATTAATTTACATGAATTTCTGAATTTAAAAAAAATTATCTACGGTCAACAATTTCAATTTTAAAATACCTATTTGTGTGACGCTATCGTTTAACCGATTTTAAAATAAATAATGCTGTACTATTGGCATGCCCGTTTCAGCAGTCATCGCCTGATCTGGCAGTCCATCTACATAAAAGACTTGAATTTCCTACAGAGAAAAGTAGCACATGGGCATTGCAAAAGACATACTTTCCAAATTCGTTGCTCAGTTTTTGCATCCAAAAATTTCTGAGAAGAAAAATACGAGTATCAATGTAAACACAACGCTGTACCTTTCACAAATATCATGTTGCAATGCTAAAATTTGGATAGCAGCGTACATAGTATGTAGATGGACACAACGAACTGAGTATGAATCCTATACAGCTAGAAGGAAACCTTTCGTCAGTGAAGCATACAAAAAAACGAGAAGACATTGTTGATGAATACAAAACAAAGGATTTGGCTTCTAGGATTTTTTCAGAAGAGTCAAAATTTAACATTTATGGATCGAGGAGGCCTTTGAAAGTATGAAAAAAGTAAAGCATAGAGATGGTGGTTTTATGATTTGGGGCTAAATGTCCACTATTGGGATCGGTAATTTAGTCATAGTTATTAAAATAATGACAAAAGAAGTATAATAAAAAATTTAGCAGGAAAATTTGCTTCAAATACACGAAAAATGGTTATCGCGAAAAATTTTTACTTCCAAAAGGACCATGAGGATGATACATAAAGTCCCTCGCTTGCTAGTAACACCACCACAAAGCCCCGATCTTAACCCAACATAACGTCTTTGAAAACACTGTCAGTTAAAAGCCTTGTTTTTAGCGGAATGGTAAGAAATAACTAGTTCATGCCAGACCGGCTTAAAGAAGTTAAAAGGCTTAAAGGGTACTCAACAAAATATTAGGTAATTTCCGCAAAACTAAGATATAAACTAATAATTTACTTTAAGGGTATCAACACTTTAGCTGCACTCATTTTACATGGAGAGGAAGATTTTTATTCCTATAATTTTTTTTGAACGAAATGTTATTGTTTTGCTTCTAAGAAAATACAAATAAACATTTACTACTTGCAAAGAAACAGATCTGTTGAAAACAATTATAAACAAAATTTCCTTCGACAAAGCCAAATTAAGTTGGGATATCAAGAGTTTTGCTTTACATTGTATGTTAAATTCAGGAAATTATTTTTAAAAAATAAACAATTAAAATACCACCGCTTTTGTACTTTATAATGTGTGAAAAAAAAATTCTCGAAATATTTTGGAAAAGCTTTAAATTCAATTAGAAAAACAAATATTTTCCTAAAAAAACTAAAAAAAATTATCAAAAATGTTAATTTTACTTATCAGTATTATTTAATTAATTTATTTACTTAACACATTTAAACTAAAAGAACAGCAAGGAAATTGATTTTAAAAGTTGCCATTAATTAATAATCCTTTTCATTGATGTCCAGAGTACAGAGTTTGTGCCTAAACATACAAAATGCTTATACAATTGACTTTCAATACAAGCTTAAGCTTGATTTCAGAATTGTAATAGTTTCAATTCATTTATATCTTCAAATGAAACTTTCAAAATATGATCCTTAGGTCCTTTTTTAATTTTATTCTGAAACTATCCCCTTTTTGTCCACTTGAAACAAAAACAAAGAGTTTTTTTTTAATATATTCTATTATCTTCACTTTTTCACCACGTTGAATTAAATATTCACCAGCGAGAAATATTTTTCCTTTTATTTCTGCCCTTATTATATATACTTAGCGAACATTACGTGAAATTTGTTGTCATTTTAGCCATTCTGACAGGTTATAGAGCTGGAGAATGTGTTGGTGATTCACTTACAGTGTGTCTGTGCGAAAGTTAAAGGTTTGCAAAAGTGTTAGTAGAGTTTAATATCTAGTTATAGTTAGTCTATGATAGTCACGAAGATGATGTCAATTACAAAGTATTAAATGGTTCCTGTATTATTACGTTTAACTCAAAGCCAGAAGCCCAGACTATGCAGCAAAAAACCATAATGATCATTATTATAAATACAATACGTCTAATTGTTCAGTAATCTTTTCATTCACTGTTGTAATTGTAATCACTTACGAATTTCCGATATTTTGATAATTCACAAGATAGCGAACATCTTTTTCTCTCGCTACAATTCAACGAATTTAAAGATCGATGCACTAGTTTTGCGTAAACTAACGTCAAATTTACCGTTGAAATCCTTTGACGCATCCACATGGGAGCACATTCGGAATTTGGATTTGGCTGATCCTTATTTCAATGTTTCCAGTCCTATAGACGTACTACTCGAAGCTGACAAACTTTGGTCCATTTTGAAGGCCGAACAAACTATTGGGCCACAAGGTAAACCAATAGCTCAAAATACTACGTTCGGTTGGGTCATCGCTGGAGAAATATCTGATTCAAGAGGTGATGGCCAAGGTTTCTGCTCATTTCATTCAACTATCGACGTAGGTATTCTTTTACAGCGCTTTTAGGAGCTGGAAGAAGTTTCATCTAACCAAACTCGAGTCGCTTTTAATGACCCGGCGGAAGAACACTTCCGGAAAACGTTCGCTCGCGCGTCGGATGGAAAATATATCGTCTCTCAAAAATCCTTTGCCAACATTCGTAGGTACTCTAAAGACAGCGGTCTCGCGGTTGAATTCGATGGAAAGACGGTTTCGTACCAACCCCGAGTTGCATCGACAATACTCCAATTTTATGCAAGAATATCTTGAACTTGGTTACATGGAACTAATTCCTTCTAACGAAATTTCAAAAGATCCATCTCGTCATCACGCTGTTCTTAAGCCAGAAAGCTCATCGACAAAGCTTCGGGTAGTGTTTGATGGTTCGGCAAAGGACTCAAATGGTCATTCCTTAAATAATCATTTGCTAATCGGTCCACCAATACAGCACGATCTTATCGGGGTGTGCCTTAACTTTCGCCAACATCGCTACATTTTCGCGGCCGATATTGTTAAAATGTTCCGCCAAATTTGGGTTAAAAAAAGTGATACAGACTTTCAACGTATCGTATGGCGTCGAAATTCTAATGAAGAAATCCAGCAATATCGACTTCGAACAGTGACTTACGGTACTGCATCAGCTCCATTCTTATCGGTCCGCGTACAACAGCAAATCGCTGATGATCACAATTCTAAGTACCCAAACGGTGCAAGAATTTTGCTTAACGATGTTTACGTTGACGATGTCATAACCGGAGCTAACTCAGTCGAAATTCTTCTTGAATTGCAGTCTGAACTGATCGGAAGCGCGTCTACAGCTTCGAAAATGGAGTTCCAATTGCTGGACTCTACTCACTCAAAGGAACCCTGAAGATTGTGAGTACTCATATAATCTGTCAATACATGCTAATTTTATTCAATCTGTTATATTTTACGTCGAATGAAATGGACACTTGACCAAACTGATGCTATTCAAAGGAATTTCCCGTTTACCTAACATTTAGGGTTGGGTAAAGAAGGCAACGTGACGTCATATATTCCAAATACACCTACAATACCTTTCCGGGCAATTTTGGGATAACTGTAGAGCATTATAATATAAAAAAAAAGTTCTTCAGTTCCTCAGTGCGGGCATCCACCATCTCCTGATGCTGGTCATACTGCTGTTGCTGTATCACTGTCATACGACAAAGGCAATGACTGAGTGCATGTAACAATCGTTGACTAGCGGGTTGTTAGTGAAAGTATGGCTGGTAGACTGTTCTTTTTGTTGTACGAGCATAACATCTACAACAATGTGATACGTAAACCAACGTCAGCGTTTTCACTTCACCGCTTTGCTTAGTGTAGTCGCTTTTTGTGTTTTTTGTTCTCGTTTGTGGTAAAGCTTCGGGAATGTTTTTCATTCTACTAAGATCTAAAGTTTCCTGGCTACGTATTTTTCCCTCACCGTGGTCACGCCATTTAGTTGCGTTGGGATGTAGTTCACTAACATCCATCACAATGTAATCCCTGTTCCCACCTAAACTCCAATTTTATGTGGTTACAATTTGATCTCAGTATGCAAGTTATATACTACTGCCTTATTTATAGAATCCCCAAACAGGACAGCAATTCCACCAGTAACGAGTTCGATGGGACGTTTGACTCCATTCAAAGAACCGTATCCCTGGTTTCAACATACCGTACAACCAACACCCGAAGAACGGTGTGTTGAAATCTTCGCTGCGGAAAACAACCTGACCCAGCTTGTAAGTGAGCCCACGCAAATGCCAGATGTTGATAGTTATACCGCCAACAACGTGGGCTTTTTTGTAACTTCTCACGCTGATAAGTACAAGGTCGTTGCGTTATCCCCCCTATGTACGTCGGACCACTGTGTAATAACAGCTAATTTCTCGTACATCGACCACACAGTTAGAGAAAAGATTCCTGAAAGAAGCGTATGGCAATACGAGAAAACCAATTGGAGCGGACTTAACAGTTTCTTTAGGAATTAACTGGTCGTCATGCTTCCTCGATAACGCCGTGGATGATAACAGACACTGTTCTATGTTTTGTTTTCTCGGTCCTATAAGACAGAACCTACAGAGGACCACCGACAAATTTCAAACGAGCCAGAAATGATTGCAACGTTTTTCTTAAATGTGCGAAATTTCAATACTTTTTTTTATTAAAAAAGAACTTAACACTCAAATGGGTCTGAATACACTTAAAGTGCCTGAGTACGTGTTAAGTTTTTTGGAAAATGGGATAGAGCGGGAAAGAAAGATCTTTGGGCTCAGTGGTTATTTCGCTAAATGGGTGGCATTCAACATTTAATGGGGAGACTAAATTCTTAATAAAGGTTGGTTTGTTGTTAATTTCTAGTGAATTACACTTGAGCCACCGCCACACAAAAACTGAGGAAAAAATACTACAATGTCCGAAAGGTAGTAAAAATTATTGGTCGTTCGTCAAAAACAGTAAAAATTCTGCTTTATCCTCCATCCCAACGCTCATTTATAAAGACATTCCAGCTATCATCTCTCTGAACGAGGCCAATCTGCTTGCTGCACACTCTGCGGCCAGCTCTACACTTGACTGCTTCGAATCTTCAATGGGATTAATCCCCTTACGCACTCGAGTACTTAAAGATCTTAATTTACAGAAATCCGCTGGTTTAGATGGTATATCTCCCCCTTTCTTTAAGAGGTGTTCTTTCTCGGTGGCAAAACCACTGTGTAAGCTTTTTCATCAATCCTATCATTTATCCAACCCGCCCCTTAAAAAATGCGAATCTTCTTCACTTTCCTCCTACAAACCCATTGCACGAACGGCCTTTATTTCCAAGATGATGGAAACGCGGATAAATCGTCAGCTCAAGAAATATCTCGAAACACGAAAACTTGTCAAAGTGCGTCAGGACGGATTTCGTAGCAGTAAATCCACTGGAAATTTGATGGCATGTCTCACCGAAAATTGTAATCAAAGCGTATATTAATCTGGCGAGTGCATGATAGTTGCATTTCGTGTTTCTAAGGCAATTGTCAAAGCTTGGATCAACTAATCTCTTCTTCAATGGATTTGAAATTAACTTTCGGGACGTTCATTGCAAGTTGTCTTGGATGCTTTGAAGTCTAATAAATATATATTGGTGTGCCCCAGAGTTCCGTTCTGTCTCTAACACTCTTTTTAATCTCTTGACTACTACAACTAATCCAATATATTCCTTTGCTGAGGACAGTACTGGACTCACATCCCTACTCTTCGACTATAGAACGGGAACGATAGCGTATGCTAAGCTCATTAGATTTTGATATAAACAGCATTACTAAACGTGTAACCACCAAGAGACTGAAATGCAATTTTTCGAAATACTATTCTGTCTGCTGTCATTAAAGCAACATTTAAATACCCAGCCACATCCACATCCACAAATGTCACTTGCATCGTCGAAACTGAAAAACTTTCCATTTTCGGTATGTTTGTCAATGACTACCTACTTTGGAATGTATTTGATGTCACCAAAACTGCTGCGAAACGTCTGGTTTCTTCAAGCGATGCAAGAAATATTTCACCTTCTCTTATCCGGCACAATATATAATCCATTTATTCGCCCAAAATTGGAGTGCATCTGGCCAGGTGCTCCTAAAACCTCTCTGCACCTCCTATATAGGATTCAAAACCGTACGATAAGACTCATAGGTGATGTCAGTATTACACAGTAATTCGACATCCTCGAACACCGGCGTAATGTCTCCTATCTCACCAGCATTCCACTCCTTTATATCCTTAACCGTAACACTCGTCTCGCTGTGAATGCTCATCAGTATACCCTCAAATCCCATTTTGGCCGTACCCTAAAAATATCGTGATTCGTTTGTAAGGCATACAACTCGATTAGGGAATGCCCTACTGAGCTCTTTATTTGCTAGTGCAACGTGCATAAGTATCCATCTTTCTTTTCTCTCTAATTTTCCTTCGCCTGTGCTGTTTGCACTCATTTTAAGAGTACTAAAACCCCTTGAGCGCGTGCTAATTATAAAAAAACAAAAAAATTGTTTGAACCATTCTGAATAGGCAAGATGTATTTTAATGCCTATCGATTCCAAGTATGCATTTTCCTTGAACCAGGAAGCGGACGTTCTTTACATCTCAAAGAAAGAACTGCCAGTCAGTTAGCCACTGGTGCTAATATGATCTTGTTGTTCTAGTCATATTTTGAACCGGATGGTGCTCCCACCCACAATGGTCGTGAGGTCAAGCATTGGTACGGTAAATGTTGGATAGTAAGAAATGGATCAGTTCAATGGCCTGAAAGATCTCCTGACCTTACAGTAACGAAAGAATTTTTTATTCAACCGAAATAGCAACTTTAAGTGAATTGAAAGAGCGTATTCTCTAGCATGCATAGAAAACCAAGAGGACACTGTTATAACTGTTTTTGTACACACAGAAAATAAAAATTAACTAAAATAATTTTAGCCTTTGGAGCTTAAAGAAAAAACCGATTTTTTTTTATTTTACCTACTGCATGTTTTCCTAAGTATCATAAAATCTGTGGGTTTTTCTGCAAGCTTGTTGATATTTTGTTTTTTTATTATTGTTACCATCATAAGAAAATAGTACAGCGTTATGTTTATTACACATTTTCTGGGGCAAAGTGACCTCAAAGTCAAAAAAATAGCATGGGAACGGAGAATGGAACAGGCTTAGAAATTGGATATCTGAAGACTCAAATAAGATATCAACTTTATTTAAACGCAGTTACAAAAGCTAGTTATTCCTTCTAAAAGCAAAATCCTAAAAGAAGTTTCTACCATTATTTCCGTTAACATGGGTCAGGGTACGCCAAATTAAGCCGTTTTTTAAATCCTCGATAAATGATGTCAACATTGGAGATATACCCTTACTGTGGAACGATTTTTTTCTTAGAATATATCCAATAAGCATTTCCCAAATTATCCTTGACAAATTAGGAGACACCCTACTTATAACTGGTAGAGCTTCGTCGAATAAAATTGACGTCGGATTTCTAGGGTAATTCTTTGTCGGATTTCTACTGAGATGTGATTTGAGCCGTTAATGTTTACTCTGACGTAGGAGATCTAATTCCCTACTTCGTAGCTATAGTATCGTTTTACCCCGATTTATAACTCCTTTGGCTATATTTCGCCTTTTCTTTGTCATTTGCATTCTGCCTTTCTTCATTTGCAGTAATTGGTTCTTTAATGGCACGTTTAATGTGAGCGATAAGCCGGACGAGTGTGTTATTGAAGGTAGCGCTTATAACGCTTATAGCGCCACTATAACATCTGTTTCACGCATTCCATTCCAGCATTTACTTGAAGAAGTCACTTGCTAGCGAATATTTTTTCAAATTTATTTCAAAATCGTATGGTTCATCATATAATCTACAATGTTTTTTTACTTGGGGCCTTTAAGTCGTGTTGAGTAGATGTTTACCATGAGCTGGTAGTCGTCAGTATTTAGAATACCTTGATACTTTACTACGCTTTCTAACGTATGTATTTTCATTAGGTTAATTTACGACTTAAAGTGCCACCTAACAGATGTTTGGTTTAAATTTCAAAATTCTTAATGTTGTTTGATAAAATTAAGTTGTTCAAATTTCTTGAATCGGAATGCTGCATGGTCACTTTTCTTCTTGGCAATCTTTTCTTTTCTTTCCTTCTTCCTGTAGATTCATGTTGCCACGCTGCTTATGAGTTTAATTGCAGAGTGTTTTATTTGATTCCTCTGTTTTCTTTGGATGCATTTCTTCATAATACTCCTGCTCTTTCTCGATAATGGTTGGTAGCTCTGAATTGTCTCGGCTACTTTATATGAGATTGTGGGGGATAATGATATTTGTTGGCATTTGTGGCTTCACCACATTCTCCTTCGCCTAAACCGACTCAGTAGACTCAGAAACCCGAAGATATCCTACCCCCTACAGAAACGACATTCTTCCACTTTGGAAGTCATGTGCTTCTCACTTAAAGTCCAATCTTCCCTTGCTAACACTCTTTGACTGAAAAACGAAGTTTAATACAAATAGGTACAACTTCGAAAAGATGTCAGGTGCCAAAGCTTATAAGCAAAGAACTTGCTGATTCGACCGATGACTGATGTTATGTTCTATCCCAGCTGGGAGATCATAAAATATACGAATATGTTAGAAAATCTTGTGGAAATCTTCCATACGATATTTTTCCTTTTAATGAAGACCACTCATTTGATGACAAAAATTATGAATTATTTATTTATAAATGTGACTAACAAATTTTCAACTGATTTGGAGGACAAAAGATTCTGCGTATTGATGCTTTCGAAAAATACCCTGGCGTTGGTTTTTACCGCGCAGAAGGACCAACTGAAACACACATTGGAGTATCTGAAAACTTGCGTCTGTCTTCCAAGCGGAGATATACGCTTTCCGATGTCAGTGTACCTTATTGTGACTTTGCTGAACATTGTCACCAGTTTGAAATTATTTAGTTCGGGAATGCAAGAATTCTCTGAAATCAGTTGGAAGGCTCTTTAAGCCTCAGGTCAAAATGGAATTTGTTAGGCAAGGCTCACAGGAAATTTTTCAGAAACCTAGTCTGCGTAAGGACTGTCTGCGTCTTTGCTGTATCATGCGATGATTGCTGTGAGAGTAACGAAGAAACTCTGTGAGTGCCCGGTTTAGCATCAGGCGGTAGATACTCTGCGCTGATATAGATCACGTCTCCGTGATCTCGGCATTGACTCAAATAACAGCTCCAGACAAACACGTCATCTATTAAAAAGTGATCTCGTGCGTAGAATATGTATCTCAGTGAGTAGAAAAGGCTTTCTAATTGAAAGCACTGCCGATTTACTTGATGCTGCTGCGACGCATCAATGATCATCGTATTGTTTGTTATTATTGTAAGCTTATATAAAAAAACAAAAAAAAGGTCTTATTGTTGTCATAACCTCTCTTATCTTCCCTTCCTTCTCTTTTTCCTCGATTCCTTATAAGGTGGATTGCACTTTTTGTCTTTTTATACCTTACATATACAATATTAATAATTAATATAGCTAGTTTTACAAATAGTCCATACAGTGTATACGAAAAATCGATGTATTAATGTAATCTCGAAACGGTATGAGAGTTTTAATGTTTTTTACTTAAATGCACGAAGTCTTAACAATTGTAAATTAGACTATATAAAATACTTATTTTCTAACTCCAATGTTGATGTCATCTGTGTAAGCGAAACTTGGTTCAATCCACTCGTTAGCGATGTGTTCTATAAGATTCCGAATTATGAGATCTTTAGAAATTATAGAGTTACCGACACTACAGGCGGTGGAGTAGCAATTTATTGTAAATCAACCCTTAAATGTCATGCCGTCACAAGGTCTAATGGAAATGGAATCGAATATATTATTGTTGAAATACGCGACTCAAACCCGAAATGTATAGTGTCATGTGATTACAGTAATAATCGAACCAGCTCCCATGCTCTATTTTTTCTGCTTAATCTGAAATCTCAGGACTCTATCAACATATTATTGTCTGTGGCGATTTCAATGCAGACCTTATAAAAAACGATTCTCTCGCTTTTCGAATGAAAGACTCCTTTTCATCTGTAGGACTAAATATAGTAAATACCTCCTACCCAACACGTTTTGCTTATGATTGCTTACCCAGTTTTCTAGTCCTATTTACTGTCTCTAATCCATCGTTAGTTCTACTCTTCGATCACCTGTCGTTTGATTTTGTTTCTAACCACGATCTCCTGTTCTGTACTTACAATATCAACTTATCTAAGTCGGCTGTCTCTGAGTATTTTGCGTTTAAGGATTTCAGTTCTATAGATTTAAATGCGCTTCGTATGTTAACGACTTCTGGAGCAACCTTCGCAAATCGGTGTCTCCGATAAAAATATTAGTTCTAAATGTTGTCTGGATCCGGATAAATTAAATAATTTTTTTCTCGGGAACGATTCTTGTGTAAATGCTTTCGATTACAATCAATCAGTAAACTCAGCGCATCTTAATGGGAGACTGGAAGATTTCGAAGTGGTCACCGAAAATGGAGTTGCAGAGTGTATAGCCGCCATTAAGAAGACGGTGTACCAATACGCTTTGTCAAACTTATTTTGCCAATAATCACAACCTGTTATCAACTGCTGCATTATAATCACGACTTTTCGGGATTCCTGGAAAATCGCAGGAGTCAAAAAATCAACCCCCTTTGATTTCAGACCGACTAGCATCCTACCTTGTTCGTCTAAGGTCTTTGAAAAGATAATATCAAAACAGTTACTAAAATATATTTTACGTCATAAATTGCTAAGTCCTCGCCAGTCTGGCTTTAGCGACAACCGCAGTTGTTCCTCGGCTATGGTTAACTTACGAGTACCTGAGGAAATAAGGCAAGATTATGATAAAAACAACATAACGCTTCTGTGTTTATTAGATTTTTCAAAAGCTTTTGATAAAGTAAACCATGAAATTCTTCTTTGGAACCCAAAAACTTATTCGAGTCTCAGTGACAGCACAGTTAAACTGATAAGCAGCTTTCTCTTTGGAAGATTGCAAAATGGTCATCACTCATAATAATCATTCTCTATTAAAAAAAATCACACAAGGCGTATTGCAGAAATCAATATTGGGACCGATCTTATTTTGTATTTTTATAAATGATCTTCCACATGTTTGTAAACATACATCAGTTTACTTAAATGCAGATGATGTTCAACTTCACGCAGCAATACCCTTCCATAAATTCGATGAACTCACTGTTCGTATCAATGAAGATTTAGAGCGAATACACAGACGGTCTATAGAGAATGGGTAACAACCGGAGAGCTAATATCGAAACCAAATACACCTGAGTTTCAAACCACTACAAAACAATTTTCCTTTCTCCTCCTTCTACCTTTCCGCCCGCGCCCAGGCAACAGTAAAAGGGTATTTAACCCCTTAGGCGCGCGTAAATTATAAAAAAAAAAAAAAATAAAAAAAAACTAAATCCAAAAAAGTCGCAGGTGATTCCCATAAGTTACAAAAAATTCAACCTTAATCTTTTACCGGATTCATGGCTTGATAATAATAAAACCAGAGTAATTGAATCCGTCACTAGTCTAGGCTTTGTTATTAACCTTTGTTATTAACCGTAGCCTATCTAGTTACGATCACATAAACATTGTTTTTGGGCGAATCTAAGGATGTCTCTGTAAACTTTCTGCTTATTTTACACCGATTGAAACTCATCGCAAGCTGATAAGTTTGGTACTACCTCTCATTACATATGCTTAGGTCGTCTATAGCACACTTGACTCTTTATCGCAACGTAAACTGCAAGTTGCTTTCAATGATGCAGTGAGATATATTTATGGCCTTCGTAGAAGCGACCACATCTCTGTTTACTCTCGAGAGCTACGTGGATGTGCTCTGCAAGGTTATATCAATACCATCAATTCAATTGAATTAATATTAATGTATACCTAAGATAGAGTTAGTCAATAAATAGTCATCAACCGATAAACAAGTTGTCTTTCAATTCAATAAATAGAACATGGTGTCAGGTTAGTCTAAAGTCAAACACAAAGTCCTACAGTAAAGTAGGTAACATAGTGAAAAAGAACACAAAAGTTTAAAGTCATAGTGTGTCATAGTCAAAGTACAACTCATCAGCGTGATATACCTATTGAAGTGAAGGTAGCCTATAAAAGAAGTTTCAACCACGTTCCGAAGAACTGGATAACGAAAAATCAATTTCGGACTCAGGGATATCCATTGATCCTGAAGAAATTGTTCAACCTGAGACATCAAAAAGTTTGTCAAACTCAGTCATTCAAAAAACTGAGTTAAAAGCATTGAGAAATATAATGGAGTTTTCGTTTGGAGCAAAGCCGCCAAAAGAAATTAACTTTAACCAGCCAAATCTCATTGCATCATGGAAATTCTGGGTGCAAAAACTCGAAATTTTTCTAGACCTCGTTGGTATTAAAGAAGACGAAAGGAAGATCACCGCAATTTTGTCATACATTGATGACGACGGTCTTCGCATTTATAATACCTTTCCCAAAAATCTTAAATTTGATGAGATCAAAAAGAAATTTGAAGAATATTGCGCACCCAGAACCAACATAGTATTTGAACGTTTCAAATTCTTATGTGCAAAGCAGAAAACAGCTGAATCGATGAATCAATTTTTAACTCATTTGAAGGAACTGATTCAAGCATGCCAAAATGGCACGCTTCAAGGCTCAATGGTAAGAGATGTATTTATAATAGGATTAAATGATGACAAGCTGAGGCGTTTGTTACTTGACATTGACGACCTCACACTGGAGACTGCAGAAAAGCGTGCGAAATAATACGTCCTTAGTCAGTCTCAGTCCCAGGAGATGTCAGCAGTGGTCGTGGAATCGGAAAACCAAATCAACTTCATCCAGATGTCGAGGAAGAGCAGAACACAAATCGCCAAATAGCACAATAAGCAGCAGCCCAGTCAAAAGCAGAATACCAAACAAAACTCCTCTCCGAGCACCTCCAACCAAAATGTCAAAATGAGAGATTCAAACAAACGATGTGAACGAAGCGGAAACTGGAACCACCAAGTCAAATGCTCAGCGCTTGGTCAAAGATGTCACAATTGTAAAGGCATGAACCATTTTGCAAAATATTGTAAGTCAAACAAAGATATAAAATCATTTACTTTAAGTAATTGCAATAGCGATAACAATAATAACAATTGTAATAGGAATAATGACTTAGAATTAGTTGATAATAATGATTTTTTTATTGGTTCGGTAAATTGTGAAGAAAAAACATTAGATCCAAATAGTTTTGATAACATAAACTTAAAGTCTAACATGTATTAGAAAGAAAAGTCAGGCAAGAGAAATTAAACTTTTTTGTGGTTAATGAAAACGTAGGTACAGTCCTAGGTAAACACGATTGTATTTAAACTTAAAGTTGATCCTCAAGTGAAACCCGTCATTGATGCACCTAAACGTATTCCGTTTAAACTACATCAGAAATTAGAATTAAAGCGAATGGAAAAAAATGAAGTCATAGAAAAAGTCAACGGCCCAACTCAATGGGTAAATTCAATTGTTTTGGTTGAAAAGACTGATGGTTCATTGCGAATCACCACCGCGAAAACAGCATGATCAAACCATGTCAGATGTATCGATCTCGCATTGTCAGCAATGCTATCAACCCGACAACGACGACATCCAGTGCGATAAGTGCGACTTGTGGTATCACTTCAACTGTGTTGGCGTACCCAGTGAAATTGAACATCACGACTGGTGCTGTGAAGCGTGTTCTCAACTTGCCTCCAATTCTAACTTTCAGGCCCGTCTAAATCCAAATGCAATGAACGAAGTAGCCGGTAAAACCCAAAGCAGAGAACCATCTCGTTCATCTAAACGATCAAAGGGATCTTCTACCAGAAGATTAGAACTTGAAATGAGTAGATTAGAGGAGGACCGAAAAATGCAGGAGAAGCGGGATAAGGAATACTTTGACAAAAAATATCAACATTAAAAGATATGGAAGAGAAAGAAGAGGAAGAGGATACGGAAGGTGAGGAAATTGGTATCGATCACGCAAAGGTGAGGCACTGGTTGAAGCATGGAGAAGGAAGGGGTCTACCACTGCATAAAAAGCAACAATTACAGACCAAACCCGTAACTACTACGCCAAATGTGCATATCCAGACAACAGACAGTGGAAGACCAAAGGGTTTGGACTCGAAAGTGCGCAACAATACAGCGCTTTTTCGAGTTCCGGATGATAACCCTCAACAAACACAGCACCTTTCAATACCAGTTCCTATCCTAAATCATTCGAGCCAACCTACGAATTCGAGGTTGTTAGTTCACTGTCTCAGCGTCACCTAACGGCGGATCAAATCGCAGCTAGGCACGTAATGCCGAAAGAGCTACTCGACGAAAGTTCATATCGACCTTTGAGAACTCGACGCTTACCTGAGAATTCTCTAATGAGGAAAATCTGATGCGACTGCAGAAGTGTTTGAAAGGGGCTGCGTTGGATGCTGTAAGATTTCGCTTGCTGCAGCCATCGGGAGTCCCCAGCGTAATCGATACACTCCGAATGCTCTATGGCCGACCAGAACTAATAATTAACTCTCTGATACAGCAACTGAGACAGGAAGCATCCCCGAATGCGGACAAGTTTGAGACAATAATTCACTTTGCTCTAGTTGTGCAAAACATCTCTTCAACGATGGAGGCATGCGGATTACTCGCTCATCTCAATAATCCGACCTTGCTGCTGGAACTAGTGGACAAGCTTCCTGCACAAATGAAGCTAAACTGGGCAATGCACAGCAGCCCCTCCCAATCGTTACAATTTCCACTTTCAGTGCCTGGATCTACCAAATTGTTCAAGCAGCTAACGAAGTTACGTTTCCAATTAGCCCTAATGACTCGTTTCCTACCAAACCTGAAAGACGCCAGCAAAGAGGTAAAGCCTATTTTAACTTACATGAGGGTGAATTGTCGAGTCCAGAAGAGAGCACTAATGAACAGTCTTTAAACTATTGCATTTGTAAAGGGAAATGTACTGCAGTACAGGTGTGCCACAGATTTAAGGAATTCTACCATTCGCAGAGATGGCAAGCCGTAAAGGAAAAAGTCTCTGTCGAACTTGTCTACGTTCACACGGCCGCACAGCGTGCAAATTAAATCGCGAATGTGGTATAAATAATTGCACATTCAGACATCACCCCTTACTGCACAACTACAAGCTAAAAAACGAACACAGTAATACTCTTAGGGTGACAACTTCGATCGTTAATCAGCATAGAAGTTTTGAGGAAAATATCTCTGTTCTCTTTCGGATTGTTCCTGTCATCATAAGAAATAATAACACCCAAATCCACACATTTGCGTTCTTGGATGATAGCTCATCCCATACCGTGATAGAGGACGAGCTCGCAGAAGAATTGGGACTCCAAGAGAGGACTCAACACCTCTGTTTAAAATGGACGGGCAATACCCATAGGATGGAGAATGAATCAAAAAAAAGTATCGCTTCAAATATCCAATGTAGATAATATGAAAACTATTTTCTCAATTTCAAATGTCCACACCGTGCGGAGCCTAAACCTTCCCCAGCAATCTCTCATTCGGGCAGACTTATTCAAAGATTCGCCTATCTAAAAGGAGTTCCATTCCAGTCGTACAGTCATGCCACTCCCAGAATCCTGATATGTCTTGACAACTGGGCCCTGGGACTACGACTGAAATCGAGAGAGGGTAACAAAGACCCACCAATGGCGTCCAAAACTTGTTTAGGATGGACAGTGTATGGGCCTTGGGGAGAAACTACAAGGAAAAGCTCAAAAAACGTACTTTAGTTTTCATATATGTGAATGCGACCGAGAAGCAGACAACAATCTCTACCAAATTGTCAAAGGTTACTTCGCTATTGAAAGTATAGCTGTATCTTAACCAAAAACCCCATCTAATGAGGATCAAAGAGCTCTCGCTATCCTTATTTCGCGGTGATCACTACGAAACGGGCTTATTGTGGAAATACGACCGGACATTTTTTCCCGATAGCTATGACATGGCCAAAAGACGTCTACTGTGTTTGGAGAAGAGAATGGCTCGGGACCCAGAATTGTACAACAATCTACAGCAGCGCATTACAGATCACATAAACAAAGGTTATGTCAGAAGATTAACAGATGAGGAGTTAAAGCAGTTGTACCCAAATACTTGGTATCTTCTTATATTTCCGGTTATGAATCCCAACAAACCAGGAAAATTTGGAATTGTGTGGGATGCTGCAGCAAAAGTCAAGGGTATCTCACTCAATTGCATGCTGCTAAAAGGCCCAGACCAGCTAACATCATTGATTTCGATTCTATATCGATTTAGGGAAAGAAGCATAGCTTTGTGGATATATCAAGGAGATGTTCCACCAAGTGCTTATCAGAGACCAAGACCAGCATGCCCAAAGATTCCTGTGGCGAACTGACAGCACTAAATCAGAGCCCGATACTTAATTCATGAGGGTAATGATCTTCGGAGCCAGTTTCTCACCTAGCTTTGCTCAATTCGTTAAAAATAAGAATGCCACTGACCGCCCAGTTCATGTTGAGTTGATGAATCTCTGGCATGAAGCTTGCGAGAAGTCGGATTATATTCATCTCCTTTATTTGTCACTGTGCGAATTGCTACTTTTCTAATTGCATATGTAAAGTGGAGTGAGGTCTGACCATCATTGTATGGATCCAATGGATCATGCTTCTATGACGCGATATGGATTTGGTAGCTTTCAACTTTTGCCTTAATGCTATCACAAATATCGGGTACCATTCTTATTATTGTATATGCGTAGTCTAACCCAAGATGCCCTTTATCAATTTTGCTATTCCTTAGTGCTATCTTCGTCATATCGTTCCACCAACTTGCTTCTTTATTTATGTGGACTAACTTTTTGAAACATCGAGTTACTACAATACTCACAGCTTTTTGTTTGAAATTGTTTTACATACATGAAATGCGCGCAGAAACTGCTCCTTTCCTTGTTAAATGGTACCAGTTTATTTGCTTAACCATCATTTCGCGATATTCCAGAATACATAGATAATAATCTATCTACATGTGTTGTCAGTACGTTGTTAAGTGTCGTCCATGCTTAATAAGTTCTGAGTTTAGCTAGACCTTGTTTCGTTTCTTTCGTAACGATCTTCGTAGTTCGAATCCCCAAAGTATCCGTTTATATTTCCGACCGCGGACAGCTAGGTCATTGGAGTCGTGTCTGAATTTTTGTTTTTTTTTCGATTGCTAACTGCCTTCTTGCGATGAGTATTCCATTACAACATTCCAAGTTTCACAATTCACAATTCAATTTTCAGTTTCCTGCCCATTAGATGGTCGCTAATTTCTGATACACTAACGACGCATTCTTAGAGTTCGGCTTTCTAAACGAGCATAACCCTCATTTTATTTTGCCCCGATTTTTTAAGGTTAAGCTTGAATTTAATGTTTTAATATAATAAAAAGCTTCTGCTCTACAGTCTACATCATGTCGCTACCAATATTTTTATATGATATACTCCAAATGGACCATGATGTCGATGACCGTTTAGATTTACATTTTAGAACAGATTCCATTCACTCAATATTTTAAAACTCCTCCTTAACAAAGCAGATGAGCCTTCTCAGAGATTCAAAAGGCTACTTTAAATAACTATGGCTTAAAAGTTAATAGTGGTCCAAATGAAAAAGGAGTGACAACAGCTGATATCTCATTTAGATACTCCTTGGATGAATCCACCGTAAGATCATCTCTCGTTTCCTGCGAAAATTTTCAACTTGTTTGCATTTTTTTTGCTCTACTCTGCCGTTGCCGTTTTAACTTTTATGTATTCTAAACTTTCATTAAGTTTCTATCATTAAAACTTGGCGACTTATTGTGTTTCGTCCAATCCCATTCGTAAATTAAGCACTAACCCGACATGAAAAAATAAAAATGAAATAAAGAAGAGACTCCTCTGCACAGGATAAAGAAAAAGAACTCATAGAAAGAAGACGCAGAAATATACATCATTTCGCAGAAAGCTAGTATTTTATTTATACGAAAACTTTTCTTCTCCACTGGTTCGAGTAGAAACTTTACTTGGGCCCACATCAGCAGAGTGTCAGGCTATCCGGTGCGGATGTACCCAGCAGGGGAGAAGACAAAATCTTTCCAAAGCAAAAAGTAACTACTCGTACTTTTGGTTGTTACTGGAAATGAGAGATTTGCGAAACTACTCGTACATTCTAGCTTATCCGAAGACATAATGTCCTGCAACATTGCCAAACACCAAGTACACCATCCCCAAAGTAGCAAATCAACTAAATTATCCAAATATTTACTTAATTTATGGCCGAGAAAGTGTAATAACTTCTTTTTTCGTTTGGTCCTTCTTATATTTTTTTCTCTCTCTTTTATTTTTGGCTTTCTAAGGATCAAGGATATATGTATGAGAATGAGTATACAAAATGTATTGCGTAGTACCATTGAATGTGTCCACGTTCAAGAGCTGGCACGGTTGGATGCTGTTGAAGCACTTGGAAATATATCTATAATAAAGTTTTATATGCCAGCAGCTTATGATGATGTTATGAAGGTAATTTAGTGACAGGATATTGCTAAGAGGAGTTTTCAAAGTGCTTTAGGGGAATCGAGTGCTGATAAGGGTCATCGAGTGTAGACTTATGAAGAGAGTCCTTTTACATTAAATTAAATTGTAAACAAGAAACTGGGACAGAGACGACTTTCTATGGGCCTACATGCTGACTTGTGTGAAAGTTAATTTACCCAATGTGATGATAAACTCAGTAAAAGTCAATAGATTTAAGACGAAATGGACCTATATGGGTCCGAAATGAATAAATGGAGTTCTTGATATAAATACATTTACAAGTTTAGTGAAAATCGACAGTAACACAGATTACCATTAAATCAGACTGACTGACTGGAGATTATTAGCAACTGCACTCATGAAGATAAAAACGTTTCTATATTGTGAACTGTGTGATCCTTTCAGTGAAAAATTTCAATGTAACCTATCACAGAGTAGGGAATTATGGTCTTGATTAGTCCAAACGAACAATGTTAGCTTAACGAGGAAAAAGTGTAAATTCTACCAGTAAGCTTAAAATTTCACTGCTCACACGTTTTCAATATTTTTGCTAACAGAACACCTACGAGTTGGTCTTTGGTGGAAAAAAACGAGATCATAGTTCGGGAATGGTTCAAGTTCCACAGCAATTGCTTTCTAATTTTTTGTAAAGGATGTGGGTAGTTTATCACTGTGGACCTTATGACTTGTTTTTTTTTAATAGGCCTTTTTAACAGATCACGCGTAACTGGCCTTATGGTGTCGTGTTATTCCTATTCAGTATTGTTTGACAAATCATCATGGAAAGGTTCACACCTCAACAACGTCTCCAAATTATTCAGCTGTATTATGAATCAGCGTTCTGTGAAAAATGTTTTTCGTCCGATTCGCGCAATATACGGTGTACATCATCGACCTTCCGGGTCCGTTATTGTTTTTACCATCCCAAAGTTCGAGTCTCAGTGTACGTTACTGGCGACGAGTGTAGCTGAAGATCGTGAGCAATCGATTCAACGCCGATCTCAACATATAGGTTTATCTTATTCGACAACTTGGTGAATTTTAAGGTGAGAGGATCTTGATTTAAAGGCTTACAAAATCAAAATCGTTCAAGAATTGAAGCCGCCAGACATGAATTTACGCTTAAATTTCAGTCAATGGGCCTTGCATCAGCTCAATGATGAGGCCCATTTCTGGCTCAACGGTCATGTAAATAAACAAAATTGCCGCAGTTGGGCAGACGAAGGACCTGAAGAGTATGTCGGAATACCGCTACATCCACAAAAATGCACTGTTTGGTGAGTTTTATGGACTGGTGGGATCACCGGTCTATATTTAGAAATGAGGCCGCACAGAATATTACAGTCAATGGCGAGCGCTACCTTTCCAACACGACGGGGCTACGGCACACATAGCGCGCGAAACAATGGCTATATTGAGAAACAACTTTGGTGAACAGCTAATTTGGCGTTTCGGACCTGTAAACTGGCCACTGACCTGTAACTCGCGGTTACGTAAACCCAAAGTCTTCGCCGATAAGCCAGCTACGATCCAGGATTTGGAAGCCAGCATAACTCCGGTAATTCACCAAATACCAGTCGCAACGCTGGAAGCAGTGATCTAAAATTGGACCTTCAGAATGGACCATGTACGGCGTAGTCACGGGCAACATTTACACGAATTCTACCATCTAATTTCATTTTAAGTGTTTTAGAGCACTTGATTCCATTTTTTACATAAAATTTGATGCAAATTCTACTACATCGATCAAAAAGTTCCTGGACCACCGTGTGGCGCTCCCATTGTTCCGATTTGAGTTCTGTTTTTTGTTAAGTTTGTAAATCTGTTGCTGATATTCCCTCTAAATCTTAGCGTCATAGCTTGACATTTGCAAAAGTTACGTGGCCAAGAGTACATCTATCTCTGTGTGTGTTGGCGATTTTTTACAATTTTAGAAATGGATTTAAATTTGCAACAACGAACTTGTATTAAATTTTCCGTAAAATGCGGATTTAATGGTGCGCGAACATTGGAAATGATTCGGCAACGATTCTCTAAAGAAAACGGTCGTTTACCAGTGGCACGAGCGGTTCAAAAGTGGTCGTGAGTCAATCGAAGATGATGATCGCAGTGGCAGACCATCGACATCGAAAACCGACGAAAACATTGATGGAGTAGGAGAAATGTTAGTCAATAACCGCAAATTAACCATTAGAGAAGTAGCGGAGGACTTAAACATTATCTATGGATCCTTCCAAGACATTTTGGTTAATGATTTGGGTTTCCGTCGTGTAGCAGCAAAGTAGGTGCCAAAAGACCTCAATTTCATGCAAAAAAGAGACCGTCTTAACGTCGCAAAAGAGATGATTTGCGAGGCTGAATCCGATCCCACATTCATCAAAAGGATCAGTACTGGAGACGAGCCGTGGGTTTATGAGTACGACACGCAATCCAGACATCAGCCAAGTGAATGGCGTTCACCAAATGAGCCGAGACCAAAAAAACCACGTCGTTTCCAGTCAAAAAATAAGACAATGCTCATGGTTTTCATGGATTACAACGGTGTAGTGCATCATGAATTTTTGCCAGAAGGCCAGACAGTAAACAAAGAGTATTATATGGGCGTTATGAGACGTTTGCGTGAAGCAATTCGCCGAAAGAGTCCAGAATTGTGGGCAGAAAGCTCGTGGATTTTGCACCATGATAACGCAACGTCGCACAGTGCCATCATTATTCCTAATATTTTGACGAAAAACGGAACAAATACGAGTGCCACCCAACAGCCCCCGAATTCACCTGATTTGGCTTCCTGTGACTTCTTTCTGTTCAATTGAGTTAATAAACCACTACGGGGAACGCGTTTCAGCAGCCGAGAGGAAGTAATGGAAAAATCGCAGGAACTTTTTGATCAAGTATGTCAAAAACAAACTAAGTATGCTATATACGAATACATACTTGAAACTGTAAACATATGTTCGGGACATGTGTACCAATACAGAAACAAAAAAATCGATAATCGAATGTACGCTGGCCGCGAAATTTCAAAAGTCACCTTACTTTTTGAATTATTTTCGTATTCAAACATAATGTACTGATATACTACGTGTTTCCATATCAGAAATATTTGTGAAACCTCTTGACATATTGTGCATCAAACATCCACTTGTACTCGCACACCTTAAGATCGGAAGCCTCATCATTGTCTATCAAAGTTGTAATCCTGGTATATATAGGGTTTTCCAATAAGGACTTGACATCTTATTTTTTAAATAAAACACAAACCATTTGAGATATTTCAAAAACTTTATTATCGTCTTGAAGTACAATAAAAACATTTATGAATGGAACTCGACTTCGTTCATATGGCCACCGCGGGCACGTTTGCAGCATTTGATTCGTTGGACCCAATTTTCAACGACTCGGCCACACATTTCGGCCGAAACGGCCGCTATTTCGCGTTCAATGTTGGCTCTGAGCTCTTCCAACGTCGTCGGCGTGTTGGCATAAACCAATGACTTAACGTAGCCCCACAGAAAATAGTCAAGCGGCCCATTTCTTGAGAAAACATGCTCACCATACTCTTCAATAAATCGATTCTAGCGTGTACTGTAAGGCTTGTGACTTCATCCTGTTGAAACCGCATGTCGTAAAAGTGCATATCTTCCAATTCGGGCCAAAAATATTCGGTGATCATGGCGCGATAACGCTGACTATTCACAGTAACGTGACGATCGTTATCGTCGACGAAAAGATATGGCCCAATTTTTTATTTTTTTTTTATAATGAGCCCGCGCTCAAGGGGTTTGAGTACCCTTAAGGTGATTGCTCACAGCGCGGTCAAAGGAAATGTAGGAAGGAAGAAAAGAGAGGTACCGATGTACATTGTTTTTAAATGTTTGCAAGTTATAACGACCAGGAGAGTGATCGGCAGGGCATTCCATAAGCGAGTTGTACGGCTTAGGAACGAATCACGATATTTTATAGTGCGTCCGAAAATGGGCTTGAGGGTATACTGATGAGTATTCATAGCGAGACCGGTGTTGCGGTTGAAAGTTTGAATGGGCGATTTCAGTGGAGCACTGGTGGTGGAAATAGTGATAGAACAAAGTGAGACAGGCGGTATTACGTCGGCTGTCGAGCGTGTCAATTAAATGACTGGTATTATCGTCAATAAGTTTTATCGCACGGTTTTGAATCCTATCCAGCAGGTGCAGAGATGTTTTAGGAGCACCTGACCAGATGTGGGAGTTGTACTCCAATTTTGGGCGGATGAATGCCTTATATATTGAGGTCAGATCAGAGGGGATAAAATATTAAAATATTTCTTACATCGCTTGAGGAAACCTAGACATTTCGCAGCATTTTTGGCGATATCAAATATGTGGTCATTCCAACGTAAGTTGTCGCGGACACACATACCGAGAATGGAAAGTTTTTCGGTTTCGACGATGCAAGTGCCATTCATGGATAATGGCTGGCTGTTTAAATTTCGCTTTAATGACAGCAGACAGCATTGTGTTCTGGAAGCATTAAATTCCGCTTTGTTGATAGTACCCCAATTGGTTATGCTACTAATATCATAATTAAATGAGTTAACATACGCTGCCGTTCCCGTTCTACATCCGAAGAGCAGGGACGTGAGACCGGAAACGAATATGAAAAGCAGAGAGTACTGTCATCAGCAAAGGAATATATTAGATTAGAAGTAGCAGACAAGAGATCGCTAATAAAGATTAAAAAGAGTGTCGGTGACAGAACAGAGCCCTGGGGCACTTATCAGACTTGAAACCGTCCACGACAATTTGAATTGAACGTTCCGAAAGGTAATTTCCAATTACGCCGCCGGCATGCAAACCGCACCAAACAGTTATTTTTTGTGGATGAAGTGGTGATGCATGATGCATGTTGCGATGAAATTCATCATCTTGGCGCATCTTCTCCAGAACCCAATCGGAGAACGTACGTCGCTTCAAATGGTCCATTGGCTTCAATTCTTGAGTCAGCTTGATCTTGTATTTGTGTAAACCAAGATTTGGATCGTTTGTGACGGACGCCTGAACGGCAGCGATATTTTCGACACTTCGACCGTTGTCTCACTGACACGGCAACATCACACAACGAATATGTAGACTCAAATTTTTGCACTAAACTTGTTATTGCCTGTCTACTAGGGCGAGAGTTACGACCGAAAATTGGGGTTAACGCTCTTAAAATTGCCGTCACCGACTCCGAATTTCGGTAGAAAATTTTCATAATTTGCAGACGTTGCTCGTTCGTGTACTTTACCATGATAAAAATATTGAGTTTACTGAATAAATTGACAGTGACAGTTTGATGATTAGTGAAAGAGTGCGTTCACAAATTAAATTCAAAGTTTTCAAGTCCCTATTGGAAAACCCTTTATATGTTTCATTAATCAGATCTTTGAAGATCTTTGTTGATAATGACTCTTTTTAGATCAAAATATGCTAAACAGAACATAGACGCCATTGTTTCCGAACATCTATGTCTATACGTAGTTTCTGGTGGCCCGAATTCCCCCCTTTATTCTCTGTGTTCTATCTATAATGAATATTTATGAGTGCAGTTTTACTTTCAATTTCGAATGCGCCGTCTTCATCTGGAAGCCCACTTTTCCCACACCCAACCCAATCGCAATCCGACAATCCTTCGTCGACAGAAAACTTAATTAGTTAAAAGCTTACTATACATTGCACGTTACAAGTACGAGTATGTAAGTTGGAAAAAAATCACACTCCACACTTTGCACTGTCTTCTAAATTTGCACACGATTCTATGGATACACTCCAAATTGCTGACCAAAAGGCAAAAAGGATCTGTGGCAGGACTACCACAAAAACGGTCATGGGTGCGGTTATTGGCACATTGGAACTGCATCACATTGCCTGTATCCCGGGTATTAGTCCTGCTACTAACGGCGGCAAATGTATACACAAAAACTTCACCAAATTTGCCCAAATTTGTCTGCAGAAAGTTGATATCTTCATTTGTGCAAATTGCACCTATGAAATATAGGTATGTACTCTGCTCATATGAGTAGAGCGAGTCTTCCTATCTATCTGTGCATGTATACACACATTGGAACACTTTGTTTACTCCTTTGTACCAGTCGAATGAATCTGCTGAGAATTTCATCCCGCCTACCTCCCTCGGTCTATGTATGTTGTGTGACTAAATACGTGTCTACAAAAATGAGTTTGGAACTGGTAAAATAAAAAAAGGAGCAAACTGATCCAAAGACATGAACGTACTCACAGATCCATTTTTTTTCTTTGGTTATTGTTGTTTGCATAGAGTAGGGAGTGTGTGCCGAAAGAATCCCGAAGGATGCAAGAGAGATGCCATTGCGACTAAACCGAGTTTTTGCAGTTGAATAAATTTTTAGTCCTTTCATGCGGAAAGACGTGTCGGTCGGAATCGGAACGTGTGTGCATTCCTTCTGAAGTGCCTTGCAATGTCGATGATACGAGTACTTGTTTTGGATTGAATTGGATTTGAAAGGGATTGGATGTGGAGCCAGGCGAAGAATGTTGACTTTATTTTGCTCTTTTGGCGGATCCTGCTTTGTGTGGTTGAAAAGGCGGTAATCGGTCTCGATGTGAGCGCATTAGCAAATCAAAGAAGTTAATCAAATCAAAGTGATTTGAGATGCAGTCTTGAATGTGACTAAATTTATAAATCTGGTTGGGGAAAAATAAACCCATCAATTATCTAAACACCTTTGAGTTACAATATTAGCGCTAAACTGAATTGAAGTACCTTTTTTAACTGTGAAGGTTCTTGCACTGAAAAATCGAAAATGAAAATTTGCTGATATCCTTACATTTTAAAGGTTCCCAAAAATGTTTTTTATATAGTGTGTAAGATAATGTGTTCTTTGTTTTGGTATCTTCGAAGACACCAATAGCCCGGTCGATTCCAGTACGCCTACGTACTAAACCACACCCTACATAGCTCTATATTTGATGTATCTGCACGTCTTATTCTTTCGATTCGTCGCAGTTCGTTTTGAACGTTTGTTACGAATGTGCAAATCTCTATCCAATCTTCTTCTGACCGCAACATTTGTGCAATTATTGGCTCCGGGCTTGGTATATTCGTTCTCCATCCCCGAAAGCATATGTAATGGAATATTGGATGCTCTGTATCTTCCTCCTATTATAATTTGGGCAGTCTGGGCTGTGTAGATATTTCCGATAGTCACCGTAACTACTCGTAGATAGGAACTACGTTTGGTGGTAGTTACAGTCCCCGTGTTTTCGACTATTCCACTCTTGGATTGTCTAAGATAGTTCGAAAACTGCTAATTGCCCATAGCGCGTAGAGTCTGTATGCTGACGATAATCTTTTTTAGACTCCTTCGCTCTTAGTTCCTCTGCCCAGACTGGGAAGGCACACAGAAATATTGATGTGGTTACATTAGAAAGTAGAATTCTTTTAGTGTATCCCATCGTTGTTAGGAAATATGCGTAACAGAGCTGCTTGTATTTTCGAAGCTTTTTAACATATACTCGTATAACCCAGTGCTCTTTCTACTGCAGTTTGTTGTCCAAAATAACTCCAAGTTACTTAATTATTTCTTTGCAGGTGATTGCCTGGTTACCGATCTGAAAATTGGTGAATTCATGATCGGCCAGCTCCAAACCGGCGAAGATAAGCCAGTCTTTTATCTGAGCGATTGCTGCTTTTGTGGCTGATTCCACTTCATTATACCTTTTTACTACTGTCACTACGGCAATGTCGTTGGCGAATCCAATTATCGTTCTCTCGCCTGGGCAGCGTTAGTCATAAGATTTCGTCATACATTATGTTCCATAACAGTGGTCTTAGGACCAATACATGTGAGACCTCAGCAGTAATTTTGTAGTATTTTACGCCCTTGTCCGAATTGTACCTCATCTTCCCGTTGTTGAAATAGTTCGTCTCTATTCTCTGCAGATAGTACTTGGACGTTAGCTCTATCTTTGCAAGTGCCTTTCCAATGGATAACCAGCTCGTAGAGTTAAAAGTGTTTTTAACATCCAACGTAACTACTGTACAGTACTCTTTTGTACCGTAGAACCATTTTTTCCCCTTGATGGCACCCTTTGCGATAACGACTACCGCTCGTGTGTCATCAACAGTTGCACGCTCTTTTCTTAACTGTAAGTGGTTGTGCAAGAGGGATCCTTTCTCTTCTGCTACTGCTGACAATTTATCATGAATATCCTTTCCCATAGAGCAGAACCAAATGCTGTGTTTTCCATCTTTCGGCAATGGTTCTTTCTTCAATATACTTTTGCTATTTTGATGTCTGATGTCTGGTCTCTTTTTGACAGTCGCCTTTATTGCTTTATAGAGATGCCGTCAGATTCAGGTTCTACACCGTCGCCCATCTTGACGCATGCCCTTAGCAGCTCCTCCACGTGGGATTTACTCTGGACTGGATGTTGCATTTAGTGGCTGACACTTATGAGGAAAAGAATTATGGATCTCAGCATTTTCGAGCATGTTATGGTGTAGTCCTACAGTCTTTTAGTTTCTCCGTCACCATTTTATATGCTCAACTCCATGGATTGATGTCGGCTTATTGACAGAGACTTTGATGCATGTGGATTTGTGTCCATTTTGATGGCTCTAGATTGCGTCTCGTCAGCCTAAGCACTCTTATTGGAAGGCTGATCTCCTTTTTGAATGCTGAACTTTGCGTAGAGCGTGTAAGCATTTTGGCGGGAGTGATTTTATTTCATCGTTTCACCAGTAACACGGTGAGACCTTTTTGCTATTTTCCCTTTTTGCTGGCATAGGTACTGTTGGTGGCAGAGCCACCAGTAGTCCATACCAGGACTTAAATCAAGGTATTGCGTTACCCCGGACTTCGGTTAGGGCCTGATTTATTGAAGTTGGCCCTCTTGTGCTAGCGTCACAGCGGATGTGGTTTAAACCTAAAATCGCGGAAGGTTTTTCCAGTTGGTTTCGACTTGATGTAGAGTTGTAATAAGTACTATCAATTGACGAAGAGCGATGGCAAGGCGTATCCTTGTTCCCATCAAAGTGAGGGCATTCAATTAAATTTTGGCTTATATTTGTCAGAACTTTACTGAAATCACACGACCCACCACTCGATAATGAATACAATAGAGTTGCTCGTAAAGGTAATGTCGACGACGGAGCCTACTCCCGATTTCCGCTACCCACATTAACGACACTTATTGTTAAGGGAGCGATTGTTTCTAGTAGGGTGTGATGTTTCCCTGATGTTAGTGGGTCTGCTACACCACTCTGTGGCTCACTTATTACAGTCGCCTCCTGTAACCACTGGGCATCTGTGGAGTGTAGTTAGATTGTAAAGCATCAGTTGGTATTCGCTAGCCATAAAGTTGGGTCTTGCATAGCAGCTGTAAGAATGAGCCCCGTTTATTTCTGATCGCTCGAAGCCAATTATTTGATCACTTGCTTCTTGGAAGGCATAGCGCCCACATATTCAAATTTCTCTCTCTTTTTCCTTGTCACGGATCCAGTTATTGTTATGGTCGGGATACTTAGCAGCGAGCCCGGTCATGACAACGTCCGCCCTTTCGTCCTTTCGTCGGTTCGTCGGTTCGTATAAGTATATCCTGAGATATTCTACAGTGTTTGAGATCCGTGCAGCACCGGATAAAGAATAGTACTGCAGTGCTTCCCTGCTTGTCGTAAAAGGCGACTAAATGAGGAATCAGTCATATACAGGCAACTATAACACTAAAAATGAGCCTGTGACACTTTAACACCTTTAAAACTTTCCCACAAGTTCGTATGCAATCAGTGGGCTCCCACGTCTGGCGACTACCGATCTGATAAAAGCAAAGTCAAGCTAACTTCAATTGAGCATACGTGTCAAATCAAATCAATCTCGTACGAAAGTAGAAAAAAATTTCTTCATGGAAATGATCGCAAGTTGTAGCACTACCCCGCTGGGCATCACGCTTGACACGCATTCGGGTGATCCCAGGGCAAGCAGAAATGCTTGTGTCAGAGCCCGATGGATTCCGGGGGCGGGCAAAATGAAGATTCTAAATTTTACTAAACTTCGGTTTGCCACTTGGAACGTCGGATCGATGACCTCAAAAAGCTTGGAGATGGAAGCAATAATGCGTCGCAGAATTCTACATGTCATGTGCGTTCAGGTTACATGTTTTACCATGGGGGTGGCCGTGGTGTAGTGGTAGTAGCAAACGCTTCTCACTCGGAGGGTCCAGGTTCGAATCCTGCCCATGGCAAAATCAGTTTTTCATTGTATAATTGGAACTCAGACAAAAAAATTCTGCGTGTGAAGGCATAACACTGGCACGTAGATTTGGCTGTTATAAGAGTTTCAAGCAATGAAAAAAATACTGGGAATTATATCTCGAATCACTCTGAGTGAAGAAAAACTCTCCGTCCTATTCGGACTCCCACCCCTGGAGAGCAAACATAGAAACCAAACACACCTGAGTTTCAACCACTACAAAAACAATTTTCCTTTCTCCTCCTTCTATCTTTCCGCCCGCGCCCTGGCAACAGTAAAAGGGTATCAACCCCTTAGGCGCGCGTAAATTATAAAAAAAAAAAAAAAAAATGTAACGGTCAATGGACGAAACGGTGTCGGTGTTATTGTTGCTGCAAATCTTCTTAATAATATCGTTGGTATTTCAAAAATAACCGACCGCTTAATTAGTGTAAAACTCATTATAAACAATAAAATGTGGACCATTGTTAGCGCGTACGCCCCACAAAACGGTTGCGATCAATCGGAGAAGGATAAATTTTGGTCAGATTTCGGAAATTTACTCAGAAATATACCCATCGAGGAGATGCTTTTCGTAGGCGGAGATTTAAATGGCCACGTTGGAGAATCAAATGTAGATTATCAGGACTGCCACGGAGGTAAAGGCTTTGGAATCAGAAATTCTGCTGGTGAAGACATCCTTGCAGCATGTTAAGCCCGCGGTCTGACTGTTTTAAATACGACATTTATAAAACATCAACGACATCTTATCACCTATAGCAGCGGAGGCCACTAAACACAACTAGACTATCACCTTTGCAAAAGATCGATGAGAAACAGTGTCAAAGACTAGTTACCCAACTCCGGCTGCACATTACAGAATTCCTCACAACGGATCCACCAAAAACACGAGAGCCTGTTAGAAAGCCTAAAATCCGGTGGTATAACTTATCGAAAGAACGAGGCACAAGATTTATTGCACGCGCTAAAGAAGTAATTCTTAATATAAACTTTATCGCAGTCTCAGCAGTCGTTCATTGATCTCCGTAGAGTTTCAACGTGTTTAGGCTTCCGAGTGAATTGTGAATAGAGTATAGTGTATAAAATAAATCAATAAGAAGAGACATTTGAGGGTCTCTTTACAGGCACCAATTAGCACAGTGGCAGTGTGTTCACCCGACAGACCATAGGTCGTGGGTTCGAATCCGAGTGGAATAAAAAACTTTTTTTTTTCATTTAATTTAAAAATAAATAATAAAAAGAGGGAAACAACATCACGCGATGTATTCTGGAGAGCGGTCCGTTAAGCCAATAGCGGGACCAGCTGAAAAGACAGGCGATACATCAAGTGGTTCAAGCCAACCAGCAGTAGAGGTCGAACCAAAGAGGAAGAGGAGGAGGAAGCAAAGGCCTACTCCGAACCTAATAAAGTGCCCTTCCCTGTCAGCAGCTACCGAAAAGCTGCCTAGCGGAACGGGGAAAGGGGTACCAACAACATCAAAAAGGGCAGCAGCACAACAAATGGCACCGAAAGATAACTTCCCATATGTGGCTGAAGGTGGAGAAAGCCAACATAGGGAAGACGAAAATATGTTCGCATCTCTGGCGGCCTCTGAGTCAGATGACGAAGAGGAGGAGGTAGAGAGCATAAAAAATAATATTAAACTTCTCCAGCAAAGAGTGTTAGCTATTAAGGCTAAACAAATAGCAAGGAGGGAGAAAGAGCAGCTAGGAGAACTTCTCGTGTCTCAACAGCTACAACGAAAGCAACAATTAGCAGCAAAAAGAGGCAGCACTTAGCTACTCAGGAGCAACAACAAAAACCAAAACAGCAGCCTAAACACACACAGGCTCAAAAAATCAATCAGCAGACACCGCAACAACAACAACAACAGCAGCAGAAGAGCCAGCAATAACAACAACGTAAACAACAGCAACCACAACAAAAACAACCACAACAACAACAACCACAACAACAACAACCACATCAACAACAACGAATCAATGAAGAAGTAGCTTTTTGGTTCCGTTATACAAAGACAAAGGCGACACGCGAGAATGCAACAACTACCGCTCAATCAAGCTGATGAAAATCGTTGAAAGAGTTTTAAACGAACGTCTTCGCAAAATTATATAGCTCGACGATAGCCAGTGTGGATTCGTGGAAGGAAGATCGACGGTGGACGCAATCCAAAGCTTGCGAATATTAATGGAAAAACATCGGGATTCGTCAAAAGATCTGCACATGGTATTTATTGATCTAGAAAAGGCATTCGATCGTGTGCCTAGAGATCTCATAAGGACCGCGTTGAGGTCTCAAAAGGTACCGGAAACGTATATACGAATGATATAAGACATGTATGGAAACGTCAAAACTGCTGTTAAATGTACCTCCGGACTTACGAGAGAATTTGCGGTAAATGTCGGAGTGCATCAAGGAAGCGTTCTTAGCCCTTAACGTGGTACTAGACTATCTTTTGAAAGATTGCATGCACGAAGCAAATGTAACATCGATTCTCTTCGCCGACGACGCAGTTATTCTAAGCGGTAATGTCGTAGATTTACAAAACGTCCTAAGTAAATGGAAAGACGCGCTAGAGCAAAACGCGTTTAAAATAAGTCGCTCAAAGACAGAACATTTGACCTGCTCATTTTCGGATCCACTGCGACCTATTCCAGATATAATGTTGGACGGAATAGTTCTTCCGAAAACCACTAGTTCAAGTATTTAGGATCAATCGTTAACGTAGAAGCGAAATGTGACGACGACGTCGTCGGCACAGAGTAAGTGTGGGGTGGATGAAACGGCGAGAAAATTCGGGAATCTTCTGTGACCGAAAATTTCCACTTAATTTGAAGGGAAAACTTTACACCACGATGGTTCGGCCAGCTCTTACATATGGTTCGCAGTGCTGGACAATATACGAAGCGTTTAAAAATAAAATGACGGCAGCAGAGATGGAAATGTTAAGGATGTCGACTGGAGTTACGAAACGCGACTGCATTAGATCTACGCACATTAGAGGAAGTCTACACATAAAAAATTTATCGAACAACTTGAGTCAGATAGAATTAGCTGGTATTGCCACGTTCAAAGAAGATCTCCCGAAATCCCGTTAAGAAGGCAATATCAACTACGGTCGCTCCAACTAAAGGAAAATTAGGTAGGAAAAATAATTCCTGGATTGCTCAGATGGCAAATGCACAACAACGCCTGGGGCTAACCGCCGAAGCGATACAGGACCGAGCAGTATGCAGATGCGTTCTGCGATCTGCGACATTAGCCAACCCCATAAGCAGAGCAGTAGCGATGCAGTAAAAATAGGAAACTCGTTATGCATAATTTCTTCTAGCGATGAAAGGGCTAGTAAAAAGAAAAGAAGAAGATTCTACAGTGGTTGAGGTTTATTTGTATTACCTTCATGATCTTTTGTTTGTAATAGCTCTCCGGAAGACTGGTAATCTGCTGATATCAGCTCTATATTCTCTATATGATCTTTCTTGCAAAACATTCAGGATGGTTCTTGCCGCCGTTCTTCACTATGTGGCCTTCTATTCTGCCTCTTCTATGTGGCTGAACTTAAAGTATTTAAAGCATTTAAAGTATTTAAACCCGGCTAATAACCCAGCCGATTTTAATTTTACCTTCTCTAAGTAGCAACTTCTAGTGTTCTGCGGGGAGGCTGATAGCTGCAGTTTGTGTTCCGCCGTATTCTTTCCTGAGCGATAGAACCTTCAATTCTACATTGCCTTTTGTATAGCTTCACAGATGTTCTCCTTTGTGGTGACCTCATCAGCATCCTTGAGCTCGATGGCAGTACGATGGGTGAGAGTCTTTTGTTTGCTGTCCGAAGGCTGTACTCATATCGCTTTTAAATGCAGTGGTCTTGTCTCGTGTCTCTTTGAGCTGGATTAGAAGTTTTGCGTTTTGGGTTCTTCTGATTCTATTCTACATGCAGCCACTCCAATCGCTCCAACTTTGCGTCAGATTTTTTGCTACGGAGAATCTCAGTATAGGTTTGGTCGCCTTTTGCCTCTATGGCTATAACACCAGTGTTTCTTTGATTTTTCCTTTAGTGGGCTCTTGCTTCTTGGCTGGCTTGTTTTTTAATGATTGCGGCCCAAATGTCGATATCATCCCTTGAGGTTGATTTGCCGGTTTTTTCAGTTTCGGCTTTCTGGCCCTTTTCTATAAGATTTCTATAAGATTTCTATAAGATCCAACATATTGGAAGTAAGCCACTGATGGAGCTAGAGGAGTCTTTTATTGGAAGCTGACTTGGACTAATCCAATAAGTTGAAATTAATATGACAAATGAATTCGAAGACAAGTACGATATAGATACCTGCGAAAATGTTTAACAATGTTGTATAAGTTATACGTTTGCTTGGTCTAGAGAAAACCCCATGTGTAAGCTTTTTCGCCAACATATAATTCGACGGAAATTAAGTCAATTGGACTACCAGGAGCTGGTTGCTGTATGACATTCGATGGCTCTCGTGAAATCTGATGCCATCTACGAAATCTGGTGCCCCACAGGAAGCCGAACATCAGGAGAACACCACAAAATGCTGTAAAACTGATAGCTGCCATTTCGTCCGCTTTTTACCTGTGGCTAGTCAGCTCGTCATGTCATTTTCATGTTCACATTCTCACATTGTTGAACGCCATTAAATCGATCTCTTTGCCAAAAAGATTCAGCAAGAGCTCCAATCGCGTCAACAACCCTCAAATTTATATTTTAAAGTGAAAAGTCAATAACTCACTGACCAACCAAATCGGAACAGAATTTCATCACGTTTCTGTTATAACACTTAACGTCAATGATACAATTAATGACTGCCATGTCTCACAGTTTAAGGAAATAACACCACAGCCTCTCAATCCCAGGCACCCAAATCACAAAAGAAATAAGAAAAACAAAAAAACAGAAAAGAAAAAACCGTTCGGTAACTTTTAATTCCATATTCTCAACCCCTGACATCGGCCATTGTTTATGCTCACGAAAGGCAAAGCAAAACAAAAGAAAGCATTCTTCCAGTCAATGGCGTTATTAATGCTTCCTTAACTGTCAAACCGCCACAGAATGGCATCCCAAATCAATCATTAATGTAATTCTTGTCGAGAACAAGCCCCAAAAGTACCACTAGGGGTACCGGAAAGCGAGGCTCCCGGTTTCGCATGGTCGAGGATTTCAGAATTCAGGGAACTAAGGACCCGAGCGGATGTCACACAAAAAGATTAATGGAGTCATGTTCAACATATAAATATATGGAGGAGTTTTCTTCTTCTTCGTTGTTCGGTAAGAGAAAAGTGGAAGCGGATGTTTAACAAAATTTTGGAACAAAAGGGTGGAGAAAGTGGTGGTGGTAGAATAAAGATCCGCCCCGCAGTGCGCTCATTAATCAAACTCCTAAGAGAGAACCGTCACGCAACCCCACATTTCAACAAAGAATTCAACCAGAGTTGTTCAAACTTACGAATACTAAGCTGCAGCAGTTCGGGGATGATGTACGGTGCTGCGACGTCAGCAATGGGTGGTGAGGTAGGAATTCCTTTCCTGGTAGCTGTATATGTCTGAGGCAAATCCAGTCATTCGCTTCTGACCAAAAGCGTAAAATATTTTGCTGACATTGAGCAATTGAAGAAGAGATTCCAGGATCAAGGACCCAAGAATTTATCTCTTTTATATTTATTTAAGTGTGCCTCGTCCTTTGCTAACAGCCAACAGCAATCCGAATCTCGTTTGACATGATGTTTGCCTGAAGCTCCATCCAAAGGATATGGGAGGATTAAATATATTTGTCTTCGTGTGCCTTTTTTCCAACATCTTTCCCTCCATCTTGGGTCTGATAAATGTCAGTGTGTTAACACATATGTTATTCTCTAGGAAACAGATTAGCCGAATTTTGTTTTTGTGTTTTTTTCTTTTTTTTGTTCCGTAGAAGGGATGAAGGTGCCCTCCTTGGTTTAGGAATACAACTCCACCCTCGTCAGAATCACAGCAATACACACAGACAGGCGTATTAGTTCCGTCTCGCTGTCATTTCAAAAAATGGAACAAATATCATGATGATGCGACAACGACAACGAGAATCTAGGACAATGTTCCTGGTAGAGTTGTGAAAACTTTTCAAATAAATCCGTCAATTGTTTTCAGGATTTAAATTGTGAAATTTCGGGAAAAAGTTTCGTCATTGCAATTTTGTGCAGGGTGCATTGTTCGGAACAAACTTCGAAACAATTGCTTACAACTTTGATGAATGCAATTGGTATTAGCCGCGGGTCCGATGAAATGGCGGTTTCTCTTGTCAAATGTACCTCTCATCCCCATTTAGTTATACAACTATCTTATGTCACTTTTTTTGCTTGGGTTAGAAAATAACAAATCTGTACTTTAATTGAACTACCACCTAGTACGGGAAGAGACCAACAAATAGGCGAACGGATGGTCGAATAGGAAAATCTCTGAACAAAGGGAAAGGAATCATCCGGTGAAAGTTTTTCAATTAAGGTTCTAGAAACTATTAGACACAGTTAAATGTAGTTTTTGGAAGGAAATTATGTGCCATGCCAATCTGGGATTTCGACTCCAACTCTGACTGCTACTGCTACTGCGACTGCAATGCCGACCGACTGCGGCTACAGAAAGTAAAAAAACTTTTGTCTATTCTGTTTACAATTACTAAGCTTCGGTCAAGTGGAGGTGTGGGTTGGTAAGCGAACCGAGTTCACTTAACCCATTAAACCCGGAATGGTTTTAAAAGTTTTCCAACGATAGTTTGTTGGCTTTACATGTTGTTCTTGGAAGAATTGTTGGGAGCTGTTTTCAATTTTTGTAGTCAGCTTGTATTGCACGAGTAACTTTCGGATGTGGATTTCCCCTTAAAAGAAAAGCAAAACTGGTTGATGGCGGTTAAGTGCTCCTAGGCAAGTGGCAGGTACAAAAACTGGGGTAGCAAAATGTTATTATTATATTAAATATATGATATTTTGTTGTTGTAATAAAAGATTTGTAATACAGACAGCTGCAAAAATTAAACAATACTTGCTACGAGTATTCTGTCTGTCACCCACAAGAAATCAACTGTAGACGCATTGGTCACTTTATTTCATTGCTGATTCACTAGTGATCCTTTTCTCTGTAGCATTCAGCAAGGTATTATGAATTTAATTAAATTTCTTCGTTTAGAAGAAAGATCCGTAATTGGTTCAGTGATTAAGTGCCTATAGTACTAGCAATTACAGCCTTGTTCTAGTATAAATCAGATCAGTTACAAAATAATTGCTCAACGGTGTTTTTACTTGATTTTTTAAAAAACGCTCATCATGATGTCATGCAAATGGTGATAAGGAAATTCAGTAAAGTACAGACGCAGATGCGCATTCATGTGTCCTTACCATCAGCTTATTACCATCGTTACCGCTTGCAAAATCTATGGTTGCCATCCTCCAAAAAGACGTCAGTTCCAAATCCTTGAAGATCCGACTAGATTCCTTTAAGTCGACTCCATATTTTCTAGCATCCAGTGTTCCGGTGTCATTGCGTTAGACTGTAGGTAACAATCGGCATGCAAGATCAATGTATTCGTATATTCAAGCTGGGTTTTACCACAAACCGTTCCTTCCTGTGTGGAAAGGTGGTTTTGAGAGTGCAGTCCAGAACCAGGCATGCTAGGAAAAACTTAGTCCGAATTCTATCTAGAATTAGCTTCATCGGATATTTAGCCTCGTCGAAAAACCGAATGGTGATGAAATAAGCAAAACGAGACTTCTTCTTCCTCCTATTTATGAAGGACTGATTAAAATCTCGTTTCGCGATCACTAATCATGTATTACTTCTACCACTCCCAGCACTGAGCACTAAACAGTTGCTAAGTATGATTTGACAGAGAGTAAGACAATATCATCTGCACGTGTGGAGATTGGAACCCATGCTGCGGTCATATGTTGACAGAAATCAACATCCGCGACCAAGGTTCTGTTCACTGGAGTTTCGTGAATCTACAAAATTAGAGATTTTTCTACACTATGATGCATGGCATGTGTAACTCATGCTGGCAAAAGTTGCATCGCTCTAGATGTCGATAAAAATGCGTAACTCGTATTCGTTTCTGTCCAGTTTAGATATATTTCTGGTCATCTTAAGTAGATTATACATTTCCAAATGTATCTTAAGTTCCACCAACCAATCTTTAGGCTCCCTGGTTGTAAGGAAGTCAAAGTGAAAATTTTGAAGCTCTTATCGAGTGAGTAGTCAACTTTTGTTGTTCGCCAGGGACTCGGTATGTAGGTAGTGTAGATCCTCTTCAAACATGAGCTGATCTATATCCTTTTGTAGCTTTGTCGGTCACCATTACGGCGCAATGTTTCGCTTAGCAAACTTATAGCTCTGGTTATGATTCGGTTCTATTCCTGTTACATGGGTGTACATTTCTATTATGGGATTAAGTATTTCTGGTTTTGAATTACAGAGAAAGTAGCACCGCGGCGAACAAAACGTATAAACAGAGTAAGGAACGGTATTAAGATGTAAACATATTTTAATTGAATTAATTTGTCTACTACTCAAACGTTAGGGATTCCTGTGGACCAGGCAGAACCAGGCACTCACACGTGAGCTTATCCTGCTGAGTTAACATTTTATAACGATAATATTTATTCTCGTTCTTCAAATTTAGTGGCGCCTGGCGTTAACTAACTCAATATGTCATAACCATTCTAGCGAAGTCATTTTATTTTCTTTCCAATCAGCTGAAGAATTATTCTCTTGAAGTAACCTTGCTAACTTCTTGTCACATTTTGGAAGAACTTACGAATATTATTTCTGGAGAAGCACCTCTTAATGCTCTCGATCGAGCGCTTCACTGCTTCTTCCTTTTTCCTTTTCATTGAGTTCAAAAGCAGCTCGCGTCCTTCTTTGTAGTGCTACCTTGTTCTCCTCTTGTTTTGCTGTATGCACTTCCCAACATCACATTGTGGCGAAATCTGACAATGTTGCCACTGGTCGGTGTTCTTGACGCTGGGACCATAGCACCTCTCGAAATGTTTTAGAAAACTTGATAAGAAAACGCTTTCGCGATCTCTTCTGTTCGACGTCAACTTTCATCACAGTACACATCTTCGGCGTGGTGTCTTCCAGAACAATGATGTATTCGCATCTTGATTACAAGTCAATGTTGGCTCTTCGAAACTCTCGGAGATCCTTCGATCTCAATGTGATCCATTTTTTTGAATTATGTCGCAGAATCAAGTACCGAAGATCAGCGGCAACGCTATCAGAGTGTCATCAGAGACTCCACCACCAAGAAACCCTTATTTGATGAGAATGCCGGCAAGTGCATGCAGCTAAACAAGAAACCTGTAAAGCGGCGCTGCTACTAGGGACGAGATCTGCTAGTGAGGTCTACTAGCAGAAGAGACGGGAAGAACTTCGGCTTCTCCAGGATTGAAGATATTGAAAGGCGGTACTCCAGGGATAACGTACGGATGTTTCACCAACAGGTAAAAAGAACGTGTCAAAGTAAGAAAACCCGTGCAGAAGCCTGTAGAGATGAAGTAGATAACTTTGGAGTATACTCACAGTCGGTGCTGAGAATGTGGAAAATTTTTTTCCTACAGACAGTATAATGGCGAAGAACCGCAACATCCATGACAGCCAAAACTTCTGTCCACCTGACTAGCACGAAGTAAGGATAGCAATATCTTAGCTAAAATCCAACAAATCAACTGGGCCCGACGGCTTATCGGCCGAGGTATTGAAAGCTGCTAGGAATGACTTTGTGAAAAACATACACCAACTCATTTCTCAGATCTGGTCACCAGAGTGTACTAAAGATGAATGGAGTCGTTTGCGTCGTTTGTATAATTCACAAGAGCCACTAGAATGCGCCAAATATAGAGGTATAGGTTTGCTCAGAATCGCATACAAGGTCTTGTTTGCCATATTGTGTGAGCGTTTAAAACCCTTCGTCAACAACCTGATTGGAAAAAAATCAGGAAGTCCAAATCAATACGTCACAATCGACAGCTATAATTTCGAGGCAGTAAAGGACTTTGTCTACCTAATCTCATCTATAAATTCTGCTGGCAACACCTTAGCAGAAATCAAACGAAAATCACTCTTCCCAGTCATTGTTTCTTTGGGCTAAGGAGGCAATTGAGTAGTAAGGCCTTATCCCAAAAAACTAAGGATCTTTATATAAGACCCTGATCATCCCAGTCCTACTTTATTTCGCTGAAGCATGGACTCTATCGAAAGCGGATAAAGATATCCTCAGTCGTTTCGAGAGAAAAATTATTCGAAAAATATTCTGTCCCGTTTGCGTTAGCGCGCTTTGGAGGCGAAAATTCAACGACGAACTATGCGATCAGTGCAGCGACATAGTCAGAAAACTGCACGTTAGTCGCCTGAGATGGCTAGGATATGTAGAGCGAATGGACGGCAATGCTTCGGTTCGCAGGGTCTTCGAATCTAACCTGGTCGTACAACTCAGTAGAGAAAGACCTCACCTTAGGTTGTGCGCCCAAGTAGAGGGGGACTTCAACCGACTTGGAGTGCGCAACTGGAGACAGTTAGCTTATGACCGGACTGGCTGCAAAGGCTTGTTAGTTGAAGCCCAGGTTCACTCCGAACTGTAGCATGACCCAAGTTCTTTGTTACTTAAAATACCTTGAGACGTTAGGGAGTTTAAAATATTTTCCTGGACTCATGGGTTAAGGAATCTGAACAAATTTAATTTTTGTCTATAATTAGAGGAACAAAAAAGATCTCACTTCATTTGTTCATTGTTTTCCCACAATTTTTTTGCATTCTAATCACAGATTTGCGGATTATATGATTCTTTGATTACGTGGCTGCCAGGCGCTATTGTAGATGTTGAGGTGTTTGAAACGGGAAATGTGTGTTAGCTATGGAGTTATTTTGCATTTCCCAGAAGTCAGTTGGCCGGAGTGCAATTTTTGGGCTGGTGTTGTGTAGGCTGTGAGGTGCTCTTTTTTCTGTGCTCTGGTCGTGCTGAGGATATACGCCTAGCCGAATAGCTTGTGGAAGCAATCTTTGCCAAATTCGTCATTTTCTTCTGGGTGAGCGTATATGAGGTTTATGTACTCGTATGGTGGTGGACTCTTCAGTAGTTGCTCGTATACATGTCGACTGCTTAGGATCGGAACGCTAACATGCACAGCCGAAAATCGTTGTCCGGTTTAAGTTTGTTGGGGTTGTCAAGAGTAAATCCACCCATGGCCCGGGCTTCATCTCGCTTCACATCATGTAGTATTTTACGTGGTTGGTGAATTAACCCAACCGCAAAAGTACCAATCTGGAGGGCCAGATACTTTGAGATATAATGCCAGTAGCCCACTATGAGGAATTGAGCATTGCCGCTGGAACCTCTTTTCTTACCATCTCTATTTCGACAACGTGGATCGCAAAATATCTACATATGACTTGAGGTCCGAATACACCCACCTAAATGCCGCTAACGTTGCCGTTGATTCTATCTTGGTAGTTCCTCTGCCAAAACGCCCCTATTGTGCTTCGCTTGTAATATGCGTATAAACTGGAATTTACCACCTGTGCTTGCGTTGGTCCAAATGTTCAATTACATTCGGGCAATCAGTGTCAGCACACTTCAGAATGTTGGTGGTGAGTCCAGAGTGTAGTCTCCCTATTTTATCAATATTTCTGAGTACCTATATATGCCAACATTTGGGAGCAACTATTGAGCGTGATTATTTTCCGCTTACAAGCACAACAGGAATAGTTAAAGCCATTAATCAAGGCATGATCATGCAATCCTTCAATATATCGCCTTCCCTCATAAATGCCAACGAACAAAGGATCTCATGCAATACGGTTTCCAAAAGGGGTGCTCAAGACTCTGAGCAAGTAATGAATACGTGAAGACCGAGGGTATAGTAATGAACAAGCACACAAAACAAACGTGTAGCAAGTCCTGCCATAAATTCTGTTCCACAATTTCCAGCGCTTATCGTTCAAAACTTATTGCGGGAATAGAACCGTTAACATTTTGTTCAGAACACATGCACTGATCAGGGAAGAATACTAGTGAGTTTGGTTTCAGTTTGCAAACTATTAACTTGGAGTGAGGAGTTAGAGAGAATCGAGTCGCAGTAATAGTTTTGCATAAGTGCGGAAAGTGTGGTGGCCATATTTTCGAACCATTCGAAATATCGAGAATATTCGTTTATCGGGCTACTGGTCGCTTCCGCGAATTATCTGGAGTAGAGGACAGGCCAAGAAGTGGTCGCCAGACGTCGTCTGTACGAATGCGGTAGTAAAGGCAGTGCGTGAACGAATACGGAGAAATACCCTTAGGAAGCAGAAGATCATATCCTAGGAATTGGATATAGCAACCAGATTTAGGCTGATTCGGGATAATCTGCCTGAAAGCCTATCGTCTGTCCACGGGTCATCTTCTAACTCCTCACCTAAAAAAAATTAGGCTGGAAAGATGCGATCGACTTTTGCAGTGGCACGTGGGCAATAGCCATGAAAACATTCTGTTTACAGATGAGAAAATTTTCACCGTGGAAGAAGTTTTCAACAAACAAAATGACAAAATTTATGCCACTTCATCTAAGGAAGCGAAAAAATTTGTTCCAAGGGTTTAACGTGGACAATATCCCGCTTCCGTAATTGTTTTATTGAGGGCCCCTCACCATGGTGTCACATCCCTCCGTTTCTGTGAAAAAGGCGTAGAACTCGTGCAAAGGGTTTACCAAGAAGAGGTTTGACCAACCTTCCAACAGGACTCTGCTCCAGCGCACAAATCCAAAACCACGCAAAGGTGGCTCAAAGTCAATATTCCTGGCTTTATAGCAGCAGAAGACTGGCCGTCGAGGAGTCGAGATCTGAATCCACTGGTTTATGGTTTGTGATCAGAATTGGAAAACACGGCCTGCAAGACTCCCCACAGAAATTGGGAAGCCTTAAAACAACAATAACCATAGAAACCGTACGTGTCGCTATGGCCTCACTGTTTGGAAGCTTGTGTTAACTCTTTCTGGTGGTATGAAAAACGTACCACATATCTAAACATTCCTCAATAATTTAATGTGCAATGGTATGTTTTCTATACCACATTGGTATACAAATTGAAGATTATATTTTGAAAAAAAAATACATCCAATCTAAGAGAGTGACGTACCATGTATGTATATGGAAAAATTGGGTAGTTTGACGGTTTTTGGAATTTCGCGACTAGTGGTTTATCGTGAAGCAATCTTAGTGAAAATTAAGTTATTTTATTGTAACGAACAGATACGCTAAAAACATATTTTGTTCGAATTAGCCAAATATCGGTTTCCTGTAAGCGTTTTAAATTGGTGGTATACCTACATAGATATCATACCAGTGGGCATTAAACAGTAGTTTTATTTTAAAATAAAAAAATTGTGTTGTACAAAAGGTTAGTAGTTAAATTTACTTGTGATCAATTTTTTTTTCAATATTAATTTAATCAACTGAATTTTCAAGAACTATGTATCTGCTCGAAGAAAATGATTGTGAAAGCATCGTTTTGGCAGAGATTCCATCCGACGAGGATTCTATAGTTGACGATACATTTGACAACAATGATGAAGAAAACAATATTCAGCGTATCTTTGACATAATTGTTGAAGAAGATATCTAACTTCTAGATGTTCTTGATGCAGTTGACAATGGAGGGAGACAAAACCTTTCCAACTATGTTTCCCAAGATGATTTTGACAGCGAAGACGAAATTGTGCTAAGTGAACTAAAAGAAAGTCATTTGTTCCACCAAATTGGAAAAAAAATTATTCAATAGATTCAGTAGCTGGATTTTTAGGTACAAAGCATGGTCCAGCTTAAGAAGTTGAATGTTTGGAAAACCATGATGCTGCTTCAATATTCAGTAAAATTTTAACACAAGAAATTAGTGATCACATCGTATTCCAAACCAATTTGTTTGCTGAGCAATCAGGTAAACGTTTCACTCCCACAAATTGTTCAGAGATAAACGCTTTTATTGGAATTAACTTTCTAATGGGTATAAAGCCTCAGGGAAGCTATAGAGATTATTGTTCAACTCGCCTTGAATTACGAGTTTCTTCTATTTCAAACATTATGCCCGTCAAAAGATTTGATTGGCTTTTGCGTAATTTACATTTGAATGATTCATCACTGATGCCTAAAAGAAGATCACCAACATTCAGTAAACTATACAAATTTCAACCTTTTTTTGGATCTTTTGCAAGACAGATTCCAAGTGTGATTTTATCCCGGCCAATTTCTTGCTGTATAAATGAATCAATGATTAAATTCAAAAGTAAGATACATTTTTTTTTTTGTTTTGTTAATTATTTCACTTTTTCTCTTTTTGAAGGTCGTTTTACTCTTATACACTACATGCTAAAAAAGCCAATCAAGAGAGATTTCAAAGTTTGCATGTTGTGCGACAGTAATGACAACGTCCTAAAATTCGATATTTACACCGGAAAAAAAAGGCTTGGTGAACGTGTTGTGCTAGACTTGGCGTCAGATTTTGCAAATAAAAATCATAGGGTTTATTTTGACAACTTCTTCACTTCATATATGTTGTTACTTGAACTAAAAGAAAAAAAAATAAACGCCTGTAGAACGGTTCAGCAAAACAAATTCTTGCCAAAAAATATCAAAAGCGACAAAGAATTGGAAAGAGGAGAAAATGATTGGCAAATCGGTGACAGTGGATTGATATTTATGAAGATGAAGATGGATAAAAGAGTTGTAACAGTCCTTTCGAACTTCCATGATCCTAAAGCTTACATCAAAGTTCAAAGACGACAGAACGATGGTCCCGAAGAGAGGTAGAAATACCAGAAATTATATCAGATTATGCTGCACATGAACAGCGTCGATAAACTTGACCAGCTGAAAAAATATTACGAAATAGACCGGAAAAGTAGAAAATCGTGGCACCAAATTTTCTTTCATTTTCCGGATGTAGCAGTCATGAATGCATATATATTTATATAGTATTGGCAAAAAATACAGGGTATACCTTACCACTGAAAGAATTTAAGTTAGATCTTATATCAGATCTGTACCAACGTTCTGACTTACAACAAAACGAATAAAAAATAAGACCACCGTACGCGTGAAAGAAAATAAACTGGTCGTTGACAAGAGCATTCGATCCTCTTCGTCACATCAACCTGTTAGAACTTCATTGCGAAGATGTGCACACTGTAGCAAGACAGGACTCCAAAGGAGAACACAATGGATGTGTTCTACTTGCAATGTTCCACTTTGTCTAAGCAAGACAAAAACTTGCTTTAACGAATATTTTTTTTAAAAACATGACGCAAATAAATGGATTTATGCAAAAAAATCGTGAAATTTTATTTATTTTCTTGTAGTGGCGCGGAAAGAGTTAAAGCAAAAGGCAGTCATTTCGAGTGAATACAATTTTTTTTTAATAATCAATCTTGTGGTCTAATAAATGAAACAATTTCGAATACAATATGTTTACTGTTTTTTTTTATAGCGTTTTATATTTGTAGCAGAACTTATGGCAGGACTAGGTAATATGCTAAGTAGAAGCAAACAAAAGCGCCGACTCTGACGAAATGTTGGTGATTATGGCCGATGCAAATGAAAGAAATGTCAAAGCACATCGTGGCCATCCTCAACCCTTTTGCACCACATTCTAATCTAATTCAGCTGGGAAAACACCTATAAATTTCAACTTGTTACACCTCATCTTTGTATGGACATATGAGCACATTTATTACATAGAGATCCACAAGGCTATGGCTGATGTCCCCATTCTGAAAAACCTGATTAAGTTAAGATGTGTATACGGGAAAATGCTTGGAGTACCGTACGGTTCGGAAATCCTTTCTAGGAATTATGCTTGTCACTGTCAAAAGTAAAGAAGGGCACATACATTGGTTTAAATATTAAAATCTTGTAGGGGTGGCCGTGGTGTAGTGGTACTAGGAATCGCTTCTCACTTGACCCACCAGGTTCGAATCCTACCCATAGACAAGTTTTTCAAGTTTCACATTTGTGTAATTGGAACTCAGACAGAAAAATTCTGCATGTGAAGGCATAACACTGACACGTAGATTTGGCTGTTGTAGAGTTTCAAGCACAAAAAAAATACTGTGAATTATAACCCTCGAATCACTCTGAGTGAAGAAAAAACACTCCGTCCTATTCGGACTCCCACCCCCCCCCCCTGGAGAGCGAATATCGAAACCAAACACACCTGAGTTTCAAACCACTACGAAAAAAAAAAAAACAATTTTCCTTTCTCCTCCTTCTAACTTTCCGCTCGCAACAGTAAATGGGTATCAGCCCCTTAGGCGGGCGTAAATTATAAAAAGAAAAAACTTCATGTGTGAGATCCTAATTAACACTGGATTCCTAAGTCATGAAAACTGTTGTGTTTTGACTAACTTATAGAAAAATATTGACTCTGGCAAAAATTATGAAAGCAGCGTGGTCTCGGTATATTTTAGAACGAAAACTTGTGATGTGTTGGGAATACCACAAAATTTGTTTTTGACGCTGTTTTTAGAAAAACAGAGGTAATGTATTGCTAGAATCAAATATGGAACACTCCTGTTGCACCTTAAGGCGGAGGAAAAACCATACTAAGCTGGTAATAAAAAATGTACATAACTATCAGCAGGGTTGTATGATATGATACTTGAGATAAGTTGTATTATGATAGAATGCAGTCTAAGAACCAAACGAGTCATTGGTAGTCCTCACGAGAGCACGAGCTCCTGACGAGGGTGGTAAACATGTATGATACTTAGGTGCATTTTGTCAGTTTTAACCTGTGTAATTTATTTCCATTGCATGCACCACGTTACTAGCAAATTTACAGTACTAAAACAAACACATAAGAAACACTATGCAAATGTCAAGCACTCTCCCCCTGACTAAATTGACTAGCAACATCTCCTACAATATTAACGACAAACCCCTTGTACCGATTCTAGATGAGGTTTCCAGAGTCACTACTTCCACATGCAGGTAATAAAATTGACAATTTACCTAACCACAAAAAAGCAAGTGCAAACATCAGACTCCAGTTTTATTGCATTCCTGGGGCGGCAAATTCGCATGCATTTTTAAAGGTCTGTAGGTAGTTTGCTTCTCCCCACACCACACATCTGTTCACTTTGTTGCAACAACCACAAACACATCGCGAATAACAATAGCAATTCGCCGAATTTGGTTCTTTTTTTTGTGTTTCAGGCTTTTTCATTTTGGTTGAGATACTCGTATGTGAATTGTTTCCCTGGGAAAGGGTTTTCTGCCAATGAACATAGCCGATCAATTGAAGCAGCACGCGACACAGGATATTGTGTTTCCGATTGCGACATACCCGTACCACTCGTATGAGTAGTTGTGTAAATTTTGTGTCCCAGAAAGCTTTTGAACTATTGGAGGGAAATCGACAAGATGTGAAGGAGTTAAAGTCGACTAGCGCGTATCCTTGCTTGAATTGAACCCTTATCATTCCAATCTTTCTGTGCGGCTTTTCAACATTAAGTGTAACGAGTGCAAGAGTTTCATCATAAAACTTTATTCGACGGTTCAAATGGCACCATAAAGAGACTTGGTATATCTGCTGCAAACATTCGCATTTCTGCGTAACGTTACGAACATTCTCGTAACTGTTTTCCTTTCCTTGGATCTTGTATTTTGGTTCATTTTTTTTTTCCTTCTTGTTCTCATCCTTTTCCTGGATTTTATGAAGTTGTAAAAGATTCTGCGACGATAAATCCTGTTTATTTGTGGTAAAACGTGAGTTTTTACCACCATCGTACGAGTAACTCCTGACATCCTCCATCCTTTTCAAGAATTCTAGATATTTGCCATCGATGGGTGATGTTGGTGCTGATGTTGCTGCTGACGCTGATGTCCTTCTATTAATGTTTCTTCGCTTTTTTTTTTTGCTATTCCACAGCTACACGATTTATGATGTTTGCCAGAAAGGATATCAAAAGGGATATGACCGACAAAGACGCAACGATGTAGCGATAGAAGATACGAGTAAAAGACGGCTTGGAGATAAAATGAATAAAGAGCAAGGCGCAAGGCAAATACCTTAATTATCCAATTTCAGGTTGATGGAGTCACGATGTTCCAGTAAAATTACTCCTTTTACAAGGATCAGGCGCATGTAAGCGTTTTGTTGGCGTCGAACCAATTAGTTTTTACTGCAAAAGGGTTGCAAAATGAGCATTTAGGTTTTTCAGCGTTAGCCGTTTGGATCACATCAATTTTTACGAGCCAAAATGAGGAGGCAGCCAAATGAAAATCCACCTCAAACTCGACCTTAACCACCGTTCTATGGTTTGTTATCTTCAATGTAACAAAATCACAGAATTGAATCAGTAAATTTGCATTCAGCAGACTGAGTTCTGTGCTTGGAACTCAAACTCCCCATAGCATCACAAATACAAATACTATACCTAACCCCCGCCCCTGACATTCTGGTTGTAATGATTTATTCATCAATCTCATTTGAATTTGATGCCATAAATATTAATGTCCTCCGATACGGTATGTATAGATAGACACATATGTACGTACGGATACGAATGAAAGTCATCCTTCGTCTGGTTCCCTCGCATATGGGACAAGGGAACGCTGCTGTCTTATTAGGGTATGCGGAAAATGCTTGCTTATCACTGTTGTGATTGTGATATGAGTCAGGTGGTTGTTTTGGCATTGACACAAGGTCGGTTTCGTCTCGCATATCCTTTTCACTTTTCAAGACAGCGATAGAGATATCATGAGGATTTCTCTTCACTTTTCAGTTGGTTTGTTACCTTGTTCTCGAGCTGAAAACTTTATGGTTGCAAACAAATTTAATTTGCATAACAAACACGACTCAGGCACACACAAACGCACGAGGATGTCTGAAAAGCCTTTTGGAAGGAGTAGGTACACGAAGGAGATCCGGACTGATGTGATGTGCCGGCCTAGTAGAGAGAGTACTCGTAATGACGATGTGGACTTTTTTTTGCCATATCGACTGGGTTTTCGGTACTCCACAGGGGGTAATGACTGCCATCGGTTTGCTGGTGATTGGCTGTGTGGGCGAAGTGGGTAGTTGCGGTGCGAAAGTCGATCTGAAAAGCGAAAAAGCCATAAAACCTGAAAGGGATGTGGCTAATTTTGCATATTGAAATAAAGCCCTCTTGTAGGGTGAATTCTGCTCCTGAGTCTGTGAGCAATTACTTTGTAATTGAATGCAGATCCTGGAAACGCTTGCAAATTTAATATTCTTATGTAGTGTGTGATATTTATGAGATGATTCAGTTAGCAGGTAGACGTATCACTATACGTACGAGTGTGGTATGTGGTGAAGACCTGGGTTTTTTAGATTTACGAACAAATTTCTTGCTATTGAGTCTGAAAATGAAGAAGCTTCCCGAGCGCGTTGCGTAGACAATTTATGGATATTATCCAAACAAGTAAGATTGAAGTTGATTATAAGATAATTGAGTTGCCTTAAGAAACATTGAATAAAAAGCGGGAATTATAGTTCACAAGCCTTGTTAAGTGACGTTGTACTGAAAATGCTAGTTCTACACTTCCAAAGATTGGGAGAAGGATTTCATATTTAAGTCACATTTAGGACAAAGCAATTTTGAATCTGATGTAGGTGAGTGACTATGCACTTTTGATTTGAAAGAATCGCGTAGGTTATGACTAGAATACTGTTGTCTTCATTATTCATTATTCGTGGATTAGCCAAGCAATTGACAATTTTTTGAGCACCAAAGGTCTAAAGATAAAGAAGATTGATGTTGTGGTATCTGTCCAGATATAAAATCATTTTCCAGTGTTCGTCGTTGATTATTTCTCTATTTTTAGTGAAGTGGCTGCTTACTAGTTGGCACAACTGGAGTTCCCAGAGCCTGTGGGTATTATATCTGAGTATTCTTAGCAAGTTGGATCAGTTGCTGCTATCAGATGCAGTACGAAGATGCGACCATATGATGTTGGTCGCTCTCTATTCCGATATCAGCTCCACGCCCGTGTGTGTAATTTTTAAAGCGTCGTGTAATGGTAACGTGACAAATTTAGTGCACTATTCCATATCGAACAGTCGAGAGCAAGCTGAGCTTGTGGTAGTTCTTGTGATCAAGCAGTGTGCCTTTAATGATTAGGCGGTTGACGTTGGAGAAGTCAAAAAAATCCCCGCCGTATTCATTTCTTGTGTCTCTCCGAAGTCGTATGGTCCTATCATATATTTTTCGTGTTGTTGCCATTGTCTACATTACCAACGTGATCACGACATCCCCGTTAGACGTTGAGTTTATGGGTACGCTCACTACGCTAACCAAAAGCTCACCTCATACCCGTGAGTGGTGTTCATTTATTTGTTAGGGGGATTAGAATGGTTCTAATTTCACTTTGTTGTGGGTTATGTTAGGTGAGGGTAGAGTGGGTGTTGGCAACAAAAAAATAAATAAAAAAGCCTACTTATTCCTATTGACCCATTGTGATGCCACACTGATATGAACTGCCGATAGCATGGTAAATAATTCCTAGAAAAAAAATAACGGTACTTGTAAGGAACCCTAAAATTCTCACACCTCAAGCACATGTACCACTTTATTTTATAAAAAAAAAATAACGTTCTGGCACAGATGTTCACTCGAAAACTTCTTACATTCCATGTGGTACACCCCAATAACATAAATACACCAAGCCTTCTTGTATGCTTCCCCATAAGACAGTGTCCAGTCATGATACCTGTTGATCCAACAGTTCATCTAAAGTTTGTTCTTCTATTTGCATCCAGCTTTAATATTCGTTTTTTTTTTTGATGGGGGCTAACGCCTCCATTTATTTGGCTTACTAGGACTTATCACTAGGGCTTAAAGCTAGGGAATGTGACGAAGATCGGATTTGAGGGAGAGAGTGCTGCGACTAAAATTGAAAACGGAAAGGTTGGAGTTTACCTTACGCAGCATACGGGAGATTGGTTCGTTAGAGCCATATTTCGTGCAATCAATTGGTTGGTAAACGGTGGCGACGTAGACTACGAGGGTTAGTGTAAAAGAAAATGGAGTTGTAAAGAGACGTGGAATCGATGGAGCCTGAGAGCAGTCGGTGAATGAAAATAATGTCAGCTGCGTCCCTTCGTTCCTCAAGGGTATTTAGGTTAATGAGCTTGAGACGATCACGATAGGGAGGTAAGATTAGAGGATCGTTCCAAGGTAGACCTCGAAGAGCAAATCGAAGAAAACGACACTGGATCCTCTCAATACGGGATACATGAACTCGTTGAAAGGGACACCACGCTTGGCTAGCGTACTCGAGAAGGGGGCGAACGTAAGTGATGTATAGTGATCTGGTCACGTACGGGTTGCAGAATTCTTTCGACCATCTTTTAACGAAGCCGAGTGATGAGTTTGCTTTAGAAATTATCTTATCAATATGGGAGCAGAATTTAACCTGCCTGTCGCATAATATGCCAAGGTCGCGGATAGACTCAATAAGGGTTATAGGTTGGCCGCGGATATGGTAAATTCGTTGAGGAGACTTGTTGTACTTACGTGAGAAGGTAATCGATTGACATTTGGAAACATTGAGTTCTAAGCAGTTCTTGATGCACCAGGTGGAAAAACTATTTAGATCTATTTGAAGGACGGTGGTGTCTTGTTGTGAGGAAATGGGTTTAAAATATTTGGTATCGTCAGCATAGAGAGAAAGTGTTAAGTGTTGAATGAGCCTTTGAAGGTCGTTAATAATTAGGATGAAGAGGAGTGGACATAGGTGACTACCTTGAGGAACACCTGAAGTGGCCAAGAAAGGGGCCGATAGGGCAGTCCTGAATCGAACACTATAAGAGCGATTATCCAGGTAAGAAAATATCCATTTTAGCAAAATGGGTTCAAACCCCAGGACGGACAATTTGAACAGGATTAGTTTGTGAGATATCTTGTCAAAAGCCTTACGGAAATCAGTTGTTATATCGTCAACTTCTTTACCACTTTCTAAGGCTGAGAGAACAGAGGACACGAATTCGACGAGGTTAGTGATAGTTGATCTAACTTTAAGAAAACCGTGTTGATTAGGGGAAATAAGAGATTTCCACTAAAATGCTTTCGAGGAGTTTGGGTATATGTGAAAGTTTAGGGGTAATTAGTGACTTTGCTCTTTACTCCCTTTTTTGTATCGGTGTTATGAAAGAACACTTCCATATCTGTGGAAATTCACCTTGAGAGAGCGATAGCTGGAAGAGATTTGAAAGGGGGTGGGAGTGTTGAGGAACACTTTTTAAGAATGGATGGAAGGCCATCTGGGCCGGGTAAGTATTCATCTCTAAGTTGTTGTAATTTATTTTGTATCACTGTATGATCAAAACTTTGAGAGATAGAGGGGCCAATGGGGAAGCTAAGCAGGTATTTGAAATAAGATTGATCCGGTACGAAGGAATTATCGGCAAAAGATTGCTTAAAAAAGTAGCAAAAACGTTGGCTATGGTATGCGGATGGGTTGATGATATATTTTCGTATGAGAGGGATGGAGGAAAACCGTCGGATTTTTTTTTGTAGTTAACGAATTGGAAGAAAGACTTAGGATCGTTTATAAGCCTTGTTTGCGCACTATCAAGGTATCGCTGGTGGAGAACGTTATAAAGCTGGGTCCAACCCGAGGTAGTTGGAATAGTCCACAAAGGAATTGGATCGAAGGAAAACTGCTCATAAAATGTTTCTCTTGGTACGTAAAGAGCGAAGTCTACGATTACACCACGAGGGGCTCGTAGAAGGGGACATATTGTAAAATAGAATTGAATAATTCTCTGTAGAAGATAGAAAGAGCATCATTAAGGGACATACTCGTATTGGCGAAATCAAAAGAACACTTACTAAGATATGCGTTAATTTTGCGGAATTTCGCTTATGAATGTTGTAAGAAGAGGTACCTGCAGAGTGGTGGGTTAAAGTTACCAATGGTCGATTGTGACAGAGCGAGACAGAAGAGTTTATTTTGTCAGTGGTGAAAATGAGGTCTAATTGCCTAAATACATATATAGTTGGAGACCCCACTAACTCGGCATAGGCTAGAGTTTGTAAGCTTATCCAAGAAGAGGCATTTTTTACTCGAGTTAGGGTTTGCGATAAAAAAAGATTCACCCTCTGATTGGGTCCAGTGCAGTTGAGGTAAATGGAAATCGACGAACACGATGATATAATCGAGAGGATCAGATAAATTAATTATTTGATCAATTGCATCGATAGCGAGTTGGTAGTATTCGATAGGTTGCTCTGGTAGGCTGTAAAAACACAGAACGTACAGGGACCTGCAGGAGAGTATTATTTTTATTGCAACATAGTCAAGCTTAGAAGAAGTAGAAACAGCGATTGGAAAAGCGGTTAGGTCATGGTGGACGGCCAGTAGGACACCTCGACACGGAGAATCATCTTTTGGACGGGTAAGATCGTCGTTTCGAAAAACGTTAAAACAAGGGGGAATAATTCCTGATTCTTTATATAGGGAATTAGATTAGTTTAGGTCAGAGCGTAGACTTCAAATGAGAGAGCGTGAGACTGGCGCAAGACAGCACGGGTTTTAGATTGCAGTCCTCTTACGTTTTGATAGTAGAAGGTAAGAGGAAGTTTATTTCGAGAGGACGTAGGAGTGGATGGTTGGAACACTGGCAATGGTAGCACGTTAGCACGTGTGGGTCAGAAGGGGGTCAAAAAAGGGGCTAGTGGACGAAGATGTTGGGGGCGAAGCAGCAGTAATTGAAGGGGCTTTAGACACATTTTCAGATGAAGGATTTATGATATGGGAACTAATGAAATTGGTTTTGAGATCGAAATTTGGGAAATTATTAGGGAAAGGCGTGTGTGTATATGTGTACACGTATACCGATGATAGGTATGCATTGCAGGTAGGATAGGCAGAGTGGTTCCAATTCCCTAGAATATCTCTGTGGTCCGGCACACAACAAAACATAGGTGAATGTGGAACTATTCGCTCATTAAGGGTGGCTTTAGAATTTAGAATTCGATTTTGTCTGAAAGTATTCTTGATGTTTTAGGAATACTAGCTTGGCCAAATAGTTTACTGTTCACTGTGTAGCCGCTTTAAGGTGAAAAGCTGCTATTATTTGCTGAAGATATCGAGCTGTGTCAAGTGAAATAGAATATCCAGTGCCTCAGAGGAAGTAGTATGTAGGGCTCCGCTTATGCACAGGCATCCTGTTCTTTGGGATTTGCTTTGATTTTTGCAGTCGACTGCATTGCTCACAATTAACGCGCATCTCTGGTATAACTTATTTAATTGCCCCTTAGATTCCACCTATGGTTTTGTATAACGATCGAGGGATCTTTGATCGCACAAGCAATAAGCTTGACGTGGTTTTAGTACCAGCTAGCATCGCTTGTGATGGTACATGTTCCGGGGTTTTCCCGCGTGTTGAACAAGAAACTGCGAGCGTTATTGCGTCTTTTGAGACATCGCTAAATGACCTCAGAGATGTAACGTTGGGAGTCCCTGGGGGGATTTGCCGCTTTTAATTTCGAGCCTTTTGGAAACTGGAACTGTTACCTCAAACAGTTTCTTGGGCTGGAAGGAGTCTCTCAACGCTTTGAGAACAGTGCGTAATCCGCCTTGTAAAATGTTGTTGGCCCACTCTAGTTTGTTCCTAACGACCGAAGCTTTCTCGACCCCTGGAATGGGTCGCAGGGCTTTGATAATGCGTGTCGAATTTCGGCGTGTTATGTAGAATACCTTGGATGTGGCTTGCTGACGCGGCTAAGCCTAGGTTTACTCTTTTGATGAAGTTTTGGTAGCAGTAGGAAGACCGGTGCCTGTCATAAACTTGCTGCTACTAGGGGTGGGGGAAGTGGTAGGACGGACCATGGGTTACCACAGTCTTGTCACTCCTTGAGAGCTTGAGGTCTTACCCCTTGCGCTAGCCTTTAGAAGGTGCACCATGGCCTGCCACAGTTTGCCTTTGCTCGGCATTGTAGAAGTCTTGCCGGTAGTTGGTTTAGTCACCGTGTTACATTCATTCCGATATTGAAAGAATACCAGTCTCGAATTTTATTTTAAAAGTTTCCATAAGGGATCCCACGAGTAGCGGGGAAAGGGAGGTACATCTGTACAAACTTCTTGACAGACTACTGATGCTGGTTATGGTGGACGTAGCTGGAGTTTTGTTGGAGTTCTTTATAATGAGCCTCAGCTTACCGAAACGGTACGCGACACGAACTCTTAGGTCGTTTAGCCGTTTCATCGCACTGTCATTTATAATAGTAGGGTCACAGTCGGGTCTGAGAATATGAAAATACTACTTTTGCAGACGGTTCAACGGCGATGATAGTCAAAATCCGTTCACTATGGATGCAGATGACAGAGATTCCATTCCCTCTGATCTAGGTGAAGTTACGGTAGCAATGTCTGAGCTAAAGTCAAATAAAGCTGCGGTACAGATGGACTACCTTCTAAGCTACTCGTAATTAAGGCAGCTGACAATATTCTGGTTGCTAACATATATAAGCTCAATTGAGAATATGGCCGAAGCATGTCATTGGTTTTCGATCTAGACGAAAAGAGATCTTATTGACTGCGCCGACTTAGAGGAATAAGCCTCCGAAATTTTGCTTATTATATCTTTTCTGCTCTATTTCGTGAGTATCTGAAAGCATTCATGAACAATCTGCGTAGTTAGGCAATATTGTGGTGGATTTAGGCCAGGAAAGTCCATCGTCATGCATGGTATCATGACATCACGTTATGTAGATAACTATGGAGTATTCTCACTGCTTCATCAAGATCGGCAATGAAATAACCGGGACCTCCAATGCCAAGAAACGTTTTAGACAAAGCAATGCGCTGAGTGTGACTTATTTTTACATCGCCCTTGTACTTGAGTACGTGGATAACATTGATTTGATTGGACGAACACAGCGAGCAGTCAATGAACCTTTCGATAGCTAAACAAAGTTCATGCTGCCATCAAAAAAAGGACGTACACTACCGACGGCTTATCCAAAGTGTCACCATTGCAATTATAACTTCGAGGTAGTTAAGGACGTTATCTGCCTTGGCTCCGCAGTTACAACCAGCACAACATCAGAACAGAAATTAGACTCAAAAGTACTCTTGCCAATAGTTATTTATTTGGGCTCAGGAGGTAATTGAGTAACAGAGCCCTCTCTTGGAAGACCAAACTGGCTTCATGCGAGACTAAGTCGAAAGCGGATTAAAAAACACTTGGCCATTTCGAGAGAGATCGAGATCGATCGACAGTTTAGCAAAGGATGACAATATTTAAGGTGCCGTACGACAGCGTTGTCTAACAAAGTCAGTTTAAATAATAGAAAAGCGCAGCATTTTTTATGAAAAGTGATGATGTTTTTATTTTATTTATCTGCCAAATGTCCGCCTCAACTCTTTCTACATTCTTTTGATGAAATTTCTCATCACGTTTTTGCATAATTGGGGCTGAATTTTACGAATAACAACTCTGATTACTTCTTTTTGAGTTGTTGTCAGAGCATTGACGTTGACTTCATATTTAACATAGCCTTAAAGGGAAAAGCCTGATGGTGTTAAATCCCACAATCTCGGTGGTCTATTGTAACCGCCATTTCGAGAATTCACATGCCCAGGAAATTTATCTCGCAATAGAGCCATTGTTTCACCAGCTGTGTGACATGTGGCACCATCCTATTGAACATAAACGTCGTTCACGTCTATAGCATCAATTTCATGCAAAAAAAGTCAGTCAACATTATTCGTTATCGCAATCGATTCACTGAATCAGTCGCACCAGCATCATTTTCGAAAAAATATGTCCCAATGACACCGATAGTCCAAAAAGCCCACCAAAATGTTACTCGTTGTGGATGGAGAGATTGTTCTACTATTTCTCTTGGGTTTTGGAGCCAGATGCGAAAGTTTTGTTTGTTTACGTACCCAGACAAATGGAAATGAGCCTCAGCGCCCAGCTTAATTTTGTGTATTTTCATGACATCCAACACCCAACCAGCGGAAGTATGGTGTTGTGCGATGTCTGCTAGCTTCAATTCTTGTGTCATTGGAACCCTACAAGTATGTAGGCCAAGATCTTATGCAAAGTGCTTGTAGATAGGCCCTACGATCGTCTCCAAATGAACGCACCTGGCTTTTCAATCACAGTTTCAGCTACGGCTGCGATATTTCCAGCTAACCTTCTAGCACGAAAACGAGTTGGACTCTTCACATCACTGACCTCTCCGAGACGTTTAAATTTATCGATTAAATTCACTATAGCTCTGCGAGGAGGCGCTTGGTGATGACCAAAAGCAGTACGTACTTTAAAAAACGTTTCCGCTGTATTTTCATTGTTTTTGTAGTGAATGTTCACTATTCAAACACACTTTGCGAGTATTTTTCGATCCACATTTAATAATCTCCTGGCTTTTGTTTATCAAAATCATCGCAATGATAGTCGAATATTGATAGTTCAACATTGCCGCGCAATTTAAAACGACACCTCTTGTTGGACGACTCTCTAAAATGGGATCTCAACCGACTTGGCGGCTGGAGGCAGCTGGCGGGAGAGAGTTCATGCTAGCTGGAGAGGCATTTTGCTTAAGACCTAGCTTCATCCCGGACTGTGCATCGCCAAGTAAGAAAGTAACTATAAGGTTGTGGTAGAGTTCAGACACAAAATAATCTAAGAAACATAATTTGCGTTTCAGACTTGATCTTATCCAAAAGTGAACCTTTACTGTGTCAGTTCTTAATGCCACATGCAACGTATCGGTTTCAAAGTATTGGTATATTTCCGCGGGAAACTTTACACGAGTATACCTAACTTTACCTATTACCCAGCTCCGAAATGTTTCACAGGTATGTCATGATTTACAGGAATGTATCTGGCACATATCCAATTTGAAAAAAATTCTTGAAACAATTTTTCTGCTTTGTAAACGATCTAATCCTTCTAGATGATTGCGTCCACCGTTTTAATTTCAGAAAATCCTACAGTCGGAGCACTTCTCTTGGAACTAAGTCAATCCTTTCAATTGAAATCAAGTTATCTAACTGACAGAGGCAATTTCAATTTAAATTTTGTTTGAACAGATACAGAATATGAACAATGAGAGAAGGAAGGAGGTTTATTTTTTTTCTGTGAGTAAGGCGGAGACCAGAAATTGTCTGTTTGCTGCCATTCACAAGCAATTTGTAAAGTTTATCCGGTTCCTTGGGCCAAAATGTACTCGAACTAATCCTTTTCGGAGTTGCTGCTCGTATTTGTGTATGTGTCCGATTGAGTAATCACACTTGAATCCATTTCAAGCCTGAATACTCTCTAAGCTTTCGAGTACATTCAATTACACAGCATTTTGTGTGCTGACTGGCAGTTCGTTGGCGCCGACAATGACGTCGTCATTTCGTCGTTTGATGATAAATTCAATTAAATAATCGCAGTTCAATGATTTTAATTATGTTCCCTTCACCCTAAGAGTTGAGTGCCATTGATTTGGTACAGTAGATGCAGGATAGCTTAATCCGTTTGCTCCCCTTTTTCCGAAAAACCACAGTGGGGTCTTGCGGAAAGGATTACAACATTTAGTGCGTTTCTGCCTGATGTTGCCATAGCCGTCACTGCTACTTCAAAATGAAATGGCAATTAATGAAATTACAATGAGCTTAGGCTGGCATTTAATTAATGGGGGGGCTGCTATGTTGTTCGTTTTGTGCGTCAAAGCGGGTGAGTGGCATTTGTGGTTTTGCTTTCATTGTGGGTACAACACTTCAAAGGATTTTACATAAATGATGGGCACCGAAGGGCAACGGTGGCAGTTGAGATACTTAATATGGTGTTACTAAGGAGACAGTCAATTAGGGATCATGGCATGGAATTTGTAAGCTATCCACTGCGTATCGCACTTATGAGCTAATTTCAAAGAGCAAATTTAAAAGGATTTTATTTTGTCTTCTAAATTGATTTTAGTACTATGATATTTGGCTGAAGTAGGTACGTTGCCGAGTTTTATCTGTTGATTGAGGGCTTCAGTTTTATAGAAAAAATGGTATGGCGGTAGGAAATTGGGTTAAGATACTTTCGTTACTTAGTTAAGCTGACATTTTTCGTAAGGGACTAGGTTGAAATCTAGTAGATGTGTATATCGCACTCACATTTATATATTGCAACTTTTCAACTAGCTCATGCCACCCACTATTTGTCGGGGTGTTTGAGACCAGATAAGCTAGAATGTTGTTTGTCAACAAGCGGTCATATTTGTGAAGTAAACTGCAAACGTAGGTGCAATTAGGTTAAATTGATGAGCACGCAAAGCAGGTAGAGGCAGCATTAGGCAAACTGAAAGAAGGATAAAGCCATCAAACGGTGCAAGTATGCTATCAAAGTATTTGATATTTGGCTCTTCTCACCAGAAGTAGACGATGTAAGTAGGAATACAGAATACACCAATAACAGTTCTCTATATTCCGGCAACGACATGTTAGGTTAGGTAAGGTAAGAGTGGCTGAGAAACCAACCCACTTAGGCCTATAGGCCATTGTGACATCATGTCTATCTGTGATCCTCCTACTAGCGTAGGAGACAGTTAACGTTTATATTGATTCGATCGCTCAAGTCGTTGTAGGAGAAAGCTCCTTAGTGGAGTTTCCTTCTTGGGAGAGGGCTAGAAATATACAGATTAGGCGGATGGTTGTCTCCTCCTCCTCCTCGTCCATGCAGCTTCTGCAGAAATCATTAGTAAATACGCCAAGCCTGCTTGCATGCTTGTCTATAAGTCAGCGTACAGTGATGACACCTGCGAAAGCGCTGAGATGTTTCCTATTTTGAAAGATCAAACTCTTAAGCGCCCTACACATGATCAATGTTACTTAACAAGTATTACTGACGTGTTTTTTTGGCAAGTAACATTGATGAAAAATCGCCACCACACGTATCAATGAACATTGTGAATATTTTTGCGTAAATTCTGTGAAAGCAAACAAAAGTCCATGCAGTGGCATAAAAAAGGAACAGAACCCCCGAAGAAGTTCAAAGTCACTCCGTCTGCCGGGAAGCTCATGGCCACAGTTTTTTGGGACTCAAAGGGAATCTTGCTCATTGAATACAAAAAAAAAGTGAAACAATCAACGCCACATCCTACGCTTCCACCTTGCATAATTTGCGGGAGGAAATTAAAAAGAAAAGACGGGGTAAACTCGCAGCGGGTGTGTTGCTTCTTCATGACAACGCTCCTGTTCACACGGCGCGAGTTTCCAAGGCTGCTGCGCGAGATTGTGGTTTCGAAGAAATCCAACACCCACCCTATAGTCCAGACCTTGCCCCTAGTGATTATTTCCTGTTTCCGGATTTGAAAAAATGTCTTCGTGGAAAAAGATTTTCGGATGATGAAGAACTCAAGTCGGCAATAAATGGGTATTTTGCAGAGAAAGAGGAAATTTATTTTTTTGAGGGTTTAAAAAAGCTTATCTCAAGATGTAACAAATGCATTGATGTTAGGGGAGATTATATTGAAAAATAAAAACAATTTAAATTGAATTCGCATTTTCCTTCATATCGATACCGAGAATATATTGAACGCCCCTCGTAAGGTAGACCTTCAAAAAATTTTGGAAGATCTTTTAAATAAGGGTATAATACGCGAGTCAAACTCACCATATGTTTCGCCTATAGTTCTGGTTCAAAAGAAGAATAAAGAACTCAGACTTTGTGTTGATTTCGGGGAGATAAACAAAATCACTGTACGTGGCAATTATCCACTACCCTTAATCGAAGATCATCTTGATAGCCTTAGAAACAAAAAGTATTTCAGTACGTTGGATCTTAAAAATGGTTTTCACCACGTTAAGTTGTCCCATGATTCGATGAAATACACATCTTTTATTACCCCTATGGGGCAATATAAATATACGCGGATGCCGTTTGACTTAAAAAATGCTCCGTCTGCCTTCGAGAGATTTATGAAGTCTTCGGGGATTTGATCTCAAAAGGAAGGATATTGCGACATTATCTCTTGAACACTTGGAGGTTTTGAAATCAGTCATTAAAACGATCGTTGAGCATGGATTGCTTTTAAGATTCGACAAGTGTAAGTTCTTGCAATCAGAAATTGTGTACTTGGGGTATAAAGTTACAGAAAATGGAATAAGACCAAATGAGAGTAACTTAAATGCCATAAAAGATTTTCCGACACCATCATGTACCCAAGATGTACATGGCTTTTTAGAACTTTGCTCCTATTTCCGAAAATTCATAAAGAATTTTGCTTGTGTATCTAAGCCCCTTTACGATCTATTAAAAAAGAATACACCTTTTGTATTCGGGTTGGTTGAGAGAGAAGCCTTCGATACATTAAAAAGCAAGTTCGTTGCATCTCCTGTTTTGGCTATATATAGCCCACATAGTGCAACCGAACTCCATTGCGATGCCAGCACAATCGGATTTGGAGCAGTCTTGCTTCAAAAGCAGTCGGATGGGAAATTCCATCCTATATTTTATTTTTCAAAACGGGCAACCGAAACTGAAAGCAGATATCACAGCTACGAGCTTGAAACGCTTTCTATAATCTATGCTCTTCGAAGATTCCGAATTTATTTAATAGGAATATCATTCAAAATCGTAACTGATTGTCAAGCACTCACTTTGACCCTTAGGAAGAAATTGTTGAATCCGCGAATATCTCGATGGGCCTTGGAGCTACAGACTTTCGATTATGTTTTTGAACATAGGAAAAGTGAGAAAATGACTCATGTCGATGCGTTGAGTCGATCATTCAATATATTGCACGTTGATGATGAATCTTTCGAGTTCATTCTAGCGGCTGCGCAAAAACAGGATCCTAAGATACTTGAAATAGTTTTTGACTTAGAAAAGAATGAAAGTAATTTGCATGAAATGATAGATGGAATAATCTATCGCAAATATAAAGACAAGGTACACGTTTTTGTCCCATCCCATATGGAGGAACAGGTCATACGTACAAACCACGAGGCCATGTGCCACTTAGGTGTTGAAAAATGTTCTCAATATTTGTCTGAAAGTTACTGGTTTCCGAAAATGAAAAGCAAGATCAAAAGTTACATTGACAAATGTTTGAAGTATATGTATTTTTCACCACACTCTGGTAAAACGGAAGCGACTTTACATTGTATAACAAAAGGCAATCTTCCCTTTTGTACTTTGCACGTAGATCACCTTGGTCCTTTGCCTAAGTTTACTAAGTTTGTTAAACTTTATCCCGTCAAAACAACGCAAAGTAAAGACGCGATTAGAGTGTTTAACATCTTTTTTCGAAAATTATTCGCGACCTGATCAAATTATATCGGACCATGGAACTTGTTTCACGTCAAAAGAATTTTGTGACTTCGTGGAACAAAACAATATTAAGCACATTAAAGTCGCAACATGCTCACCCCAATCAAATGGGCATGTGGAACGCCTGAATCGAGTTCTGGTACCTATGCTTGCCAAGGAATGCGAATCGAGTACGACTAGTGATTGGGACAAGCATTTAGCGAAAATCGAATTTGCCTTTAACAATACCGTCAATAGGAGCACTGGTTTTTCTCCAAGTATTCTTTCATTCGATGTGAATCAAAAATGAGACCTTTCTGATCGCGTTAAAGGGTTTCTTGCCGAAAAATTTGGGAAAGAAAGAGTCAGTTTAGAAGATGTTAGAGAAAGGCCGATTAAAAACATAGAATGCACTCGTCGTCGTCATAAAAATACTACGGCATATGAATTGGGCCAATATGTAATGATAAAGAATACGTTGACTGCACCAGGGGTAAATAAAAAGCTTTTAGCGAAATATCGCGGTCCGTATCAGATTAAAAAGGTATTACCGAATGACAGATATTTAGTTTCAGATATTGAAGGTTTGCAGCTTACTCGGTTACCATACAAAGGTGTATTTTCCCCTAATAACATGAGACCATATAAAGTCGAATTAGAGATTTCCGGAGGTGATGACGACGTGGGAGTAGCCGAAGAACATGTGGAGGATCCCGATTCCTGCGAAGAAACTTAAATATTTACATGTAATATGTTTACTCGTATGTTCCTAACATCCAAGCTTGTTTTTCTTATGTATTCCATGAATTTAACAGTTGAATTACTTGTATCATACTTATTTTGTTTATCCTTCGAATTATTAATGAATCCTTATTTTGAAAATGTGTAATTTTAAATTAATTTTATACCTTTAAATGAATTGTGTATCTTTAACTGAATTGTATATCTTAAAATGAACTGTAATCGGGGCGATTACTTGGTCAGAATAGTCGGACTGTAGGGAAATTTGAGACGAGCACTTTTGTGCACAACTATTTTGCATATTGGAGGCATATTGTAACTCAATTAACTAGCTGCAATTGCCTATGTGTGTTCGATCATCCGATCGGGTGAACGGTCTGAGAACTCTCACTAATTTTTGTACATACTCGTAACAAGTGTATAAAAGATCTGCCAACTCAGAAGCGGCACTCATTAAACGGATTATCATGCTCGCATTTGTTGTCTTTTTTGTTTTTCTTTCAACTATTCTTACACTTGTATGTGTTTGCAGAGGATCTGGCAGAAACATTATTTTTTAACATGTTCCTTCTGCGATAGAGTGAGTCCATATCAGGCTTATTTTGGCAATTTAAGCCCTGACATTTATCATTACAGTGAATTAGCTCATTTCTGATGAAAGCCCACGACTTACTGCCTTTGTCTGCCAAAAGCCAGCAAACCAATGCACGGTATTTTTGTTCGTCGACAAAGTATAAATTTCAATTTTTATATTCCTTTTGGCAAGTACATTGCATCACACTCCCCATGATGCTTATTTTATATGAGTCTTAGGCATCCCCTGTTGTTCGGATTTATGTGACTTGTTAGGGGATAAGAGAACCATCGTTACCTCATTAAGGGCTAGCCCGCCACCAAATCTATTTCAACACCCTGACTAGTTCTGAATGGACTTCAAATACGTTAAAGTAGCCCTTATAATCAGTATGACATGCTGATTCAGTCACACCGCTCAATAGTTTTAGAACAAACAGCCACCAACCAGTCTATATTATCCGAACGAAAATCTGATATCCAGTGATCCAAAATAATCCTATGAAAGGAAAACAATCGAGGAAGGTACCTTTCCTCGAACTTGTGGGAACCCATTTCAATGTTCTAAGAAACTCTCTTGGTTTTGTTGATAGTATAGCTCGACAATTTCAAGTTGTTGAAAAGTTTTATTCACATGTCATCATACGCACAAACCATAATGGCAGAATATAATTTTTTATTGTAACCTAACCTTGATCGTATGAAAATCGTGTATGCCTCTTATCTTTTGATGAGAACAAGTTGATGGATAGCAACTTACGATACAAGGGCTTTCGGTGTTGTTGTTTTATGCCTTTTCTCCACCCAATTTAAAGAAAGATATATACATATGTATGTATGCAAATTATAACTATAGGCCAACTCTCTCAGTTTAGACCAGATTTGCCTTCTGGTAAGATAAAGGTGGTAGAAGGAGAAAGCAAGCCATGCCTAGTAATTGATCACGCTATTTTTCACCGAAGGCAAGCGGAGTTGTAGAGAACTGGTGTTGGCTTTAACAAGGCAGTGAGAATATTTGGGACTCGACATCTATCTCGACAGGAGGGCGAACTCCATCTTATCATATGTAGTTTAATTAAAAGAAAGAACTTACAATAAAAAAAAATAAAAATACAATAAATAAAATTTTAAGTGCCAACCAAAAAGTTTTAACCATGATATGCATGTGAAAAATATATGTGTAAAACCAAAAATAAAACTGCACTACCTCGATTTTCAAGATATGAAGCAAGCGCTTATGCAGTAATTCACCAGTGTGTGGTATAATATATCCGTGAACCGTAGCCTAGCTTCAACATTCAATGGGCGTAAGAAAAGAATCGTACCGGCCACAAGACTTAATATTCTCAACCGGTCAGGATAAAATCCCGTTTCTAGACTTCTTAAACCTGCACGAATTGGAGGAAGCAGCTCGATTGATGTGTGACTCTATATTCCAGGAATAAATATTGTCCCGGACATTTATTATATTTTTTGCTTTCCCTCCTTAAATCCCTCCAAGAAAAAAAAAAAAAAAACTATTTTGAATTGGATTATGAAGTACTCGTATGTATAAAAATTTTTTCTGTAAAATATAGTATATATCTAAGGACGACAAATTTATTACTTTTTGGTTCCTCACAGCATTAAATTCAGTAAATTTATAACTAATCGCCAAATAATTCGTCAGAAGAGAAGGAATGTGCACATATCCGGATCCGAACAGAAAAAAAAAGAATTGAAACAAATGTCGTTAGCGCTGGTGAGTGATTTAGTCTAATCGTTTTATCCTTTTTAATTTTGTATTCGTTTGTCCGCTTTCATACGTCGCATGTTTCGAAAGATTCAAGTGAGTGCAAAAGGGAGGGATAATGAAACAAAAAATACCCAATTAACCAAATTCCCACTGCCTGTGGGTAGCAATTTCATTGCAAGTTTTTGACATTTCTTTTTCTCCTTCTTCTTTCTTTTTCGCATTTGCTTCATTACTTCTTTCGCTGTGTTAAGAGCACAACATTTCAGTATGGCGGATGAACTGAAATGGACCAAAGAATTAACAAGGGGGCTCATTTTCAATTATGAAAGACTGAGCGCCAAAGATGAAATGAAAGAGAACTGTCAAATAACATGCAAACTCAAAGAAGGGGAAAGTCTTCATGTAGAGTTGCGCACATCACTGAATGAAAATTCAAAAGAAAATAACCAGAACATGTGCATTACACACTTGCGACGTATGAAAGCGGACTTTCGACATATATGTAAGTAAAATTATTAAGTTCAAACAAAAGACCAGATTGAAGAAATGTCAATTAGTTTTGAATTCTATTTCCAACCAGTTTTTTTTAAAGTATCTCACCCCTATTGCGAGTGTCAAAAAATAAACGATAAACGATACTTATCAAAAAATTTGACTCGTTGGTATTGCGATTGTCAATTGTAAATGAACGATTGATCGTTGTCAATTTGTCCATTGTGAATGTAGCCAAAGTGGTATTGTGAGTGTCAATTGAAATCAATTTTTTTGATAAATGTAAATTTTTTAGTCAATCGCATTTTTGAGGACGATAGAGCAAGCTGTTGCGAAGGAAAATGTAAATATTTGTAATGTATTTCTGAAAAAAAAATCATTTATGGTTCTAAGGCAAAAATAGTTAGCAATAAAAAGCAATTAGAACGATTGGTTCAACTGATGGTGGAAAATAAAAACATCGCAAAAGGAGTTTGCCTAAAAAGCATGTTGCAGCAAAAGTGGAAAGTTTTTCATTGGAGCTGAACTGTTTAGGTCCTCCATAGCGCGATTGGTAAAAATGGCAAAAGGTATAAAATGTAAACAAAATATCCTTTCTTAATACTAATCTAGGTATTGTCCGTTCAACAATGTTTCTTGCTTTGGCGTGTTTTTTATTAAACGCACTTTCCTGTGAAGCTGGGTCAGGGTTGCGGAATGGTGTCATCAAATATGACTTCAAAGCATATCCATCACCTAATAGATAGTGCATGAAAGTAACTACATATGTATTAAGTTAATAACATGATTGTGTACCTAATAATCAAGTATTCCTTTCTCCATTTTGGTACTCTTGTTCCAACTTCATTTTGAGGGAAGACATGCTGAAAACATTGGCATCATGTGTCGACCCAGTATATTTTGCGCTAAAAAAACGGATTTTCATCTCATCATCACATACCTGAGATCATAAGTTAATATTAAACAACTGAACGTTTCTATTTTAAGAGATAACTTACTATCATGGCATTTATATGATAAAATCTGTTCCTATTGTAGCATGCTTGTTGCAGTTGTTTTTTGAGTAATACAATTTTGATATGCGTCCCATCCAAACAGCCTATTACAACCGGTATTCCACTTCTTTCGAAAAAATATGTTTTTGACCGTATTTTCTCAGTATTTTAGTAATTAAACTTGATCCACTTCGGACAAATGTGTTCTTTTAAAACTAGAGGCACGGTTGACTGGGCCAGACCAATAGAATGTTCATTCCCGACGCCGATTTGATATGACCCATGAGCACATAACCGCAATGCTGTGGCAAGCTTTATGACGTTTGGTATCGATGTAGTTCTAATTGCTGGCTTTAACTTTTCCTCTATTTCATGAAACAAATAGGCAAACGCAGCGATGGCAGCACGTAACTTGATACAATCGAGTTCAGTCGACACAATCGAGCTCTGGCAGCACCTAATTTGTCACAATCGACTACCCTCGATTGTATCGTCGAAGTTGGCAGCACACAAACTAGAAAATGACGTTTGAAACAAAGCTTTATTCTCGATAGCAAATACCTATCGTTTAACAACTAAAAAATGGAAAATAAGCAAAATATGGCCATTAATAAAAAACAAATAGAAATTATAACAAATTTTATGAGCGATCATAAGGATTTAGCTCGAGGAATCTTGAAAACGGCTCAAGGAAGGAAAAATAGCAGTTTTCTCTGGGAAATACTATCCAATTCCCTGAACACAGAGTGTCCTCCACAAAAAGATATTAAAGATTGGAAAAAGGTTTTGATTTTAAATGTGCGAGTGTACTTATTTATTTATTTATAAAATTGTGTTTTGTTTTAGACTTCGAGCGATTTAAAATATAAAGTCAAAAACAAACTGAGAAGTAATAAACTTCATTTAAAGGGCACGGGCGGAGGTCCATATATGCAAAAAAAGATCGTTGAGTGGGAAGAAAAAATAATCGAGTGCGCCGGTCTAGAATCAGCTGTTGAAGGAGTCCTAACAGCAAAATTGTTTGGAGCCCCACACAATAATACCACTGACAACAATAATAACGATACAAAGAATATAAAGAGCTCCGAACCTAAAAGCACATATATTCCGGCAACAAATACAACTTCGAACTTTGAAAATGAGGAGAATAGTCTTGAAGAAGAATCAGATATTGAATATGAAGGTAGTTTGTGTGAGTTAATTTTAGCGTTTAATATGTTATAATAAACAATTTATTTAAGGGAACCCAACTTACCAGACAAATGTTCGTACTAACAAAAAAGAAATCAAGGAAAATTTAATGAAGCAATATGTTAATGCAACAGAAGGTATTAACACTAAATTGGACGCAATTCATGAATTGCTCATCAGCAATCAAAAAATACATAAACGAAGACTAGAGGTTGAAGAGAAGCTGTACAGACTAAAAAAGAAGAAGCTTGAAATTTACGAAAAGAACGGAGTAGAACGCTTGCGGTTGCAAGAAATAATGTTGAGCACCAAAATAAAGGAAAATCGTATACGACTTCGAGAAATAGAATCTCAGCAGTAAAGTAAAAGCTTCGGTCTAATATTACAAAGAAATATGTTTTTAGTTATTTATTATCGATGAAGTATTTTTTTCAAGAGTTATTTATTTGTTTCCAATGAAATTGAACTAAAAATAAATGAGTTGAAAAAAAAACATTTTTTCATAAAGAATTTTTAATATTATTTCTGATATTTTGAGCAATTCTTGATAAGTTATCATTCATGTTTGAATTGGAAATTACATCAGGTTGTGTGATATTTCTATCTGCACTTAAACTACTCTGTTCTAATAGTACCCTAAAATGAGTACAGACATTATGCAGAGCACAGCACACATTTACGATTCTGGTGACAGTTCTTGGGTCAAATCTAAGTTTTTGCTCATTTGACAAACACCTCCAGCGTCCTTTTAAAATCCCAATAGTTCTCTCAATTTGGCTTCTAGCTACCGAATGGATGTTGTTGAACCATATTTCTGCACTTCCTTCTGCAGCATTTCGGTAAGGTGTTAGTAACCATGGCTGTAGAGGGTATCCGCTGTCACCTAAAACGAAAAACAAATCTTAATATGTTAATATTATTCGTTATAATGTATACATGATACAACATGGAAACAAACTAACAAACCTAGAAATCGAGTGCTAACATCGCCAGCATTGAATTGTTGTTTTAAAAAATCGAATTCATTGCTACTATTCCAAACAGCCGAGTCATGTGCAGCACCACCATGTGAACTGTTGATTGCAATTATCTCGTTTAGGTGATTGCAAATCTATGCATAGAAATGTTAATTTTAGTATTTAATTATATTGATTATATTATTACCACCATTGCATTCAAGCTATGAAATCCTTTTCTGTTGAAATATATGTGCTCATTTTCCTTTGGTCTCAAAATAGGAATATGAGTACCATCAACGCATCCCACTATTCCCGGTAGTTTAAATTTCCTGTAATAATATTCTTTGCTGTCTTGAAATTTAGAACTATCAAGTCTTATCCATTGCGGACAAATTTCGTTTTCCAAAAAACCCAAAGTGCGTCGAAAGAACTTTGAAACTGTTGTCTGTGCCATACCTAGTAACACGTTTGTTCCGACATTGATTTGGTAACTCCCACTGGCTAGGAGACTCAATGTTGAACAAAGTTGTAAAATGGCTATAACTGATGTGCTTCTTATTTTGCCTGGAAGTTTTGATGAGTTAAGGATCACAAGGAAGCATTCCTTGTTCACTCTAAACTGCTGCACAAAGCTAAAGAAATGTAGTTAATTTTTCAATGTTGTCAGTGTTATTCTTTTATTTCTGAATACTCACTTTCTTTCACTTAATTCTAATGGGTTGCTGTTATCTCTTAGAACTCTTCTTTTTATTTTGGCATTAGAGACTTCCTCGTCCTCACTCTCCGAATCAAAAAATAACATCTTTTTTCTATCCACTTTTCAAATAAAGAATAGTTGAAATTGAAATACCGATTTGACATTTCACTTCATAGTTCACAATCATTTTTTTAAGTACAAGTCACAATGAAACTCGTTTCAAGTTACGTGCTGCCAAAAATGTTTTGTTTCGAGTTGGCTGACGATGAACAATCCTCGATTGTATCAAGTTACGTGCTGCCACCCCAGGTTTCTATAAACGAAATTTTTTAACAAAACTGAAAAGTATTACATAAGAACGAATTTCGATTGCGGATTAAAAATTCTACTTACATTCTTTCCTCTAATTCTAGAGGATTGGAAAGGGTATCTAACCCCTTAGGCGAGCGTAAATTATAAAAAAAAAAAAAACATCCCTTAAGTGAAGACTATTCATCATCGTCAAACCACAATTCCACTGAACCCATTTTTATTTTATTCTTTTAATTAAATATTAAAACACAAGGACCAAAATACAAATACATACAGCAGACAATTTATTCACAATTGTCAGAAATTTTATCGAATGAGTTACACAATACCGAATTTGTTTTTGATTGACAAATTGATCAATCGTCAATTGATTGATAAGTGACACTCGCAATAGGGGTGTCTATTGTGTTACATTTCGTTTATGAATTTTTATAATTTTCATGCCTTAGATTTTACTCTATTTCAATTTTATTATCCTATAAATACGATTAGATGTAAATTTTGACAAAGTATCGAGCCTTAATCAGGATAATTTTTATGATTTTATAACTACGATTACTATATTAATGATTGGAACAGATAGTTTTGTTTTTGCTTTTTTTTTGTAAGAAAATTATGATCTTTGGTTTGAAATCCCCGATCCATTCCCCTACTATGATTTTTTTTTCTTGAATAAAATTTGTATATATTTTTCCAATTGAAGTAAGCGATGTCTTTTCTATTGCATTTACTAAATTTTATTTTTGGTGACTTCTTGGTCAGTTTCATGAAGAGGTAGATACTCTTGTATTCGGATGTGAGTTGTCTTTGGAGTTTAGTATGAGTTTTCTTTAGAGGGGGTTTCTACCCCCTATTTTTAAGGGGTAGCTAAAGTAAATTTTTGAGTGGATTTTGGCTGCCACGGTGTTGGTGCTGACTTATCACTACCATCATAGGGGTGGGTTACACTCGAGGGAATATCGCCGAATATCTTATTTCCTCTCCTAAATACGAGTTTGATAATTGAATTGGATATGAGGAGATGTCAAAATAGGATAAAATCATAAAGATAATTTCAGGACAATTTCGGGTTCCTTTTTATGAAATATTTTCCTCAAATAACATCGTCGAGTAGGCATGTAAACACAGTAACACAGTTCAGTGAGGCAGTAGAAAGATCCCCTCCCCAAATCCGTCGAGCTTATTGCACGAAGCACGACTAGCATGCCTTCCGCTACATGCAGCCCGAACGCCCTTCCATTTTTGCCCGGACTGGCTATTAGCTATGCCTGTACGCAGTGGTCATAAGGGTCAATTTAAGGTGGAAGCTTAAGTCCATGTTGGACAGAGATTTTTCGTTACAAACTTAAGCGCTAATTCGTTGCGCTATTGTCGTTAAGCAGGGTTTTCTAACAAAAGGTTTCATTTTAAATAAACCGGCATTTTTTCACCCGCCAACAAAGGTGCTGTCATTATGCATAACGACTTGGGACGCTGTAACTTAACCCTGTCAACCATTATCAGTGCGAGCGACCATCAGTACCAAAAATTTAACAGAAAAAGCAGTTTAAGCGATAATGCATATTTACATCGCCAAGGTATTGTTAATAAGCGGAATTGCCGCATCTGGGGCTTAGAAAATCCAAGAATTATTGTCGAGATTCCTATAGAACTGTGATGAATGAATTTTAGTGAATTTTTATTTAAACAAGTTGATTTGGGTGATATTTATTTCCAACAAGACACGTCTACTTGCCGCACAAATGTCCAAATAATTGCTTTTTCATGACCGAATCATTTCTCGAAATGGTGAACAAAATTGGGCGTTCCAGTTCATCGTGCGACCTTTGCCTTTTGAGTCATAAGAAGTAGAAGGCTTGTGCCAGTCCTTTCCAGCCAATTTAAGCACTCAAGCCAACATCTGTACTCTTACCGACTAAATAGATACGCAATTATCCGAAGAGGTAATAGAAAATTTTATCAAAACAGCTTCGATGTAAAACAAATGTGTTAGAGATATATTAACTGGTATTTGAAGATGAGGCCCTGTTGCATCCTACTTTCCCGTCATTATTACACTGATCGGTACAAATAAACTGGACCTTCAAAGGTATTTCAATTCTGTCGCTACGGACATTTTATAACAACAAGTCGGGACTTTAATAAATGATGAGCTAAAATCGATAGTCTGCTTCTGACAATGCTCTATACAAGTATATCAGATATCAATCAGAAAAAGCTAATGACTTAGCCTTGTTTTAACTTACTTAGACCACCCTCCACTTCAATCAATTTCCCCCTATTAGATTGTGGTGCTACCCCAATATAACCAATTACAAAAACACAAAATAAATACATTTGGAGAGGTTGTGGTTGCGAACCACATGAATCGAAAGCTACATAATACAATGTCCATCAATCTTTCTATTACTCCGTCTTCATTCTTCTTCATACACACATTTCAATAGATACGACATTAGAGGATATAACTTCTTGCCGCATTCGATGTTTGCACATCCATCTAGATATTTACCTCCCAATTCCCATTGGACTTTCGGATTATTATGGTGAAATGTACGGTCAGGCACAGGCAGAACAGGCAGGAACAGGAACAGGCACAAAAGCAAAACTTTTCTCAATGACTCCTGATTCTGAAGGATTGGTGAGCTGGAACTTGCATACCGCAATATTTGTAGGCTTCATTGGTTGCCAGCACTGCACCATTGCACTACATTGACCTGTGTGTCTATGCATTCTGAACTATGCAATACGAGAATTTTTTGAAGTAATACAAACTGATAATAGGAAAACTTTGACCGACAGTCACACAGGAAGGGATAATGATGTTCAAGTTTTCCGTAAGTTGTAAGAGTGAAGTCATCTGATAACGATGAGGACATTGCGGCATGTAGTAATTGAATGGGGAGGACAATAAACTTGTCCACTTTTCAATTGAATCCCGAGAAATGCATAATTTACTCGTGCATCATAGATTCAAATTAGAACTGTCAACCACAAGTTGAAGAAAAGTTTATTGAAGCTGCACTCACGCATTCTTGTGGATGCAATAGTTGGGACTTTGCTTTCTTCTAGAACAATGCTAATTACTTTGGAATGAAATAATTCTTTTTTGCTCACGGGAAAGTTTACATCTTTTATCTGGTGAAGACGATGACGGGAACCTATTGTTGAATCGTTTAGCATATTGTTTTCTTTCAACAAGGACAGATAGTTGCATAAAACAACAGAAGTTAGTTAACAATGAGAAGAAGGCGGTAGTAGAAATAAATGAAAAAGGAGATGCTGCCATCGAAAAAAGAAGAAGACATTGTACTCGTATATATGAATGTACTACAATAAACTCATTTAAAGTATTAAAGTTCGGCTAATAGTTTAGCTAGACTTCAGTCGTGTACGTGAATAGATGTAGATATAGATGTAACACGAGATTGCCAACTGAAAATTGCTAGTAGACGTACCGATGATACCTACTAAACATTCGAAAAATCATATTTTTAGGTATGTTCGTGGAAAATCGTAACTGAAATTGAAAAGCCCCTTCCTGGCTTCAGGCGTTCACTCAATACGGCAGATAGGAGCTTGTAGTTGATGTTAAGACGACTGATATTTCTGTAGTTGTTTCCATTCACCGGACATGCTATCGCCCGACTATGTTTTACAGATGCGTATGGTGTATCCTTACCAAGTTATCACCTGCTGCTTTGAAGAGCTTGGATGTTAGGCCGTCCGCTCCGGCAGCTTTGTTGGACTTAGGCTTAGATATGACTGTTTTCACTTCATCTTGGTCGGTTGAACGGAATTGTTGGTCTACCTCGTCCAAGTAGAAAGGTTCATTCTTCCTGACAGTGGTAATTGGTTCGTTGTCGCAGTCTTCAGAAATGCTTTTTCCAAATCTTCAGCAGCGATTGCGACTCTGCAGGCTTCGGTTCGGGGTGTCTCTCAATTTCTGTTACCTTACGCTTCTCATGCTCTTTCTTTTTCCTCCTGTGAAGTCGGTGTTCATTTCTCTTCTACTGCATGCAGAGCTCGTTAGCAGCTCTAGTCCTTCTAAGCAGCATCGCTTTGTATATCCCTTCCTTAGCTATATGTGGCTGCCGGTATTAATGGTCCGAGCTGATATTGGTCCCTTGAATTGTTCCGCCATCCATAATACTGGAGAATCGACCGAACGCGTTGTCGTCAATCTGTTTGAGGATTGATTGATCAGGAGATCTCCAAACCCCCTATGAATGCCGAGATGCGGGAATCGCGTCTTTGCTAGGGCATTGTTCGTAAGTCTTTTCCAAGATATCGTTGGAGCTATCTTCTCCACTATCGTCGCTTTTCTCCAATACGGGTAAATTTAGCGTTAATACGGATTGTTACGAGGCAAGCGTTAGAGTTCTTGCCTATGTCTGCTTCTAAGAACAAATCCGGATCCAAACAGGCGCTGCTTTTGCCGTCGATAACATTTGCCGTAATAAATGTCGTAATTTCTCATCCTTCTTTTGTCCGGCCCATCCCATCGCATTTTTCGGATGGCGGTAACATCTGGTTGCAGCAGTCTCTGGCCTCACCTATTTGTTCGGCTATACATGGCCTACTCGTATTAAGGAACCTAACATTCCACTTACAAATCCGAAGTTCGTTACCCTTATTCCGTTTGCAGGGGTTGTCAACAGTAGAGCTTTTTTTTTAAATGTGTGTTCTATCAACGGGAAATAAGCTGATATGATACAATGATCTCAAGAGCGTAGAGAGGGGAGAAAATCAGCGGTGCTTTTATCAGGTTGATAAGTTAACATCATGTCTACAGTGCTGACGGCATTATTATAAACGTCAGGTATGCACGTAGGCTCATCCGAGGTTTAATGTTTGTAATAATGCCTATGTCTACCTTCTCTTCAAATATTCATATCATGGGATGAACACTTAAATTCGTCTTCCGTTTAAAAAAAAGTGAACTTTGGTACAACACGCTGGAGGACGACAACCTTAGATTTCACTTCACGTTAGGAAAGCTTGAATCTGTCTTCCAAGCAGAGATTTACGCAATCTTGATTGCATCGAACTATATTGCGGATAACCGGTGTGGCGGGCGAAGTATTTGCATGCTTAACCCTCTTACGACTTCCAAGCTAATTCAAGAATGTAAGAGATCACTAAACTCAGTCGAAAGGCTAAATTCAGTGACCCTTGTCTGGGTCCCAGATCACAATGGGATCACGGAAAATGAAATCGCCGATGAACTTGCCAGACAATGTTCTGAGGAGGGTTTTTCAGGCCTCGAACCTACGCTGGGTCTACCTGCATCCTCGGTTATGATTTCCATTGATAGTTGGGTGCCATATGAGCACAACTGCAGATGGCATAACTCCCCAGGTTGCAGGCACACCAAACGAATACTTCCCGACGTCTCTGGAAAGTCAGCGGAAAGTGATGACCGCGAATCACTATCTAAGTTAATGTCTGGATTCCGCACGCTTCAGGCTGCAGGTACTCATCGTCTGTGGGTGCTGGTACTGTACGCATTTTATCACTGAAGCGCCTACTCATCTTTCTTCGTAAGCTTGAAAGACTTCATTAAAAGGAACTTCCAAAGAGTACAATGGACTAGTTGTTTGTCTGAGTGCTCTGTTCCGACAGAAAAAAGAATAAAAAATTACTAAACGGGTTCTAGTAATATCCTAAAATCATCACCAAGAGTGGCTGTTTTTTTTTTAGGTATGAGAGTATTCGGATCTATGACATAGACGCATCAATGCCCTAACATTTCCATCGGTTGAGAGTCACAATTAAGCAAACCGGTCCAATTCTTGGCTTTTGCTATATACAGCCTTCGTAACATAATGAACCTCATATTCATAATTTGCGACACCAAGATTATATTCTATAAAACTGCTACCCTGCTTTGGAATTTAAGGCAGGAAGTATTACTCTATAGTCGTAAATTGAAAAAAATTCAAAACTGGTACTTTGTCGGAAACAAGTTGAGAGAGACTTCGTATCTCAGATCGCAGATCCGAAATGTGAATGAGGCAGGAGTCCCCGATTTCAGAACTACACATTTTGGAATTAGGAAACTTTTTTTGACAAACGACAATTTTGCCAAGCTAAATTTTAAAATATTTAAAAATAATTTAAAAATAAAAATGAAAATTTAAAACTTAATCACCAGTAGAGAATGATAAAAAAAAATTATACCAAGGCCAATTCGCCAAATATAGTTTTAAGTATATAAAAAGAGAAATGACTTTAATATCAAGCAGGTGACTACAACTGATTCTCGAAGATCCTATGCCTAAATTAGTGGACGGAAGTAGCAGGAGATTTCAAACAATTCGAATTCATATCTGAATGAAGCATACAAATATCAGGGCTCACTACAGTCGGAGGATTGCCCTAGTGGGTACTGCTAATATAGAGGTTAATCAATAAATTTAAAGGACTTTACTAAAAATCCAACAATTTGAATTCAACCGACTCTTAGAAGACCAATTCCTTCTCAAACGATAGGAGTTATGAAGCACACTCGAACAATCCAATGAAAACTTCACAAAAAGAAAGTGTACACCAAGGTTTGAATTTCGTTCTTAAAGGTTCCATTCATTTTATGATAAGCTGACTACTTATCATGAACCAATGCAGTCAATTATTGATTGAAAAATAATCAAAGACTGTGGAATCCAAATACAACCGGGAAAGAAACATATGTTATTGAGGACAACCTTTTGTATGGGTAATATCAAAAGCCGGTGAAACTAGTGACGATTTCAGAAGTATAATGAGTTTAGGGTTTACACTGCAAGGCCCTCTGTACTATGGGATTCCAGCAACATAATATTCCAGACCGATAAATGTTCCCTCGAACCCACTTACATATGTCTACAGTCAAGTAGGAAATTGCATGCAAAAAGTAAAAACGAGAGGAGCATTTCTAAGGCAATTGATGTGCTTGCACTCTACTAGCGGATGCCATAAAAATAATATTTCATCAAAACCAGAAACATTCTACAGATACAGCAGTCTTACAAAATTATTTTTTTTCTTCGACTCCTACATTCGAAAATGTCTGTGTTCCGTCGAACTCGCTCTCAACCTACTTAGCACATTCACTTTTATGCTGCAAATGGTACAAGAAGTTCTTACCATACTGTCTGAAATATTTTTAATATAATATTTCATTATAAATATGAATGAAAGCCAAAAACGTCTTCTTCCGTTCACCTGAAACATAATATTCGTACATGCCATACCAACCAAGTTGTCTGCATTTTTGTCATATTCTTTCAACTATTGTACATAGGTACATACGGGAAATATGAGTATCTATAGTATTTGTTCCAATCCTCCATAAGGATATGCAAACTAAAAATCAATTTCAGAGGATATGACATGGAAAAGGAATTTTCCTGATACTTGAAATCCCTTTCCCTCTCTATTCCACTGAAGCGCAGCTCTTTCATCCATCTTCAACCATCTCTTTGCCGTCTTATTATAATCTTTACCTTGTTGGTTGTTGTTACATAACAGAGAAAAAACCTTGCTCACCAAATTCACCAAGAGCTAATAAAAAAAAAAGGTGAAGAAAAAATAAAAAGAATTTCCATACTGAAGAATGGCGTCTCAGCTTGACGGTTCGTTGATTCTTGGACCGAAATTCACTTTCCTCTCAAGGATATCTAACAAAGTTGACAAAGTTGAAAGCGACGCGACGGGTGAGTGTGCTATTTGGGGGTAATACACCCACTCCTAGTCGTTTATTCGTATCTTTTCAGATTTTTGGGTGAGATCCAAATTCAGTAGGATGTCATCCTTTGAATTTATTTGAAGGATTATAAGGATCGTCCGTTTGTTGAAGAGGAGGATTATTATAAAGATGTAAGAACAAGTGGCTGAATACTGGTCCTTTAGTCTAGAGAGCCAATGGAAGTTTTAGTGCACTCTACTTCCTGAGCATTCAGTGGTGTAAGATTCCTGAATGGATTCCACTTAAAAGGGGTCAATTAACTTGGTTTAGTGAAACGACGTAGAAATATGAATCTATCAGTCTTTATTTGGTTCTTACTCGTATATAAATGAATAAATTAAAAATCATAACTCTGTAAGTCTAGGGTCGGCTTCATACTATGTCCTCCTTCATCGCAAGGATCATCTGTTCAATTCGTCGCTTGCTGGTGATTTTCCACGTTACATAAGAAACCGATGTTATGAAGAAGCCCATTCCTGTAAAAGATGGCATGTTCAAAAACTACATTATTTGAAAGGAATACGAATATGTGTGCACTCACCAACTAGTAACACTGCCTCGGATGCTTGATTGTTCAGAGTCTTCGAAACCACACAGAGTAACACGAATCCACAGAGCAGCGAAAATGATCCAATAATAGCTGAGAATGTGATAATAACCAGAATGGGATCCTTAAAGGGTTGTCCCGTAGCCCTACACCAAGAGTTCTCCTGCATACTGGAAGGTTAAACCATCAAATTAATATTGGAGCACTATTGTACATTTGCACCAGTATCTGCGTAAGTAATTGCATACCTAGGCGGCAGCATAATTCTACTCCTAAACCGTACCAAACTCACTGACACAAAAATCTAGACTGTCGACGAGCACCCGGATTCCACATCATCCCCATCTCAATCCCAATCCAGAGTGACACAGACACTCTAGTTTCTAAATTTAGCTCCGCTGATTGGGAGTCGCACTTCGCGCATTCAAAAATAGACGGGACGCGGTCGTGCGCCAACCACCAAAAACAAATCTCAACCCAAGGCGGATCCAGATAGCCTCCAACACATATGAACAGAGACAAGCAGACACAATTGCTGGGTCGGCGTTGTAATTGAGCGCGTTTCCTGAACTGCACTCAACAGTTTCCGTTTGCATTTGTTCGATGAGTATTGTTGAAGGGCGGAGGAGCTGCAGTCGTCGCAGATACTTTTACATACAGAGATGCTGATGGTGGTGGGTTTAGAAAATTGGGGGAAACTTTGATTAGTCTGTTGTGGTATTTTTAGATGCCCTTTCAAGGGAAGCCCATTAAATGCTCGCTTTGTCGATGCTAACCCAAGCTATACTACATTGATGAGACAGATGAGTAATTCAATGTGCAATTGCAGACATTTTTATATACAGTGAAGGAAGTTTTAATTATAAATAAAAACAATTGTAAGCCTACTCACAGCAGACTGCTTGTGATGAAGGGTTATGCGTAATTTAATGGTATTTTTGAATTAAATAGATAAATTAACGGGAAAAGGGTTTAACGATAATATGAGCAATTAACAAATAAAGGAAATTGATTAGAGAAGAAGATAATCACAAAGATTCCTGTGTGATAGGCACACTTATTCCAATTTACAGAGAATCGAATTCATATTACTCGAATAGCTACTGAGCCCTGTGATTTTTTTTTACGAGATGTAATGAGTCTTTCATCTAATATTGTTGTTAATAATTTACTTTATTATTTGTAAATACAATTTCTTTCGAAGGAAAGAAATGGTTTAGGTGACCAGCAAGAGATTTTTCGATCGGCAGGCGTAGAACAGAAAATGTTATGAACACTTTCTCAGAACTGACTCATTATTCTGTCTCTCGTGTTACCGATATAAAATTGGCTTTTCATTTGTTTCTACCACCTGATATCATCGATATTATTGTTAGCATGACAAATATTGAAGGTAATTTTTCTATAAGTTTTTTTTAAATATTAATTTGTGTTTTTAGGAAAAAGCTTATTTAGGGAAACCTGGATTAGAGTTTATGGAATCCTAGATCGGAATACTTTTGTTTGCTGGAGTTTTTCGGTCCCATGAAGATTCCTTAGAAAGTTTGTGGAATGAATACAAAGAAAGGGCATTTTTCAAAGCTACAATGAGTATTCGAAGATTCCAGAATATTTCCAGAGTTAACGACGAGCTCGGGATAAACTCGCTCCAATAATGGTAGTTGGAACAGTGTGGAAAAATAAAAGATATTTGCTGCCACAAATTTAGGATTTGAAAGGAAAGCCGGAGAAATGTTTCCATTTCTCTTTTGATAATGACAACCATACAGCTTTTGTTATATATGTTCTGAAAAAAAAGCAGTGTAGTTATTCTCATAAGCACCTTGCAGGTTACATACTCCAACAAGAACAAGAGTATTTTTTTCTCTTCATAACCAACTTGATTTTCCCACACCTCTTCAAGGTGAACGAACAAACGTATAGAGACAATGTTGCAACGATATCTAATATCACACAACAAGTCGCCACGCGCATTTCTGAATTTGCTGAGTTAGCAAGGTATGAATAGATATAAGGGAGTGACAGATTGTCACCCAGTTAGTTAGTAAGTTGTGTATCCATTGCTGTGTCTTGAGATTGAAATCAGTTCACTTGAAATAAAAATATAAAATAATTTTTTTTCGCACACGGCGAATCGAATTGTTTAATTGGCGCAGTCGGTAGGATTCAGATAAACTGTCTGGATCCATATGAGAACGAACGAAATAGAAAAAACGCTCATATCCTTAAAGTGTTTAAATCTAACTGTGTACCAAGTGTAAGAAGTGTATCTTAAAATCAGATCAAAAGTCTTACTTTGGACCCTTTCAAATAAAGAACCTTTTAAAAGAGTGTAAATAAAACTGTGTACCAAGTGTAAGAAGTGTCTCTAAAAATCAGAGCAGAAGTTCTACCCTGGACCCGTTTAAATAAAAACCTTTTAAAAGTGCTCCACACTCATTAAGTTAACTCTATTCGACAAGTGAAACTAAAAATCAACTACAGGGACAGCTAAACGAAAAAAAAGCTAGTTACTAACTCAAAAAACCAGTACTAACTCAAATAGACAAAAACAACTCAAAACCACCACCATTCAGCGAAAAGACAGAATCTCACAGTTCTTCGAAGGAGTCATCAGAAAGGAAATGGATGCTGTACTAATGGAACGACTCACTGCAGCGCTAGAGGCACTGTCTAGCCGCAATCCCGCACAAAGTCGGGCTGTTACAATAATGAGGGAGATAGCGTACGTCAAGGAATTTGACGGCAACCGAGAACAGTTAACACAGTTCCTAAATGTGGTTCAAACACATCTAGATGCAGTAGATGACAATACGGCGCAGGAATTATGGCAAGCAATTTATAACAGCAAGATAAGTGGACCAGCAAAGGAATTACTACTCAACAATCAACCAGCAGATTGGAATGAGGCGAAGCAGCTCTTACAACAACACTTCAGACCAACAGAGAACTACAAGGACATCTCGAAAAGTATCAGTCATTTAAGGGTAAGTTCTATTTCCGACTTAAACTATCAAATTGAGAAGATTATAAAAAATGTTAACACCTTTGCAACATATGAAAAAAAATCTAAAGAAACAAAGAGTGCATTTTATACTGTATTAGTCGATAAAATAAAACAAATAGTAGCAGGAAATTTATCCCGGGATATAAAAGATACATTTGAATTACATGAAATAAAAGAAATTTTGTATACTTACGTTGGATTCGATTACAATAACTTAGATAGGAATTTCTTAACACACGACCGACAACCGACATCGAACAATAGAACTAACAACAGACATGATAATAGTCTCCGAACCCAAAATAGCCAACAGAATAGTCCCCACTCAAGCAACCAAAATAGAAACGTAAATAATAGAGAAAGACCAGGTCAGAATAGGCAAAATAACTTTAATACACCCCAGAACAATTCAGGCCAACATAGACAAAATAATCATAGGCCAAATACCGGACAAAATACACAGCCAATTTTTAACAGTTCAGGACAGTTTAGGAATGCCCAACAAACTCTACAACCGATGGAAATAGGTCAGATTAGTCAGGTCGAAAATTTAGAATAGGTAACTAATAGCGAAGAAGAGATATGTAATATAGAGGCCGAGGTTTTTCTGAACTGAGCCTCGGAGACAAAATTTTTGTAAACTTAACCATTGACGAAAAAAACTATAAAGCCCTGATTGATACCGGCTCAACTATGAGCATCATTAACTCCAGTATAGTAGATTGCAGTAAATTTAAAGTTTACGAAAGAGTAAATATGAAACTGCAAACCATTAATAATACAACAACAGAAATAGTAGATAGGATAATAACTAGTATTCCGAAGGAATTCAACTACAACGTGAAAGGTGGTACAAGGTGGTACAAGAGGGACTTAGGGAAAAAACCGTACGACATACTAATAGGTATGGATTTGTTAAGAAAAATTGTCAAGACTCTTGATTTTGACAATAAAATACTTGTATTAAAAAATAATACACGAATTCCAATTTACTCCAAAGAAAACCAAGCAACGTTTGATTGCTTTGAACTCATCGGAGGTGGAAAAGAAATAGATTTAAGTCACTTGAATGACGAAGAAAAACACGGAATGGAAAAACTATTAAAACAATTTTGTCATTTAGTGTATCACGAAGGTGATCAGTTGACAAACACGGATTCCATCACACACGAAATTAAAACAACAGTTGATCAATCAGTACACGCTAAACTTTACAGGCTACCCCCAAAACATGAAGAGGAAGTTAGGCGACAGGTCGAAGAAATGGAAAATCAAGGCATAATACGAAAATCCAATAGTAGATACGCATCCCCAATAGTTGTAGTCGCTAAGAAGTTAGACAACTCGGGGCAACAAAAATTCCGTCTCTGCGTAGATTATAGGAAATTAAATGAGATAACTGTTGATGACAAATACCCTCTACCTAACATAGAGAGTATTCTCGACAAGCTGGGCAGAGCGCAATATTTTTCATCAATAGACCTCGCCAAGGGGTATCATCAAATTAAGGTGCATCCCGCTGATATCTCAAAAACTGCGTTTGTAACACCCAATGGCTTGTACGAATATCTGAGAATGCCTTTTGGACTGAAGAACGCACCAGCAACCTTCCAAAGGCTTATGAATGAGATACTGCGAGATTTTATCAACAAAATTTGTGTTGTCTACTTGGACGACATCTTAATCTTCTCAACAAGCTTAAAAGAACATTTGCAGTCATTATCATTAATTTTCAATAAATTATCAGAGCACAATTTAAAAATACAGTATGATAAATGCTCATTCATGAAAAGAAACACGGAATTTTTAGGACACATACTAACCGCAGAGGGAATGAGACCTAATCCCAATAAAATTAAATGTATTGAAGAATACGCATTACCCAAAACGGAAAAACAAATAAAATCATTTTTAGGCGCTACAGGTTACTATAGGAAGTTTGTCAAAGACTATGCCAGAATAGCTCACCCAATGATCAAATATTTGAAGAAAAATATGAAGATCAATATTAATGATCCCGAATACATCCAGGCTTTCGAAACGCTCAAGTTGAACATAATTAAGCACCCAATACTAAAATTCCCCGACTTCGGAAAAACATTTACCCTATTTACAGATGCAAGCAATTACGCTATAGGCGCAGTACTAATGCAGGAAGGTCAGCCAGTGTGCTACGCATAAAGGTCATTAAACGATCACGAAAAAAAATATTCCGTCACGGATAAAGAATTTTTAGCAATTGTGTGGGCAGTTACATATTATAGACCGTACTTGTGGGGTAGAAGATTTAAAATTATAACCGATCATTTACCAATTAAGTATCTCAATAAAAAATACACTGGAAAAGAATTTAGCCAACGCTCCCAGCGGTGGTTGTTGACGTTGCAAGAGTACCAGTATGACATTGAATACTTAAAAGGGAAATCAAATAAAATCGCAGATTTTCTCAGCAGAATACCAGAAGAAAATAACGCGCATGACAGTGAAGATAATCAATCAGTTAACAACCTGTCAGATAATGCAACCATACATTCACAAGAGGAACAACAACTCGACCATATACCCATAAAGGAAACTATAGTAAACAAGTATAAAACACAACTAATATTAACCAATGACTCTGATAAGGAAATAGAAATACTGCATAACAGACGTATAATATTCATTGACATGACTAAAGATAGGGATTATTGGATAGACGTGCTCAGAAGGTTTATAAAGCTAGGGCTTACTGGAATTTACACGGAACTCCCATACCACGAATTTAATAAAATCCAACAATTACTAATAGAACTTTTCGGACACGATAAACAGATCAAATTCATAAAAGCAACACTCAGAGCTAGGGAATTAAAAACAATAGAACAAGCACATAAGCAAATTTCGTTATATCACACCCGAGAAAGCGCCCATAGTGGCATAGTAGAGACATACCATAGTTTAAAGAATGAAATATATTATCCCCAATTAATCAAAGAAATAACTAGAATTATAAACAATTGCAAAACATGCCTAGAAACTAAATATGAACGTAAGCCCATAAAGCCCAAGTACAAAATTAGTGAAACTCCAAGTAGGAGTCGAATCGAATTGTTTAATTTGCATGACAATAAAGATGTAACTGACGGTGCAAATAAATCGGAAATAATAAAATATTACAACTCTAAAAAATCACGTGTAAGCTGGTGGCCACTAGGGTGACCGCAAAGCTCGAAGAAAATTTTGTTTATGATTTTTTTACGGGGGAACCGCATAAAATGATCAGATTTTGCAGATTTTAAGATAGCTAAAATTTGAGATCGATTGGATAACGCTAAATGGTGCCGACTCTCGTTCAAAGTTTCTAAAATCTCATTTTTTTTCCTGTTTTGCGGAGTAAATAAGCTCTAGCTCCCAAACAGCTAATCTCATACTCACTATTTATATGCTTAATTAAATGTAGTCCCGTTACACATAATTCACATTGGAAATAATTTTACTGTCACTTACAACAATCTTGTCAGTTGCCAGAAAGCTTTCCAGTGGTTAATTTTGATTATTTACCAATAGTGCAAGTTCGAACATTTCAATAAAATAAATTCGCGGTTTTTATTGTATTATTATTATATATCTCAGGCTACCACAGAAGTTTTTGGACCTTCTAATAGCAAAAGAATGAGGTATAGTCGTGGAGTGAAAGAGATTTTAACAATGAAACTCTCTATGTTGTTAGATCGATGTAAGGTTTCCGATAGAAATGCTTCTCGTATAATTATATCTACAATAGAAGCAATAGGACAGAATCCAAATGACTTTGTAGTTTCAAAATCAGCTTTACATTAAAAAAAAAAAATATTATATTAAATGTGTTTTGACACCACTGCTTCGAACACTGGAAGGCTAAATAGAGCATGCAAAATTTTGCAGCAAATGTTGGATAAGGATTTGCTTCAGTTTTGCTTAGAGGTATTTTTGCCTGTAAGTTGGGTACAACCACTGGACCTCAACCAGATATTTTTAAAACATTTCATGGTCAAAAATAGATCCGAAAACATATAATGCAGGTATCCGCGATAAAAACGTTAATAAACACCTAACCCCTGATGTTATAGCCCAGAATACAGGTGAACTAAAAGCAAAACTCACTGAATGTCAGCCTAGAGAAGACTACAAAGAATTCCTTCAGTTGGTTCTAGTGTTTCTTGGAGAGCTGGATGGTAACGTTGTGGGATTTAGAACACCTGACGCCCGTCATCATGCTAGGTGGATGGCTAAAGCTATTTATAGTTTGAAAATATTTCTGTTTCGAAACCAGCTTACAATGAGTAATGAGGAACGAAATGCTCTGGGTGATATCTGCGTTTTCATTGTAAAAATTTACTGCAAAGCTTGGTTTAATGCCAAAAGGGCTTATCTGGCGCCAAAACAAGATCTTGGCCTATTGCGCAGTTGCATTGAATACAAGAATATAGACAAGGATATATCTGAGAAAGCTCTCAATTCTCAAATCATTTATGGTATTTGAGTTCAGAGTTGGTAGGTCTGGCGTTTTTTGAACCAACTTTATCTGACGGGGAAAAATCTGAAATGGCCAACAGACTTTTGACAAGCAATGAGGCAGAAAACAATCGAATTCCAAATCCAAAGCTTCAGAAACATCAACTTAAGCAATTTGTCGCAGCTGGATGAAGAAACATTGTCAACAAAGAGACATTAAACTTATTTAGCCGCTTAAAAATAAATGCAGATTTTTTGAAAGAACCTCCAAATGTTTGGGCTGAAAACTCGAATTTTAAAGAAAGTTTCAGAATAGTTCGATCACTTCAGGTCGTAAATGATTTGGCAGAACGAGGAGTAAAATCTTAACAAAAGATGAAGATCAAAAGCAATATGTCCTCCAAGTAGCCAGTGAGTGCCGAAAATTGTATCCCAATGTTTAAAAAGCCACTTTATGTAAATCTCTGGATTAGATTTTTTTTTTATATATTTATTTAATTTATAATAAGGTATCAATTATGTAAAACATGTTATTAAAGAAATTTTGTACAAGAAAAGTGTTATGTGGTTCGTTTTTTATGACAAAGCTAATTTTTTTAAAAACACATGGTTTATCAATATTGCCCGAACTTTCTGCTTCAACGCAAATTCTTTTATAACATTTATATTGAGCGTTGTTAATAAAAGCCTTACCTTTTATTTAATACATAAATAGTAAGAATTGGGTCAGTAGTTCGGGAGCTAGAGCTTTTTTTCTTCGCAAAACACAGAAAAAACTGGATATTTAGCTCCATGGGTGGCATCCAAAATTTTAATGGGGAGACTAAATTCTTAGTGGAGGTTGGCTTGTTGTTGATTTCTAGTCATCTACTCATCATACTTGATTTTCGTTAACGAACACCGAACCTTCCGATATGGAAGTCAGTCCACTACCACTTGAGCCACGGTCACCCACTATATCAGCCTATAATGCTTCAGGTAGTGATATACATACATATTTATCTTTCCAAATTGGAATAAAGCAAAACATTCAGGCGAAGGAATTTTTGGGAATAATTAGGGAAGTCTCTCGTCTCCCTTCAACCGTAAACCAGTCTTGCTATGAATGTTCATTAGTATACCGTCAAGCCCACTTTCGGACGTACTCTGTATGTTCCTAACCCGTACAATTCCTTATGGAATGCCCTGCCAAGCTCACTATTTCCTAGTCGTTATAACTTGCATACATTTAAGACCAAGGTACTGCGATACCTCTCTTTTCTTCCTTCCTAACTTTCCTTCGCCCGCGCTGTGAGCAAATATTTTAAGGGTATAATAACCACTTGAACGCGCACTAATTGTTATAAAAACATGTAAATTTTTAAACACCATTCCGAACAAAAAATTATAAGTGGAAGTTGTGATTGCTAAATAAAAAACGCATTGGGCAAATTTGACCCACAAATATCATGTGGGTTTTTTTTTAACTACTGGATAAGGGTTAAAAGAAAGTAAGAGAGAAAGGTAATAAAAAAGGAGGAAATGAAGACAGGAAGATCACATTTGAGTGGCATCATCGCTGTGCAGGACCTGAACCTACGTAGTTAAAACTAACTAGGTTTTAGCGTAGTTCCCTAATCCCTAAAACCGAAAACTTAAGTACCGAATTAAAATTAATCTAAAGCTAACTTAACCCTATCTATCCAACACCGAATAAAATGTCCCAGGATTACACAGCCTGACAGCCCGCTACGACCTGAAATAAGCCGAATATGATTGGCTGAGGATGGCCAACCCTTCTACCATTCTGCCGGATCTGTGAATGGTAGCCCCTAAAACGATGTTCCTTCCAGTCGCTACCTGCAAAAAAAGTCTGTGGAAGTTTCTACGTTGCGTACGAACTCCTTACAGAATCAGTAGCCTCTTGTACATACATATATGGCATATTACGCCAGCTGTATTCTAATAAAGATACCTTAACTCGAATCTACGTTTGACGCCGAAACGAATTGAAGGCTTGCGCATGGGATGGACATAAGACGGAATGTTGGGTACTTGAGTATGTTTTATTCTTTCCAGATCAACTCGATATAAACTATATAAACTACGAGTATATCCATTGAAGTATTTGAAGGGGAACTTGCAAAACCTGTGGAATCAGTAAAAATGCCTTTTTTCAGCACGGCTCTCTCTAAATCTTCAAAAGTATGACGCTACTTGATCACTTGACTGACACTGCGTAACGCCTGAGCTATTTAGAGCATAGGAATTTGATTTGGTATGGCAAATAAAAATCGCATCTGTGAGATATTATGGAATGAAGTTTTTCCTAAATGAATAATTACTCAGTGTTGTTTGCCCTGTATTGAAGAAGAGGCCGTTTGAATCATTCCATCTGCAAAGAAATCAGTTTTGTTAATATCAGGTAGGTACATCGTACTTTTCGTATTTTGTGTACGCTTAAAACCCTATATTAACAATTTGCAATTCCCTAGCTTTGTTGTTTTAGGCCATAGATTCACTTTAAGAGATATCTTGAGAAAAAACGGAAACCCTTAAATCGATACAGATATTTTTTCATGCAGAATTATTTGGTAACGTTGATGGCTTGGAAACCATTTACAAAATAGTAACTGATGCGTTTGCGGCTTTTAAAACTGGGCAACAAGGATGGGGTTAGTTTTAGTTGAAATTAGTAAGCAAAGGACATGATGGTTATCGACAAGAACACCTTACACCGAATAACTTTTATCTGTTTGCACACTCTAATGACTGGGTCGACGGAAATATGCCCAACGATTGGAACGTCGGCATTGTTTGTTCGAAACTAAAGAAGGGGAATAAGTCTCCTCAACATTGCACATAAAATTCTGCCTGCCAACGCCAGCATGCCAGCCCGAAAAGTTTTCGACTCCAACCCAGAAAGACAAGATGACCTCATCTTAGGTGGCGCATATAAGTAGAACGGGACCTAAGCCAACTTCGTGTGTGCAACTGCAAGCAGCTGTCAAAAGTCCGCGCTAGCTGGCATAAGTCCGCGCTAGCTGGCATATTACCTGAGCCCCTGGTCCACCCCGACTGTAAGGCCATCTAAGAAAGTAAGTAAGTTCACCCCAAAGAGAAGGTTGCGCTGGTGTAAGACTTTATCAATCTGGGTTACAATACATAATAAAACAGTGGTACAACCGCAGGAATCAAGCTCAAAATCACTCCTCACAACTTCTGGTTCTTGTGACTAAGAATGCAGAATGGAACACTGTAGAACTCTCTATAAGATTTCTAACGCCCAAGTTCTGCTGTATTAATAAAAATGCCTTTAGTTGATTTGAAAAAAATATTTTTCGAGTGATACGTGGTCCCACTTGCTTAAAAAAAGCCCGCTGAGAAAGTGCAACCATGAGTTGAACGAATTTTAAGTGTCATTGATCTGAACGAATGGTTCAAAATTTATTGATCCTGAGGTATGTTGATTCAATGAATAATAACTGTATTGTCTGGAAAATATTCAAAACCATTCTGAATAAAAATGTAGCAAAAGAAGTCCTGGCTTTTAGAAACTTTCTCAACTGGTATAGAACCTGAACTAATTTGATTTATTTGGCTAGAAATTTGGATACCAAAGCGAAATCAGCATTTGTTTTCCGCTGTTAACAAAATCAAGTTCAGTGCCTGGCAAAGTGACGGTGTGATCGCCATCTATAGTGTGGACCGTTTAGAATATTACATTTATTCAAATGTAGATAGACTTGATTGATAGCAACATTTCAACATTAGGTACTACATGGATTTAGTCTGAAATTATTGCTCGATAAAGGAGTGGTAGTAAAACGTTGCTCTGTCATATCCAGCTTCAATCTACTTTAAAACGTCGCCTTCCGTTCTGAAACTAATACAAGCAAGTCAAGCGAGAACATAATGTGATTGAAACCACACAAAATGTTACATACATTTCACTAGTGGCAAGCTCTAAACTGCTCTCTTTAGAATCCTTTCAAGAATAATTTTCTCTGCCAAATTGTTCACAATTTTCATTCCACTCCGATCACTTAATAGCTTCGCCATTTACTTATTTCGCTAAAAAGAAATAATTGCTGGGATGATTAAGGTCTTATACAGAGACAATAATCTTCCTGGCCCAAAGAAGCAGCGATTGACAAAAGTGATTCTTCGTTTTACTTTTGCTGAGGTGCTGCTGGCAGAATTTACAGCAGAGCCAAGGTAGAAAAAGTCCCCTACTACCTCGAAATTATAGCAGCCGACTGTGTACTTATTTTTGCTCTCATATACCGCTGAACCCATTTTTACATCTTCCTTTTCAATAGTAACGAACGCACAATTATGTAGATATCATCGCCATAAACCAGTAGTTGCACAGACTTTTAAGAGATTATGCCTCCGGTTCCATATGTACTTATGAGTTCCGTACAATGCTTTCAAGTATGATGTTAAAGAAGTCACATGACAGCGCGTCACATCAAAGGTCACGGTTAAGTCATTGCCAACTTTGACGGAGCAGTGACCGTTCCCAATCGTCACTGCCAAAATCAAAATGCCAAAACTGGACATGGCATATACTTCGTCTCTACAATTGCTGTCGAATGGGGCCTTAAAAACCTATGAAAAGATAGTGGGTATCAAGTTGGACTTCTTGTGTTTTTTTCAGGATCTGCCGGAGTGCGAAAATTTGCTCGATTGTAGACTTTCCTGGTCTGAAATCGCACTAATAAGGGCCAGTCAAGTTGCTGTCGAAAGGTTTCAGACTTCCAGACAATATGGCAGATACGATAAGTAAGATATCGTATCCGATGTTGAGGAGAATTATAAAGGGTTTTCCAATAGGAAATTGACAACTTTGAATTTAATTTGTGAACGCACTCTTTCACTTATCATCAAACTGTCACATGAATTTATTAAGTAAACTCAACATTTTCATCATGGTAAAGTACACTAACGAGCAATGTCTGCAAATTATAAAAATTTTCTACTGAAATTCGGAGTCGGTGACTACAACTTTAAGAGCGTTAACTCCAATTTTCGGTCGTAATTCTCGCCCTAGTAGACAGGCAATAACAAGTTTAGTGCAAAAATTTGAACCTAAATATTCGTTGTGTGATGCTGCCGTGTCAGTGAGACAACGGGTTGGTCGAAGTGTTGAAAATATCACTGCCGTTCTGGCGTCCGTAGCAAACGATCTAAATCAGTCAATTCCACGGCGTTCTCAAGAATTGGGCATCGCTCAGACCACATTATGGCGTATTTTGCGTAAGGATCTTGGTATAAACCTATACAAGATCAAGCTGGCTCAAGATTTAAAGCCGACGGACCATTTGAAGCGACGTACGTTCTCCGATTGGGTTCTGGAGAAGATGCGCCAAGATGATGAATTTCATCATCAGTGACGAAGATCATTTTTGGCTCAATGGGTTCGTCAGTAAGCAAATATGAGTTATTGGTCGGGTGAAAATCCACATGTGCTTCATGAATCACCACTTCATCCACAAAAAATAACTGTTTGGTGCGGTTTGCATGCCGACGGCGTTATTGGGCCATATTTTTTCGTCGACGATAACGATCGTCCGTTACTGTGAATGGTCAGCGTTATCGCGCCACGATCACAGATTATTTTTCGCCCGAATTGGAAGATATAGACTTGGACGACATGTGGTTTCAACAGGATGATGCCACAAGCCACACTGCACACGCTACAATCGATTTATTGAAGAGTAAGTATGGTGAGCGTGTTATCTCAAGAAATGGGCCAGTCGATTGGCCGTCTCGTTCGTGCGATTTTCTGTTCGGCTACGTTAAGTCATTGGTTTATGTCAACACGCCGACGACGTTGGAAGAGCTCAGAGCCAACATTGAACGCAAAATAGCGGCCGTTTCGGCCGAAATGTGTGGCCGAGTCGTTGAAAATTGAGTCCAACGAATCGACCACTGCAAACGGCGGTGGCCATATGAACGAAGTCGAGTTCCATTCATAAATGTTTTGATTGTACTTCAAGCCGATAATAAAGTTTTTGAAATATCTCAAATGGTTTGCGTTTTATTTAAAAAAAAAATTGTCAAGTCCTTGTAGGAAAACCCTATACCTATATGTATAGTTGGCACAGTTAAGGGATATCTTTTTTGTGCATCGGGCAAACGGTGCTATTCTATTCATAAGCCATACCCTCTTCTGACCAGATCTGAGAAATTAGTTGGTGCATGCTGAAGCAAGGTGGTGATCCGAGTCAATATAGGCTGCCCCGAAAGTACGGACGTCTAGAATATTGGAGGCATGCCTTACACGCCTATCGTAAAATGATCCATTCGATTTCCCATTTGATGATCCGGAGACTGTCATGTCTTCTTGTGCATATTGAGATGAGGAAACTGTGTGCTTGCTATAGTGATATTTCCTCCCACCGCAAATTCAATAAGTCTAAGTCCGTTGCCAGACGTGGTGTCGTGGTTACCAACTGTCCTACCAAAGATGTCCTCCTTCTCTATCTTGGCATTAAAACCGCCTGGTTTGATTTTAGCTTCATACTTCGGACGATGATCATTGGCATGGGCGCATATTATGCTTATGTTTACGATTTTACTCTTGTTGAAGCTCGCTCCTCTGTCGGAATTTCAAGATTTCTTGCCAAAGTTTGCCGCATATGGTAAGTCCGGATCCGAGTTAGCTCTGTTTCGCCAGCCTTATGATCGGCCCAATGAATCCCATTTCCTACATGATAGAAGTCATGGGCCTCTGCTAAGTGCTCGGCTGCACGTTCCTTGTTACTGGCCCGAATATTTTTCGAGCAAATCTTAAGGTAGTTGTTCTTTAGAATGTTTGCAAGGATCATCAACAGTTGCTATCCGAGGCCATTCGTTGGTTCGTGACATATGTTCTTTAATCTCTTTCGTATAGGGTTGTGGGACCAATGACGGTGTAGGCTAGTATTGTGCTAGTGGCCGAGTAAGGGTTTACTCATGCAATTAACCGCAGTGACAACCACTGAGAGGTAAGGAAAGCACTTCGCTACGAACTTGATTGTTGCTGGTGCAATCCAAGTTATACGCCACTCAGCAGTTTCTTGATCAATCGCCATGCAGATTTCTGGAATATAACTTACTGGATTAATAATCAAGCAATTGGACGTGCTAAGATATCAAAGGCTTCCAACTTCTTTCCGCTTTGAGTTGCCCACGCAAATTTGAAATTTTTCCGGAAATTGAGTGTCGACTCTATATAGAGGATGACGAAACCTCAGAATTCATGTTGTGTTACAGTACGGCTTTCTGCCACGAGACGAGGCGTATCTACATGAATCTTCACTTAGGCTACTTTCTAAGCCTTAGGCTCACTATACCTTAGGCGTATAAAATCATAGAAAACAGGCACTTAAGTTACTTTAGGACGATCATATAATTTATTGTTTATTTCCCAATTTATTTCTTGCTAACTCCGGGAGAAGATGTGTTACTGCCAAAGCTGACAGGCCTATTGCCGCAAGAGTATTTCCCCGTTAATCAAATATTTCCGATTTATGACGCGGAGAAGCTTTTGAAGGATAAGTTTAAAGTTTACATGAGTATTGCCAAATAAAAGTGTAATACTCTAAGCCTACCACCAGAATATCAGAAGTACGTGGCAAAGACGTATGTACCTATTGTAACAACCAAATTTCGAAAATAATTTCAGTTCTCTAATTACCTGTTCATTAAATGATGTTTATGTTCAATCGAATCATGGTTCTGCCCATTCGTTTCGTGGAAGTTAAAAAAATGGTAACAAACTAATTATTGGAACCCACAAAGTATCCCTCTAATTCCAGAGCCATACCACATAAACATAACCTCAGCAAATGCCATTCTTTTCGAGAACCTACCACAACTAAACCGATGGGAATTATGACAAAGCGTTAACCAGGTTGGCGGACATGCAGCAATGCCAAATCGACAAATTCTCTTTTCAAATCGACTAATTCCGGTCGATCTGGATCGGATAATGTGCAATTTCGGTTTATAATTAAATCCAATTGCAAATTCATTTTGCAATTTGCACAAATTCAATGTTCGTACAAATGACTACCTCATGCTTCCTCCTGTTGCCTGCCGCTTCCTATACTGCTACACTGCCACTGTCGCCTTTTAACATAGCAGATGTCATACTAGATAAATTTTTCGCGGGAAATCGCTTCCGACAAAACTGGTGGCGGAACCTAAATAGTAGAATAAAAAATGTCCTAGCTATTTGAATCCAAACTATCCGCCCATCAGTTACACGAAAAATTCTCCCTATCACTAACAAAAAAAAAGAAGAAAGAATATGACCGTGTTTGGCGAGCCTATGCTAGGCAACATTGCATTTGGGGCGGATTTAATCTAAATTTCTGCACCCTACGGACACGTTGCGTGAGATTTCATAATTTAAATTTATTAGCGTTGCCAATTTTGGTCGGAGAGCCCAGTTACTGTGAAAGGACAGACAGCGGAAGTGGTTAAATGATTTATGCATTCGAATGGATCTGGCCGTCGGTTGACCGGAAACCCGAAATTTTAACGGAAGCTCATGTGGCCGGCTTAGCTGGCGGCTTGCATGGTCTTCCATGGGCTGTCTCTATTGTGGATGAAACGAAGTGAACTGTTAATAAATTGTTGTGAATTAATTTAAATTTTATGCAATTATGCAATGAGCTGTTTTTAGTTATTCGCATTTCGTTTTGCTCCCTAGTAATTAAGCAAACGTAAATGTTTCTGAATATTCGAATAAAGGCAAGAATTTTGTGTTTTCAGTCAGCTTTGGTGGTAATATTTCGGGGTAAAGGATTAAGCAATCGATGACGAAGTATAAAGGGACTCAATTTAAAGCTACAACTGGTTGAAATAATTAAAATAATCTTTAACCGATTAGTTGAAAGGATTCTTGGACCAAGTTGCTTAACTAAATTTGTAATGTAATAATGAATTCGCAATAACACAAGTGCTTTACTTATGAGAATTAGACAAAATGTAACATGAGATCTGTAGGATACATCTATTTGGTTACAATCACATCTGGATTTGAGTACTCCTGAGTTTTTCGATAGTTGTTGGATGAAACGTTCTAGGTAAGGAGACACGACGTTCAACAAGTGGATCCAAAACCCATCAACATTGTTCCTCAAGCTGGGGTCGTCAATTACTCCATAAATGCTAAAATGGTACACAGCTACTAATTATGAAATCAGGCCTTTACATTTCTCCCTTCCTGACTTCAATTTTTCATAAGATAAAGTAGACAGATTTGCTGCAAAGGTGTCAAGCTTATTGGCACCAGTTTCTAATTTTTCTACATTCACTTGGGTTTGGCCACAAATCATGAATAACTTACTTTGAGTAACCTTTTATCGCGTTTTAGGTCTCAAAGAGCTACTATCTGGAGTGCTACAAAGCAGATATCACTGAAATCTACAAAGGACACTGAATGAGCTGGATAAAAGAACCAATAACAAATGTGTAATATACTGCAGTTTTAGGGCGGGTAAGCTCACCAAAGCTGACCAAATATTCGCTCTACTGCACATCGGCGAGAAGTTCAGATCAATGCAAACCACCTCCTTAACGTTTTCAAGGTATCATATGACACCGTTTATAGAGAAAAGCCATATGGATGGCACGGAATGGGACTCTGTAAATGCAGAAAGTAATCTCACTGTAACATTAGAAGCCAGAAAATTGTTAAGATAATGTGACACGCTGGCAGTAAATGACTCCGTTAATACCCTTTTTGAGAAAAATAATATTGGAAAGTCGCAAGCCAACATCAGCAGCATCACTTTCAAAAAGTCTATGCAATTTCTTGCTGATGAACGCAGCGACTTTCTTTACTGGTATTGAAGCAAAGTGTGGGGAAAAACCAAGTATGCATATGTTTTCAGTAAGAAGGGGCGCGCAACCTTGGTAACCTGAAAGAATGTCACCAAATACAGATAAAGGGTTTTCCAATAGGGACTTGACAACTTTGAATTTAATTTGTGAACGCACTCTTTCACTAATCATTAAACTGGCACTGTCAGTTTATTCAGTAAACTCAGCATTTTCAACTTTAAGAGCGTTAACTCCAATTTTCGGTCGTAATTCTCGCCCTAGTAGACAGGCAATAGGAAATTTGAGGCTACATATTCGTTGTATGATATTGCCGTGTCAGTGAGACAACAGGTTGGTCGAAGTGTCGAAAATATCTTTGCTGTTCAGGCGTCCGTAGCAAACGATCCAAATCAGTCAATTCCACGGCGTTCTTAAGAATTGGGCATCTCTCAGACCACATTATGGCGTATTTTGCGTAAGAATCTTAGTTTACACCCATACAAGATCAAGCTGATTAAAGAATTGAAGCCGATGGACCATTTTTAAGCGACGTACTTTTTGCGATTGGGTTCTGGAGAAGATGCGCCAAGATGATGAATTTCATCGCAAAATCATGTTCAGTGACGAAGCTCATTTTTGGCTCAATGGGTTCGTCAATAAGCAAAATACGCGTTATTGGTCGGGTGAAAATCCACATGTGCTTCATGAATCACCACTTCATCCACAAAATAGAAGTGTTTGGTGCGGTTTGCATGCCGGCGACGTTATTGGGCCATATTTTTTCGTCGACGATAATGCACGTCACGTTACTGTGAAAGGTCAGCGTTATCGCGCCATGATCATTTTTAGCCCGAATTGGAAGATATGGACTTGGACGACATGTGGTTTCAACAGGATGATGCCACACAGCACATGCTACAATTGATTTATTGAAGAGTAGTCGAAGTCGAAGTCGATAATAAAGTTTTTGAAATATCTCAAATGGTTTGCGTTTTATTTAAAAATAAAAGTTGTCAAGTCCTTATTGGAAAACCCTATAGAACTTTGAGGTGGTTGAAAATGTTGTCTAACTCAGTTTCCATATCGACCAATCAACTCGCAGTAGCTTTGGTTGCAGAAAGCGATTGAGCAATAAAGTCATGTAAACGAAAGTTAAGCAGGTTCCATATAAGACCCTTATTTCCAAGCCTTGATGTGTAGCGTAGTACCAATATTGTAGACGTTAGCAAAATCAGAGGACAATATCCTTTGGATTTTCGAACACAAGACTTTACGACTTGTCCCGTTTCCGTCGAAGAGCTGTGGAGAATGAGATATAACAGCAAATTCTACGAGCTGTACAGCAACATCGACCTTTTCATCAGTTGCTTGAGAAAACTAGCCTTTGATTCTTACCTGAAGGAACACCGCAATATATGAAGACCACCTTCCACATAAGTGGAGGAAGACATCAGTCATTTTGGAGCTCTTGGAGTGCGCAATTACAAGAAATTTTCTAAGGACATATGCGTATGCGTTCCTAGTCGGTTCTTTTGTAAAGCTTTTCGTTGAAGAATCGATTTGCCAAGAGCACTCTCAGAATTTTTTCAGATAGCGATTTATAACCGTCTACAGATGATTTGTGACATTGACCTAAGATACTTTAAGTTACTTTCCTAACACTAAAGGGATAATACACCATCCATTCCACGTTTGACCAGAACTACCGCAGTTTAAACTATGTTATTTCTACTTTTACTTCTTGTCACTGTCAATGTCCCGAATGCAGGATTAGCCTTCGATACACAGCGAGGAATGAAGTTGGTGCGCTTAGAGCTACTCACTCGTATGGTTCACATAATCACCCTACCGCAGGCGCAATTCGCTATACCATCGAAGAGTTTTTGACCAAATTTTCTATATTGGACAATACGCGACCAAATAGAGCACATCCAGCACGTAGTACACTCTCCACTACCGCTGTTACATATACATACCCAATATGTAACAGCGGTAGTGGAGAGTGTACACGACGACCATAATGAGCCGATTCTGCGACGTTCTCAACAGCTTGGCTTGTCGTATGCAACCACTTGGTGTATTTGGATCTCGGTTCATACAAAATTCTATTCGTGCAAGAACTGAAGCCAATCGTTGGGCTCTTGTGAAGCTTCAAGAAGTTGCACTGTTTTCGACCAAAATTGTATTCACAGATGAGGCGCATTTCTGGCTTAATGGCTACATCAATCTATTGCTTATTGATCGTCGTATTTGGGGTGCGGAGCAACCCGAAGAAGGCCAAGAGCTGGCGTTAAATCCAGATAGATCAAAGGTTTGGTGTAATTTATGATCTGGTGGAATCATCGGTCCATACTTCTCCAAAACTGAGGCCGGACGGAACATTACGTGGTCTAGACGACATTTGGTTCCAACAAGACGGCGCCACTTGCCACACAGCCCGTGAAACCATCGCTTTATTGTGAGAACAATTCGGTGAACAATTAATTATACGCTTTGGACCGATGGATTGGCCGGCTAGATCAAGTGACGTCACACCTCTAGACTTTTTCCTTTGGGTCTACGTAAAGTCCAAGTCTATATGGATAAACAGGCTACGTTTGCAGAATTACTCATCACCCTAAATTGGAACTTCAGAATGGATCATGTTAGCAGCAGGTACGGTCAACATTTAGAGGATAAAATTTAATATTTTGATTGTTTCTTATTTTGAAAAAAGCACCTCTAAAAGAATCACCCTTCATGCTCTATTTATTGCAATTTCCAGTCTTTCGCAGAAGGATAGAATAATAGAATGTTAAAAGTACCCAACGCATCAGTACCCATTACCTACAGGCTGATGAGAGAGTAGATCGAAATTCAAAGAGGTAGTGCTCCTCGGCATCTTCATCACTGTTATAGGAAACATTACAGAATATTGTGACACTCACGCCTAGCATACTCAAGTGCTTAGCAGAACTGGAGTACACCGTCACGACTCCAGTAAGCATTAGAAAAATGTTCCTACTGAGGAACAGCATGAAAGCCGCTGATCTCAAAGACGTGGGGAAGCATTCTTTTGGTCTGCCGGAAATCTGTAGAATCTTACCAACTGTAGTTATGATTATGTAAAAAAACCCAACTGTCAATGAAAGCCCTAATAGGAACGCAGGTAGCAATAACGTAGATCCGAGTCCTGACAAACTCTCGTCTGAACCATGCGTAGCAAGTTCATCGGCCATTATGACCAGGGAACCAGAGAAGACTCAATTAATTCAGCCTACCGACTGCCTTTAGTGAAGTTTTACAACTTCGAACTAGCCTGCAAGTCGCGAGTGGGTACAAATAAGCTTTAAGCGTAGCTTGGCTGACGCTGCAGATGCAAATACTTCGGCCCCTTCACCGGTTTTTCATAATACAGTTCATTGCTTGGAAGACAGATGCAAGTTTTTCTAAAGAACAGCGAAAAACATCCGAATCGTTTTTGGAGCCATCCGTGAAGACCTAATTACATTCCTTTTGTGGGACAGATTCTGCCCGAAACTACTCGTATTCCTAGACACAGAGAAAGACTTTCGTATTTTTTCCCAAGAGGAGGTCTGTTGTAATTGCATCATATGGTCTATAAGACCAGACTCAAAAGACAGTTGTCACGCAAGTCATCAAAATTCCAGCTCGTCTTGTACCGAAGAACACTTTATTTTTAAACGGATGGCGCTGCAACTTCAAGGTAATTTACAATGCCCACCATGTAACATATTCCTTTTTGTCGAGTGCAATTACTCTACTCACCAGATTTTGAGGTTTTGAAGCGCACTCTCGTGGGATCTTCCATCTTAGTAGGCAAGTTGCATCCAAATCTTTGCATATAGGATGTATTATATTCGCAAAGTAGCCGCGCACATGGAGCTTGGCCATTCTTTCTATACTCTTCAACGTGAAGGAAAAGGAACTAAAAGTACTGAAGCTCTTGGCGAGCGTGTGCTAATCTTTTCCTATTTTCAGTTTCGGTATGTCAATCCTAGGTCTGTAGAGAAGATTTTCGTTAGAATAACCAGAAGCTGTCCTGGTGGAGGTACATGATTATGTGAGAACACAGACAAACATAGCATAGTTAGCATAGAAAGCATAATCGATAAGTTATATGAGAGGTCGTTAGTATCTCTTTAATACCTGAAATGGTATGCAATATTGTGAATTTAGCTTTAAGTTACGTAACACTTAACTTTATGTCTCGATCACCGTAAGAATTCTCTCTTTAGAAGATTTACACTTGACGCATTGTTTAACATCGTCCCTATGGTTTTTACCTGATCAACGTAAGGGGATCTATAATGGAAACCTTCCTATTCGTTATCAAGAGCACTTTAAGGATATTCATTAATTGGTTTGAGTGGACAATTGCCTCCACATTTTTCGCATTCTTTTAGACTGGCTATCTTTGGCACCATGATAGGCATTTTTTAACCACTTCCAAACTTAGTCCGCTAATGGTCTAGTAGATCTCCACTCTGCGATAATTGTGGGCGAAGCTTGGGCAAGAGTTCAGCAGGAATGCCCTCAAGCCCCGTTGATTTATGAAATGGCGAAAATGGCGAACCGTCGTATAACTCGTCTAGGTTTTAGGGCAAATTTACCCCTACAATGCTGCACAAGGAGGCAAGAAATTCGGTCTATTCCATCTTTTTGAGAATATCTTGGAGGAAATCTAGTTTTTTGTTGAAAATGTTTATTAAATTGTTATCATCATTTTAACTTTCTCATTTAAAGCACATAATTAAAGGGACACAAACTTTTCATTCTACCAATTCATGTCCAACCCGCTATCACCAACTAATCCACTTCCAGTTCATTGATTGTCACAATGATGATTATTATCCCCTTTCTCTTCATAGAATATTTTCTAAACGTTCAACGTTCAAAAACACTCACCAAACTGAAAGGCAGGAAGTACAAGCACGCTGTCAAGAAGTGCTGACGGAAAACAATTAGCTCCTGCCCATCAATTGCAGACAGCGAACCATCCCAATGGCTAACCCGAACCACTTAAAAACTTTTGAATGACACTTCTTAAATCTTTTTGCTGCTTTGTCGCTTGCATTCGCTTTTGTAACTTGTTATGCATCCTAAGGCTTGGTCGTCCCCTCCCATGTAGACTGACATAAAAACCGCCAGTTAGTCAATCAAGCAAACTATGTTGATGCTTTACTGCACTTAACTCCCATTTGCCCACTGCAAAAAAGTGCTTCGGAGAAGTGTTATACTTAATGGTTGTCTACCATAATACCGGCAGGCTGTGGCTATATCATATTTCAGGTCCATAAATTAGCTCCATACTTAAGGGCGCATTCATGGTTGTTGTTGTTTCGGAGTGTGCCTTAAGAAATCGCCCCCTAAGTTGTATATGTCTCAGCATTTTTATATTGCTTATTGCAGTGAAAGGAAGAACACTTCATGAAAATAAAATTTTCCAGACCTCGCTTCTGGAGGCAGTTATAAGTTCACCCCTCCTGCGATAGTAAATGTGTTCATGAGTCCTGGAATACACGCATGACAATGTAACAGATGTGACAAAGTGGACACGTATTGCCCAATAAACACGACTGTGTACATGGAATTGAGGGTTACGTTCACAATGTGCAGAGGCTTTGTTTCGAGTGGAATTATGTGCTAATCGATTTTATGTGGCTACAACAGAGCTGATACATGTAGAATTGGGGACAAAGTATCCATGCCATAGTCAAGTTGAAAAGGAGAGGAGAGGGAGCTGAATTTATGGGATTTCTGGTACACAAGTGGAGGCCATTTGGGAAATTGCTTGATTTCAAAATTAGTTGGATGAATTGGAGGCTCGAAGAGGTTCGTGGATTTTGAAAACAGTGTACAATGAGTATTACTGAAAATATATGCACACTGTTTCAGCTAACGACGTAAGGACATACATAGGTAAGGACGTAAAGGTAACTATCTGAGGCTATTTTTCAATACAGGTCAACTTGAATTGAAATCAGTTGAAATCTGACAAATTCATGGCAATACAAATAAAATAAATACGACTAAATGATTAAATTGTTGGCGTTTTACTGCTTCAATCGCTCATGTTTTATGAACAGAGCGAAGGACCTAAGATTTCTACCAACTTCGAAAAATGGGAAGCATTTCCACAGACATGTGTTGACATGACAGGAAATATTTTTCTTAGTTTTCTGTGTATTGCCTGGAATTGAACTCACACCTCTCCCATAGTTCCCGACGATCTTAATTTAAGAGCGGTCTGTAAACCTACATAAACAGATTTTTTTTTTTTTTTTTTTTTCGTGGGAAGGTGAGAAATCTTCATAGACACTATAGGCCCGGAGCCTATAGTAGTGTGAGATTCTTACTCACTAAAAAACACCTCCCTTATGCACACCACGACTGAGTTCACACTCAACAAGCAGTTCTTCTATCGCATTTTATTTTGTTTTTATAATCCTGCAGGCGATTTTCCATTGAAAATTCCTGTGTAATTTAGAAAATTACGCGCTGCTAATCACTGCGCTAGGTCGAGAGGCTTAGTCCTTTTCAGACGGCGAAATAAATTTGTCTCGCCGAGGATCCGTTGAACAGAAGTATTCGTATGACCTTGTAATCGATTATTATGTTTTCGCGCAAACATTTTAATTACGTTCTGAATGTTTTCGACTCCTAAGTCTCTGTGGATATCATCGTTTCTTATGTACCACGTCTGTAATATATTAATGTTACTATTTTTAGTACAACCCCAAAGTTGTACACCATATGTCCAGATCGGTTTTAGCACTTGCTTGTATAACAGCAGTTTGTTCTCTAAGCTAAGCTTGGAATACTTTCCAATAAGCCAGTAAATATCTTTATATTTGATTTCAAGCTCTTCACGTTTTTTCTTAACGTGTGCTCTCCATTTTAGTTTAGCGTCGAGTGTCATACCGAGATATTTGGCCTCGTTCGCGTAAGCAATTCGTACTGCGTTGATAAACACCGGTGGATTCTCAATTTTCTTGAGAGTGAAGTTCACGTGGACAGACTTGTTTTCATAAAGCGCGATTCGCCAAGTCTTTGTCCAATTTTTAATCCGTGTAAGGGCACGTTGCAACTTGGCAGTTGCTTCTTCGACTGTTTTAGCCGTTGCCAAAATGGCAGTGTCATCAGCAAATGTGGCTAGGACAGTGTCGTCCGTTTGCGGCATATCGCGGGTAAAAAGCAAATATAGCAGAGGACCAAGTATATTTCCTTGCGGCACCCCCGCCTTTATTGTCTTAAAAGTGGAATATTCGTTTCCGTGTCTCACATGGAAGAGTCGGTCTTCCAGGTATGAATCTAAAATACGAGAAAATTGCTGGGGTAGGGCTTGTCGAAGTTTATATTTTAGGCCTTCGTGCCATACCTTATCAAAGGCTTGCGAAACGTCAAGGAATGCGGTTGAACAGACTAACTTACACTCGATTGCTCGTTCAATTACATCGGTTATTCGATGCACTTGGTCAACTGTAGAGTGTTGGCTTCTAAAGCCAAATTGATGATCAGGTAAGAGTTTAAGACGATTAAGAAGGATTCGCTCGAAGACCTTCGATGTAATCGGGAGAAGCGATATTGGTCTATATGACTTGAATTCAGTCAGCGGTTTACCGGGTTTCGGAACCATAATAACTTCGGCTACTTTCCACTGGTGCGGTACGTGCTCTAATCTAATGCTGGCATTTATAAGGTAGAGCAGCTATATCAAACCTTTTTTCGGCAACGCTTTAAGTATCTCTCCCGTTATTAAGTCATATCCCGGGGCTTTATTGGGCTTAAGCGTGTCTATAACTTGTCTAAGTTCCCTAAGTTTCTACTGGAAAGTTGGTCGTCACGTCTAGCGTATTGACATTCTCTGGAAGCACTTCCCCGTCGAATGGTTTAAACGTTTCTGCAAAATGGTCGGCGAAAACATTAGCTTTTTCCTTATCTTCTTTCGCCCAGTCATCCTGGTTTCTTCTTATTGGCGCCACGTGTATTTGGGGCTTTCGAACACTTTTAACGGCTCTCCATATGGAGTAGTTGGTATCTTTTGTCGGTGTGAGTTTTTCAAGGTAGTTATTAATACTTTGGTTATTGAAGTCCTTGATCAATTTTTTCAACAAGTTGCAAAGCCTATTGAAGGACGTTTTATCTTGTGGTGACCGGGTTTCATACCACTTTTTACGCACTCTTCGTTTTTTCTTTATCATTTCTCTGATTTCCGGTGGGTATCTTATGCCGACTTTGGGAACTTTGTTCGATTCGCGGGGAGTATTATTCCAGGCCGCTTGCTGTATGACTTCAACAAAACGTGCAACTTCTTTTTCAAGTTGATACGGCGTTGTAAGTGCTACTTTCAACTCAGTATTGTCTACAACGTCTATTCGGAAATCTTCTCAGTGAGTTTTGCTGTTAGTTAATCTGGGTGGTATTTGTTTCTTAACCAAGGATTCGCACAGTGAAAGGAAAGTTCGAAGCTTTCTTCAACTTTGACGTAACTAGCGTTTACTCCTTTTCCGATAAAGAAGTCTATTAGATCGGGTGTTTTGGCGACATCCGACAGATGAGAATAAAATAAATCAACTACATAAAAACATCCCAAAAAACACAACAATTAACACAACCCTGCAGTCACCTTGATATGTATGTCGCTTTGAGACGAAAAATGTGAAATATATTTCTTTTTTTTTTTAAACAATTTTAGAGATCTGCATTTTACACTCAAACCTATTGCTGAAAAGCTGTTGCTTTTAAATTATTTTTGCAACCTTTTGCTTTTACATTCTATGCAGGAACGAGGGATGGTTACTTAATAAATATATTGTCACGCCAGCTTATGGAAGATAAAAGACCAGCTTCGGCAAGCTTCTAAATATAAGGTGAGTGCTACATTTTCAATATTGCTGTTGAAAGGAATTGGAAAACTTACAGTTTTTGAACTATTATTAATTAATTGTTAGGCATTTATGACCCTTATCTGAATACAAACTTTCAAGTTTCTCAAACACTGAACAATCGAGGAACATATGGTATACCAAGCTGCTCAAAATTAATTTAAGGTCGTCGATGAAAATAACAAGGCACATCATGCGGACATTTAGCCCTTGTAATAGGATTATACCGGAAATCATGGCTTCTGAGAGTTATTTCATCTGCAAGCAGACATGTTGGTCTTTTATGAAAAAGCTAGGGAAGGTAACTTTACTGAGTTTCGAAGAATAGTATGAGATAGGAAATTTAGTGGCCCAAGTATATTTTCAAATACAACTATATATCTGCAAAGTTTCCGTAGTCCCTTTACATACAAAAAAATCAAAGTTGGACCAAACAAAGTTATCGCCAACAAGCATCATTAAAAATGGAAAAGGATATCAGTGAACTCGTATGTTGCCTGAAAATAGCAGCATCTTACAGCACCGTGAATAGAAAAAGCCCCCACAATGTTCATCATCCGAAAAACTGACAAACACCCTCAGCAGTGCCTATGATAACTGAACCCGCACCTCCGCACTCTCAATTGGCCCTCCAAGACCAAACAGAGTTAGATTCGGTAAACCATCATCAGAATTTTGACTTCGTAGCCATGATTAGCAACGCCGGTGTTTGTGTTTTTTTATATTTGTTTGTGATTAAGATATAGAAATTTCGCGGGCTATGAAGCAATCACTTCTCTGTATACGTTCACGTTCGTAGATACTGGCCAGCTGTTCTAGTACTTAGTGAAACGCAGGCAGATATCCACCCACACATCTCAGATGACTCAGATCTAAAGCTACCTGGCTACGAACTAGTGCCATTAATTTTTTCTCACCGCGGTCTCGCCATTTACGTGCGTAGTAATGTAGTTTGACAAATTCCAGCATAGTTCCGATCCATTTTACAATCTGTAATTTAACTTCATATGGTTGAAATTGCCTTTCCGTAAGCAAATTATCTACTACTGCTTTGTTTACAGAACCCCTAAATTGAACATCAATTCGACCTTTAACGAGTTCGATGCGCTGTCTGACTTCACAGCGGGCGACAATTCTGGTAGACTTCCACTTTTTTGTCCAGACAACATCCGAAGGACGGTGTGCTGAGATCTTCGCTGCGAAAAAAAAAATTGTTAATGACCGTCAATACGCTGGATTTGTTTATAACTTCTCACCCTGACAAATACAAGGTCAATGTGCTTTCCCTTCCGTCGGACCATTGTATCATATCAGCTACTTTTTCGATCTCCGACCACCCAGTTAGAGAAAAGATTCATAAAATAACCGTAAGGCAATAAGAAAAAGCCAATTGGAACGGACTTAAGAGGGTAAGGACTTGAGGCACGTTTACACGTTCATATTTCATATGGAAGACATATGACCCATTATGTCAGAAACGGCTGGACGGATCTCACCTAAATCTTGCATGCACATATTTTAGTTCATTTTACAAATCTAAGGTGCAGGATTAGAAGAAATTACAAAATATACGTTGTACAGAACGTTTCAAGTCTTTTGTCTTCTTTTCAGCATTTTTTTTACGAATATTTTCCCCATAAAGTACAAAGTGCGTTGAATTCGAAAATAACCTCCACAGAATAGTTTTCCAGTGATGCTCAACATAATAAGATAAAAACTGTAGCCTTTGTAGTTTTGAAGATAATGTGGCAAATGTGCAAAACACCCATATTTTCAGGAGACGCAAAAACCTAAAAGACTATTTTTTTTGTTACTGAAAAAAATTAAAAACTTCTTTTAATTTAATTTTTTTACGCAATAAATAAAAAGAAAGTTAAGATAATGAACTCAATGAACAGAAATAGCCATATCTTGGAAGGGAGCTGAGGAGATTAGAGGCAATGGGATCTATGGTCTGCGAAGTAGTACTCCGATGCGTTGCTCCACCACTTTGACTCAAATTTTAAACCACATCTAGAGGTCGCTCAAAGTTGTGATTTGTCTCATTCAGTTCCATATTGGGAAGAAAAAAAAATCGATTTTGCGATCAAATCTGAGGTCTTATACCCTTAACATTTCGGTGGACATTAAGACAAGGCCAATCTGCCTGCTGCACACTTTTCGAACAGCTCAATACTTCCAGATGGTGCTTTGTGCCCATCTACACTTGTGTGCGTCGGATCCCAATTGGGCGAATTTAAGTTCGCAATAGTTTAGTAGCAAGAGCGAGAGAGTATAAATCCGCTGGTGAATCCTAGGACTCTTTACGAGCAGATGAAAAACAGCATTTATCCTTCCCTAGGAGAGCCGAATCTTTTTCTCTCTCCATCTGCAGGTCCATTGCACTTACGTCCTTTCTTTCCATGGTCATGGAAACGCTGATAAACCGTCAGATGATGAGATGAATGACCGAAAATATGGTTTTCGTAGCAACAGATCCACTGGTGATTTGAGGGCATGTCTCAGTGATAAGTGGAACCAAAGCATACATCAATCTGGCGTAAGCGAGAGGGTTGCGCTTGATATTTCTAAAGCATTTGACAGAATTTCGTATCAGGCTCTTTTACCAAAAATGTGTGCATTTGGGATCGACGGCTCTCATCTTCGATGGATTAGAAATTTCCTATGGGAAGGTTCAAGTCTGATATTCACAAAATAAATGCTGGTATTCTGTCAATGAGTCAATGATCTCTTGTCTGCTACTTCTAAACCAATATATTCATCTGCTGATGACAGTACTCCCTGCTTCTCATATTCGCTCAAGGACTCACGTCCCTGTTCTTCGGCTGTAGAACCACCGCATTAAATTCCGATATAGACAGCATTACTAAATATCGTGTTTTCTAATAAGGACTTGATACCTTTTTTTTAAATAAAACGCAAACCATTTGAGATATTTCAAAAATTGTATTATCGTCTTGAAGTACTATCAAAACATTTATGAATGGAACTCGACTTCGTTCATATCTCCACCGCGGCACGTTTGCAGCGGTCGGTTCGTTGGACCCAATTTTCAACGACTCGGCCACACATTTCGGTCGAAACGGCCGCTATTTCGCGTTCAATGTTGGCTCTGAGCTCTTTCAACGTCGTCGGCGTGTTGGCATAAACCAATGACTTAACGTAGCCCCACAGAAAATAGTCAAGGGGCGTTGAAGCGCACGAACAAGGCGGTCAATCGACTGGCCCATGTCTTGAGATAACACGCTCACCATACTTACTCTTCAATAAATAGATTGTAGCGTGTGCTGTGTCGCTTGTGGCATCATCCTGTTGAAACCACATGTCGTCCAAGTCCATATCTTCCAATTCGGGCCAAAAATAATCGGTGATCATGGCGCGATAACACTGACCATTCACAGTAACGTGACGATCGTTATCGTCGACGAAAAAATATGGCCCAATAACGCCGCCGGCATGTAAACCGCACCAAACAGTTATTTTTTGTGGATGAAGTGGTGATTCATGAAGCACATGTAGATTTTCACCCGACCAATAACGCATATTTGCTTACTGACTAACCCATTGAGCCAAAAATTAGCTTCGTCACTGAAGATGAAATTCATCATCTTGGCGCATCTTCTCCAGAACCCCATCGGAGAACGTACGTCGCTTCAAGTGGTTTATCGGCTTCAATTCTTGAGTCAGCTTGATCTTGTATGGGTGCAAAGCAAGATCCTTACGCAAAATATGCCATAATGTGGTCTGAACGATGCCCAATTCTTGAGAACGCCGTGGAATTGACTGATTTGGATCGTTTGCTACGGACGCCTGAACAGCAAAGATATTTTCAACACTTCGGCCAACCTGTTGTCTCACTGACACGGTAATATCACACAACGAATATGTAGCCTCAAATTTTTGCACTAAACTTGTTATTGCCTGTCTACTAGGGCGAGAATTACAACCGAAAATTGGAGTTAACGCTCTTAAAGATGCGATGAAACTTGTAAAACTCTGAGTGCCTAAAGTTTTTCAGTTCTTTTATTAATCGTCGAAATATCTAACTCGTATAGTCATATTTTACACAACATATTCCTCCCTCGAATTTGTATTACTACTGCTCAGCATGTGGAGTTGACTAAATGCTGGTTGACTAAGCTCTGAATAATGAGTCCAAGAGTTTTTTGATGTTTTTGCGTTTGAGTAATCCAATTATTTTTCTTTCGGGATCTTTTTCGAATATCGCCTAAAAGTTGAGCCTCTATTGCTTTCTGGACCGAAATTTTGATCTACCTTTACTGAACATGGCAAATCATCGTGAATTAATCAGCCCTTAGATTTGGTTTTTTAATGCATAAACTTCTGCTGACATGGGTAAAACTTATTTAATCACTTTTTGTCATACTCGCTGAAATTCATAATGTTCTCACTTCCGTGGTAGTTGTTTTTCCTTTAAACTTCGTACACCGTTCAATATTTCGTTAATCGTGTTAAAGCTGCACGAAGGACTTTCATGTAAAACAAACCTCAAAGTTAAACCGGCATTTTTTTTGTCTAAAAATGCTGTGGAATTTTCGTGCGATTTAAGTAGCGCTACTCTAGTTCCATGTACGACATGTAACAGTGGAGCTTAACTATTTATATTATTCACACTTTGGCATGATGACTCCTTCCAAATGGATGTCAGAATATGTTGGTGATACTAACTCTGAAAACAAGAGAATTCGATTCGAACTGACATTAACCTTGCCTTGGTGTACTTCAATTCTAACTTCGCATTCTCCGGTTGTTCCCACTGTCATCGTACATCGCGTATAATTTTTATATACGTCTCAGATAGATTGTGGCATCTTAGCACTGTTCATATAAGACCTCCGTGAATTCTGTGATATTAGACTCCTTTGCTTTGCCAAATGGATAAAGACGATATTCAGATCTCCGGAAGCCTTACGATGTTTCTCTACCAAAATCCGGAAACTTATAATAGAATCGCGCCATATGTCGATTTGCCGCCTACATAATTGCCATAGAGTGTGAGATAGAGAGTACCCTCTTGATCATGCAACATTAGAATAATCCCTTCCTGCTGCTTCCTTCAACATATTGTTTGCAACCTTCGTAGGCTATCTCAAAAAGTGCTTTATCGGTTTAGTTTTTTTTTTTTTTTGTTGCTATTGTATATTTTGGTCCACGCTAGCCATTAATTGTTGCTTTTCTCTACTTTTGACCCATCGCTCCACTATCGCTTCCTTTTAGTTTATTGAATTTTAGAGCAACTCTTGCAATTTAAGCGTTCAAGGCAGACCACTTTCTTGAATTCCTCCCTTATTTGTGCCGGGTTATTGTTTCGTGTAAACTAAGTTTTCCTTGGTTTTGTTATTCCAGCAAAAGTTGGAACTGACTTGCCTGTTGTACGCTAAAAATTATTTTAATATGGGACATTGTACCTATTTAGTATAGCTAAACTCTGTGATTTGAATGAGTTAAGTATGTCATGTATCGCTGAGTTTTACATTTTGAATCAGTTTCCACCCCTGGCAGTGTTCGTGATTTTTTGTTTCAAACTTCATCGCGCCAAATTTTTTTTTCCATTACTCACTGCTCTACATGCGGTGCGAAAGCGCTGACGGAATCCTTCCATGGTGTACATTAAATTACCAGTTTTATTGCTACCCGGTCTCTAATTGTTATGTAGGAGTTCAGCTATCAAGATCATGACAAGTACATTCTGAGTTTGTTCCGTCCCATAATAATACGTTTTTTATGCTTTCAAGTAGCAGGCCAGTTTCCGACTTTTCACCCCGTGGTTACTTGAACGCATACCACATCGATTTTACATCATTGTGGCGACGTTTCTGCTTGTGATATGTAATTAACTTCTTCAAACCATTACATTGTTCATGCCCGGAAACCGTCGAGCTCTGACACGGATATCTCCATTCCAGAAACAGCGCTCAGGGGGAAGTGTATTCATACTTACTCCGAAATTTCACGAACTAAGACATACAGTCTTCCAATGAAAGGTGCAATAGCAGATAGGGTCAAGCAAATGACCCCACTACTAATTCTGTAATATTGGATTTCTGATCGAATAATTTTGAATATCCCACTGGGGTATATGCCTGGAGTTGTCAGATATTGGTAACTTATTCCCAGTAAAAAGCCTATCAGTATCTCCTAATTACAGTCCATGTATTAACAAAATCTGAAATAGATAAATTGCTTTGTACCAACAGGGCGTAAGGAATTACTTCCGAAATGTAGTAAGTCCTTCTAACCATCGCCCAACCCAATAAATAAGAAAATATTTTTTATCCTTTGTTGCAGACTTCTTAATTAATTGATTCGCTTAAAGGACATTCTAAAAATTTTCCAATTCCAATTGTAATCTCGAAAACTTGCTTAATCATCGAATTTACTTTCCAATTCAATAGCTCCGAGTTTCATGGATCATTGTGCTAATGTGCGTTACAAATCCTTATTACTTAAAATTAGTCGGAACACATCAGCAGTAATACTCGACATGCACTGGTAGAACAGAGACTGGCTTTGTTCCTGAGAGCATTAAATTTATACCATTGGTAGGAGCGATCCTTTTCATTAAGCTTTCTCAGCAGAAAAAAGTAAATTTGTATCTACGTATGAGTACAGATACGGCTCCGGATACAGTAAAAGAGAATTCTCCTTTAACTGCAAATACTCCTTTCAATTAGTGGAACAAGGTCTCTGTGTAGATTTTAATTCGATATCCTTTGATTATTGGCACAGAGAAACCATTCGGTCAACACTCCCCCTGATGCATAGAGTTTGAGTGGAAAATGCGGATAGCAAGTAAGAGGGCGTCAATTTTGTGGAAATAATTTCCACGAGCTTGCGGTTGTGGTTGTACGCCTTGATTAACGCCACAGTTGTTCGCGAAGACCACCCTTAGATGGTATTAATTTCTGTTCCTGAACTGACATTCAGTTTTTCCACACCCTGCAAAGTGAACTACTCAGTAGAGTGTTTTGGTCATGTGGTTGCTATTTGTGAGACTTGGGGTTGCTGAGGTGGCCATTGCTCACCGAATGGTGTAGATAATTGATGTGCGGTTTCCTGTTTAATTGGTTCGAAGACTTGGCTCGAAATTTGAGGAAATGCTTGAAAATATGGTTGCGGAGAATAACAATTTATTAGGGTTGTGTACAGAAGAGTGAAATAGTGTCTTCGAAGGATAAGAAATAAGCTGCACGATCGCTAAGCTAGTTCAATGGTTAAGATAGATTTGATCCACTTACCTAAAATAAAATCAACAAATCATTAAGCACTAATGACATCAAAAGCTCCACCGCGATAGGGGTATTGCTTACATACGAATATTTACAGAGTAGTATTGCAACCAACTTTTCGAAAAAAATGTAAAATTAATGATTTGTCAATGTAGTCTACTCAGTATGTGTATCAGTGGAAATCTTAAACCAAGTCTGCAGTAGACATTTCAGTTTAACTTGTTATTACGAGTATTTTGTACTCTTCCTTCACTTCGAGGTCTTCTATCTCTTTGAAGCATGCCAATCATGAACTCTGGAGATGGTGGAATATAAGGGTTAGTGTTGAAGGGTTGACATCGCTGATATCGTAGTCGGCTAACGCCAGGATTAAGATTTATTTGAGTGAGCTGTATTTATTTAGTGAGCTGTAGTATACAGGGTTCAATTCATTCAATACAGGTGGCCAGATAAAAACGCTAGGAAAAAATATTTAAATAGAACAACAACGGTTTGAGATATAAAATATATACGTTTATGCCATTATGTGTGGAATAGCACATCATTCAAATGGCCGCCTCGGCTTTGCCGGTAGTTGTTCAAGCGGTCGGTTCGATTTTTGATGCCTCAGTCCAATATGTGTGGCATTATTCCAATAGCGTATCGAATGTTTTCCTAGGACTCGTCCAAAGTAGTTGGCTTCTTTTCTCACGCTCGCCGTGAGATGACCCAGTCGCCAAATTTCTTCTTCATAACTTCGAACTTTGTGTCGCTTAAGGTCGGATGATGCCAATGATGACTCAATATTTGTGGATGCATTGATGCTTGGCCGAACACTTGTGGATGGTGTTCGCTCCAATAATGGCAATTTTGCTTGTGAACATAGCCCCTGAGCCAAAAATGAGCCTCGTCCGAGAAGATGCGTTTTTGGTCAAAATCCGAATCCCTGGCCAACATATCCAGCGCCCAATTAGCGAACTCACAGCATTGTCTATGGTCGACCGGCTTCAATTTTAACGTACATATGCCCAAATCCAACTGCAAAATAAGGCGGGTGGACTCTCTGGCTATGTCCGATTCAGCTGATCGACGTCGAATTGCCATATCTGGGTCTTCTTCGATACTGGCCACTACGGCAACTATGTTTTCTTCATTTCGCACAAATCTCTCTCTGGTTGCTGGATTAAGATAAAAAAGAGTGTACTCACGCTCAAACTTTTTCCACGGTGCGACGAATTGCTTGCACACTGAAGCCATGATAACGACCGACATCACGACGAAATTCACGTTGCGTATTTTCAAGTGAGCCGGAATATATGACAGCTGGATGTCATTGGTACCTTTGACAGCTGCTGAAACACAACAATTGGAAAAACTGGCATTGCTATCTGGGCATGGAACACAATACAACAAGTGCTTCTTAAACAAGTAAAATTTAACAATTGATGAAAATTCGTGTAACACGTAACAACAAATCTGAGAACGCTGCGACAAGTGGGAAATTTGATAAATCTACTTTTTCTGTAACTGGAAACAACAAGTGTTGGAGAAAGAGAGTCTCTACTTGTTGAAAAATTAATACATTCTAACTGACATACTTGCAATAGAGCTTACCGAGTGGTAATAGTGGAAAGGTTATTTTAAAATGTTTTTTCTTGATTCCGAATCGGCCACTGACAGGGAGAATCAAGGCAATAAAAATAGAGTCTAATTTGTTCATCGACAATTTTCGTGTGCCAGTAAAAGTTGTTGATTACCTTACGGAGAGACTTTCCCCTAAATTACGTTCGCCAGCTAATAAATGCAAAGCGCTAAGTGTTAGACAGAAAATACTAATAGCCTTGCATTGGTTTGGAATAGGATGTCACAACCATGTTATATGTGACGTTCATGGTGTTAATAAAATGATGGTGTGCTGGTGTATAAAAGAAATCACTTCTTTTTTTTTCTTTTTTTTTATAATCAGCGCGCGCTCAAGGGGTTTGGTACCCTTAAAGTGATTGTACACAAAGGAAATTTAGGGAGGAAGAAAAGAGAGGTACCGATGTACATTGTTTTTAAATGTTTGCAAGTTATAACGACCAGGAAATACAGAGATCGGCAGGGCATTCCATAAGCGAGTTGTACGGCTTAGGAACGAATCACGATATTTTATAGTGCGTCCGAAAATGGGCTTGAGGGTATACTGATGAGCATTCGTAGCGAGACGGGTGTTACGGTTGAAAGTTTGAATGGGTGGAATGCTACTGGCGATTTCAGTGGAGCACTGGTGGTGGAAATAGCGATAAAACAAAGTGAGACACGAGACATTTCGTCGGTGTTCGAGGGTGTCCATTGATTGGCTCATATTAGTATCATCAATAAGTTTTATCGCACGGTTTTGAATCCTATCCAGCAGGTGCAGAGATGTTTTAGGAGCACCTGACCAGATGTGGGAGTTGTACTCCAATTTTGGGCGGATGAATGCCTTATATATTGAGGCCAGATCAGAGGGGGTAAAAAATGTCTTACATCGCTTGAGGAAACCTAGACATTTCGCAGCATTTTTGGCGACATCAAATATGTGGTCATTCCAACGTAAGTTGTCGTGGACACACATACCGAGAATGGAAAGTTTTTCGGTTTCGACGATGCAAGTGCCATTCATGGATAATGGCTGGGTGTTTCAATTTCGCTTTAACGACAGCAGGCAGCATTGTGTTTTGGAAGCATTAAATTCCACTCTGTTGATAGTTCCCCAATTGGTTATGCTGTTGATATCGGAATTTAATGAGCTTAGCATACGCTGCCGTACTCGTTCTACAGCCGAAGAGCAGGGCCGTGAGTATCAGGGAACGAATATGAAAAGCAGAGAGTACTGTCATCAGCAAGGGAATATATTGGATTAGAAGTAGCAGTCAAGAGATCATTAATGAAAATTAAAAAGAGTGTCGGAGACAGAACAGAGCCCTGGGGCACACCAGCATTTATTTTGTGAATACCAGACTTGAAACCGTCCAAAACAACTTGTATTGAACGTTCCGAAAGGTAATTTCTAATCCATTGAAGATCCCAAATGCACGCATTTTCGACAAAAGAGCCTGATGCCAAACTCTGTCAAATGCCTTAGAAATATCAAGTGCAACTATCTTGTTTTCGCCAGATTGATGTACGCTTTGGTTCCACTTTTCGGTGAGACATGCCATCAAATCACCAGTGGACCTGTTGCTACGAAAACCGTGCTGCCGGTCATTGAGAAGTTTTCGTGTTTCGAGATATTTCATGAGCTGACGATTTATCAATGTTTCCATGACCTTGGAAAGAAGGGACGTAAGTGCAATGGGTCTGTAGGAGGAGAGAGAAGATGATTCGCCTTTTGTAGGGACGGGCTGGACAAATGCGGTTTTCCATCTGCTCGGAAAGAGTCCTAAAGTGTAGGATTGATGAAAAAGCTTACGCAGTGGTTTTGCCAGCGAGGAATAACACCTCTTCAGAAGAAGGGGAGATATACCATCTGGACCAGCGGATTTATGTATGTTGAGATCTTTAAGTACTCTTGCTACTACACGAGTGCGAAAGTAGATTCGTCCCATTGAAGATTCGACGCACTCAAGTGTAGGCGGAGACAAAGCACAATCTGGGAGGGTTGAGCTAGCCGCAAAGTATGCAGCAAGTAGACTGGCCTTGTCCAAAGAGCTGACAGCTGGAATGTCATTGTAAATGAGCGTTGAGATGGAGGATGAGGCGGAATTTCTAATGTTTTTGACGAACGACCAACAATTTTTACTGCCTTTGGGACATTCCAGTATTTTTTGCCTCAGGTTTTGGTCGTATTGGAATTTCACACGCTTAAGAAAGGCGTTGCAGTCATTTCTGGCTCGTTTGAACTTTTTTCGGTTTTCCTCTGTCGGGTTGGTCTTGAAGGCCCGAAAAAATGTTTCTCTGACCCTGACGGCCTCTTTACAGCTCGAGTCGTACCATGTCTTTTCTTTTGGTTTGATACTTTTTATCCGATGAGGAATAAAGGATTTCATTCCAAAGAGAATGGTGTCTGTAATCATATCAGCAACGGAATCCACGTCGTTATCGAGGAAACATAACGACCAGTTAAAATTCCTAAAGAAGCTGTTAAGTCCGCTCCAGTTGGCTTTCTCGTATTGCCATACGGTTCTTTTAGGAATCTTTTCTCTAACTGTGGTCGGACGAGAGTAGAGGGGAGAGCACATCAACGGTGTATTTATCAGGGTGAGAAGTTAAAAACAAGTCCAGGGTGTTGGCGGTATGACTATCAACGTCTGGTATTCGCGTGGGCTCATTTACAAGCTGCGATCTTAGATTCTATTATGTATGTCAGTGCTAACTGGCCGGGAAATGTGCATGTTGAGCGAGTGCTGCGAAATAGTACGCTACACACCATTCTTTTGGAAAAATTACATACCGTAGGTTTTCGTAGTTTTATGTCTAGCTGGCTGACTGCTTATCTCAAAAATAGAACAATGGCAGTAAAAGTCGGACAATATTTAAGTGACACGAAAGAAGTGAATCTAGGAGTTCCTCAAGGATCAGTCCTACTATTTCTTATTTACATTAACTCCATGTTTTCTAAGGAAAAATCACGGCTTTTGCAGATGATCTAGGCATTGCTTATACTTCACCTAACCTTTTGGATATAGTTGCTGACATAAACAATGGCATTAACTTACTTAGAAACTGGTTTTACTTACACAAATTAGTCGTTAGTTACAAAACTAAATTAATGTTTTTTAACTTAAACTCAATGGAGTATCCCAATGTGAGTGTATTCTTTCAATCCTTTGATTGTCCCCGTTTTTGTCTAAATGTATGCAACTGCATTAAAATCAATACAAGGTTTACTTTCAATAACGACTTAAAATGTTGTGCAGGCTGTTTCAAAATTGAAATAGTAAAGGAATTTAAATACCTAGGGGTTTTCTTCGATCATAATATGAGCTGGATGCGGCACACGATTTTTTTAAAGGAAAACCTTAGAGCCTTTATTCGCTATTTTTAACACCTAAAAAAGTTTTTGAATACTAAAACATTAAAGACTGTTTACTTTGCCCTTTTTCACACTAGATTAGAATATGAAATTAGCTCCTGGGGAGGCACACATTTGTCTAAGCTACAACCACTTATTATATTATAAATTTAATTTAATTTAATTTTGCTGGGGGCGAATGCCCCCATTTATTCGGCTTAATACAAGCTATAACTTAAAAAATAAACTTAAACTAAAACTTAAAACTAAGGTTGGTTGGAGTGGTGAAGGAGAACAGATTTGTGGTAGGAAGTGGTGCGGTGAAAGTCAAAGACTGTAGGGTTTGAGTTGATTTGACGTAGCATACGGGAGATTGGTTCGTTCGCGCCATCGGAGGTGCGGTGGGTTGGTAGATAGAAGAGTCGAGGGGTACGTAGATTCCGAGGGTTAGTGTTAAGGGATGCGCATTCAACGTGACCTGAAAAGAGTCGATGAATGAAGAGAAAGGCTGCTGCATCTCTGCGATCTTCGAGGGTGTTTAAGTTGATAAGGTTGAGACTATTTTGATAGGGGGGCAGATTAAAAGGATCGTCCCAGGGCATACCTCGAAGAGCAAATCGAAGAAAACGACGCTGAATGTTTTCAATTCTGGAGATATGAACACGGTGATATGGGGACCATACTTGACTGGCGTACTCTAGGAGGGGGCGAACAAATGTAATATAGAGGGACCTGGTCACGTATGGGTTGGTGAATTCTTTGGACCACCGTTTTACAAAACCTAGTGCAGAGTTGGCTTTGAGGATTATCTCATCCATATATAAACGGAAGTTGAGCTCGCTGTCACACAAAATGCCGAGGTCGCGAAGAGACTGTACGGAGGAGATAGGTTGGTTATGGATAAGATAGAGTCGGGGAGGAGATTGGTTCCGCTTATGTAAGAAGGTGATGGATTGGCATTTGGCGATGTTAAGTTCCAAAGAATTTTTGAGACACCAGATCGAGAAACTATCAAGATCTTGTTGAAGGAGGAAAGAGTATAAAAGTGTGCCATAAGCAAAATATGTGGTAAAAATCGTGTAACGCATTGTTCAGAAGGTTGAAAATTCTTCCGGTTAGACATTCATATTATTTTAAAGTTTCAAGAGTTTTTTTTATGAAAAGTGGATACTTACAGAGTCCAATATCCGATTCACTTAATTTGCGCAGTAACAGCAGTTCGTTAATTAAAATCCCTTCTTTCCGTACAACTCATTACAGAAACTTCTACTCAGTTGTTTCCTGCAAACTTTATAACAGCCTTCCGGTAAATATTAGACTCATAAGAATCCAGTCGAACTTTTTAAAAAAACTAAAAACTTGGCTTCTTGAATATGATCATAAACAAATTGAAGTTCTCTTGCCCTTTTGTGTGTAAAATTTTCTTTTGCAAAATTTTTTTAATGTACTTTTTCATATTTTTTACTATCACTATAATGAATGAATTAAAATAATTGTTTACCCCACATAAAAAGTTATAAATTTTGAAGTGACATTAACACTATTTTTAATAATTATAAATATAAATGTCACTAACTACTCTTAGCTAAAATAGTTTGTTTAGTTTATACGAGTACTTGAATTAAATTTTATGCATGTCAGTCTAAGAATAATGAATAAAAAAAAAAAAAAGTACGCTATTTCAAAAAATGGAAAAAGTATGGAGGCTTTTTCAGAATGCCGTAATATTAGGTGATAGCTCTTACCCATTAAGAACGTGGCTAATGTCAACTTCAACCTCATCCGCAAATACGGTATCTGTTATCCGCTACAACAAGGCACATAAGAAAACACGACGCTTGATTGAGTGCGCATTCAGAGTTTTAAAAGAAAAGTTTCCGTGCCTGAATCACCTGCGAGTTGATCCCGTATTTGTTGCAAATATATTTAAATGCTGTGTTACTCTGTGCAACATGTCTCACAGTTTTCTAACCTATACCTTGTAGGAAGAAAAAACAGGAGAAAATACAGAACAGCAAGAGGAAACAAGCGATGAAGTGTAAATTTTATTCTCATCGCTGCCCCAAGTTGCACAAATGAGACAGAAGCAGATTTTCACCTTTTTTCAAAATTAACAATATAAATCAAAACAAAATATCTACACATGCATATAGAAAATATTTATTCCTTCACTTCAAGGCCAATTATAATAGCTGACTCTCGTCCAATAATATCAAGCACGATATTATCACAGGAACTGAGTTTGCAATTTTTACCACCTGCAGATATTTTCTAACTAAGTATTTGAAACAAATACCAAATATCAATACGTACCATGGCATACTTCCTACAATTCTGCCAAAACACATCTCTGATACAAGCCCAGTCTTTTCCCAAAGGAACTATATTCATGTTACTGTACTTGTTTAACAAGTACGGTCTAATTCTAAAGGAATGATGATCATGCAGTTGATTTGGAACCATTTTAGGATCAAGAGAGCATATAGCTAAACCTGAGAGAGACAGTTCACTGCCCAGCATAGGACTTAAAGGAAGCTTACGCTCATATATATATGTTACATACATAATTCGTTTCTCTCTTACCCTAAAGTGTCGAGATGGCATCAGTAGCTCGCTCCCTCGTTTTTTATTTTTTCGTGAAATGTCTCCACTGGATCCTGTCTCTTGCTATTTGTCCCATCTTTCCCCAGTTTCTTCAGAATTTTTTCGACTGTAGTGTTCCACGTGGTTTTTTTTCTTCCTCCTTTGTTTTTTCCCTCCGGCCGTGTTTCCTTCACTTGTCTTCTCTATTCCATGCGCACTAAGTGTACAAACAGTCTTAGTTTCCTTTCCTCGAGTATTAGTTTAGCCTAACTGACATGTAGTTGCTTTCTAATATGTTCGTCCAGTCTTCTGGCTCCAATAACTCTCCTGAGGTATTTCATCTCCACAGCTTGTATTAGTTTTTCTTGTCTTCCTGTGACTATCCAGTTTTGTGTCCATGTAGCAGCACAGGTAAGTATATTGATTTAAAAATTTATATTTTTGTTCCTTGTGTGATCTCGTTGTGATTTACGAACTTTTTTCTTAATTCTGCGTATAGCCGATTTGCCGCTTCAATCCTCGCCCTAAATTCGTCTTCTGAATTATCTCTGCTGTTTATAATACTGCCCAGGTACTTATATCTTTGCACCTGCTCAAAGACTTCTCCATCCACTATTACTCTTGCTCCTCCAGTTTCACTTCTGATCACCACGACTCTTTGTCTTATCAACATTGCGCTCTAGTTTCTGCGTTGCTAATGTATCTATCTATTTGCAAACAGAACTATGTCATCCACAAATGCACATGCAGGAAGATAGACTGTTTGAAGTTGTCTATAACCGACTCTGTAGCTTTCTAGCCTTTCTTGGCAATATTTGATGGCATCGTCCATTGTACAGATAAATAGAAGGGGGCTCAGCTCGCTACCTTGTCTCACCCTTTCAGATGTCTTGAATCTGTCTGACAACACATTGCATGTCATCACGATATTAAATGCTTCCTTATATATGCTTTTGATGGCTCGTACAAGTCCTTCCTCCACACCTTTCCTTCTAAGACTCTCCCAGATTTTTCCTCTGATTAACCAGTCAGAAGCTTTTTTCATGTCTATAAAGCAGGTTTTTATTTTGCAACACTTTCTCTTACATTTCTAGGATGGACACGTACACTTTAAGAGCTGTCTTGTGGAGGATTATCCCCTATAGTGATCGCATTCTTTTGAGTCACCTTTTTGTAGATACGTAGGATAACTCCATGTTTGAAATCCTCTGGACTAATTCTCCTTGTCCAGGCTAAATTTATTATTTCCAATAGTTCGTTCGATCAATCGCATCAATACCTGGAGTTTTTGCGAGTTTGATTTTCCTCAGCGCTGTTTCGAGTTCTTCGCTGGTGATAGGGTTCTCCTGATAATGTTCTAATTCATTGTTCGAATCTACTTCGATTTCATTTTCTATTCTCTCTGAGTCTTCCTCGTTCAATAGTTTCTTGAAATACTCATATTCCTTCAATCTATTTACGACTGATGAAATCTTCTGCCAATACCTTTCCATCTTTTGCATTGTTTGCAAGTTAAATTTATTCTCATTGTTTAGATCTTTAAGGATCTTGTAAAACATTTTTGAGTTTTCTTTCCTTTTCGTTTCCATCATTTTTTCCAAAATTTCCCACGCTACTTGTTTGGCTTATAGAACTCTTTTCTCCACCTCTATCCTTTCTAATTATACGCTTCCTATTTTGAATTACTACGGTCCTGTATGTAGTCTTTCCATAGCTTTTTCTTAATATATATTTCCCTTTTGACATTGTGACTTCACGAAGCGGTTACCTTTTCACAATGCTTTACCATGTCTGCCTATTTTTTTTGGCTACAGTCGCCAAAACCCTTTGTAACTTTTTCTAACTCTGCTGTTATAGCGGTATATATGTAAGCTTCGACTCGTCTAGTTGTTGGGAAAATTCTGACTGTTTGTCCATCACTAAAAGGTCCTGTAGGCCATCTATGACCAATAATTGTTGCATTGTTAATTCTCTAACGCGAAGACTATTTAAAATATCTATGAACGTAGTGTCACATATTTTGAGGCAACTCGCAAAAACTAAATTTTTCCGATAGATCGATTTCGCCGGCCGTTTGAGGCTGAAGGAAACAATAATGTCCCCCTGCAATTCTAGAGATCGGAGGCAGTTGCATCAAATCCCCGAAAAAAAGAGAATATCAAGTCCACCAAACAATGCTTCACTTAAATTTTTGCAAAAGCAGGCGAATATCATGGAGAGTTAAATATGGCGCCAATGATATTTCATCTATAAGGAGCCAATATACATTAGGCCAGTTTTGCCGTTCCCTTTGAAGTCGCTCTCCAGCTATTAGTCGTAAAGTTACCATCTTTCCTTTTTCAATAGTAAGTGCAAAAGTAGAATGTATAGTTCTGCTTCCAATAAGTCTTGCCGCTACTTCAGTAGATGCAGTAACTATAACACGTTTACCAAGATTGTTGTGTGTTAATTTGTTCGACAAGTAATTTTAATACTAAAGTCAGCTTCCCTCACCATGTAGGTACTCGTATCGACTCGTCCGTATTATAGTGAAGTAATTTATTTGCAACTTTATTAAATAGTTCCCGCTGTTGAATCTTCAGCGAAGTTACCGCAGTCTGATATTGCTGGTGTGAGATTCCGATATCAGTTGGCACCTCCAACTCGCCAAGAATGATATGGTCGTCTTCATTAAACACACGTCCTATGAACAGACCCTGCAGCTTGATTTTCGTCTACTACTCTCTACTACTTATTGCTTTTTGAATTTCTGTTCCCCATGCAACAGAAGTTTCCACATCAGTTCCTTCTTGCATTGGTCGTTACTGATTGCGTTTTGCATAAAGTCGAGGAAGTCACTTTCAGCCCGCAACGTGATGTACTGTTGTTGTTCTCTTGTTCATTCTCATATGCATCCATGTCTTGCTCATCATTGTTTATGTCATTCCGCACCGAAACCGCCACATCATACTCAAGCAAAGCAACACAAACGCAAGCAAATACCGACAACCATAAACATTAATTTAGACTGGATCATACCAGGCAGCTATGTACTTCTAATGACGCAGACAGGAATTTTAATTGTTCAAACCAAAACACTAAGGCATGTGATAGTAACGAAGGCTATCGTAAAACAAACTAGGATGTTAATCCAGCTCTACACAGAATATAAAGGCATTTATTCGAAAGGTCCCGAGACTGACACATAGATGGCGACTCTAATAAAATATCCATACGATTTTTAGTTAGTACCAACTATCAAACGATACGTAGTGACGCACCTTTTGATATTTTCGAAACCATTCAAAGAACGAGTTTCGTATGTTGATAAAACTTTGTTATTGAATGGGAATAAATACCGCTAAAACTGAAGATTGACTTAGAAAGTGTTATAAGGAACCTGCTCCATCGAAAACAATCATTTGTCGCTGGTTTGCTGAATTCAAACGTAGTCGTACAGACACAAATTATACTGAACGAGGAAGCTATTGCGCCAGAAAACATCAAAACTCTACAAAATCGTTTTGAACAACCATGAGGCGAAAATGTGTGAGATAGCTGAGATCGTAGAGATATCAAAAGACCATGTACCATGCATGAGTATTTGGTTATGCGAAAACTCTGTTCAAAGTGGGTACCGCCTTCGGACCAAAAACAATAACGTGTTGATGATTCAGAGATGTTTGCATGTGACAATGTACGAAATATGAATTCAGGTACCTGTTCATAAACCTCAAACATATGCTCACCGGAAAGAGCTCCAATGAAGAGCTGATCGCTGAAACTGAGTCGTAGTTTGAAGGGTTGGACAAATCATTCTATTGTATCACTCCAGAAGAAGACTATGTCGATAAATAAAGAAAATCTTTCCAAAAAATTGTGTCTTTATGTGTTAATCTCGGGACTTCGAACCACCTGTTGTATATCGAAAACTAATCTGAAGACGAAAATGATGAGCAGTGTTGACTGAGCCAAAGCCAACAAGTATGATTATTTCTTTCTTCTTATTTAGGGATCGCCAAAGGACTTTGTCTATACAATCACATTTCATCGAATCTGCTGTAAAGCAATTTCAATTTTTTTTGGAGAATGTGCAATTTACCCCTCAACGAAACTATATTATGTCAATTTTTTGTTGAGTTCAATTTGTGCAAGCTCCGCGAGCAAGGTTGGTACTTGCATGTGGCATGAAATGATTCCTCTTCGCTGTAGAATTTTACTCGCATGTCGGCGTTTTCAAAACGTTAAGATGCAAGTATCGCACCAACATCCTTTTCGTTGTATGCAAAATTTACCTATTCCGGACTAGTTTTCCTTTTTTTTAGGTCTCTTGGTGGCAGTCACTAACTGTTCCATCACTGCACTGAATTGTGTTGCCTCAGACCGTAAGCATTGAATTCAAAATGGACTGGTACCAGCAATGTTGTAGGTAGTAGATACCACTAACCCGTGCATTTACCATTTTACATGTACACACATCGTAGGATTTTTGAAAATATGTACGATTTTGTCGAGAACCGTTGACGACAACGTCAGATCCTGCCAATGCATTTCAGCTTTGAATACCAATGGCAGTTCGAAGTCGTTTTTCCCATGTTTGTATCTGCCATTTGTGCCAGAAGCCTCCAGAAAGGTATTTCCTCACGTACAATTCTGGAAACAACAATTGTAATGATAACTGGCACAGTTGGTGAAGGGGAGATGATTTAAAAAGGATGCTGCACGTGATGTTGAAGCATCTTGCGACTATTGATCAATTTGAAATGTGGAAAACGTTCCACCATTTCGCATTCGTTTTCGCTTTGTGGTCTGGCGCCGAACCGATTCCAATCGATGGGGTGCAAATGTTATCGTTTCGTTTGAATTTCAATGATTTGTTAAGTGAATTTAAAATGTAAGCTCTTTTCCTCGAAAGGCACATCAAACTGATTCACTTGAACAGATGTGTTGATTGTACGTAAACGTGGTGGAACAAAAAAGAAATTGGAATTCAAATGAGAGCAAGACTGTCATGGTTCAATTGACGTCAGAAGTCATTCAACTCAAAACATATTCAATTTCACATTGCGAAATTGAATTAACATTCTAAGAAACAATATTTCGGGACAGAAACAGATTTTGATGAAGCAGCGGCAACGACCATTCATAGCGAAAACTTTATATCTAGGGACCACTATTCTAACCGCATCCATGTTACCCATCCATCATGATGAAAATAATTCAACTTTACACTCAACTAACTGGTCACATAAAAACTTTCTGTGACATCATCTAACTGTGTGGAAACTCCTGAAGGATTTTCTATGATACGAGTATGTCGGCGACCACAATGACCATCCATCATATACAAACTCTCCGTTCTGTCCGTTCCGTGAAATGAGGAGAAAGCTAGCTAGAATATCCAACTGCAACAGTACGTACTATTTTAATTAAATAAATTAATTCAAGATGAACAAATCCAGTGTGGGCGACCAGACGAGGAGGTTTAATCAGGTACTTGGTACTTGGACGGTGGACTCCGGACATAGTATCATCCATTGGACGGACTTCCCTTTTGGACATCAACATGTTCAATTTGATGAATCTCTCTGTAGCGTCCATGGCGAAGATGAGGACTACCTACTGCCTAGGTATCCGGAATAACAACCTGATGAATTTTATGAAGGTAATTTCCATATGTTTATCGTGACCACAATTTAAGTTTAAAGAGATTTTACGAGTATAGCTCACCATGGCTTTGTTCCATAAATTACGTTATAATATTTTGTATGATAATTTTACATAAGGAGGAAGATGGATTATACTTGTCTGACTTGTGATGATGCTTCTGTCAGGTTATGGATGAGATTGCTTTATCCCTCTCATGAAATACGGAAATTTCTATCTGTCCCCTTTTGATTGAAGTCTTGAAAAAAATACTGAAAATTTAATTTTTACACCTTCCACTGGATATTCGAAGAAAGGAGATCACTTTTAAAGTAGCAAATCAAGTGAGCTTCAGCTTTCAGAGTAGTAACTTTAATAAGAACTTTAGTAACTTTAGAAGCATGTGTAGTGCATGCATTATGTAAATCCCTCTCCGTAGTGGAAGCCGATTTTCTTAGATCTCTAGAAAATTTCATAAGTCTGGAATTAAACGAAAATCATTTCGTAATACTGGTAAATTTAGGAACTTCCAAAACATCAACTATGTGCAGCTGGAGTTAGGTACTTGACAAATTGAATGAGAACGCGTGTATTTTATGTCATCAAGTTGTGACCCTATTTAACAACCATATTCCAATTCAAATAAAACCAATTAAACAGGGTCAGTGTGCCTGGTTTACCAGTGATATGACCAACGTAACCGGAGATTTTCAAATCTATCGTAGGCTGCGAAATCAAGTTGTTGGTAATATAAGCGTTCTACAAATTTTTTGATGTTGGGGAAGACTGCTCGGTACATCCTCGTACTGCGACAACCTATTTTTCATGAATGCGCACAAATTGTTCAAATCGGGACTTTGGGCCGGCCAAAGCATCGTTTGAAACTGCTGCTCCTCAAGCCAATTCTTTACTATTTTGGCTGTATGTTTTGGATCCCCATTTTTTTAATTCATAAATTCGGGTAGATTCGTCAGCAAGATATCGAGGTAGTCTTCTTTTTTCATAGTACCCATTATTCTTACCATTGGACTGATATGCCACCTCCGTACTTCATTGTTTGATTGGCCTGATGTTCTTGAATTGAGCCATGTGGGCGCTGTCAATAATATTGCTTTCCATCTGATTGAAAACGGTTGATTTTCGTTTCGTCGGAGCAGACTACACGTTTCCAATCTTCTGTGGACCGGATTTGTTTTCTTTGCAAAATTTCAACCGAGCCTTGATAATTTTCTCAGACAACGCGGGTTTTATTCTTTTTAATAGCTGACACTAGTCCATTTCTGCCAAGCGCTCTCCTGGCTGCCCACTCGCTCACTTCCTTCTTTATTGCTCTCGCGGCATCCTTTGGAGTCCTTACTCTTTTAGATTCCATCATACGTTCATGATAATAGCCTTGGCGACCTCCAGAGTTTCGTACGACTTCCAAGTTCCGTTTTTTCTTTATCATGCGGACTGTGAAAAGACTAATTTGCAGAAATATCTTGCCAATGAAGGCAGCAATATTGTCTTCCAAACTTCTCGATAATTTTCTCATTCTTGGCCTTTCTGTATCATATTATATTTAATCTTTGAAATTCAACTTTAGGACACACTTTTTACCTGTAACATTGAATCGATTTAACTGAAACTCTACAAAATATATACGAGAACACGGGTACAGAAATATCAAAATAAAAATATAGCAGTAAAGGTTGACTAACATGGATTCTTGGAGCCACAAACGAAACATGCAGAATTGGACGAATGCGATCATTTTTTTTTAAATATTTTTTTCCATTATTTGAACGGAATATTTGTTTGCTTTTTATTATCTTAAACATAAATAAATAAATGAATAAATAGATTACAAAAGATTTTGAGGATTTTTACAATTATTCCACCGGTTTTGCTCGCCACTGTATATGAATTGAACAAACGTTTTATATCTCTTCCTTTACCTACATTAAATGTGGTTCCCTTACCAATGTCTGTTATATATGAATACAATGCAGTTGATAGTTCCTTTGAATTTACTTACCGAAGTCCTCGCGCCCCTTTTATCCGTTAAATCATTAGTTCAAGTCCTCAAATTTATCCTGACCACAGGTTGATACCCCTTACAATGGAAAAATGCAAAAATGTTGCCTATCTAAAAACAAAAAAAAAGTGCAATAGAGTTATCAGGGTAATATTAACTTTTTTCTGTAAAGTATTTAAGAGGATAATGCAAAGACAAATGAATACATATGTACCCCTGAATAACCTACTCTTGCCTTTAAAATCAGGTTTTAAGAAGCAAAGAAGCATCACAGTTGTATTACAATGACCACTAAAGTTGCTGATGATATCAGTGATTCTCTTGAAGAGGATAAAATGACTAGTGCTCCTGGATTTTTCGAAGGCCTTCGATATAGTTGATCACACAAACCTCTGCAATAAATCATCAACTTCGTTTGGATTCACAAATGCGGCTGTGATCCATACGTCGTCATATTTTAAGCGCAAGAAACAAGCTGTCAAAGTTGGACCTCATACGTCCGACTTCTTTCACAGCAGTAGAGATGTTCCACGAGGGTCCATTTTGGGGCCCCTTTTATTTTCCATGCACGTGAAAAAAATGTCTGTATTTGCAAGATCATCTTTAATTCACGTGCTTGCCCACGATGTCCAACTGTATTGAAGTTGCCGGCTAGGAATACACGAAGACTTTTATATCGATCTTGAGAGAATGTCAACTAGGTCTAAGGAGAATGGGCTCTTCCTAAACCCTGCTAAAACGAAATGCATCCTTTTCATCAAGAAGTCGATGGGGCTTTCATGTATTCCCGAAGTTGTGTACACGGCTCAAAAATAAACTAGGTGAACTCTGTAAGGAATCTAGGTTTAGTATTTAACAGGATGTTAACTTGGAACAATCAGTGTAGGGAATACTACGTCAGCTCTGAACGGCACATAACTTTACTCGCCATGTTCTGATACCGCGTGTTATGTTTTCAGCCAACGACGGTTCGATAGGATCTCTATGTATTCAAAATTGCTCTATAACACGGCACTTGATCACCAATTAGTGACTTCACACAGTATTATGTACCCACATAGTCTAAGATTTAGGGGACGAATAGTCTGTCATAGTCCTAGACACAGCTCATATCTGGATCTCGTTATAGATAAACTGGCAACCAAGACATCATACGAAACGCAACTATTGACGAAATAAACGGATCCAAAAGTACAGACATAGCTCGGAGGTCATACCGCTGAAGTAAATCACTAAAAACGTTCAAATATTAATAAAAGATAGTTACGTAGCATCCGTAAATTTAATTGGAAGCAGAAACCCAGATGAAAGATCCAAAATACCATCCATGCCTAAAGTTAGCCCGAACGTAGGACACTGAACAAATACTGCAAACAGCAGGTACACTCGTACGAGTAAGTCCAAAAGAAGCTATCGAAGATCACAATAATGATAGGACACTATCAGAATCTCCGATTGATAAGTCTTCTTCCGTATGTAAGCAAGGTTTCCAAAAGGTGATCAGTAGGGCCCTAACGATTTGGTCGAGGACAAAAATATAGTCTACATCTACATAGGTTTTAAGTCGGGTATCCGGTATTCAACGGAATAAGGACCTCTTTGATTGACTACCGGACAACCAATATTTTCACAAGTATAATGTTATGCCTTGGAAACAACTAAATAGATTTTTTTCTTTCCGATTCCTTTTTCGCGTCATGCCAGATTGTCGCCTGGGATTTGGGCTCTGGTATTACCTTCTGCTACTTTATGATTTAAGATGGTTAAAGTTTGTTGCGAGTTACCCTCTATTAATAACTTTTTATTGCTTACTCAGCATGAGAACGTTTTCTGAGACTTGAGTTTGTTATTTGAGAGAAACAATTCCCATGCTGACGTAACGTCTGGATAACTGCATAACAATACAGATATTGCTTTGGCCAGAGCCAAAGGTATTTTGGCCTTTCAAAGATACTGTTTCATAGCAGCCAAGTCAATATCAATTCAAATGACATTTGCTAAATCGCTCGGTTATGGAACATTGGATATCCCATTCGTGTGAGAACAAGTTCACCATATTAGAAAAGATTCGGGTGCTTCACAGGGCTTACCTCTATACAACACCAAATTCAGAGGACATGTAATTCGATCCTAATGAAGTCTTGTATAATAGGGTTAACCTAAAAAGAGTGGATACTTTCGTTATAACACTGACTCGAAGGAACATCCGAAGAACAATCTGATCCCCAGGGCCTGTTACCCCATTATTGTGTATCCTGCCACTGACAATTACAGTGTGCCGCTAATCAATTGCAAGCTCTATTCGTCTGAGCAAGGGATTGCATGCCAAACAATATGGCCAGTGCTCCTCTTGAAAGGTTTTCGCAGACCCAATCAGAAAAGGTTCTATCAGCCTCTTGTTGGTGAATTTAGTCCTGATGCGGATTGTGATTTGGCGTTTGCTCAGAATCCGCATCCAAAAAGGCGTCGTTTCTGTTCTCTATAACATTCACCATACTAGATGTTACAATTTTCCTTCTTTTTTTAACTAACTCATGCCATTCTAGTTCGTGATATAGGCTAATTGTTCGGAAACATGTGGGCTGTTAAGGTTCCGAACATCACAAGCGAATAACCGAAATTGGTTGTACATTTTTCGGTTGCTTGGGTGGTTAAAAATTCGTCTATTCGTGCGACTACTTGTCGCCTTACAACAAAAATGATTTTATTAACCCCATACCTGATGGTCTAGTTGTTTCAAATTATAATGCCACAATAAACCCATAAGCACTGCTATTACTCTACCTGTGCTTATGAAGGTCGGAGAGCGTTTCATTTGCAAACTGAGACTCAGTATATTGCAGAATGGTGGTAATGGCGGAGCAATGGAGCGAAGTTTTCTGCGCTCATACAAATCTTGCAAGATTCGATGCGGACAAGTAGTGAAGCTACATAGTATTACTACCCCAGCGGTTGAGAAACGAATCGGGGATAGCTACTGGTAGGAGATGTAGGATCAGCAATGAAACTGTATGTGGTAATGGGAAGAACACTGATGCAAGTAAAAGTCGATACACTATGGAACAAAAAATCATCGACAAAGTCGCAAAAGTCTCAGATGTTGCGAACACGAAGCTGAAAACAGCTGTAAAAAAGGCTGGGAAAATTACCCTTATTTAACACTTGCCGTTAATCTGTCAATGAAAGGAGCTAAAAAGGCCATCAAAGGAACTCATTATGTCTGAGATGGAACAACTAATGAATGTTTTGCGAAAGACTGAGCGCGGAGTAAATGCGAGTAAGCTCCCCGTGAGAAAAATAATTCGAAAAGAGTTGCTGATAGGCTCATTGCTGAAAGATAAAAGACAAAATGACAGGAAAAACCCAGAAGAGGCCACAGAGGTCGTCACGAAATCAACTGTGGGAAAATGCCTAAGTACTACTATTCGCTCTAGGTCCACAGTTCCGGTCGCGATGAAACGTTTCAACAAAAATTATCTTAAATCGGAAGGGCAAAATTAATGACAAAAATCGATTCCAATCCACTAATTGTACGACCAATACCGCGCAGTAATCGTAGCTATGTGTACAACACCAAAGGCTATAGTGTTTTGGTTCTTGAAGTTGCTCAATTATTGATGAAGCTTGAGCATGGAAGAGAATTCAAAAACTATTCTATGTACATCTTGGAAAAAAACTTTATTGTGGAATAAGTTGAAAGAGGGTTACTTAAACACTACTACATAACTCAGATTGGAATTAATGAAAAAAAAAACGGCCGAATCGGCCCACCATCTTCTAGAGTTATGGAAATCAAGAACAAAATCGTCAACTCCGCATAATCTACACATGCGGGTATTTTGACAGAAAAACTAATAAGGAAGTATGTTAGTGTACTCGTCACAGAAAAGGGCAAATATGGGACATTACAATCAAGAAAAGGGAAGCACAAATAGGATGTCCCAAATTCACGCACGAACTAATTTTGACAGAAAACACATATAATTAAGAATTTTAAATTGTTTACTGATTCATAAAGCATACAGTATAGGGTTATATGTGAAATAGCATATTGGGTAGATGACGTACACGGCTTTGCTGGTGCATATGCACAATTTTCTTGAAATTTTCAATAACACAAATGTGGCTGAATTTCGTTGATACAGCATTCAATTTGCTCCTTAAAGACGTGGATGGTCGCTTGTTGGCATAAACCTTGAACTCTAAAAAATCCTGGAGAAAAAAGTCCAACGGCGTTAAATTGCATGATCTGGGCGGCCAATTCTGATCATCAAAATGAAAAATTACACGACCGGGACATGACTCATGCAGTAACTGAATTGTTTCTTTCTTTCTATCTTATTGAAACCACATGTCGTCCACATCCATATTTGGAATTACATAAAACTGACCAGCCACATTTTCAAAGAAAAATGGTCCGATGATGACTCCCGGTCAAAGTCCGCACCAATCAGTGACACGTTGTAGATTCGTTTCCTTCTGAACCCCAAATTCGAAAATTTGAACACTATCAAGATGACAACGTGCCTCATCGTTGAACATGATTTTGTTTGAAAAATCAGCATCTATTGCACTTGTCGTTGTTCCATAATCCATTCAACGAACTCCATTCCCTCTGCGTGGTCAGTAGGATTAATTTTTTTCAATTACACTTTGCATGAGTATACATGAAGAAATAATTTTTTCATGCAAATACACTGTAGACTTTTCGAAACGTCCAATTCTTGACCACGGTGAAGAAATGATGTTTGTAAACTCTCAGTAGCACTCGCCCGAACTGCTTCGATGTTTTGTGTTGAACGACTTTTTGAAGGACGGCCAGAGTGTCTATAATCACTAATTGATCCAGTCTCCCTGAATTTCAGCATTTTTGTATTAACCACAGTTGATGAAGTTAAGTCGCTATTCCGACCATATTTTGTACCAAAGTTGGGAACTGTAGCTGCCGAACTTTCATTATTTTTAAAATATTGCTTAGCAATAAAAACACGTTATTCTTGGGTGTAGTGCTCCATTGTAAATAGTCTTGAACTGTCAGCTGTCAAGCTTTTTTTGTTTTTTTACTTTTTGCTACTCGTTGGGCAGTATTCGTACTTCCGAATTCCGATGAAACGGAAAAGCGACATAAAACGATTCTGACCTACGACGAAACGAAAAGGCAACGTGAAAAGATTCCGAACTCCGATGAAACGAAAAAGCAACAGGGAACTGGAGGAGGTAACGCGAGGTGAGGCAGATCAGGCAGAATGCGATATAAGAGATGGGGTAATGCACGTAGCGCGGCACTGACACGGCCGGAATGAGCCATGAGAGGTAACGGGGGAGTCGTGGGTGAGTGCACATCGCACTATTATTACCTGCATAGCCACACAGCCAGCATCGTCATTAACATTATTACCATTTTCACAGTACCTGGATGTCAAAGTGGCTGGACAAAATACATCCATCTCGCGTCTATATTCAGTAGTACACCCGTGTACAGGCATATAGCAGTGTTTGGACTACAACAGTGTAATTCGAATCATTAAACACACGCAGAAGATTAATTTTTTTCTCTGTAGATATTGTAAATTTAAGGAAAACGCAATCATGTTAATGATTTTGATTTAATGTATTTTTTTAAAACATATAAAACGGGTAAGAAAACAAACTTTGAATACTTCATCATAAGAAAAATAATACTTCAATGTATTTAAACAAATTAAAAGCTAAATCTATTTTAACAAAATTGCTCTTTTCAAAATATTTCAACTAAGCCAAAACTAAATCTATCATATCAGTCGTCGACGAGCTTTTGCCCACGATTGACTTTATTAACCGGCCAATTTTGCGCATCCTTAGTTAAATAGAAAAAATTCCGAAACGCGGTAGATCACCGAAATCCGAGGGCATTTCTAATCCCTCGGTTAAAAAACCTCGTAATATGGGAAAAAATTCGGGAAAAGGGACTCGAGGCATAATTACTGGAGTCCCTTGCAGTGTTTTGATAGTGATGAAATGGACGACGTAATAATCTCACCGACTGCTAATAAAAAAGTGTATGTTCCTCCAATCAAATTATTGCAAAAAACGAGTGAGTTTGTGCATAATCTGATGAGATCTTTAAACATCTCCACATATTCAGTTAAAAAAATTTCTATCAGCATAAAAATTCTTTGCGACACTGTGGATTCGTACAACTCGGTTCTTCGTTCTCTTAAAGAAAAAACTGTAAATTTTTTACACACGATGAAGAAAAAGAAGAATGAAAAAGCCTTTAAAGTTGTTTTGTTTTGACTCGATAATATGGATGTGGATTTGCTTAAAAGCGAATTGATTGAACGCGGACTAAAGTGCATCGAAATCAAAAAAATTATAAAGAAATACGAGAGGTACATACTCGTAGACACGTTCTATCTTATTTCTCTAGAAAATGGTTCGGTGAAATTAAACGACCTAAAAAAGAATTTTCGATCAATTTTTCACACACAAGTCAGTTGGAACTTTCAAAGAAAAATGAAAGGGAAACTGACACAATGCCACAACTGTCAGATGTTCGGACACGGCGAGCGCCACTGCCTTATAAAAACGTATTGTGGATATTGTGCGGGTTCACATAAGACTGCCGATTGCAACAATAGTGCAATTATTAAATGTGCTAACTGCAACGGTGATCATAAAGCAAGTGATTCATCTTGCCTAAGTAGAGCTAAATACTTAGAGCTAAAAGCAACATGGTAAATCGGAGAAATGAATCTCGCTCGGGCTTAAAAAAAGCTTTTTCCCACGTGAAAGCTCCCACTGCTGCACCAGTTCATAATGTACATATTGATTTGCAATCAATGACGGATTTCCCATCTCTTTCACTCAGGAGACAAACGATCGAGAAAAACAACCATCATGCAGACTTCAATAGCTGCGTCCAGCCAACAACCACTTGGGGAAATGAACAACAGCAATCAACATGGGGTAAATGCAACAACGATCTTTTTTCTATGGAGGAATTAAATTTATTAGTTATGGAAATGATAACCAAGTTAGCTTCTTGTAAGACAAAAGTCGATCAATTTAATGCCATCACGCAATTAGCTACTAAATTCTTGTACTCCAATGTTAAGTATTGTAATAGATAATAATTTAAACATTGTAACATGGAATGCCAGAGGTATTTCTAATAAACATTTTGAGTTTATAAATTTTTTAAATAATAATAGAATAGATATTGCACTAATAACTGAAACTTGGTTAACATCTGGAATTAATATTTCAACTTCTGCTTTTAAATGTTATCGTATAGATAGAAATAATAGAAGAGGTGGAGGTGTAGCAATTCTGTTAAGGAGATCGATTCAACATGAGCCTTTGCAATGCATTCAAACTCAGTTTGTCGAAAATATAGGTGTAGAGGTGAAGCTGCAAAACGGCCAGGCAATTAAAATTTTCTGTGTATACTTTCCAGGCAAGGTATCCACAAATGCAAACCAAGTAATACTCAGGTCAGATTTAAGAAAACTATTCACTATGAGTGGTGAGTTTCTAATTGGCGGTGATCTGTATTGTAGGCATAGAGATTGGGGTTGCACAAGAGCAAATTCTTGGGGCAACGTTTTATCTAGTCTGTCTGCAATGTTACCAATTTGTGTTTTATTTCCGTCTAGTCCTACGTATTTTCCAGCTGGTTCTCGTGGTTGTCCATCTGTTCTTGACCTGTTTATAACTAATATATCTAGTCAAATTTCTCAACCTATATCGATTCATGATCTGTCATCAGATCACAATCCAGTTATTTGTCGAATTCCTAGATCTGGAGAGAAAAAAGTGCAATATTTTTTAGATATGAAAAACGCAGATTGGTCAATTTTTCGGTCCGAACTGAAAACAAAACTTCAAAATTTACCAACTACGCTAGAAGGTATATCTACAACACAAGATGTTGATAACATTATCAGTACGTTTTCTGAGCATATATTAAACTCTGCGTGCCGCAGTATCCCAAAAAAAGAAAGAAAATATAATTGTATTAAACTTCCAAATCACGTCATTGAACTTATTAAAATAAGAAATAAATATAGAATAAACTGGCAGAGGTATAGGCAGACAATCTCTCAAACCATGGTTAAATATTTCAATAAGTTAATCGCAAAGTTAATACAAAACAAACGAAATGAAGTGTGGAATACTAAGTTGAATTCCCTTGACAAAGCTTCCAAACCTTTTTGGAATATTGTCAGGATTGTCAAAAGCAAAAATAAACAAATTCCAATTCTTAAAGATAATTTTACCACATACTACACGGATAATGACAAAGCTAGCTTATTCAGCCAAACTTTTGCCAAGAATCACACTGTTTCGGATAACTTAGGGGATGTGGATACAATTAAAGTAGTGAGCGATTCCTTGGAGGTATTTAATCTTATCGATGTTGAAACTCCAGTAAATGCGTTCATTAATGAGAACACAATAAAGAACTACATAAAAAACTTAGTGACTAGGAAAACACCTGGCCTGGATAATATCCAAAATTGTTATCTGAAACATCTACCTAAAATTGGAATTGAATATTTGACATTTATAATAAATGTATGCCTCAAAATTCAATACTTTCCTACTGTCTGGAAAATAGCTAAAGTAGTTCCAATTCCGAAAGCAGGAAAACCAACCGACAGCCCGGAAAGCTACAGGCCAATTAGCCTGCTTAGCAGCCTGAGCAAGATTTTGGAAAAAGTTATCAAGGACAAGCTGCTAAGTATTATTGATGTACACAAAATAATTCCAAATGAACAATTTGGGTTTAGACGATTTCACAGTACCAGCCATCAAGTACTTCGAATCACCAATTTTATCAGGAAAAATCGACGTGTAGGAAAGTCGACGGGCATGCTACTCCTAGATATAGAGAAAGCATTTGACTCCGTCTGGCACAATGGACTTGTATTCAAAATGCTTAACTTTAACTTTCCTCCCTTTTTGTGCAAAGTTATTCAAAATTTCTTGTCAAACCGTAATTTTAAAGTGCTTGTGAATAATAGCTCGTCTAGTTTGCTAGGTGTGCCCGCTGGTGTCCCCCAAGGCTCTGTCCTAGGACCACTCCTATATAATTTATATACATCCGACTTCCCAGATCTACCAGGATGTGAACAACATATGCTGATGATAGAGCGATACTTTCGTCGCATATGTTCAGTCTAAACATTGAGACGAATCTTAAATATGCGACTGAAGTATTTAGTGATTATTGCAAAAAATGGAAACTCAAATTGAATGCGGGAAAAATACAAGCTATCTTTTTCTCTAGAAAAAGAAAACATTTTTTGCTCCCATCTGAACGAATCATAGTCATCAGGCAGCCGATAGTCTGGGAAAACACAGTTAGATACCTGGGTATACATCTTGATAAGAGATTGACATTTCAGGAGCATATAAGCAAAACTTTGCACAAAATTAGCATTGCTATAAAAATGTTATACCCATTTATAAACAGAAAGTCTCTCTTATCAGACCAAAATAAAATAATTATATATAAAGTCATTTTTCAAGCACTCTTGCTTTATGGTTGTCCTGTGTGGGGAAAATGTGCCAAGTGTCATATTAAAAAATTACAGATTCAGCAAAATAAATTGCTAAAAATGATGCTAAACTTACCTTGGTACTATTCTACCACTAAATTGCATCGGAATAAATTGCTAAATTGCTTTAGCACTCGTATATAGCTCAGTATCTATTCATTTATTTTCCTGTTTTTTGTTGACTTGTTTATCTCTTTATTACACTTTGTTATTTATTTATTTATTTATTAATTTATTTATTTAATTACTTATACACATATACTTATTTATTTATTACCTATTTATTATTCTATTTGTTTATTTATATATTTATTTTATTTATTTATTTATTTATTGATTTTTATTTATTTTTTTTTTTTTTCTTCTAAGAGGGTTTTTAATCGTTATTTTCCCTTTAAAAATATTCAAAAATACAAAAAAGTTCGTAAACAATATTGTAAAGTTTTTTCTCAGTTGAAAGATATATTAAATATCATATCTCTGTATGTAAATTGTGTGGTGCCAAACCTTGTACAAATTTTACAAACGAAATAAATATCTATCTATCTAAATCTATCATATTTAAAGCGCAGTAGACTGCTAATAGAATGCCACGTTCTATTTTTTTTTTTTGACTAAAGAATCGCATTAGATCTACTAAAGTCTGAAAGTCCGAGCCTTGACACATAGCGTCGATGAGCATAGCGAGCTCTCATGGGAATATACCTATAATACATGGGAATTAGCTACATATGTTTTTGCGTACCCCTAGCAGTGGTGTCGCAATTGTTATTTATCAAGTTTATACGAGCATAGTGTTTCGAAGTTATTGATGTTATAAAGAAGTGAAAAATTCTCCCCTAGAAATTGCTCAATTATGAAAAATGGCCCCTTTTATCAAACAAAAATTTGTTTTTTTAATACTTGTGATCTGGAGTGGGCATCCTCATTTTAATTATCTGTCGAGCCTCTTCATTTCTATCGTCTAGCTTTCTAGGCTGACCATTGTATTTTTGTAGGTGAACTTTACGCACAAGTATTGCCAAATTCAAATCTTACGTGAATTTAAAGGAAATGATTCTAAAATATTCAAGATATACTCTAACTTGTTCCTTCTCATCTTTCGATTTGAAACCAACCAGCGAAAGTTTGTATAGAGCTTACGCCTGATACAGGTAAACATTTAAAATTAAAAATTCCAGTATTCTTTCACCTGAAACCGCCACAAAGGAGATCTTGAATCAACCAACTGAGAATTCGATAGGAGCTAAATATGAATGCCTGATTGATACCCTCTTCAAAGTCAAAAGGATTCCAAGACGCCCGCATCTTATCAGACTTGCATAACAAAATGTCTCCAATTTTCCACACAAAGATTATTTGGCAAAAAACCTTCATTTTGAGTTTCAAAGAACGAAAAATATTCTAAAAAGCGGAATATAAATGTCTGTTGGCAAATGACAGATAGGCAAAAACGCTGCTAAAAGTAAAACGCAAGAAAAAAATTATCTGATTCATTTCTAACCCTTTTAGTCCTTCTCGTATTCAACGGCATAAGTATTCAGGAAAACTAGCGTATAAATGCTGATAAAAAAGTTTGAATTAAATTAGAGGTTTTCTTTGCGTCCGTTTTAAAAAATCTCCTCGCAACTTTAGGTTTCTTTTTTTTATGATAATGCACATAGCCCGCAAGTCATGATAGGTTCTCTACAGGAGATGGCAGGATACTCTTTTATGATCCGCATGGGTAAAAGCAGAAAAATGAAAAGAGAACTAAGAGCACAATTTAAAAACTGTGACAAAAAAAAGCTTTGAAATAAAATGAATATTTTTTTTCAGAATTAAGTTAAGGAAATTTTTTTTAAATGGCGACTATTCTTAAATGGACGATTATAAATTCAAATTTATAGGAACCTTTCTCAGGTAAGGAATACTAGAATTCAGATTTTATACGCAATGGTATTTTCTGCTGAAATAATTAATCCTTGATGAAGATGAGGCACTAAGGGCATTTGATGTATGACAAAATGAAGCTATTCTATTAACTTTCCAGCATTAATCATTTAAGTTTATATCATTCTTAATTAATTAGTTTCAGATACAGTCTTTGAAAGATAAATAAATAAAAAAAACAATAACTAGTGCCCTGTAGTGAAGAAGGAAAAAATATTACTCAGACCGGGTATCCCAGGTCTCCCGCTCCTGGTCGTAAGTACTTCTTGCTTGCACTCAATCACTGTCGTTGCTGTGTTTGTCATACGGTACGAGAATGTCGCTGAGTGTAGGTAATAACTGATGGATAGCGGGTTGTGAGTGAGAATTTCGTTGGTGCACTGTTTTCTACTGTTGTAAGGGCATAACACGTACAACAATTTGATTCGATAACCCAACGTCAGAATTTTCACTTCGCAGCCTTGCTAAGCATCGGCGATGCTTGTTTTCTTTTATAATGAATCGGGACATCAATCTTTTCTGTGTACGTCCACGTCCGAAAATACAAACCAGCTGTTTTGGCACTTAGTGAAACACAAGTAGATCACCGCCCACACCTCTCGGATCACTCTGATCTGAAGCTACCTGGCTGCAAACTAGGGTCATTATTCTTCTCTCACCGCGGTCTTGCCATTTACGTGCGTAGTGATGTAGCTTACCAAACTCTACCACAATGTGATCCATGTTCCAATCTACTAGACTTAAATTTCGGATGGTTACAACTTCTTGTCCTTATGCAAGTTATCCACTACCGCGATTTCCATATGCACAACTCTGTGGGGTTGCGATATTCAAGGAAGACAACGCCCGAAGGACGGTATGTTGAGATCTTTACTGTGGAAAACAACTTAAGCCAGCTTGTAAATCACGTGAATACCAAACATTGATATTCATAGATTTATTTTTAACTTCCCGCCGTGATAAGTACACCGTTGATGCGCTCTCCCCTCTATTGTCGTCGGATCTTTTGATTTTGATTTTGCGGCCCGGGTCAATCCCGGACAGATTTATTAAGCTTATTGCAAGCAAACATATACTTAAAACTAACATTTTCACTTCAAAACTAAAGGGTGGGAGCGGTTAAAGAAAATAAGGACGTGAGGCATAGGTGGAAATAAGTATGTTCTTAAGGGAGAGTTTGCTGAGATGGTAGTCGAAGAGAGGCAGTACATCGTTAACTTCGCGAAGCATCCTAGACATTGGCTCCAGGTGTCCGTAATTCGTTCTGTGAAGATTGAGCCGGAAAAGTGGCACAGACCTAAGATTGCGGGGATTGGTGTTAAAAGAAATAATTTGAAGTAAGGAAGGACAGTCGATATTACCTACTAAAATTTGATGAATAAAGAGAATGTCGGCAACTTTTCGGCGTATAGAAAGGGGTTGTAAATTTATAAGTTTCAGCCGGTCAGTGTAAGGTGGTAAGTTTTGGCTATCATCCCAGGGAAGACCACGTAAAGCAAACCGTAAAAACCTGCGTTGAACAGCTTCTATCCGGAGGATGTGAGTTCTGTAGTACGGTGACCAAACTTGGCTGGCATATTCCAGAAGAGGCCTAACAAAGGTTATGTAAAGAGATTTGGTAACATAAGGATTGTAAAACTCCTTAGACCAGCGCTTGATAAAACCAAGGGCAGAGTTGGATTTTTTTATTATACTATCAATGTGAGAACGGAAATTGAGTTCCTTGTCGCAGATAACACCTAAATCACGCAACTCATTCACTAAGGGAAGAGGCAGATTAAAGATTAGATAGCAACGAGGTGAAGTAGGGAGGCGTTTACGGGTATATGTTATAGCCTGACACTTATTGACGTTAAGCTCAAGAAAATTCTTCTGACACCAAGTACAAAACCTGTCTAGATCTTGCTGCAGAAGTAGGCTGTCTGAGGATGATGATATATATCTAAATATTTTCATATCATCTGCGTAAACAGATATGTATGAATTTTTAATGATACAAGCAACATCATTAATGGTCAGAATAAATAATAAGGGACCAAGGTGGCTGCCTTGGGGTACACCAGAGGAGGCTTTAATTGGGTGAGAAACAATGGACCTAAATAGAACATAGTAAAGTCGTTCATTTAAATTGGATTGAACCCAAGTTATAAAGTTTATCTGGAAACCAAGAGCCTTTAATTTTAGAAGGATTATATCATGAGAAATTCTATCAAAGGCTTTGCTGAAATCGGTGGCAATCACATCAACTTCATTTCCAGATTCCAGTGCACATAAAGTGCTTGATACGAATTCCGTTAAGTTAGTGGTCGTAGATCTGCCTTTGAAAAATCCGTGCTGGTTTGGGGAAACAATAGATTTACATTGGAAAAGCATTATGTCATAGATAATGCTCTCAAAAAGCTTAGGTATGCAGGACAACTTAGCAGTTTGTCGATAGTTGGAAATATCGTCTTTTCTACCTTTTTTATGTAGGGGAATAATAAACGACCTTTTCCAGGTTGATGGAAATAATCCCTGGGTGATAGAAAGCTGAAAGAGAGCTGTAAGAGGTTGGGCTAGATGCATTTCACATTTCTTTAAAAGTATAGGGGGAAGGTCATCAGGGCTAGCAGAATAATCATCTTTGAGTTTTATTATTTTATCTCTAACTTGCTCTAAAGTTATAGACACCGATTCCAAAGTTGTTTGTGGGCAGCTGTTTAAGTAGGAAAAGTAAGAATGGTCTGGCTCTTGGGAATGGATGGCGAACGCTTGGCCAAACAAAATTGCGAAGAGATTTGCAATAATTTGGGGATCGCCCGAGGACCTATCAAGAAAATTTAGGGATGATGGATAGTTATCCGATTTGCTTTTAGTTTTGATGAACTGAAAGAATCTTTTGGGGTCGGAAATGAGTGTGTGGTCCATTCGGTTTAAATAGTTGTTATAGAGAGTTTGGCAAAGTACAGAGAAATTTATTTGGGCAGACTGGTAGTAGAAGAAATCGGTGTCGGAACGCGATTTTATGTAAGAATACCAGCTTATTTCTCTTGTTACGAAGAGATCGCAGCTCTTTATTATACCAGGGTGGTGACGATGAGGGATTCCTTTTGGGTAAAAAAGGCACAGATTGGGAGAGACATTTTAAAATTTCGGTATAAAAGGATGCAAGAGCATCGTTAACCGTAAGGTTAGGGTTATTGTAGAGAAAGTTAAAATTGACCGTACTGAGGAGGTTGTTCAGTTTGGCGTAGTTAGCCCTATGAAAATTAAAACTGTAAGAATATTCATAGGAAACGGGATTAAGACCATTGTCATATGTCAGCGTAAGAGAAAGGGGAGGGTGGTAACTATCCAACTTAGAAAGCAGATGTTTACTTTCTAAAACGACGCAGTTATCTGTATCAGTGGCGAAGACTAGGTCGAGTTGTCTGCCGATGTTATTGGTGACAACACTTAATTGATATAGACCAGAGTCAGTTAGGCAGTCAATGAAAAGATTCTCTTTATCAGAGGTAGGATTTGTTGCAGTATAGTAGCACTGATCAGTCTGAGTCCATAGAAGTTTAGGTAGATTAAAATCACCTAAAAAAATAACAACGTCATTGGGATCAGCAGCATTAAAAATGCAGTCGATTGCATCAACAGCTAGCTGGTAACCTTGAATTGGTTGAGAGGGGCGAATATAGCAGCAACAAATATATAGGTTGCGTTTGCAAATAGGAATTCTAGCGCAAACGAATTTGAAGAATGCAGTGGACGAATTTTTAAAGGGTCTAGACTCGAGACGAGAGTGTATAGTTAGAAGTACACCACGGCCATATAAATTCTCCTCTTTATCTAGACCATCGTCACGGTGTAAATCGAAGTCTTGGGAAAATAATTCATTATTCTTAATATCAGGGGTGAGATTGGTTTCTGTGAGGGCAAAGATGTCGTATGGCAGAATCTGCGAATTAAGATATATAGCAGAAATCTTAGTTCGTAATCCTCTTACGTTTTGATAATACAGGGACAGATATTTGGGAGGCTTCGGCAAAGAATTGAGTGGTGGGTTAGGAGCGATGGTAGTTTTTGAAACTAGACCGTGTTCTCTGGAGGTGTAGTATCCGTTTGGAGCTAACATGAGACGCGAAAGAAGAGAGATCATTAGCCACGTCATCAGGAGTCATATCTAACTGCTCATGAAAACGAATAAAAAGTTGCCGCAGATCATTATGATTAGTGGGGAGGCCTTCTTGCAGAATGGAAACCATTGCATTGGTTTTCGTAATACCGTCGATACAGACAGAGTCAGGCTAATCATGTAGGTAGGCGAGATATAAGCGAACGTTATCATATAATCTGCGGTCTCTTAAACGAGAGAGAACATATCGGCCATCCTCCCCAGAATCGATAAGGTGCTTGGTTAACTTTGCCTTTGGAGGAAGAATGGGGTCTAAAAAAGAAGGTGGTGTGGTATTAGGGTGGGAGTCTAGCTTAGAACATGGGGAGGGATTTAAAATATGGGAGCGAATAAAGTTGGGGTATGCCGTTTTTGTATGAGGGGAATGAGAAGATGTTGGGTTTTGTAAATGACTGGGAGGAGGATCTAGATTGAAAGATACGCGCTTAGGAATTGAGTTGGACGCGGTGGAAGAACGTTTAGTATATACGCGATTGGCAGTATGAATTGAAGGAGGAGTGAAGATAGGAAATGTCCCAACTTTAAAACTCCAATTTGCATCAGGAGTTTGTTTGTTAGGAGTTGGGTTTTTTTTGGAAGAGTTAGGCTTCGGTATAGGATTAGACTTAAAATTAACATTATTCTGTTTTTTAGATTTAGTGGATTTTGAGGTGAAGGTAGTATCCTTGCGATGTTTGTTGTTTCCTCTATTCGGTTTAATTCTTTCCATAGTTAATCCACCCAGATTGATGACGTCGGAAGCAGGGTTGATAAACATCCATTCATATTTTGACGGGATGCTCACCTTGAAGGTGTTGGTGGAGATCTTACGGCAGTTGCTGACATCTATTTTAAATTTAGATTTGAAGAGACTAGTTAGCCTGTTTCGGTCGAGGAGAGTACCTCTTATTAAAAAGGCAACTGACTCAGCTTTGTTGAAATTGTTCAACTTTTTTATTCTCGTGTTCCACTCCGAAAGTTTCTATAAGATTCCGAATCTTGAGATTGTGGGTTCAGGAGTTGGTGTAGTAGCATCGTTTACCGAAGAGGGTTGTGGTGGAGGAGAAGATGATCCAGGAGTTACTGGTGGTTCCATAATTGCAGATTCAAGCATCTCAGTGAGAAGCGAGGTGTTGTATGATGGAGTCGGTGGGGGCTGGGATTGCACCGGAATATCTTCGATTTTACTGGAAGTTATCCGGATGTGATCAGCAATTTCGATTAACAGCGCGCGTGATTCGGTTATCTCGTTGCTTAAATCGCTTATTTGGCACATGATGTTTATGAGCAACTGATCATTATTAGGCGGAGACGGAACGCTGCTTCTGGATGTGCTTTGAATATGAAAATCGAGGGAAGACCGTAAAGAACTTAAAGAGTCTGTTATTGTGGGGATGTAAGATTTTATCATTGATTTAACACTATGGGATAGAAAATTTTTGGAATCTTCACTAAAGTCATGTTTGTCATTTCGTTTTATTAAGTCACTGTTTTGAGCCAACTGCATGGATAAGTTTCTAAATTGGGTCTTGTTATAGATTGCAGATTGCTCGAGTGAAATTGACAAATCTTCAACTGATTTGAGAAGGTCATCATATTTTGTAAATTGGTTTTGCATTGATTTCAAGGCATGATTGTTTTCTGCCGCAAAGTTACTGACCGAATCACTGAGACACTTAATAGCAAGCAATATGTGGGACGGATGTCCTTGCACTCATCACAATAAAACAAAAAGTTGTTTTTAAAATCTTTTAGGTACGCGATGGATCTTTTACTCAAGCCAATGCAAAGGGCATGAAATGACTTGCTACAAAGACCACTGCAGATCACCATAACAGTATTTAGGTCACTTGTTAGGGAACAATTCACACTTCCACATAATTCAGACATGATGACGATGATTGAGTTAGGGTAGGTCAGTTGAGAAATTTAAAAACACAAAAGGCGGTGAATGAGAATTGGGTTAGTTGTTAATTTCACTTTAATAAACAAATCGAGTCAGCAAAACACAACAAAAGGCGATGACCGAGAAATAGGTTGTGCGAATTATTGCAATTAGGCAGAAAAAAAAATTAAATGGAAATATGAAATATGAATATCGCAGAGCGAAATTTAAACACGTCTGAACTTAATGAATGAACAAATGACTCAAATGATCATTGTGTTATATCAGCTAATTTCTCGAACACCGATCACACCGCTAAAGAAAAGCTTACTCATAGAATCATATGGCAATACGAGAAAGCCAACTGGAGCGGATTCACACCTTCTTTAGGAACTTTAACTGCTCGTTATGATCACAGACAGTATTCTCTTTGGAATGAGATCCTTTATCACCTATCGGATGAAAAGTATCAAACCAAAAGACAAGGCGTGGTACGACTCGAGCTGTAAAAAGGCTGTCAGATTTAGAAAAATCTTGTTTTTTTCCGTGCTAGAAGTCCGTACAAAAACCCGAATTTTGAAAAAATATGTTGAGTACTTTATAACAATATATACAGATGCTTTAACGGAAGAGTTATAAGGTTGCTGAACAGATTAAGACTTGGAGTTCTGCGGTTTACCTTATATAAAATTCTGATTGCATGTTTTTACTTAGTCAATAGAGGCTCGGTTTTTGTAAAGTAAGCACTGCCCCAACAGGTTATACCATATTCCAATTTTGATTTTAGTAAACCATTGTACACCAGTTTTAGAGTTCAATGCCGACAATAAAGACCAAGATAATACAGTTGTTTTACTACTCAGTTAAGATATTGTCTTAGATTAGGTGTACGTTTGTCCCAATTGAGCTTATTATCCAAGATTATGCCCAGGTATTTAAAGCTTTCAACACATTCTATCTTGAAGAAATTACTACAACAGGAGCCTTTATAGTCAAATGAAAGGATAATCATCATCAATATTCGATAACAGAAAGCGTATACAAGCCTGAGAGTGATAACATAATGGTATATCGTCAAAATATATATTATTAGTATTAAATATCATGAATTTTGTTTTATCACTGATAATGAGCTTATAAACTGCAAACCATTTTCTCAGTAAATCAAGATCATGATTTGCATAAATCAGGAACAAAATGGGACCTAGAACTGATCCTTGTGGAACACCGGTCGTAATATTTTTTAGAGAGCTGTAAGTATTGTTTAATCTCACAATTTGCTGCGGATTATCCAAATATGAGAAAACCAGCTATGTATATTACCTCTAAAACCAGAATGAAAAAGTTTTTCTAATAATATCGAATGATCCACCATATCAAAAGCTTCAGTGATATCTATAAACAGAGAAGCCGGATCTCAGAAGAATTAAAATTTTGGTATAACTTTCCAGTTAATTTTAAAAAATCCAATTTGGCAATCCCTAAAAATTGCATTCTTTCTAAAAATGATATCATTCTTGACTTAATAGCTCTTTCAAAAAATTTTGAAAATACAGATAGCAGAGATATAGGTCGATAATTATTCAACAATGTCTTATCGTTCTTTTCTCAGAAATATGAAATGAAATATTCTTTAGCAAACAACTTGTGATCGTGTCACAAGACGAAACCTTAGAAGTTTTGAGAGAGCAAATTAATTTATATTTATATCTCAAAAGGACTGAATGGATTGCAAAAAAAAACTCTCAGATTGATTTTCAAGATCAATAGAATAACTCCTGGGATGAAAATTAATATTGGTTGAGTTCTGAGAAGAACTGATATTACAAAAGATTAGAGATAGTTAATTTGTTCACGTTCAAAACTATTTCCGTTTCCGGAGTTTTCCTATTGAGTACTCGTATTTCACCAACAACACGCCATTCTTTTTTGGGATTGCCAAGACTTGTTGTTGTCTTTTTAGGATAATAAGTATCTCTGTGAAAAGGGATATCAATCTTAAGTTCATTATTTAGTTTTTTATAGTTTTGTTTTGTTTGAGAATTATACGGAGGTTTTTTTTAACTAGATTTCCAAGTTTATTTTTCTTCCTAACTTTTTTCAGAAGTGTGGACGTTATCCAAGGCTTAATACAGCTATTTTTGATATTTCTGTATCTTATAATTTGTTTGCTATTCGAAATATGATACTTTAACTTATTTGAAAAAATGTCAAAGGCAGACCACGGATCAGACGTGGAAAAAACATCATGACAAAATACAAAATTTAAACTAGTTCTTAGAATATTGAAATTTATTTTGTCTAAAATTCTTGGGCACAGTTGATTCAGCTCGAGGAACATTAGTATTTATGAATTGAATACTTGTTAAACAATGGTCTGTTACTTGGAGATCAAATGATGTAGTTTTAAACACGGTTTTATTATTGCGATGAACCCTAACAAATATGTGGTCTAAGCACGAACTAAAACGGGTAGGTTGAGTCAGCAAAGAATCGAAACCGAACGCAGATAGCGTCGTTAAGAAATTATCAGCATCAATTGAGTGAGACAATATATTAATGTTAAAATCACCAATTAGAATAATATTTTTACAAGTTTGAAGCTCCAGAAACTCTCCCAGAAAATATTTAAATGAGAACCCATGAAGTCTGTAAACACAAATACAGCAATAGTAAGTGATTATGTCAGAACTTACCGTTTTTAAAGAACACTTCGACACCGCCAGCCGCATATGAATCAATACATGTTGCATTAAACGAAAAATTTGGAATACAAAAATCAGAAACTTCATTTGCAAAAATCCAAATTTCCAAAACGAAAATTAAGTCTGGTAAATGATCTAAAGAGAACAGATGAGTGTAAAATTTGTCAAATGTTTTACGAATACTGCGAATTTTCTGGTGGATTACTGAGAAACTAGAAAATTGTTCAATAATTGAATGATCTATACAATAGCAATTGAGATGATTGGAATGAAAAGAAAAGTTGACATCAATATTATTAAAGCTAGGAGAAGAAATACAAAAGGAATTATTTAAGCAAATATTTGAATTTGACATAATCAACAAAACTGAAAATTACTTTCTTATTTCTTCAACTTTTTGCAAATCCTCAAATGGATATATACTCCTTTTACGCGAACGATAACGGTCGAATTCCTTACCCAAACAAATTTGAATTTGTTCAAACGTGTGAGTTCCATTGCTTTATTTAAAAGAGTTCGATTATACCTTGTGAGAGAATCTTTCATGAAAATCTTATTGTTTGCGTTCGATTTTTTGCCGTCTCCACTGTCGCTGTAGAATGTATTTGAGATTTTCTTTCGATGCAATCGCATTTTCTTCATTACATCGTTTTTCTGCTCCAATGATGAAAACTTAATGCACACAATGCTGTTCTTCTTATTCTGTCCAACTATAGCTCTTTTCACAAAGCACGAGACAGTTGTTTGAGAGATAGGCTGTAACGTTTAGCGTTATAAAATAAAAAAACTTTTGTTAGGTTTATTTAATTCTTTATTGCTTCTCCTTTGGTTGTCAGTCTTCAACTGACTTGACTACTACAATTAATATACAGCTTTAGTGATTAGCATTATTGATGGGGAGTTGCCAGCATATAAATATTTAAATAACATTTTATTTAGTAGTTATAATAATGATATTTATTACACGCCTTGTTTTTTTTTTTTTTTTTTTTTACTCATCATAACCATAACGTATGGGTGGCCTACTTATCCTTCCACTTCGAGTACTGTGATCTTCCAAATTACCTGTAACTGGTATACTGTTATTACTAGCAGGTGTCTCTGAACTACTGTCATCGATAGTTTCCGTGTTTTGCGGATTACAATTCATACTGCGCTCTGGCGATGTGGGTTCGTACACATTGACCGTTTCGTTAATTTTTGTATTAACATTGTTACATTCTTTAGAACTACTAACCGGTTTTACAATATTTGTGTCTCCTAGACTTTCTATATTATTATTTAATGAATTTTTAAAATACAACAAATCACTACTCTCAAATCTGTTACTAATTAATGAATTTGCAATAAACCTACGATTCCTTCTGTAGTAATTATCAAAACTATCTTTTACTATATATGATCTATCACCTGCAATACCCACTACAGTTCCATTTTCCCATGTTTTCGAATTTTTCTTAAAAACAATAAGATCCCCAACATTTAAAACAGACAATGTCTTTGCGTTCCTATCATGATAATACTTTTGCTTTTCCTTTTTTTTTTTATCTTATTTTGAACAATCTGCTCACTTATATTGTTTCGACACAGTATTGCGTTTGAAATTGGCAACTTGGGATTTGTCATTCTTCCAAAAAATAGTTGAGATGGCGAATAACCTAAGCTCGCATTTGGAGTTGAATTATATTCCAAAATGCGATACTGAAATTTATCAGGTTCACCGATTTCAATACAAAGTTTTAGAATGTTTTTAGTGATTGCGACACCCTTTTCCGCAAGTCCATTACTTTGAGCATATAAGGGACTTGAAAATTTTAAGACGATGTTGCATTCTTTAGCAAATGATTGAAATTCATATGAACCAAATGGACTATTATCGCATTTCAAAATTGTGGGGTAACCAACAGTATTGAATAAATTAGAAATAATTTCAATTATATGTTGTGAATTCTTGTTTTTAAGTTGTGCTGCAAAATTGTAATTAGAATATGCATCAATTAATATCACAAAATCCCGACCGGCATATTGAAATAAATCAATTGAGACTATATGAAATGGATAATCCGGCGAGATCTCTTGTAGTAAAGGTTCTTTTTGGTTGTTTCTTTTAAATTTTTCACATATTTTACAGGATAACACAATTTTCTTTATATGTTCCGTCATGCCTGGCCAAAAATACTTTAACCTCGCTGAAGCGAGTGTTTTTTCGATACCCAAATGCGGGCCATGAATCATTCTACTGATTTTGCCTTGCAATCCTGAAGGGATTATCAATCGGTGATCTTTAAATAACAGCCCATTCTCATAATGTAATTCATTTTTGTATCTGTGAAATGTTTGAGCAAAATCATCAAGCTGATGAAATTTAGGCCAGCCATCCCTGACATACGTGCATATACGAGAGTACTTTTCATCCTGATTCATAGCTGATATATAATTATCAAAATTTTCTTTTGAGAAACATGCCGATTTTGTAACAGTGTGAATGACACCTGATAAGTCACTGAATTCCAAATTGTCAGACAATTGTGCCCGTGAAAGACAGTCCGCAACCAGCATTTGCTTTCCAGGCTTATAGGTAAGTTGCATTAACGGATACTTTAATAGAAACATAAACATTCTTTGCAATCTTGGTGATACGTCGTCGATATCACGCTTAAAGAGAACTTCAAGCGGTTTATGATCACTTTCAACAATAAATTCACGACCATATAGAAAGAAGTGAAATCGTTGACACGCAAATACAACTGCCAACAATTCCTTTTCAATCTGCGCCCACTTCTGTTCGCTCTTACTTAAAATACGAGAAGCGTATGCGACTGGATGACCTTCTTGTATTAGAACACAGCCCAGTCCATCCTTAGACGCATCTGTTTGCACAATTACACATTTGTTAGGATCATAGACAGATAAAACAGGGTCAGGTGCAATGACTTTCAAAACGTTTTCAAACTCACTGTCGTGTTCTGCTGTCCAGCTAAACTTAGAATCGTTGTGGGTCAATTTACGTAATGCAGCTGTGTTTTGCGATAAGTTCGGAATGAATTTAGCTACGTATTTAAACAGACCTAATAGTCGTAATACTTCATGCTTGTTTTTAGGTTTTTTTAACTTTAAAATTGCTTCACAATATTTTTTAGGAAATTTGATTTGTCCCTTTTGTAAAACGTGACCCATAAAATTGACCTGTGTTTTCCGGTATTGAATTTTGTCCCCATTAAACTTAATATTGTTCAAACGCGCACGATCTATTACTAATTTTAAAATATAATCATGTTCTGTTTCCGTTTCTGCCGCTATCCCAATATCATCAAAATATACCACAACACCGGGAATATCACCGAAAATTTGTATCATTCTGCGCTGAAACATTTCAGGCGCACAATTTAGACCAAAGGGTACACGATTAAATTTAAACCTTCCAAATGGAGTCATAAATGTGGTTAGATCAGAACTTTTTTTGTCGAGCTTCATATGCCAAAAACCACTAGCAAGATCAAGTACAGTGAAAATATGTTTGCCATGTAATTTGCTAGTAAAATCATCAATTGTAGGGATTAGAAAATGTTCCCGCTTGATACATGCATTCAAAGGTTTAGGATCCAAGCATAAACGCAGCTTTCCATTAGGTTTCTCAACCACCTGTAGATTATTTACCCATTCAGTAGGGTAATCAACAGGTGAGATAACCCCAACGCGAACCATTTCTTTGAGTTCCTGTTTCAATTTGTCAACTAGACTTAAAGGAATACGTTTCTTGTAATGCACTACTGGTTTTGAATTTTCTACTAACTGAATGCTCATTTCCCCTGGTAATTCTCCTAACCCCTCAAATAAATCCTTATTTTGAGCCACCAATTCATCAACTGTTTTCGGAAGACAAGTGATAGTATTCACATCTAATCGAGAAATCAAATTGAATTTAATAGACGTCTTCAAACCCAGTACTGGTTCGCATGTATCGTCAACAACGACAAATAGAGCAGATTGTTCTTTTTTAGAATTAGGATCAACACAATTTAACTTTACAGAACCAAAAATTTTAATTTTATTTCCATTATAGTCGGTAACGCAAAAATTTCTTTCATTATTTAATTTAACCTTGGTTTTCTTGATTAAACTAAGCGGAACGCAATTGCATCAACAACTTCAAACAGCTCATTACATCTCTCCTACTACAGACCCATTGCAATTACGCCGCTTCTTCCGAAGGTCATGCAAACGTTGATAAACCATCAGCTCATTGACCGGAAGTACGGTTATCGTAACAACAGGTCCACTGGCAATTTGATAGCTTGTCTCACCGAAAAGTGTAACCAATGCGTACATAAATCTGGTTAAAGCAAGATACCTTCACTTGATATTACTAGGGCGTTTGACAGACTTTGGCATTTGGCTTTTCCGTCGAAAATGCGTGCTTTTGGGATCGACGACTCTCTTCTTCAAGGGATTAGAAACTGGACACAGTAGCTACAGTGTCGGTTATGAGTGAAAGAGAGAATTTGTAAATTTGAATTTGAATTAAAAAAACTACATGATAAATTATGTACAGTTAAATGTAGTCCGATACATGAATAGGATCTAGGTGCAGGTGACGTTTGTAGGTAGAGAGCCGATTTTTTCACCGAGTACTAGCACTACTACTGATATTAGACCAATAGTTGATACTCAAGTTGGTACCAAATCATTTCTTCACCAAGTACTAACGCGCTAGTCCACCGAATTTGGTATGGAGTACTAGTTGGTACTCGGTACTAGTTGGACTCCCAAAATCGGAGGTCTAGCAGGTATAGTACCTGGATTAGGTCAATTTTATTTCTTAACCACAGGAGATAAAACTCGATTTTGATATTTTCTTGGCGTCATTGTGAGAATTGTAAATACGTACGTGCGTTCGATTTTGCTTTCAATTGATTTCTGTGCTATTTTTCTGTTTTTTTTTTTTATCTTGTTTATCGTTTATTCTCTTATACTTATGTAGAAAATGGATTTGATTTTTGGCGGCGATAATTTGTTTCGCGATTTCGACGACGTCGTGAACGTGAACGACAAAGGAGTGGATGTTTACCGATTTTACCGCCGCATCTACCATATGCCTCAAAGGAATACCATAAATAGTTGGGACTATTTTTTTTCAGCGTTTTCTTTTGTCGAAAACAACGTTTCTCTACGTTCTCCAATTGGTAGTGGACGAATTGCAACACCAGCAACCACGGTACAAAAAGGAATTCAATATAAATTCAGTTTTATTCCTCGTTGCCTTCCTTTTTCTCTTTTAACAGTGCTCGCTACATATTGCCTGAGCAACAATTGCTCATAACTCTGCATTCGAAATCCAATCCGCCTTCTTTATTTCTTTGGTAGTGCCATTGGTCCAACAGTTTAATACCGATTTCAGCCCAATGTCACGTACCAGGTAGCACAACAAATCGGTGTCGTTTTGACTCCAATTGGGGCAGCGAGACTTTTTCAAATCAGTGTTTATAAAATTAAATGAAATGAAATGACGAAAAAAAGCAAACATAACTAAGCACACATGCCTCCATACGATCGCGCATACCACCATTAAATATTTTCCCAAGAAAGCGAACAAAAATATGACGCGCTGAAAATGACAGAAATTAGATTAACATGACATTTCATATGCCATAATGGTGTAAAGTTGGGTATTAGAACATTTTATAGGTATTAGCCGCTGGTACGGCTTGGTGAATTTAGATCTAGTACTAGCGATGTGAATTCATTGGTACCGAGTACCAGAGATAGTACCTGGTCTAGCTGGACCGGGTACTAATGCAGCTTAGTACTCATGTGAAGAAATCGGCCATAAAAGAACTTAACACTCAAGTGGGTATAAATACAGTTATAATGCCTCAGCATGTGTTAATTTATTTCCTGAAATAGGATAGAGAGAAAGAAAGGTGTTTGGGCTCAGTGGTTATTTCGCACCATGGGTGGCATCCAACATTTAATGGGGAGACTAAATGCTTAGTGGAAGTTGGCTTGCTGTTGTTAATTTCTAGTCAACTAGTCATCTTACTTTATTTTTGTTAATTGAAAAAATGAATGTCTTTCGGGCGCAGTTGGGATTTCAACACCGAAACTTCCGCGCTTTAGAAGCCAGTCCACTATCACTTGAGCCACTGCTAGCCACCAAAATTATCATTCAGGGCGCTAGACCCACTAGGAACATTATGTAGCATTCCTGGTTTGACTGGTTATACCCCAACTAGAGGAAAATATTTCGTGTCGAGCAAAAAAAAATGTCATTAACAAAAGCCATTAAAACATATAGCCAAAGACTCCTATGTGTGAAATCGGAAATTATTTAGTTGCCAACCCAATAATTGTAAGATCCAGAAAAACACTTTAATACTGAAAAACTACACCCAATTTAGCTAAACAATACTCAACTTCAGTTTGGGGATAGTGTGACAAATTAGGCTTTAAAATGAACCGTTCATTTTCCCCTGTGGACCGTATAAATTACACCGTTGCACAGTGTGACGAATCGCTGATTTGGTCATAGCTCACAAATAAATGTTTTGGTTCAGGTTTTTTGCTTTTTTTAATTGGCATTATTCACAGAATAGAATATAAATTTTTTTTTTAATATATGGCTACAAATTTCAATACAAAACAATACATCAAAACCAGCTTATTTTAATTTTTTAATTATTTGGTACATCTAAAAGTTGCAAGACTTCATGTTCCATGACACTTTTCTTTCTTTTCGGAAAGCATCTTAGACTTGCTAAGAATGGATCTGAGGTTATAGTCCCTAAACCTTCTATTTTCCTCGTTTCTTGACTCTTGCGCTTCATCCGAAAGTTGTCCGATTGTAAGTATACAAGTAGAAATTATTTGTTGTTTTCCATGAAACAAGACCTTATGCACACTTACTGGCATAATTTTTAAGATATACAGGGGTTGTCTGAAAAGTTTCCGACAGTAACCTAAAGATAGAGGCACTCGTCAATAAAAGCTAGTGAATGCTAGTTGTTACTTACCGAAGTTTCATTCATTTTGGACGAGCAGTTTTTAGTTGACAGTCGTTTGAGTGAGTCGATGTGAGTGTTTTTTTGCGAAAATGGAAAAAAATTAGTATCGAGCTGTTATTAAATTCTTGTTTTTGGAAGGCAATACGCCTAAGCAAATCAAAAATGAGTTGGACTCTGTGCATGGGGACTCTGCATCATCATTTACCACAGTGAAATTTTGGGCAGCTGAATTTAAACGTGGCCGTATGAGCTTGGGAGATGATGAACGCTCGGGACGTCCAAAACCTGCAACCACTGACGATAACATTGCTAAAGTTCACCATAATGGTGTTAGACGACCGCCGAATTAAAGTAAGAAAAGTAGTAGGGGTTATGAAAATGTCCAAAGAACGTGTTTGTTACATATTAAATCAAGTTTTAGGCATGAGAAAGCTGTTCGCGCGTTGGGTTCCGCTTTTGCTTACGTTAGATCAAAAACGTGTTCGAATGACGCCAACGCCCTGTTGGCGCAGTTTAGGCGCAATAAATCCGAGTTTTGGCGCCGATTAATTACTGTAGATGAAACTTGGATACACCATTATACGCCCGAAACAAAAATTCAGTCAAAACAGTGGACTACAAAGGGCGAGCCGGCTGCAAAAAAATCAAAAACTGTTTTTTCGGCTGGGAAAGTGATGGCGACTGTTTTTTGGGATAATAAAGGAGTTATCTTAATCGGTTATCATCAAAAAGGAAAAACCATTACAGGAACATACTACGCATCATAACGTGCTAAGCTGAAGGCAGAAATTGCGCAAAAACAGCCACATTTGCAGAAAAAGAAAATCCTGTTTCACCAAGACAACGCGCCGTCTCAGTGGTTGCCATGGCGAAAATCCATGAATTACGGTTTGAACTGCTTATAAAAAGAATTTGAAGTTTGAGATGATTTTTTATTGTTGCATTAAGCAACAACAAAAAAAAATTGCACACTCAAGTGTACTCGCTGAGAGAAACCGGTTTTTGTTTAATTTTGTGCATGTCATTTTCTTAATTAAATCAGTGATTCGTCACACTATGCGTTGACCGAATTTATTCGGGACCTCGGAACCTCTAAATATTTTCCCGTTTCACACCAAAAGACATGAGGCTGAGTCGCATTAAAATCTTTCAGATGCCTGTTGTCGCAGCAGGCCAGGCGACAATTGTTGCTTTAAAGGAACACATATAGCTCCTTGAATTCGAAATCCAATTTATATTTTATTTCACTAAAGGATATAATTTTACAAAAACGCCTAAAATATTTATTAAATGTAGCTTACTCTTCGAGCAACTCCTGCTTCCCAGCGGTAAGAATTCTGCGAAACTCTTTTTGCAGATCCAAAATCCAAGTGCCGAAAAAGAAAAAAAAACGGCAAATCATCCAATGATTTGTGTCATCTAATGACATCAAAACAATGGTCGGAAGAGTTAATGAGTGAATGAATTTATCGCAGTGGGTTTAGGGTGGAAACGTAGGAATAAATTATATAAACACGTTGGTTTAGGAAGCCTTTGGCCCGCTGACAGCCGCTATTATTGAGTTTGGTATAGAAGTTTATCCTTAGTTGGGCTCTTGTGTCACAGAATAAGCTAACAGTCGCTTTCAATGGTATGGTCAGGTATGCTCATGGGCTCTGCAGCTATGACCATCAACTCTTGGCGTCGTTTCTTCGTTCGCGCTATCAGACTTGGGATTTCTTTACCAACGACGGCGAATCAATTAATGGGAACCAATAAATTTAAAGATGCATTCATGGCACACGTTCAAAACCAGAGCTAGTTAAATCGCAATTCTCTCTTCACCTTACTATTTCCCTTCACCTTTTCTAATTCTAATTCTGTTTCTCCTCTTCTTTTCCAATTTTTTTCTACTTTTCTACTTATTTTTTAAATTGTTAACATTTATATTAATAACTTAGAATTGAACATGAATTATTGTGTGTATTATTATTATCAATACTCCTACTATAAAAGACAATTGAATTGAATTTACTGCTGAATAACTTTAGAAAATGTCTCAACCTACAAATATCTGGGTGTCATCGGGTACTACAATTTTAAATGGAGCTACCATGTAGAGGCAGTTCCACTTAAGTTGTCGATGTCAAGCAGACATTCTTTGTTACTCCGAAGCGTCTCCAGTAGTTGCTACTACAGCCTGGTGGAATTCCATCTGAGGTATGCCATACTTGCTTGGGGGAACGCGCCGCAGCAGCAAAGGCTAAATTCCATTCACAACAGCAGCCAAAATAGAAATAGAATAGAATTTTAAATAGAGCAGAACAACAACGTGGCGATGACAACAGGCAGTTCCTTAGAGTTGACCAACTGCATGAGCTGGAGATACTGTCAATTTTTTAAAACAACAGCGCATATAAGCTACAAACAAGACAAGTAGTCAATACATGTAGACGACATTAAGGCAAATTTATGGTGACAATGGGCGCAGAAAATATGCTGTATCTAATCGAGATATTTTCAACGAAATTACAACAAACTTGACAAATCATCTATTATATATTTTACTTATGAAATACTACTATTATATTATTATAATTATTACTATTCTCTATTACTGAAAAATGAACTTCTCCTATTTAAATTACTACTTTGTGAATTAACTTATGTACTAATCTATTACTTTAACCTATATTGAAATATATGTAGGTCACTTTGACATGGAACGTGGATCAATGTGGTTTTCTAAGTAAGATTAATGGCGACGAAGACGTGAAAATAAATTAAAATTCAATTTAATTACAATTAAAATACAAAATGCCGGACCCTACGCAGCAAATAATCGAAGCTTTAACCAACGCGCTTAGGAATATACAAACCACAAATACACCAAATTTATATTTTGATACATTTCATGACACAAAAACGTATGAAGATCTCGTGAAAGTTCTCACAGACCATCTCAGCCCAAGACCGAATGAGATTGCCGAGCAACACAAATTTTTACAAATTTGTGGGAGAATCCATTGCAAATTATTTAGCCGATTTAAAGAAATTGAGCGTGAACTGCAACTTTACTTGTGAAGCATGCAAGAAATCCACATTAAATACACATCTCTGATCACAATTTATACGAGGGCTGAGGGACTCCGATGTCAAAGAAAAACTTCTACGAGAAACAAAAATTAGGTTCGAGAAGGCTGTGGAAAGTGCACTGGCAATGGAAGCTTCTAAGAGCGAAAGTCGATCCATGCATAGAATACACCAGATTCAAACAAAGAATGCGATGCGGAAGAAGACTAACTCAAATGCCAAAAATAAGAAAACTTGTCGTTCTCGGCAGTAAAGGAAAGAAAGGCTATTTGTTTCCGATGTGGAAAACAGAACCACACGGCAAATCAATGTCGTGCAAAACAACATTTCTTTTTCTGTCGAAAAGGAGGTCATGTTACATCTGTCTGTTTTAAATTGAAACTACAACAGAAGGAGGCAAACACATTACAAATAATGCATGAAATCTCTAGTGATAGCGATGACGACGATAAAATACACGAAATTAATGTTCTGAGAATTTGTGAGAGAAAAACTCGTCAAGAGGAACCCCTCAAATTGAAACAAACATACTCAGCACTCGTGGTTGTAAGTACTACATTTCATTAAAAATAAACGGCAAACCAGTTGATATGGAATTTGATACCGGTTCCGCAATCGCCGTAATGAATTATAAAACATTCACTACAAAGTCGCCTTCTGCCAAAATTGATCCCACTACAGTGATGCTGAAGACTTACAATAATGACATATTCCCTGCTTTGGGTAAATCCAAAGCAGAAGTTGAATATAACAAGAAAAAGGTAGCATGCAATTTATACATCGTTAAAGAAAATTTTGATACACTTATGGGCCGAGAATGGGTAAACACACTTAAATTATTAAAAATAAACTCAATTAATACTTTTACAGAAACTAACATCGCCGAATTAAAACAAACAATATTTGACACATATAGAGATGTCTTTGAGAAGAAAGTCGGTTTAATTCCACAGATTAAAGGTGTGCTTAAACGTCGTGAAGGAACATCTCCCATATATTTTAAGCTAAGGCCCGCGCCCTACGCTACTCGTTCAATGATAGATGACGAAATAGTGAGGTTAGAAAAAGCTCACATTATTGAAAGGGTAAATCATTTGGACTGGAGAACACCAATCGTACCAGTAATAAAGCCGGACAAAACAATTTGATTTTGCGCGGACTACAACGACAAATACCCTATACTAAGAATAGAAGATCTGTACGGGAAGCTAAAATACGGTGAGTTTTATTGCATTTTCGACATCCATAAGGCATATTTACATCTAGGCATGAACGAAGAAAGTGCATTAATGCAAACCATAAGCACACAAAAAGGACTTTACAAAGTTAACAGGCTTATTTTTGGCGTTAAGACAGCTCCAAATATATGGTAAAGATTTATGGAAGAAAATATTACTAATGACCTTGAAGGAACAGCATGCTTCTTTGACGACATAATCGTAATGGGCAGGAGCTTAGACGAAACATTTCACCGATCCACACTTTTACTTAAGAAACTTCGCACCTTCAATTTCCATTTAAACAAATCGAAGTGCAAACTTTTCGAATGAAGAGTAAATTACTTGGGATATAAAATAAACAAAGATGGACTGCACAAAACAGAAGACAAAATAAGAGCGATTTCAGAGATAAAAGTGCCGAAAGATGTAACCCAGCTGAGACGTTTCCTCGTAATAGTAAACTATTACCACCAACTTATACCAAATTTGTCAACAAAATTACACCCTCTTCATCAGTTGCTTAAAAAGGAACAAAAATATTCATGGACTTCGGATTGTCAAAACGCATCTGATTCCCTCAAGGACGAAATTGTGAGCGACAACGTTCTGGTACCATTCGATGAAAACCTTCCACTAATGTTGGCTACAGATGCTTCACCATTCGGCTTATCAGCGATACTTTCACACTTGACATCCAACGGCGAAAGACCGATCGCATTCGCATCCAGATGTTTGAGTAAATCGGAGACAAATTACAGTCAGCTGGACAAAGAAGCTACAGCAATCTATTGGGGGCTACATAAATTTTTTAATGACTTTTATGGACGAGAATTCACGTTGGTAACAGACAATAAACCATTAATCTCAATATTTCAACCCAACAGAAACCTACCATTATTAACAGCTCAAAGGCTACTTCACTACGCCCAGTTTCTTAGTGGTTTTAAATATACCTTAAAATACAGAAAAACAAAAGAACACAATAACGCTGATTTTCTTTCCAGAAACCCCCTTCCCTCAGAAGATTGCAACTCTAAAACATATGAAGTGTACCAAATACGGGATGATTACTTAACAATTACTAACAAAGAGATACGTAAGGAAACTAAAAAGCATAAAGAATTGACGCAGGTTGCTATTAAGCTTCAAACAGGCGACGGTTTGATGAATACACAATACAACAACATGGAGACCGAGTTAATGCTTCATGATGGATGTCTCTATCGAGGATTACGCATCATAGTCCCCACTTCTTTGCGCAAAAATGTGTTAGAGGAACTGCATGCCGCACACATCGGTATCACAAAAATGAAGGCACTAGCAAGAAGTTATTGTTATTGGCCCGGCATTGATCACGATATAGAGACCTTAGTAAAAAGCTGTCGTAGTTGTACTACGGTACTGAAGGAACCAACGAAAGTTTCAAATCATCACTGGGAAGTACCAGAACAACCATGGCAGCGTCTGCACATAGATTTCGCCGGACCATTCATGGAAAACTACTTTCTTGTCATAGTGGATGCTAAAATGAAATGGCTTGAAATCTTCCCAATGAAGTGTATCACAAGTTTCCACACAATCCGTGCACTTAGAGAAGTATTTGCCACATTTGGCATTCCTAGGTCGCTAGTGTCAGACAATGGCACGAATTTCACTTCTAAGGAATTTCAAACCTTCCTAAAAAGCAATAATATTCAACACAAATTAACAGCACCTGCTCATGCAGGTTACGTTCAGCAGTCGACGATCCAGGTGATTTACATGTAAAATTACATCGATTGTTAATGCAATATAGAACTACCGAGTCCACCACTACTGGAAGGAGCCCAGCAGATATGATTTTCAAATTTCATTCAAGTTTATTAAAAACTTCAAAGACAGACGATGAATTAGTCCCAGAGAGAAAAAGGCAATTTGAAATTGATGACTTAGTCCAAGTCCGATATTACCAAAACCGAGATTGCAAGTGGAAGTTCGGAAGAATAGTTCAACGTGATGGTCACCTTCACTATATTGTTGATGTACATTGAGTTCCGTTTCGCAGACAAATTTTTCCAAATATAATCCACCTTGGTGGAAGGTAATAAATGTGATTATTCAAAAATGTCTCTTCCTATAGGAGAATCACCAGTGTTTAATGATACAGTTCCGGAAAGCTTGAAGGTCGAAATTTTAAGACCTACTATATCACCAACTTCAGCAAATCCATCCAATAATATCGGTAAGATAACTGATGAGCCTAAGGATCCAGAAATTCAAGACGCAGTTAATGAAGCCAACGAAGTGACAGTAGGGGCCATGGAGTTGCGAAGATCGAAAAGGATCTGCCGTCCAGTTGTACCCTTCAGACCTTCGTAAGGATGAAATACTACTCTTACTATTATATTATTATAATTATTACTATTCTCTATTACTGAAAAATTAACTTCTCCTATTTGAATTACTACTTCGTGAATTAACTTATGTACTAATCTATTACTTTAACCTATATTGAAATATATGTAGGTCACTCTGACATGGAACGTGGATCAATGTGGTTTTCTAAGTAAGGTTAAGATACATTATCATCCTAAACCTGTTTTTTTTTAATTTAAAAAAATTGTATTTAAATTGTAACTTGTCAAATGCTTAAATGTGTTAAATGTTTTTTTCTTTAGACGTGAAGTTTTCTTTGAAAAATTGGAAAGAAATGAATTGCAAAAACGGAACTCAAAATAATTATTATTTTTTAAGGAAATAATCTTTGGCAGACAAGTCCCTAAGGCTAATTTTTTTGGGTAAAAGTATAATTCAATTCATTTCATACTTTTCGGAATGAATACAATAATTTCTTAGAAACTGAAAAGAAAATTCGAAAACAGTGATGTATCCATAATTACAACCTTGAAGCCATACCAATCATAAAGGGTATGAATTTGAACAGAAAAAAGCTTAAGAAATTGCGTAGTAAGAACTCCTGCGATGTTGTTAGTATTCCTTTTCTAAAAAGAAAAGTTTCAAATTATCCAAAACCAACAGGAATCTCGAAGGAATGTCCGTTATCGATGAATATTTTACACAAAAACAATTTTAGCAATTTCCCGGTTGCTGTACCTACAAGACCAAGTCTAGAAAACTTCATATAAATATTGTAGCTACTCGGAATACTCCCTAACCCCTGCCTTGTTATCACTAATTGATTCGCAAACATTTATCGGTAATTTCTTATCTACAATGGAACAAAATTTCGGCAAATTCAGCAAAGAAATTGATTTACGAGTATGAGTATTCCAATCGTAAACGATGTGATTCGAATGTTCATTCTCTGCATTCCGCCAGAGTGCATATCTTTTCCGAATAGAACTCCATTTCCTGCTCCACTAGGTGGTTGTTCGCTTCTTCAGGATTAGTGCAGTGGAAAATCAAATTTGAATCGAACTCCCAAAGTGAATGTGCACGTTTGCCTGCGAATAGGGTGGAAAATCGAAGTATTAGAGGATCCCAAACTCACTATTACAACTTCAAAATTCATGGAGTTGAAATTTTAGGAGGATTTTGAGATAAACTGACTTCAAATATTCAGTGGTCGCAAATCATTTACATGTGGACAAAATCCCCTAGCCATGCCGACGTGTGTATGCACTTCCATTAGCGTAGCATTTTCATTGGCAAACAGTTTTTTGCTACACTTCCTCTACTTGGCAAGGATGCCAGAGTGAAATTACCCCGCGTGTTATTGGCACACGCGTTCATTTCCAGCAGCTTTGCTATGCACTTTGTACACACTATAAGGGTGGCTGGGGATGACACGTTGACTCGTGAATTGATGTGGACACAACATTTTCCAATCCATTTTAAGTGACGCGACGTGTCTGGGCGATGTGAAATTATGCAAATAGTTTACCTTGTGTTTAAAACAGCCGATACGACGAAAAGAGACCATAAAGGGACTGTAAATTCAATTTGAGTGAACTCCTTGCCGCAGAAAAGGACAAAACAAAAATTTAAATTCCACCCCATTGATGCTCAGCTCTATTTCTCTCAATTGTTAACATAAAACAATGCCAACCCAGGCGACCCACACACAATCTAATCACCAACGTTCTGACATGAAAATTCCATTTCCATCTCTTCCCTTCTTTTCCCCAGAGCAACAAATGTAAGTGTCAAACACGAACTTGTAAAAAGCCAAAAGCACAAGAAAACATTTATTACGCCAGAAGCAAGCTGAAAAAAAAACGCACAAAACGAAAAAAACAAATCATTACGCCCTTTTTTACTGTACGTGGGGAAGGTGGTGAAAGGAAATCATATCCCCAATTCAATGGATTGTACAAGTGTTCCTTATGTAAAAGTCGGTCCCTTCCTTAAGCCGTTTCATAACCATTACCAGCGCCAACACCAACTTCAGGACTAGCAACGCGGAGCCAAGAAGTTAAGGCAAAGTGGCGGAGCACGGGTTCTTGAAAATGTTAAATCTGCCACCAAACCCCCATTGGCCTCGGTAAACAATGAAAATGGAAAGTTTTCCTCCTCGTGAATAGAGGTAAGAGTGCACTGGGGAGCGCGACGAATCACTCAACAGAAGACGAGAATTAATCCTTTAGCCGTGTTAACTCCCAAAGTGATGTTCGCTTATGGGTTTCCTTTTGCCGTCATCGCCACCGACGCAGCCTCTGCTCACTTCATCGTTCACCCTCCATTGTACCTTGTTTAAAAAATTACTTTTCTTTGTATTTTGTTTGAAGTTTCCACCCCCCCTACAATGCTACAGAGCTTAGTTAATTTTTCTAACTGCTCCGCCAGGAAAGTTATTCAACAATTTTACCTGGCAAAGTGTTTCCAAGAATTCAGAAGTGGAATGAATTTTTACTTTGTAAAAAGTCTTCTCGCCGGTGTGGCATGATGAACCTCAAAGTCAATAGAGCCTGACGAAAAAATTGGAAAATGGATGCCTTAGACGAGTAGATAGATACCCTTCTGATTGTCTGGTAAATGGCAGGTGTTGACAGAGCATCTTTAGGTAGTATGCGGTAATGAGCCATGCATGTGATATAAAGGGTGTTTTTTTTTGCAGGATTAGACTTTTCAGTATGGATTAAATGCCAAATCAGCTGCTAGGTTGGGTTGCGAAGCCCCATTTATTTTCAGTACAGTTTGCCATTTCATTTGCGTTATATGCACACATGTGGAAGGACTGTGCTCTATCCGATACTACCAACGCAAACATCGTTTTATTGAAAACTCGATTTGTCATTTCAATAAATGGACAAATTAATTGGCCTCCGTGCTAAGTGAAGTCACTAGTTTATGCCGGTTTATCGGCAACGATTGACGTTTTAGAGCCTCCAAATGCTCGACAAAGTCGTCGAATGCGTTTTTTACGAGGCAGCTATGGTGGACATACATGTATGCCAGAAACTATTTTCAAACATTAAATGGCATGTATAACCAAGTCAATTTCTTTGTATTTTCCTTAAACAAAAAAATATGAACCTCTGAAAAAGCACAGTTTATACAAATGGAAACAGCGCTAAACGGTTGCTACAAAATTTCATGATATTTAAAAGCAATATCTTACAACACTGCCTTGATAAGCTACAGGAATTTCTAAGTTTTCAGACATTGTGACCGTATGCTTTCTACCTTACAAGCGAAACGGTCTACCGGTAAACATTGAGGAGACAGCATCGCAACGTTCAGTTTGTTCAACTTCAATGGATCCATTATCAGTTCCCAAATTCGATGGCATGCTGCAGAATTGCCTTATCGTCAAGGACGCATTCGAAACTCTTTTGCAATCGCAAGGCCTTCCTGGGGCATATGCAAACTACGTGAAGCAGTACAAGGTGATGCAGTGGCATTGATCGGCGGAAAGTGCACTGATAGTTATAAAGATGTATGGAAGGCATAAAAGACACTACACGACAGTCCAAAGCAGTTGGCAGAGGTTCATGTCTCAAGATATATCGGCATCAAACAACAAAAAGTCGAATCTACTTCATCATTACTCTCCACAGTTGATACGGTGAGGGATTCATTTCGTGCGCGGTGATGAGGTTGCTAGTTAATAAGTGGTATATAGTGACAGCTACTAACGTCACAGCCAATTTTCCTATAGCGACCCAACAGGACATCTAGCTCTAGGACTTCTTGATTTTTGTGGGAAAACCAGCTCACATTTTGACGTAGTATGTACGCTGGAATGCAGTTGACAGCCGTAAACATCATAACTTGAAGTGGAATCAGATCACTCCAAATCGTATATAATTTTGCGACGCTAACGCACATCGCATCAGTAGTTGTCCAAAATTGATGGCTCTACCTTTTGCTGAATGGTTCAACAAACTTCGTAGCTCTAATCTTTGCTTTAATTACTTAAAGCCGAGGCAAGCAACCACGGTGTGTTCGGGTGGCAACTAGCGAAACTTCATACATTGCTGTGTCGGGTTAATCCTTCTGACACATTTACCATCTTTGGCTTTTGCAGATCCATCATTTGGTCAAACGGGTCGAATCGGTGCACTCGTTGATGCTGACATCATGCGAGAAGGCATCGTACAATCAACTTCGGTGGGATGGGTGGTCCATGAGCCAGCCACGATTATTACATCGTTTGGAGACAAACCTTCAAAGAATAGCAACGTCTGCGAAAACTTCTAAACTCGGTACACTTTGACGTACTTCGTTATGGTCGTTATGTTGTACAGATTCCGCTCCGTCCAGATGCACCTTCTCTTGACAACTCTTATGCACTAGTATTAGGAAAATTTTACCAACTGGAACGCAAAATGGCTAATAATCCAGAGCTTAAGACAAAATACGTGGCATTTATGCGAGAATACCTGGCCTTGGGGTATACGAAGAAATTTTCGAATGTGCCATATGATCCATCTCTACGCTATTTTAAACCACATCACGCTGTGCTATCAAAACTTCACGTCGCTCTTAACGTGACAGAAGATGAAGACATCAAATGGCGTCTCCTTGAATGAAACACAGTTGAGCAGAGAGTTTCTACAACAATACGATTATTTTTCAATTTTGTCTCTCGGCAGACGTAGCGAAAATATTTCGCAAAGTTCGAATCAGCAAACGCCACCTACGATGGCAGCAGATTTTATGGAGCAAAGACACTGACAAGCCGATCCGCATATATCATTTGATTGACCACCACATCACTTATAGTAGGGCATCGGGTCCGTAGAATACGATTCGGGCAATGCAGCAGTGTGGCCGCTAGAACTGTGACATATTGGCGATGACATCGGAGCGATTGCTCTTTTACGTCGATTATTATCTGTCGAGGGTCGAAACTACCGAACAGGCGATTCGATTGACAATTGATTTGCATTAGAATCCAACAACAGAATCAACATTGACGAGACATTGGCTAATCGAAAGGGCGTCGTGTTCCATCAAAACATCGGGGACCGCATGTCTCTTTGCAAATTCGATAGAAGTTGGTAGTGTGTGAATGGGATGTTTTATCTCACCCGCCGTATTCTCCTGATCTTGCAGCTTCCGATTACCATTTATACCGGTCCCTACAGAACTCACTTAATGGAAAGATTTCGTCTCGCTGGACGCTTGCAAAACCCACTTGGAGAAATTCTTCGCCCAGAAAAATCAAACCTTCTACGATAGAATCATTATGAAATTTCCCGAAAGGTGGCAGAATGTGGTAGCAAATAAAACTGATGCAATTTTTCCTATCAATCCTTGAATTTTCACCTAAAAAACAAGGGGAACTTATTGTCCAACACAATATAAATATCTTGTATGTTCTTGTACACATATGTTAGTACAAAGTGTGGACTGTATTGCCATTGAAAATATTTGAATCATATTTTGAAGTTGTAACAAACGTTCGTTCACCTAGATCTACTCAGATTCATACACTTTACCTGGCACCTACTTATTTATTATACATAGCTACAAGTATGCTATAGAATTTCAAATCCTTTTATCTGCAAAGAGGTGCGAGAAAAAGGATTTATGAAGATGGAAACATGTCTATCAGCTTAAAATTTCTATCACGTTCTGAAAAATACAAAATATTCTGTACCTCTAGGCTTCTACTTAACTTAACAGAAAAATAGTGCTTTTGCACCCAAATGTAGCTAGTTTCATCAATATGCTATGCTTCAAGAATATATACGTTTACTCATTTATTTATTTATTATGAATGCATTACCAACACAAGAGATGTTTGTCAGGTCAATAGATATCCATTAAATGAATAAGGTAGAAATTAGTTGAAGGATGCCAAGGCAACTCAATCTCAGTTCAGATAATAATTTACCTGCTTTGCCATGACACAAACGGATGCCCCTCCAGCAGGTAGCCATTCAATATAAATGTCTCTTCCTTTTGCATTCGGAGTCCATCCGTCGTGTCATTAGTATCTTCTTTAACAAATTATTTTAATATCTATTTTGCTTAAATTTAGTCCTTGCTGAATTTTAGTTATACGAGTAAAATGGAAGAATCTGATGTGAATTCAGATTACCTTAGACTGGCAGTTTTATTGTTGATCCTTTATCCTCTACACACCTTCAACATCATCGAACATGACATTTTCGAATTTATCATTGACTTTGTGTACACGAGACCATTTAGAAATTTCTGCAAGTAATATATAAGTAAAAATACCTTTCGGCTTGTTTTATTGTTACAATGATATTTTTTTTTTTTTTTTTTTTTTGCAGCCATCTTCGGTGGAAAGTATACAAGCCAATCGTATAAAATTGTCCAAATATTGATTTCATCTTTTTAAAATAAAAGTTAGATATGTGATTCTGGACCTATTAATTAGACAAAAGAGTATTTGTTTCTTTTTGATTGGAAAATCCGTGCAGATATTTGTACAGAAAAAGCTTGAAATGATTTAGAAATTCAAAATTTATGCTCGATCTTTTCCACAAAGATATTTGAGATTGATAATCGAGAAAAAGAATTATCACTAAAACGTTAAGTGGAATACAAATTTTATTCGTAATTTGTCATCGATCCAGCTTGAGCGAGAATAAGATAAGACAAAGTCCATTTGAAGCCTAATGATGAACAGTGGTCCCTAGTTTCCGTTATTAAGAACTGGCTCAGCCGGTAGCATCTCTCTTTGGAAATGGTTGGTAGGTAGTTGGATGAAAGTGGCAGTTGGAAAGACCAACTCACTTGGCCCATTATGATGACCCGTGGATCTGTTTTCCTCCATGGAAACTATTTGTGATTATGATGGAGAGTAGGAAACTTCTATATTCTTTAGATCGCTTAAGTCATTGTAAGATTAAGTCAGGGTTTTCCAGTAGGGACTTGATAAATTTGAATTTAATTTGTGAACGCACACTGTCACGTCAATTTATTCAGTAAGCTCAACATTTTCATCATGGTAAAGTACACGAACTAGCAACGTCTGCAAAATATAAAAATTTTCTCCCGAAATTCGGAGTCGGTGACTGCAACTTTAACTCCAATTTTCGGTCGTAATTCTCGCCTTAGTAGGCAGGCAATAACAAGTTTCATGCAAAAATTTGAATCTACATATTCGTTGTGTGATGTTGCCGTGTCAGTGAGACAACGGGTTGGTCGAAGTGTCGAAAATATCGCTGCCGTTCAGGCGTCCGTAGCAAACGATCCAAATCAGTCAATTCCACGGCGTTCTCAAGAATTGGGCATCGCACAAACCACATTATGGCGTATTTTGCGTAAGGATCTTGGTTTACACCTATACAAGATTAAGCTGACTCAAGAATTGAAGCCGCTGGACCATTTGAAGCGACTTACGTTCTCCGATTGGGTTCTGGAGAAGATGCGCCAAGATGATGAATTTCATCGCAAAATCATCTTCAGTGACGAAGCTCATTTTTGGCTCAATGGGTTCGTCAATAAGCAAAATTTGCGTTATTGGTCGGGTGAAAATCCACATGTGCTTCATGAATCACCACTTCATCCACAAAAAATAACTGTTTGGTACGGTTTGCATGCCGGCGGCGTTATTGGGCCATATTTTTTCGTCGACGATAACGATCGTCACGTTACTGTGAATAGTCAGCGTTATCGCGCCATGATCACCGATTTTTTTTTGGCCCGAATTGAAGATATGGACTTGGACGACATGTGGTTTCAACAGGATGGTGCCACAAGCCACACAGCAGACACTACAAGCGATTTATTGAAGAGTAAGTATGGTGAGCGTGTTATCTCAAGAATTGGGCCAGTCGATTGGCCGCCTCGTTCGTGCGATTTAACGCCGCTTGACTTTTTTCTGTGGGGCTACGTTAAGTCATTGGTTTATGCCAACACGCCGACGACGTTGGAAGAGCTCAGAGCCAATATTGAACGCGAAATAGCGACCGTTTCGCCCAAAATGTGTGGCTGAGTCGTTGAAAATTGGGTCCAACGAATCGACCGCTGCAAACGTGCCCGCGGTGGCCATATGAACGAAGTCGAGTTCCATTTATAAATGTTTTGATTTTACGTCAAGCCGATAATAAAGTTAAAAAAAGTTGTCAAGTCCTTATTGGAAAACCCTATAGAAGAAAGTTCCTAAGTGAAGTTTTCTTCTTTGGGAGAGAGCTGCACATGTACAGAGTAGGTGGGGGATTGACTCTGCCTCCTCCTCGTCCATGCAGTTTCTACATAAATAGTTTGTAAAGACACCAAGCCTTTTTGTATGCTTGCCTATAAGGCAGTGTCCAGTGATGACAGCTATGATGGTGCTGAGATGTTTCCTCTTCAGCAGGATCGAACTCTTAGAGCGATTCAGATCCAGTTTTGGCCAGATCTGTTTGATCGCTAGGTATGTTGATCCAACATTTCACCTAAAGCCTGTTTTTTTATTAGCATCCAGCTTCAATATTGATTTTCACGTAGCGATTGGTATACCTATGCTACTTTTGTCCGGTAGAATGAGTAGATTGGTTCCAATTTTGCCGAGTTCGTCAGCCCTAGAATTCCCTGGAATGTCTCTGTATCCCAGCACCCAAAAAATGTGAAGGTTGAACTGCTATGCCATCTCCGTAAGAGATGATCGGCATTCAAGGGCGGTTTTAGAATTTAATGGGACTTAATAGCGGCCGGACCATCCGAAAAAATGCGGATATCAGTTGAGATATCACGATTTTCTTCAGCCAGGATAGAAATCCTTTAATCGCCAAAATTTTCGCCTGGGACACGCTACAGTGATTTGGAAGACGGAAGAAGAGGCTTCGATTTAGCTTATCTAAGAAAACACCGCCACCAACCCCGCTATGAGTTTTAGATCAAATGTGTAAAAGCGGATTGACTTATCCTCCACACAGAGCATCTTCCTCCAAAAGGATCTAGAAGAAAAGTTTAAGAAGTCTTTGTCAAACCAAAGTTCAGGTATAGTGCAATTGGTATGCTCTGTGAGGATTCTTAATATATTAAGAATATTAGCGTAGCCAAATCAATTATTTTTCTACTGTGTAGTCGCTTTAAGGCGGATAGCTGCAGTCGCAGCTACTTGCCTGCTGAAGATATCGAGGGGTGTCAAATGAAACAGAATATCCAGTGCCGCTGGATATGCAGTTGACTGCAATAGTTAAGACCGCCCATCAGACAATAACCCCGTAGGTGAGTATCGGTCTTATGACCGAGATGTGGGTTAGTCGATGTTGAAAACCCCACTTGTTCCCAATGGCTTTTTTGCATGAGAATAAATCTACTGTAGCTTTCTTGACTCTTTTTTGAATATAAGGTTTCCAGTTTAGTTTCCTGTCAAAGCCCAGGTATTTTGCTGTATCGGAAAACACTAAACTAGGAGAGTTTATGATTGGAATTTCATATTGCCTGGAAAAGAGGACAAGATCAGTTTATGGGGGTTTACTCCCAATACACAACGATCTGCCCAACAGGTTAATCTGTTAAGATTTAGCTGAAGGAGTTCTTTAATGATATTAAGTAGCTTATCTGAGACGGCTATATAAACGTCATCCGCATAGGCAATCACCCTGCTACCACCCGCTTCCATGACCAGATATACGGTTTTCCAATAAGGACTTGACAACTTTTTTTTAAATACAACGCAAACCATTTGAGATATTTCAAAAACTTTATTATCGACTAGAAATACAATCAAAACATTTATGAATGGAACTCGACTTCGTTCATATGGCCACCGCGGGCACGTTTGCAGCGGTCGATTCGTTGGACCCAATTTTCAACGACTCAGCCACACATTCCGGCCGAAACGGTCGCTATTTCGCCTTCAATGTTGGCTCTGTGCTCTTCCAACGTCGTCGGTGTGTTGGCATAAACCAATGACTTAACGTAGCCCCACAGAAAAAAGACAAGCGGCGTTAAATCGCACGAACGAGGCGGCCAATCGACTGTCCCATGTCGTGAGATAACACGCTCACCATACTTACTCTTCAGTAAATCGATTGTAGCGTGTGCTGTGTGGCTTGTGGCATCATCCTGTTGAAACCACATGTCGTCCAAGTCCATATCTTCCAATTCGGGCCAAAAATAATCGGTGATCATGGCGCAATAACGCTGACCATTCACAGTAACGTGACGATCGTTGTCATCGACGAAAAAATATGGCCCGATAACGCCGCCGGCATGCAAACCGCACCAAACAGTTATTTTTTGTGGATGAAGTGGTGATTCATGGAGCACATGAACCCGACCAATAACAGATATTTTGCTTATTGACGAACCCATTGAGCCAAAAATGAGCTTCGTCACTGAAGATGATTTTTCGATGAAATTCATCATCTTGGCGCATCTTCTCCAGAACCCAATCGGAGAACGTAAGTCGGCTTCAATTCTTGAGTCAGCTTGATCTTGTATGGGTGTAAACCAAGATCCCTACGCAAAATACGCCATAATGTCGTATGAGCGATGCCCGATTCTTGAGGACGCCATGGAATTGACTGATTTGGATCGTTTGCTACGGACGCCTGAACGGCAGCGATATTTTCGACACTTCGACCAAGCCGTTGTCTCACTGACACGGCAACATCACACAACGAATATGTAAACTCAAATTTTTGCACTAAACTTGTTATTGCCTGTCTACTATGGCGAGAATAACGACCGAAAATTGGAGTTAACGCTCTTAAAGTTGTAGTTACCGACTCCGAATTTCGGTAGATTTGCAGACATTTCTCGTTCGTTGATGAAAATGTTGAGTTTACTGAATAAATTGACAGTAACAGTTTGATGATTAGTGAAAGAGTGCGTTCACAAATTAAATTCAAAGTTGTCAAGTCCCTATTTTAAAAGCCTTTATAAGCAGTTTATTAACCACTAAGTTCCAGAGAAGGGGAGAAAGGACACCGCCTATCTGGGTACCTCTGCTGACACACCTTTCAACAGAAGCCCAACCCAGTTTGAAGTTGATTATCCTGCTATTTATTGTAGCATAAGACTGATCAACTCCCCAAGTTAGTCGTCTACTCTGCACAAAGCGTAGTGTCGTTTTTTCATTTTTAATGCATTTAATTTTATTCATCTTAAATTTACTGAACTTACATGCTAACAGAAAAAATGCTTAAATGCTAGCTTATTATAACTTAATTAACTTATTCTAACTTACTGGCCCAAAAAATGGGCGCTCTAAGCTAAACTATAATATATTTTTATTTTATGTCTTTGGACGTCTAATTTACAATTTTCAATCTTAATTACTATTGATTAACATCTATTATAGTTAAACTAAGAAAAAATTAATTGTTTAAGAAAAAACTTAGTAACTGAGCATTTTTTTGTGTTTACATAAAACTTATACTAAAGGTATAAATACTTAAACTACTTAAACTAACTATTTTTGCTAACTTATACTAAACCTTAAACTACTTAGTCTAAATATACAATCTAATCTAACCTAATTGTTAGCAAACTTCAAGTTGCACACAGCGTAGTGTTATTGCGGATGTGTTGACGTTGTTAAAAGCACCCTCTATGTTCAGGAAAGCGAGCACTGGTACTCTCTATATTGTAGGGATCTCTTTGGGAATACTTGGATAGCCAATTGTTGACTGCAGTTATTTTACACTTCTTTTTCTTCAAACTCATCTGTATATTTAAGTTTGAAATCCAGAAAAATTTTGATTTGTTCCTCCAGTTTTTTTCCTTTTAACGATCACATCATAGAAGAAACGCATTCTTCCTTCTACAGTGTCATCGATTTTGTGGTTGCAAAAATGATTTAGATTTCAATAATTTTTTTATTTCAATATAGTGCTTAGAGGTACCCATTATGAATCGAATACAACATCGTCCAAATGTCCTCCACTGGAGTTCTTGCAGGACTTGATTCTGACAAGGTATTTTTCGATGACATTTCGGCACATATTGGATAATAACTCGGTATTAATTCGACGAATATTCGATTTCAAAGCATCAAGAGTTTGCGGATAGTATAAATAAACACGATCTTTCATACAGCTTCACAAATAGAAATCCAACGGCAACAAATCACACGATCTTGGCGGCCAATTCAAATTACCAAAACGGAAAATAACTCATGTAGGAATACAGCCAAAACGGGTCGTGTTGTGTGAGATGAAGCACCGTCGTGTTGAAACTACATGTCTTCCACATTAAAATCTTCGATTTGAGACAAAACGAATTCGGTTAACATTTGGCTGATGGACCAATGACACCACCAGACAAAATAGCATACCATGCAGTGACTTTTTGTTAATGCAATGGCCTTTCGATAGTTTCATGTAGATTTTCACTTCCCTAGATGAGACAATTTTGTTTATTGGCATATGCACCGAGTGAAGAATTAGCCTCATAGCTGAAGAAAATGTTGTATGAAATTTTACTATCCAAAGGCTTATGTTCAAGCACTCAATCGGCGAATTTTCTACGCATTCCGTGGCCAGTTGGCCTCAATTCTTAAGTAAGCTGAACTTTATGAGGTCATGGATGCAAATCCAAATGCAAAATACGACATAATGTGCCGTAAGACAAGCCCAAATGCTATGCAATCGATAGATTTGGAACTTCTTCAACACTTTCATATTTTCTGTAGAGCGTGCATTTCGATGATGGATTAACCTTAAAACATCTGGAACAAAGCCACTCACTGCGAATTTTTTTACAATTTTGCCTATGGCACTATAGAATCATTATTTTTGTAGTAAGTTTCCACAATTTTAACACGTTCAGTGATTATTAAATGGCAAACCTCAAACTAAACATATATAGTCTCGGATGACATTTCGGTTTGACGTATGTGATTGAAACAAGGATGTGAAATCCGGACCACGAATTAGATGACCTTATACTTACAAATGACATTAATATTATCCAACATGGATGAAGTGTTCGTTGTTCCACGATGATATATCACAATTTCCACCAGTAGCGCTCCTACATAGCCAATAAATTTATTGCACTTCAAACTCTCCTATCGTTGTGAATGCTAACAATTCAATGAAACGAAAAAACGACAGCAAACAGATCGAGCAAAATGAGACATGGGAGGGGAACGAAAATGCGACAGAGTCAGAGTACGGAACAAAAAGGGAGGGGGATCGCAGTAATAGCCTGCGAATTTCACTGGTGAATTAAGGACGTTGGCCATGTTTGACGATCCTTCTCTTGAGTGGAACGAAATTATTGAAGATATGTGCAATGTTAAAATTCAAAAACTCGATCTGATCTATGGGAGAGGTTAAGTAGTAAACCTGTTACCAATCAACATCGCGTATATTTTGTTTTAGGGTGAAGTATTCAGGTGCCGTGACATAACGCCAAGCGACATAAGGCCAAATTATTTTGAGACATAAGACCAAATACGTTTCAATGTACTATTAAGATACAGGCGAATGCCAGACATATTTCCTTCAACGCCAAAATTGAAATAAAAATAAAACTGTTATGTGCGAAGCGAGTGAAGTGAGCCACCCACCCCACAGACTCGCTTATAGGCGCCTGCCTGACAGCTTGTTGACATACCTTTAGCGGAGCGACGAAGTCGCGCAAGCGGCTAAACTCTGTGGAGAAAAGGGTGAAATCCTGTCAGCGAGCGAAGCGAGTCACCCACCCCAAACAGTGGAAAGTGACGTAAAGCCTAGGCGACATAAGGCCAAATGCTGAAATTTAAAAATTTGGCCTTATGTCGCTTGGCGTTATGTCACGGCACCAAGAAGTCATTGTATTAAAAATGATGGTATACGATCATGATGAGAAAAGCAGGAGCTCGGAGTTGGTCATATAAAAGCACATTGTTGGTGCCGCTAAAAAAGAATACGTCAAACAATATGCTTGAATCCCAGAGAAAATTAGTAGGTCTCGTTGTATTTAATAAGTTAAAACCCTAGCATTGCGTTCGTTTAAAAGATTACAGCTTATGTCACCACTTAGGAAAACATTTGGACAGCCAAGAGATATTATTTCAAGAGTATCATAAAGTGGTGAGAGGTCAGTACCATTGCATGGTCGATACACTGCACCTAATAAATAATTTTCTTCCCAGAAACGATCTCAACTAAAACAAAATCTATTCAACTACCGATATAATTTCGCAGCTCCACGACCTATTCTACCATGCCTGTGAGTTCGGTAGGCTTTCTAATATCCATCCAAGTGGTACGTTTCATTACTACATCTGGCTAAAAGCTCAGTTTCCGAAACACAAACCATATCAACGTGAGATAAATACAGTCTCTAAACTCATTAATTTCACAGAATAAACCCAAATTTAGGTGACAATTTTGTAGTCCTGTCTTTTACTTACTTAGAACGATAACGCAAAACCACATTGTAGCCACCACTTGCAGAAGATCTTCTACTTTTACCAGAAGTCATCACTATCATACAATAGGTGGAATGGTAAAACCAGCTGATTTGCTCAACCTGTAGAGGGTTCAGTATCGATTCGCATATTTCTCATTAGCTCACGTTTGTTACACCTGCTGACATTTGTAATATTTTATTTACGTTGCTATAATATTCCCTTTATACGGCTCGTACATCGTCCAGTATTAAGATCCGTACGCATGTTAAAACAAAGGCGGACGAATGTTGTGCATAACAAACCCTTACGTTTAAGCTACATTTTTCCGACACCAAACAGTGCAATTTAAAACAAAAAACAGCCTGGTAAGGCAATTAAGAAGCTTTGTCTCCATTGAAAATAAAGCTCTTAAATGTGGTGTACAAAGGTCTCGCAAGAGTCATCAATGGCCGGTCACCATCGCGTAATAAAAACCGAAGGAATTCTGAACCCTAAAAGGGGGGTTACATTTCGAAGGCACCACAACAAACTAAAAAAAGGATACATTTTAGTCAGCCATATAACAACGAACAGTAGACAAGTATGTATTGACAAACAATAGTTGTAGAATGAAATACAACTAAATTGGTTCATGATAGTGTCGTGGGGACTTCTCAAGCATTCTACGAAAGGAAAATAAACTTTTAACGGTCTTTGACAGTAAATGAAAGAAAAGCGAGAATTTTTGCGAGAGGAAATTGTTTTTTTGGGTTCAGATATTTTTCATTCAGTTGCATTATTTACAAATTGACTTCGAGACTGGCGAGTTATTTCTGACTACTGATACATTGTTCGATACAATATTTATGTCTACTTAGTCCAATACGGAATTTTTACTATTATTTGCCTAACAGTGCACTATTTGCACTAACAGTGTTTTAATAAGATAAAAAATAGCTGCAGAGGGCTAGCCGTGTTATGTCCACTTTCTAAAGAATTTGTTATGAATGTTTACATAGAGTGTCTGTGCGCTGATTGCTTAAAAATAAATAAATTGCAAAGTCAAGTTTTCTTCCTTGGGAGTATATATTCGTATATAGGTGCAAGGCTTTCTCGCTTAAGGGTAGTTCTAACGTGGCCATTCAACTTAAACTTCCATAAATTTATTTTCAAGTATTTTGCGGTTAGATGTTTCGCAACCTTTGATCAGTCCGTGCAAGAGATTCTGATATTCCTGCTTCTCTTTCTTCCACAAAGAAATATCATTGGAATGCTGAAGCAATTATTACTATTGATTTTCAGGTCATAATCCCAACGGTGTGTGATATGTTTCACAACTCGACTTCTGGTCGCACAAATGATGCAGTCGTCAACATACATACTCGTACATCAGAGTTTTGAATCTCCCGGTTATTTGAAGAGTATTAGTCTGAAATTTGATCTCTGTGGAACTCCAGCATTTATTATCTTGGTCCCAGATATGGAATCTTAAGTCTATTAGCAAAAGAATTAGCAATACTTCTTCATATAGTATATTCTGGGAAATCCAGCTAAAGTAGTCTGAAAATCAGTGTTTTGATCCAAACACTATCAAATTAATTTTCGATGTTCAGGAAGCATGCTACTATATTGTTTCCTTTTTGTTGAATCTGCAAACAACATATTTCTGACTCCAGTTGTGCACGCTAATTGGTTGAGGTCTCCTTCCACTTGCGTACGCCACCTAACTCGCAGTTTTCCTCTACTGCGCTGTCTCTCAGAAGCACATTTGAAGATTTTTCGGACCGGAGCATTGGTGTCGAACCGCTCTATATGACCCAGCCAACTCTTTTAGCTAACTTGATAACGCTGTACAGCCCGTAGAGTTTGTCATTAAATGGGATCGATAAGAATTTTCTTTTCAAAACAGCCAAGAGCACATCCATTTATGATAAAGTCACAAGACAGGGTCTAATATAGCATCACTATATTAGGGCAACTGACCAGCCTTCTTAGCCCAAAGAAACAGCGATTGGCAAGAGTTATACTTCGTTTGATCTCAGCGGTGGTGTTGTTGTCTGAAATGAAATGCATTAAAATCGATGAATAAGCTGTATATCGATTTGAAGCTCATGTGTGACCGGTGACCGTGGCTCAAGTGCCAGTATATTGCAGTTTTCCAAAAAACTTAATACTTGCTCCAGCATTCTGAAATAGTCATTCCCTTTTGAGTGGTAAGTTCTTGAAAAAAACAAACTGGCCATACTAACATGGACCAATCAGGTTGTTGACGAACGGCTTCAGACGATCACATAATACGGCAGATAGGATCTTGTGTGCGATATTAAGAAGACTGATGCCTCTGAAGTAAGCCCAGTTCAAAGGGTCTCTTTTTCATCGGGCTTACTTTCGTCCAACCATATTTTACAAATAAGTTGGTGTATGTTCCTTACCAAGTCGTCGCCTACGGTCTTGAAGAGCTCAGCATTCAGGCCGTCTGCTCCAGCAACTTTTTTAGAATTACGATTAGATTTGGCTGGGTTTGCAGGAGCTCAGGTGGAGTGAATTTTTGTTCTACATTGTCCAGGTTGAAAGTTTCTTTCTGCCTGACAGAGGTATCTGATTCATGATCGTCGTTATACAGTCTACAGAAATGCTCTTTCCTTTGTTCGCCTCTACAGGCTTCGGTTTGGAGTTTGTGTCGTTGGCATATTTTTTTTTACCTTTTGGTAAAACTTCCCAATCTCATTTCTCTAGTAGCATCTCTCACTTTCCTCATCTGCGCACTTCTCATACTCTTTTTAAGACGGTGTTCATCTTTCTTCTTCTGCTCAGAGAGCTCGTAAGTCTAGTTCCTTCTATGCAGCGCCGTTTTGTACGTCTCTTGCTTAGGTGCATGTGCTTATCGGCACTCGTAGGCAAATAAGGGGTTTTATTGTGGTAGCCAAGTGAAACTCAGCTCATCAGAGACGGCATCTTTGATAGGTTTTTGCCAATGTCGCTTCTGGTCTTTAATACTTGATGTTGGCTGCATATAGCCTCTGAAGAAATCAAGGGAGAATCGGCCGGAAAAGGATTTGGGGATCTCTTGCGATTGTAACAGTCCAACGTCGTCTTTGCGATGTTTGTGATATACTTGTATGCAACCGTACCCGGTCTACAACAAACTAATGGTCCCTGTCGATGTTAGCCCCACGGAAGGTTAGGTCATCCATAATGTTAGAGGAGCGCCTTGCATCGTAAGCAAGACCCCTTACGAATATTGAGATGCTGGAGCCGCATTTTAGCTATGACAATATTTCGCCCCGCCACAAATGTGATTAGTCTGAATCCGGAGGTGGTGACGTGCAGGTTATACCTTCGAACAGTACTGCCAAAGATACACTCTGTTCTTAACTTTGCATCAAAATCGCCGAGGACAATTTTAAAGTTATAGCTAGGGCTCTGATGGGAAGCTTTGTCCAAGAGCTCGTGGAAGCTGTCCTTAGAGTTGTCATGTTTCTCCTCTGTGGGGGCATGAGCCCATATGAGGCTAGTGTTTGCAAATTTAGGTTTAATAGGTAATACTCAAGACTTCTTGCCTAAGTCTGGCTCTAACAACAAATCCTCATTCAAATAGGCAATGCTTTTGCCGGCGATAACAATCGCTGCAGTAAATGTCGCAGATTTTATTCCTCTTTTTGTCCGGCCCTTCCCACCACATTTCTTGGATGGCAGTAGGATCTGCTTTATATTAGTCCAGGGTCTCCGCTAGTTACTTGGCTGCACGTGGCCTAAGGCACCTAACATTCCACGTACAGGTCCGAAGGGGTTGCAACAGTAGATCCATCTGTATCCGAGGCTTGTTGTTGCTTCGTAACTATAGATTATATGCATGGCCGGGAAGTTTCCCCGTCATTATCCGGCCAGTTATCCTTCAAGCGAACGTTTTTATTACAATAGCGGGGGAGACGAAGAAGCAAATCATCGTTGAGTACGGCGACGACAGAAATACTTGTTGACAAATTGGCTAATTATGATCTGCGCAATATCACTTTACTCTGCCTTCTCGATTTTTGTAAAGCGTTTGACAGTGTAAACTATTATTTATATCCTATGTAGGAAACTAAAGTTGAACTTTGTTGCGCCTAATAAGTCGAAGTTAAAGAATCGTGGTTGGTCTCTTCCAATGAACCTACTATCAGCCTAAAAGTCCCATCCTAGGACTTATCTTATCTTATCTTTATATATAACCTCCCTACTGTTTATGTAAATGCATTTACTCATTTTTATGTTGATGACAGGTAAATTTATTTACCAAGACCCTCTGACATATTCATCTGGTCACAGAAAAATGGTCTAATTGGGATTAAGGATCCCAAAAAATCTCTGCTGGTTTTAATATCAAAAGAACAGTATAATACTGATGATTTGCCACCCGCCTCCTCAACTTCGGTTTGTTCATATTTACGAGTATTGTAATTTATCTGGGCTTTAAAATAAACAGCTCGCTTTTCGCACTTGACCATAAGAACTATACTGTTGGTAGGATTTGTGGAGGATCTGGTTATTCTCCAGTTTTACTCCGCAAGCCACCAGACTGAGGCTCGTTAAAACTTTATTGGTGCCTATTATTGACTATGCCGTAGTTGTATATCCTTGGCTTGATTCTATATCCCAGCATAAACTTAACGTCACCTTTAATAATATAGTCAGATACGTTTGTGGGCTCCACTGGTACCATAGGGGTGGCCGTGGTGTAGTGGTACTAGCAATCGCTTCTCACGTCAGTTAGTTCTGTCATCCAGGACAAATAATTTAATTACACCTCCACACGCTCCTCCATGCTGCCAGGCTTTAAAACACATTACCAACGGCGATAAAACCACTAATGGGAACCGATAAATTTAAAAAAGCTGTCATGACGTTCTGATTTAACGACAGCTAGTAGCATTTTGAGTTGTACATTTATTTCTTCACTTTTTCACTCTATAACTCAAATTCTATCTTTTCACCTCTCGTTCGTTTTCCTCTGCTTTATTTAATAATGCTTTTTTCTAGTGTAGGTAATGTATCTTTTTTGAAAGTTCCTTGTTTTTCTTTTTGATTTGTGAGCAGACATTTGCGCTCATATATTTCTTACCAGGTATTCCTGATAGCTTTTTTATTGTATTGCAGTTACACACAATTCGGGTAAACCCAATGAGAAAAACAAACCTCAACCCAGACGACAATTTCAGATCGCGTTTTGGGTCATTCCAAGCAAATTGGGAAAACAAGAAAATCTGAAAAAATCCTCTAATCATTTCTATTTTAGTTTAAATTTGTGACGTAATAGCTTTATTTTAACAATATTTAAAAATTAATGCAAAAAGATAACCAACAATTATTTTGAGTCCCTTATTAATGCTTTCTCCATGAAAAAAAAAAATTAATGAAATATTTGTACTAACTTGGCAGCACTGTTGTCGGCCAATTAGCGTACTTAAGAAATCGTGCATTTATTCTAAGAAGCAATTTCGTATCTATATTTATTTTCATAAAAGATAATGAAGGTAATTAAGCTAGAATATTCGTAATTTTGCTTTGAACACCAGCGTGTCGTGTGTCCCACTAGTCACAAAATAAATTAAAATTCTAGTGTTAAGCTCCAATAGTGAAAGCTTTAAAAGGAAAATTCTCTGAATGTAAGTAATTACTCCTGGCATTCAATTTATGTTTATTTTTAAAATTAATTAAGTTGTTTAATGGATGCAAGTTGGACTTAATTTTTGTCCCACCAGTCACAGTGGCTGGTGGAACAAAATTTATTTACAGCCCAAATATATGTTTTTTTTCGTTGAGACGAGTATAGCGTTGTTAACTAATTCAATTGCATCGTTTGGTTTTTTTTTTATATATTTTTGTTTTATGTATTTAAGATGAGTCAAACCGAAAGGAAGAGAAAATCGCGGGAAATTATGAAAAGTGATGAAGACAAATGGAATAGAGCTCAAGCTAAACAAAAAGAGTGGGATAGAAAACGAAGGGAAAAAAAAAGGCAAAGCGTGATCAAAATGAAGCCTTCAGAGACCAATGCAGAGAAAAAGAACGGCTTCGCAAAAGTGTTAGTGTTGATCAATTGAATGCTTTATTACAAGTGAAGTTAGGTTATTACAAAACGTGATTTCAAAGGTACAAAAATGTGATTTTAAAAAGAGATAGAAAATAATAAAAAGAAAGAGTTCAATATATAATTCATTTTATAACAAGACAGGGTGTGGTTAGATATGTGTGAGCATATAATCACAGTATTATTAAATTTATGTCGATGTTGTTATCTAACACTCCTCCTCAACATTGTCAGAAAAACACATCCCAAATGTTTGGAAACAACATTTGTGCTTTTCTCTTGACACCGCTTTGGTTAGAGCATCCGCAGCCATGTTTTCACTTTGAAGATACTTTATTTCAACTATTTTCTTCTCCACAGTATCCCTGATAAAATGGTACTTATAGTCGTAGTGCTTAGTACGTGAATACTTCCCACCATTGTAAGAAATACATTGCGCACTTTGGTTGTCTGTATAAATTATGGTAGGTTGTGCACATTTAGAACCCAGCTCTTCCAAAAGAAAACGAAGAGCGCATACTTCTTTAGCCGCTTCGGAAAGAGCAATATATTCCGCTTCCGCACTCGAAGTCGCCACTACATGCTGCTTTCTTGATTCCCAGCTGATCGCGGCACCTGCAAGAATAAAACAAAAACCACTTTGAGATTTACGATCGTTTCGATCCTCTGCCTAGCTGGCATCAAGAAAGCCTATTAGTGGAAGTCCTGTTTTACGGAAAAGAAGTTTTGCATTTCTTGTAAAGTTAAGATAACGCAACACCCACAAAGCTGCTATCCAATGCTGCATTTTAGGATGCCGAGAAAATTGAGCTAACGCACGTACACTGAAAGCTATATCGGGACGACTAAAGACTGCAAGGTGCATTAGACATCCAATGAGTTCTTGATACTGTTGTAGTTGTACAGAAGCCTGTTCCCCTGTAATAGTTGGTTCCTTTTCCAGTCGCAGTTTTACCTGCATAGGAATTTTACTTAATTTAGAGTTTTGTAAATTATATTTATATAATAAATTTTGTATGTATCTTGTCTGAGATATTGAAATTGTTTTGTTTTTCTTTTCAATCTCTAGTCCAACATAAAGTGATGGTTCTCCAAGATCACGTAATTCAAAATTGTTGGAGAGTTTTCTTTTTATAAATTCCACTTTAGCTTGATAGTTTGAAGCAATGATAATATCATCTACGTACACCCCAAGAATTGTGACTTCTTTATCACTTATATTAAAATAAATACAATTATCATATTTTGATTGTTTTAAATCTAATTCCAAGAGTTTATCCGTAAGAAATTTGTGCCATTGTCTACTTGCTTGTTTTAATCCGTAAATCGCCCTTTTTAAATGACAGACCTTTCTTGGATTATTGACATCAACAAATCCTTCAGGCTGTTACATAAAAATCTACTCCTCAAGTTCGCTATTCAGAAAAGCGGTCGACACATCCAAATGAGTAAGGTTCAAATCATTTTCTACTGATAACGCATAAATGATGCGAAGCTAACTTTGACGCACAACTGGCGAATAAGTTTCTACATAATCTGTGCCAAATTTCTGAGAGTAGCCATTGGCTACGAGGCGTGCCTTTCTACGCTCTACTTCACCGTTCGATCCATACTTTGTTTTAAAAACCCAACGGCACCCAATAGCATTCCTTCCGTCTGGTAAATCACATAATTCCCAGGTCTTGTTTTTTATAAGACATTCGTGCTCAACGTCCATAGCTTGAAACCATTCCGATGACTGAGGGGAACTTAACGCTTCATTAAAGTTATCCGGATCTTTAAATATTGTACTTAATAGAACCTCACTTACGCTTTTAGCTTTCTTTCTCGGTCTAAGTACGCGCCTAGTGATGTTATGCTTATTTATATTGTGCATCTCATTTGAATCTTTTACACATTGCTTCTCATTCGCTTCCGCGTTTCCCTCCGCTTCCCTCTCCTGATTATCTGCATTCTGCCACTCACCCTCTGCGTTTTGAAACTCCTCCTCACTATCATCGTCTACCTTAACTTGAATGTTTTCTTTTATTGAAGATATTTCCTTTTCTGTTTTATTCTTCTGCTCAAATTCATACATGTTTGATGAAATTCTATTCTCTTCTGGATGTTCGACAGAACCATGTTCCTTATAATCTTTTGCATTTTCTATAAATCTTACATCTCGGCTTTTTACAATTGTTCGCGAGCCTCTCTTCCATAAGCGATATGCTTTGGACTCTTCGGAATAACCAACTAAGACAAACTCTTCGCTTCTAGGATCAAATTTAGTTTTTAAAGTTTTATTCAAAACGAAAGCCCTACAACAAATCTGGCGAAAATGGCTGACAACTGGTATTCGCCCTGTCCAAATTTGTTCCGGGGTCTTTTGCTTGTTGAGGTAAGTTGGGCAGCGATTGCGAATGTAGGCAGCAGTGTGGACAAGTTCAGCCCAAAGAAATTTTGGAAAATTTCCTTCAATTAAGAAGCAACGAGCCATTTCTACCAGTGTACGGTTCATCCGTTCAGCAACACCGTTCTGCTGCGGAGAATACTCAACTGTTAACTGCCTTTTAATACCATGATTTAATAGAAATGTAGAAAATTCCTCACTTAGAAGTTCCCGTGCATTGTCGCTTCGAAGAGCTTTAATCCAATCGAAAATTTCAAAATTGAATCCAATCGAAAAATTGGTCTGATTCTCAACTAGGTTTTTAAAATGTCTAAAAACCTCAAAATATTCACTTTTCTTTCTTAAAAAGTAAACAAACACCTTCCTGGAAAAATCATCAATAAATGTTGCAAAATACAGATATTTGCTAATTGATTCTACATTCATAGGCCCACACAAATCAGTGTGTATGATGTCTAACAGCCCTTGTGAAGATTTATCTCTTTTAGTTGAATATGGAAGTCTTGTTTGTTTCCCTCGAATACAAGTTACACAATCTATCAAATTTGTTTCAAAATATGGCAGTCCTTCTACCATCCGAGAATCTTTTAACTTTTTCAATGAAGCTACATTTAAGTGGCCATACCTCTTGTGCCAAATTTCCAATGTGTTCTCATTCTTACTTTTACTACTATTTTTAACCACCGTTTCGGTTTTATTACAAAATTCTCTTTCTGCCATTGTCTTAACAAGATATAATCCTTTTAAGTGAACTGCTTCTAAAATAACTTTTTGTGATTTTAAGACTTGTGCGCGTTTCCCTTCAAATACTACTCTATAACCTTTGTTTGTTGCTTTGCTGGCTGAGAGAAGATTACTTTTAAGACTAGGAATAAAAAGACACCGGTATAGAAAGATGTCTTTGCCTTTCCCTTTAACCTCAACTGTTAACTTAACGGTTCCTATGCCTTTAACCTGAGCAGTTTTCTTGTTAGCTACTTCCACAGCTCCTGAAAAGTTTAAATCTAACTCCACGAACAACTTTTTATCACAGCACATGTGATAAGTGGCTCCACTATCGATATACCATCTAATGCTATCTAATTTTGTACCGCATGCATAAACTTTGTCCTCATGAATAACTGATTGTTCTAACTGCTTTGCAATAAATCCTTCCTCATGCACTTTAGTTAAATTTTCAACTAGCTGAAGCTTCTCATTACGTATGTTAACGCGGCAGTCTCGCTTCATATGACCTTTACGTCCACATCGGTGACAATTAAATTGAAAATTATTACTCCTACCTGGTTTCTGAGGTGAAGTGTTTTTCTTAATATGTTTTACTTTCAGGGCATCTCCTTTACTTTCGTTTGTTACTTTTCTCTTGTCGCCAACTTCCAGAAGCCGCGCACGAAGCACATCCACAGTAGGAAAATCCCTCGATGCGTCAAATGCAGCTTGTATCTCCTTGTAGCTCTCAGGTAGGCCATCCAGCAACAGCACAGCAAGCAGCTCTTCGTCCAATTTTGCATCCATTTCTCGTAGCCGAGTAGTAATAGAATTAAAGTGAATTAAATACTGTTCCATGCTTTCAGTCTCATGCATTGTTAAATTGATCAACTTACGAAATTCTTCCACTTTCTGTCTAGTTCCTTTCCGATCGAATGTTTTTTCTAAGAAATCCCATACCTCCTTTGATGTTCTTAGCGATCGCACTAGTGACACTTGTGTGGGTTCCATGGCAATGATTATCTCACATTTAGCATCCATATCCTTGTCACTCCACTCCTGTATTTTGATCGGGTGTATTTCTGGTTTCTGCTCCAGTCCGTGAACCAATTTCAGGAGACGATTCTTATGCAGTATTGCCTCCATTTGGGGCTTCCAGGTAAAGTAATTTTCCCCATTAAACAATGGAATTCTTCCTGTATAGGTAGTCATCACTACTAATTTTCCTTGATACCAACTTGGTAATTAGATTATTATTTGAAGATTAAATATTCCGACTAAACTAGAGAGAGGGTGCTGGGCCCATAACCTGTTAGTGTTGATCAATTGAATGCTTTATTACAAGTGAAGTTAGGTTATTACAAAACGTGATTTCAAAGGTACAAAAATGTGATTTTAAAAAGAGATAGAAAATAATAAAAAGAAAGAGTTCAATATATAATTCATTTTATAACAAGACAGGGTGTGTTTAGATATGTGTGAGCATATAATCACAGTATTATTAAATTTATGTCGATGTTGTTATCTAAACTAGAGGAAAAAAAAAAGACAAGAGGAAGTTAAAAAAAGTAGTACATCGCCGTTAGGTTCCTATACCCGTTGGAATAACGTATTTCGCATGCCCTTATATGACCATCCTGACCAGGGTAAACATCCTCTATTGTAGCCAACTTCCAACTCAGTCGCGGTTTCGCAGTATCTACAACAAAAACGACATCGCCCCTTTTAAATTGTGAAGATACACATACCTTATTGTGATGAAATGAGCGCAAAAGTTGTAAATACTCTATTTTCCAGCGCCTCCACAATTTGTTTGTGTACCTCTGGCGACGTGTCCATAAAACTCGGATCCCATTTACATCTTCGGGTACGTCGATTGGTACGGTAGGCCCGTATTGAATACCCAAGAAGTGAGCCGGGGTCAACGGTTCGGCATCCAGCAGATTGCTGTCCACATAGGTTAAGGGACACGAATTCACAACTCCTTCGGTCTCGATTACAATAGTCCTTAGCTGCTCCGAAGCTAGTTTTGATTTTCCTATTACCACCTTTAGGACATTTTTAATGGTTCGAATAAGACGCTCCCAAAATCCGCACCACCAAGGAGCTCGTTCAACTGAAAACTTCCATTTTATACGCTTGTGTGCCAAGAAATCTTGAAGCGCTGCACCTTCAAACCCAACGCTATTTAACTCAAAAGCAGCTCTGCGGAACGTCTTGGCATTATCGGAGTATATGATGGATGGAATCCCTCTCCGAGCGATAGATCGTTTGAGGCCTGTTAGACAACTGTCCGTTGTTAAACTCGGCAGCATCTCTAGGTGCACAGCTCGAACGGCTGCACAGGTGATGACCATCATATATACCTTACCCCTGATGACGGATTCATCAAAGGTGTAAAGGGGACCAGCAAAACCGACGCCAATGACATCAAACGGCCTTAGTAATCTGAGCCGATCAACAGGCAAAGGTCTAAATGGCGCTGAAGATGGTTTTCCAAATATCTTTCGACATGTAACGCATGTTTTTATACGTTTCTGGATGCATTAACGACCTTTAGGAATCCAAAATCTTGCTCTCAGTTCGGACAGCATAATATTCGTACCCCCGTGTAGGGTGCGTTGGTGATAGTCGTCTATAATAAGAGCCGTGACGTGGGACTCTGTTGGTAATATAATGGGATGGCGTATATCTGAAGAATCGTCAAGATACTGAAGACGACCATTAACCCTCAAAAGCCCACTGTCATCAAGAAAAGGAAGCAGTTCAACAATTTTTGACGACTTCGGAACCGGCTTCCCTTCTTGCAAAGAGTGAATTTCTTTAGTAAAACAAATAGACTGAGTATACCTGATCCAGTAAATCTCTGCAACCATGACTTCTTCTGCGCTTAGATGTTTGGATGCGGAACCATTCTTCGTACGACAGGCCTTAACAAAACGCTGTATGTACGAGTATGTCGTTACTCGTACAAGATGTTTCCATACCCCCGCCTCTTCATACGGGAGTAAAGCCGAGGGCAGTATAATTTCAGCTTCGGAAGCAGTTTCCACTACCATAGCAACGCAACCTCCTTCTTCGGAGCATTGAGCTGGAAAATCTCCACTCTTTAGCCAGGTTGGCCCGTTTTTCCAAAGAGAAGATGACTGTAAATTGTCAGCGCTGACACCTCTCGTTACAAGATCAGCCGGATTTTCCTTGCCGCTACAATGCCGCCACTCTGCAACCTTTGTGTGACGATTTATCTCATCTACCCTGCTTTGCACGTAAGGCTTCAACTTGTTTTTTTTTCCTTGGATCCAATTCAGTGCTATTTTTGAGTCGGTCCATAAGTAGAACCCACAGATTGAAGTTTCAAGTGAACGCTTCAGATATGCGCAAAGTCAAGAGGCAATCAAAGCGGCAGTCAACTCCAGTTTGGGCAACGTTAGGCCGTTGTCTTTCAATGGGGCTACCCGACTCTTCGCGCAAAGAAATGCTGATGTTTTGTCTCCTAATGAATTTACGCTTGTAATATAGGCTACAGCCCCTAATGCATTGAGACTTGCATCGGCAAAAATGTGCACATCCTTTGCATTCGGTGCGCAAAATGTCAAAGCTGCTCGCGGTATAGTTACCTCGCTAAGATGCCGTAAACTTTTGACGCATTGTTCCCATTCAGCTAGTAGAGTTCCGGTTAGCGGTTCATCCCAGGATAGCTTGGCCTTCCATATGAACTGGAAAAGCACCTTCACCTTCACAATAACTGGGCTGAGCATGCCCAAAGGATCGAAAACTCTCGCAATTGTACTTAAAACAATCCTCTTGTTAGCTCCACCACGCCTAAGTGACTCCACCATCGAATTCGTCGCCACTCCAATCTCGTCGCCAAGCACATACCAGTTCAATCCAAGCACCTTTTGATTTACAGCTGCCTGCCCTGAACCCAAAACATCTCGTACGCGGCTGCTGTTCGAGTTCCATTTCCTTAAATTCATTGAGGCCTTACCCATTATCTTCACAGCTTCCTGACTTACTCGGATAGCCCTTCTTCTGTGTTTAACGCCATAGCAATGTCATCCATATAGAAACTTTTTTGAAGCAGTGGACATGTTGAAGGAAAATTAGTTTCTTCTAGATTTAAATGCTTTCGTATGGTAGCTGTCAACAAAAATGGGCTGCAATTGACCCCAAAAGTCACTCTTGTCATTCGGTACTCCATAAACTGGTTCATCTGACTAGATAGTGCCCCTGGAGTGAACCACACAAAGCGATGAGTATCACGGTCGTTGTTGTTCAGTATAATCTGCAAAAAAGCCTTTTCCACATCGGCTACGACACCATATGGCCCGAGTCTAAAGTTCAAAATCACCTTGAGAACGTCTGGAAGCAGGTTAGCACCCACCTGCAGCATGTCGTTGAGCGAATATGAGTCTTTACTGCGAGCGGAGGCGTTGAAAACGATTCTCATTTTTGTTGTGGTGTTTTCCGATTTGAACACTGGATGGTGTGGGAGGTAGAAAATGCGTTTTTGTTGACACTCTTTAGTTGAGGGAATGGCTTCAGCAAAGCCATCGGACACCATCTTTTGGATGGCTGCATCATACTCTTGAAGAAGGGCCGGATTCTTAGATAGCCGCATCGTCAGGGACTTCAATCGATTAATTGCGTTTTCTTTGTTGCTGCGGAGAATAGCATCTGGATTTTTCCATGGCAGAACAGCTTCGTAGAGATGCCCCCTTCGAGTTATACATTGAGCAATGAGATTCTCTGCCAGAAGTTGGTTTTCTACGTCTTCTTGCCGAATGCCAATGTTTTCAAGCGACCAGAATGCTTCGCAATCGTTTTCCAACGCCGTCTCAATGTTGGAAAACGTTGGAAACTTGATAAGTCAGGTGGAGGCAGAACATCGATCCAAGTATTTGGGACCACTACCCCTTCTATGTCCACATATTGATTGCCATACTGACTTTGGAGTACAATTCGTACTTTGTTAAACAGCCTTGATGGAGTTTGATTCCTGGATCCGAAAGGCATCAGCGACAAATTTACCTGTCCTGTAGTAGGAATTTGCAGTTTTTTAACTAGGTCTTCGCGGATATACGAGCATTGGCTCCCACCATCTATTAAAAAACGAATGAGTAGTCGATTTGATTTGATCGGGGCTGCGATGATTCCCCGTCCTGTCTTCAAAAAGACATTTGAGATATACGATGAATCACAGGCACACATAGAGGAGCTTTGAAGCACTGTCTCTCTTTTCGGATCACACAAAGAAGTAAAATGCCTTCCTTTACATTTAGCACATGTGATATATTTTGCACTTCGGCATTTTTTCTACGAATGGCCACGTTTCGCACACCGATAACAACGATTTTCCTTTCGCAAAATTTCTTTCCTTTGTTCCACCGACATTTTGCTGTCACACTCCTTTGTGACGTGCTGATGAGAGCCGGAGGAAAGGGAATTGTCTCTGTCATGCAAAGACATCAGGTTGGTTGCCGTGGTTGGAGTTGAAGAGACGCGTTTGACGTTTGCAGAGGAGTTCGATGTTATCTCGCTCTTCTCCAATGACTCAACTTCTCGCTTCAAAAACGCATTATACTTTCTACCTGTTTGTTACCTATTTGTAGAAATGTAGATGTATTGTCATTTGTGGCTGTTGATGTCTCATTTTCTTGCGTTTGATCGTCATTATTCTCTGTGGAACGAAAGTAGTCGATGCGTAGTTCAATTGGAAGGCAACGAATAAGAATTGATTTCAGCATGACGTGATACTGGTGTGTTGGTATCTGCAATGCGGTTAAAGTGCGACAACATGATGTGACAGCGTTGTAAAGAGTGCGTAAGCCTGGGGCATCTGTACGTGCACGCACTGGACGAAGAGATACGAGTTGCTGCATATGTTTGTCCACCAATCGCTCAGGGTCGCCAAATTGTTCGCGCAAAAGACAGATAGCTGCTTCATAGCAAGTTCCAGATGAAATCAAATCCTCCTATTACCCTTTTTGCCTTCCCCATAAGAACCGATTCAAGATAACAGAACTTGTCGGATAATGATATCCCGTTATTTTCATGCACAGCTGCCTTAAATTGCTCCCAAAATGGAAGCCAATCTTGGATTTTGCCATCAAAACTTTTGAGTGGAAGTTTTGGCAATTTGAGGAGACTTACTTCGTTACGATTGGAGTGTCGGCCACTGTTGGAATTATCCAAAACTTCTGATGATAAAGCTTGTTTTCTACGTACCCTCTGTAGGCGCGAGCCAATGCGAGCCAACGTGTCGACTGCCATGTCCTGATATTCGGCTACCTTCTCCGTCTCCTTGCCTTGTCGAGTTCGTCCGCCCTGAAAAGACCTTTGCTGCTCACCTCTTTGTTCATAACGTTAAGGCTTTCGTTGGCAGCCGTTACGCGTTGGAGAAATGCTTGCTCTTCGATGATTTCTAAATTATTTCCTGAATTCAGCTGGGAATCCTTGGATGCAAGGTATTCCATTGCACTTTTCACAATTTTAGTGACTTGACCACGATATGCCGCTCTAGTTGAAAGCTCCATTGCAAATTTTTTTTTTGGTTTGTTTAGAATGAATTTCTGGGCACTTTGTTTCCGGGTTTCGGCACCATGTAATAAAATATTTGCGATCCCCGAATATTAATACTACGAACAAAGCCGAAACTTGTTACTCGTTTGAGTTCTAAACTTCAAATAACCTTACTCAACATATGTTATGTATGTAAGAAGGAATTCAAATGACAAGTACAAATTTACATTTAGGGTGAGAATACACTTTAGATTGCAATTTTATTATATATTTTTTAACTGTAGATGACCACAAAAGTACCCAGAAAATTAGAAGTCAAGCTATTACGGATGAAGCAAAGGAAAAGGTTTGGGCTTGCTATGAAGAAAATGACAGAAGCCGTCCTTCTCCTTCTCAATCAGAGATCCAAAAATAAGCGTACGAACTCATGTTGCAAAGAGACATATGGTGATGAGCATTGCCGAGGCATACACACAATTCAAGATTGACAACCCCAACATCAATGTTGGTAAAAGCAAGTTTTTGAATTAAAACCTCTGCATGTAAGACCTATGAGCGAAATGCCCCACAATGTGTGTGTTTTCGTCTTTCACGCCAATTACAACTTTTTATTAGAAGCGTTAAGCAAGCTTGTTCCAAATATTTCATCTAACTCCACCGAACTTCTCGAACAGGTTTGCTGTAATATCTCAAACGAAAAATGCATGATTGGTGAGTGCTCAAAGTGCTTTGAAATTTTGGATATTCTCCCTCTAAAAGAGATAGATACGGCAATGCAAGTCACATGGAAACAATGGAAAACAGTCGAGGGTAGATGTCTTATTACAACAGACAAGGGAATCTTAGAAGACCTCATTACAAGGGTGAGTAACCAGACACACAAATTTAGATATCATGCTTTCGTTAAAAACGTTCAATCGAACGTTTTCCAAAACAGAATTCAGAGTTCACAGAAAGAAATTATAGTACAAGTAGACTTTGCCGAAAATTTTGAGACGAGGTACAATTTGCGCACTGGAACCATTCACAACTTTCTTTATTTACGGCTTGCACTTGGGCTAAGCGAGGTGAAGAGAAACTTTCTTACGTCGTTATAAGCAACGATCTTAACCATGACAAATATGCAGTATGGATAATTGAAGACTTGAAAGTTCGGTATACAAACTTAGGTTGATACTACTGCTTGAAGACACTGTTCTATTCCTGACAGCAGCACTTCTAGCAAACTTCCCAGAAAAGAGGGTTTTTCGTTGTGTGTGCGGTATCCGTTCTTCAAATCTTCGAAGTGTATATTGTTCTAAGAATCTAAAAACAAAATAAAAAAAAAAAAACTTTTCCATCGATTTAAACTTAATGCAGAATTTATCAGACCACTAGGAAGTGAAAAAGCAAACGAGAAAAAAGAAAAGAAATACAGACACCGACAAAAATGGTCGAACGGACATAGCCGAGGAACTCCAAGATTTCGAGGATTCTTTTGATACCCGAAGTGAGGCGTCTGCAGCCAGCTCCAGTAGTTCGGCATCACAGCCCAGTATTAGTTCAGTGAGTACGGCTGATTCGTCAGTGGGTGAACCGAAAAGCAGGCGTGGTAATGGTGGTAAAAAGGCTGGTAATGCTAAAGCAAGTGCAGCAGCTCGCCAGAAACGAGAACGATCCAAGGGTAAACCATCAGCTGTAAACAACAGCCAAAGGGCAAAAAAACCAAAACCAAATGATGCATCAGCTAAAGAGAAGGAATCATCTGCGGAAAAAATTTCAAAAGTTGAGGAGAAAAAATCAAGTGTCCCTGTAAAAAAAAACCGAAAATCGAACCGGCTAGCAGTGACAGTGAAAGTGAACAAGAAGAAAAATCGAACAAGAGAAACGGCCGCAAGATTAGCAAGAGTAAGACCCAGAGTCGAAGCCGAAGTCGTAGCCGAGGAAGGAGTAAGAGCAAAAGCAAGAGTCGCAGTGGCAGTGGCAGTCGCAGCCAAAGCGGCAGTCAAAGTGGAAGCCGAAGCAGGTCACGCAGTAGTGACGGTGGTCGTATGAAACGTAGCAGCAGCAATGCGAACAACCCTGGTGGTGGCGATGGGAAAGCAAGCAAGTCTTCATCCAAGTCGTATGATTACATGACCAAACTGAATTATCTATTCAGGGATTCCAGATTCTTTTTAATTAAATCGAATAACGCAGATAACGTTTCACTATCGAAGAGTAAGAACGTATGGTCTACATTACCGCAGAATGAGGCATTTAAGGATTCGCGTAATGTTTTGCTGATCTTCTCTGTTAATGAGAGCGGCAAATTTGCAGGCTTTGCTCGGATGAGCGGCCAATCTCGGCGGGATATTCCGCAAGTAGCCTGGGTGCTACCACCGAGCATTTCAGCCAAAGCTTTGGGAGGCGTTTTTGAACTCGATTGGATATGCCGCAAAGAATTATCATTCACCTGTACAGCACATCTGTATAACGTCTGGAACGATGGAAAGCCAGTTAAAATTGGACGCGATGGTCAAGAAATCGAGCCTAAAGTAGGAGGCGAATTGTGTCGCCTTTTCCCCGAAGACGAAAACATCGAAATTACACCAATTTTACGCAAATCAAAGGAAGCAGCTAAAATGATGCGCGAGAAAGTTATTCGTATGCAATACAAGATTCCATCGCGCAATCTGTCTTCAATGCGTGGTGGAAGTAGTGGTGGTCGTGGTCATAATGGAGGTGGTGGCCCAGTTCGTGGTAAACGTCACTACATCAGCAGCGGCTCCAGACATCATCACAAAATGGGTGGTGAACCCTCATCATCAGGTGGTGGGGGGTTTAAGCGTTCCTCATCACCATACAATAGATCGGATCATGTACCATCATGGGAGAGATATATGACATCAGCAGCTGCTGCAGAAGCTTATGTAGCCGATTACATGCGCACCATGAACGGTCAATTGCCACCGTTACCATTTGTTTATCCATTTCCGAATATGATGCCAGGTGCACCAGCGGTTCCTACGCCATTACTACCACCGCATATGCCACCACCAATTTATGAGCAAATTCAACCACCGGTGCGTTACTACGATGGGCCACCACTGCCAGAGTATCCACCGCCACAAGCAACCCGTCCTCCACCAGCGGGCACTTATGAAAAGCACTCACCCTACGATGACACAACTCCATTATGGAAAGGTGGGGTTGTAGAGCGGCCCGGTATCCCACTAGGTGTTAATCCCGCAATTCATCCATTTTCGATGGCAGCAGGCGGTGCTGGTGGCAGTGGTGCCATGCAAATTCCTGGTATGAATCACAAGAGCAACGCCAATGGCAACGGTGGACCTCCTTTAGCGCCCAACAATAACTATCGCAGTCGAGATTTTTCAAATAGAAATCGCGAACATGACTACCACCGTGGCGGTGGAGGTGGTGGTGGACGTGGCGGCGATCGGGATCGCCAATTTCGTGATCGTAACAACCGCAGTAGCTACAGAGAGCGTTAACCGTGCCCAGCTTTAGAGATACCGATAACAAATAGCAATAACAATTACGATTACGATAGCATCGTCCTTTTCACTCGTTTACATCCTTTTTTTTTTTTTTTTTTTTGTTTCAGCTAAACCAACCCAAAACAAAAATCTATTTGTGTGTGCGTACCGATCTTCAGTACTAGTGGTTAATAACAAACTACTTTTCCAATTCTTCCCCACTATATTTCGTTTCTGTTTCTGTACAACTAACGCAGTGATGCACTGACTTCACTTGCTTCATCCAAAATGGCAGTCTTTGGAACTCTTAAAATGTAGTTTAACCCATATTCATAGTGACAAAAAGCAGAGGAGCGTAATTACATATGTATTCCTTTTATTAAAAAAAAAAAAAAAAAAAAAAACACTTATTTAAACATATATAAGATTAAAGATTTAAGGAATATATCAGTTTTCTCAGATGGATGTGCTGCACAATTTAAGAATCGTTTTACATTGTCGAACCAATGTTTCTCTCAAATGGACTAGAACGTCAGCATGGACTGGACTTTTTGGCCTCTGGTCATGGTAAGGGTGCTGTAGATGGCATCGGAGCAACAGCAAAGAGAGCATTATGGACAGCAATAATGACTAGAAAAGCATTGCTAGAAGACGCCTATACCTGTTTTAAATTTTTATATGATAATGCCATTGGACTACGAGTTTTGTATGTCTCGAGTGAAGATATAAAAAGATTTCATGAAAATCTCGACCAAAGATGGCATGATATTGAGCCTATTCCATTTTTTTTTTTTTTTTTATAATTTGCGCGCGCCTAAGGGGTTAGATACCCTTTTACTGTTGCCCGGTCGCGGACGGAAAGGTAGAAAGGAGGAGAAAGGAAAATTGTTTTGTAGTGGTTTGAAACTCAGGTGTGTTTGGTTTCGGTATTTGTTCTCCAGGGGTGGGAGTCCGAATAGGACGGAGAGTTTTTTCGTCACTCAGAGTGGAAGGTTATAATTCGCAGTAATTATTTGTGCTTGAAACTCTACAACAGCCAAATCTACGTGTCAGTGTTATGCCTTCACACGCAGAATTTTTTCTGTCTGAGTTCCAATTACACAACTGAAAAACTTGAAAGACTTGTTCATGGGCAAGATTCGAACCTAGACCCCTCCGAGTGAGAAGCGATTGCTAGTACCACTACACCACGGCCACCCCTGTGCAGAGTCATCATTATTTCTGGTCCCATGGCGATAAATCTATTGAATATGGCTTGACTGCAACATCACAGGAGTTGAGAAAATACTGCATAATTCAACGATAGTCTGGAAATTCTGCATTTTTTTTTTAATTTTAACTAATCCATAATAGTATATGTTTTCTTTTAAAACTTTTGAAAAATAAAACATAAAAAAAAAATCCTTTTACAGTTTTTGTTCTTGTCCCACCAGTCACAAGGTCGTGTCCCACCAGTCACATTTTATAAATTAAATATCTTTTTATAAACAATTTTTAGCAATTTTTTTCTTTATTGTAACAAGAGCGTATAGTATCAGTATCAAAACCAAAAAAAAGATTTGTTGGATGTAATATGGTTGTACTGAAATTGCTTGGGTGGTTACATAAGTAGAAGTGTGGGATTTTCTGATGTCCCACCAGTCACACAGTTTCAAAAGACTTTAGCTTGATGAAGATATTGTTGACTGTCACTTTTTTGAGGAATTATAATATAACAGTTTATTAGCTATAATTTCGTATTTATTTTACACGTCAATTATTGTTTAAACAATTATTAGAAGTAATAATATACACTAGCCTAGAGTAAGATGTCCCACCAGTCACAATGGAATGACCCTTTTATTCACTTTACCTATGTTAATTTTGTTTCTCTTTAAAGCCAAAAACTATCGACCGTGGAACAGATATTCCTGTCAACAATACCAACATCCTTCCGTAGTTGGCAACGGAAGCTCTAAAAAAAACCAAACCGGGGTATGTATCTTCAAGTTTTCACTTCATCCTTCAAAACAAAAACAAACAAACTCAAAAAAAAAAGGACAGAAAAAAACTAAACAACTACAAGTAGCCGAAGCGAGGGTTGATTTCGGTATCCGCCATAAAGAATCCAATTTTGAAATTTCCTTTTTTTTACATTCACAGCAAAATATCTCGACAGGGGAAAAAAAAACTTTACGATATTCTTTGTCCCTTTTTTCTCACAATTGTGAGCTTTCCCTCCCTTCATTCGTCCTCAAGGCTCAAATACCAACACTATCCTCCTGTGCATAACTCTAGACGGAGAGTAATATTCCTATTTGTGAAAAATAAATAACATTTCTCCCATTTCCTGGCCTTTTGTGTCATGGAGAGGAACCAATTTTCGAAAGATGTCAATGAAATGCTTAAAGGACAATTTTTCCCGCATATCAAGCAGAACGAACCGAATTGCCAAACGAAGTGAAATGAGTTTCTAATCAATTTACACATGAGTAATGCCCCCATTAGTAATTTGCCGTGAATAATTTCAATTTGGAGAAATCGGCTCAGAAATTGAATGAAATACATAAACAAAGGCAGAGAGCACAATACCTAGAAGAAGAATTCCTTTAGCGGCAATTCAATAATTGTCACACTTTTCTGCCAGATACAAGTACAAGTACAAGTCGAAGAAAGAGATTTTTTCAGGTTACCATCGTACTTTGCACCAAAATGCGCATACAATACTTACACTCGTACTCAGTTACTCAGATGTTCCTGTGTTGCAAAGAATTGCAGCCTAGAGACGCTCCCCACCACAACCGTTTTATATTGCTGCAGGGGGTTGTAATTTGTTTATTCCAAGTGCTCGGTTTGTGTTCAATGTTCGCCCTGGTTTTTTGGGAAGCCTCGACTGATGGGAACGATGCAATAATTCATTCTCATCACTTTGAAACTTTTACCCTTCTTCTGTAGGAGATGCTGCGAAGCGCAGTCTAGAAGTTGGAAATGTACGAGTATGTTTCAAAACTAGGCAATGCATGCATGTACTTTAGATTGCGTGTCTGGTATGGCGGCGGGGAGATGAACCAACTGTGTGCTACCATCTAACTTGTACTTCCTACGTATGCATGGTTTTCATGGCATTTCGAAAATCTGGTTAATGGGGGAAAATATTTGTATAACACGCAGACAATGGTCTTGTGGCACGGATGCATTCAAGCACCGAAACACAAAAGCAACAAAACACGAAAGCACCGACAAGTCGAGATGAGAATTCATCAGGCATGATGAGCGATTTTCCGAATTGGAAAAGTTAGCGTGAAGTGTTTTGAGTAGTTTATAATGGAGTTTTGTGATATGTAAGTCAATGCTCAGCCTGCAATTTGAATTCACTCTACGAATACAATCCTTGTCAAGAATATAGTTCAGTAGAACGTTGCGTATAATGAGGTTGTGCAGACTGGAGAAGAATGCTACAACCTAAGCGGCAATTCGTTCTTCATACTGAAAAATAGAGTTTTTGTGGAAATAAGTATAACATTGCAAAACAGTGAATTCCTTTCAATCAACGAAATTGCGAGAAACTTTCGACGAGTAAGTTTTCAACTTTCAAAATGAACTTAATTAGAGGAAAGTATGAAGTATGTAGAAGTACGAACAGATGCAAAATATCAACAAACATCCTGGTCGTCATCATCCTGAGCAAACTTGCCTTTTTCCAACATCCTAATTTGTCCCTCAATTTTTTGTTTGCCCCTCTAATTATGTACGTGTACTTTAGAGAAACAATTTTTAACTTTTTTCTCACAAGCAATAAATTCAAAGGTCTCCGGTTAACAAATATTGTTTCCTTATAAAAAAAAGTTACTTTTCTTAAGTATAAATAAGAATTGGAAGATACCTAATTAAAACTACAAAAAAACAACATTTTTAACGGTCTACAAACTTTGGCATAAATGGAAAGTTGGTATTGGTAATTGTGATTTAAGAGTTTTGCTACAAATTTAAGTTTGCTTATAGCAAAAACTCGGGATCGGGAGACTGCTGAGTGTCCAACAACTTGCAACTTTGATTAGGCCAACATTGCAAAAATCAAATTCGTAGCGAAGTGCTTATCTTACACCCCAGTAGTGGTCCCCGGTAACCGCATGAGTACACCCTTACTCGTGCAGGCAAAAATGACAAGGACATGACCAGTCAGTAGCATTATACTGGCTGGTGCCACCAATAGGGGTCACAGCCCTATACGGATGAAATTAAAAAGATGTGAGGCTTCGTGCCTCTGATTAAAACTTACTCACTGTTAACGACCCTAGCAAGTGTTTAAAAGACAAGCACCTTCGGTTCGGCTCGTAGAATATTCGGACCGTTAATAAATCTCTTGCAGCGGAACAACTAAAAGAGGCCGTTGACTTGGCTATCATGCAGATATCATCACCATCCACGGAGTGCGATACGATGGGCCGGACATAACGAAAATGAAAAACCGTGATACATAATATGTTGATTGATATAGGACGATTATTCGGATGCGGATTTGCCATATGTGGCAGACCTAAGCAAGAAACCTTATGACAATCCGCAGGCTTAATTCACTAACATAACCCTAACATGCGCCACTGCCCCTAAGGAAGACAAGGACGACACCGCCAAAGAATGTTGGTTCCACGAGCTCTTCAACAAGACATGTGAGCAATGTTCGAACTATAATGTCAAAATCGTACTAGGCGATTTAAACTCCAAGATAGAAAAGGAAGAATTCTTTGGTAGGACAGTTGGTAAGCATAACCTACATGACACCACGTCTATTCTTATTGATTTTGCTGCGGAACGAAATATCACTATTGTAAGCATACGGTTTCCTAATCTCAATATAAGCAAGGGAACGCGGCGGTCTCAGGATTACCAAGGTTGCTAGGTAGTTAAGAGTGGCAGTTGGAAGCACCAACCCGCTTAGGCCTATTGGCTCATTGAAGCAGAGTCCAGTGATGTGTCATCACTATATCATCACTATAATGCCACTGAGATGTTTCCTATGTAGAAGGATCAGACTCTTAGAGCGATTGGGATCTAGCTTTGGTCAGATTTGTTTAGTCGCTATACATGTTGGTATAACAATCCACCCAAAGTCTGTTCTTTTATTGGCATCCAGTTTCAATATTGATTTGCCCATAGCGATTGGTAGGTACACACTTGTCCGGTAGAATAGGTAGAGTGGTTCCAGTTCTGGTGAGTTCGTCAGCCCTACGATCCCTGGAATATCTCTGTGGCTCGGCACCCAACAAAGGTGAAGTTTGAACTGCTCTGCCATCACCGTAAGAGATGATCGGCATTCAAGGGCGGTCTTAGAATTGAATGAGATTGAGGGACTTGATAGCGGCCTGACTGTCCGAAAAGATGCGGATATCCTTTGCAGATATTACATTCTTCTTCAGCCAGGATAGAACTCATTTTATCGCCCAAATTTCAGGCTGAGACACCTGAAAATATCGAGGGGTGTCAAATGAAACAGAATGTCTAATGCCGCAGAGGGAGTAGACCGTATGGCTCCGCTTATGCATAGAGATAATGTTATTTGGACTCGGCTTAGTATACTGCAGTTGACTGCATTTTTTAAGGCCGTCCACCAGACGACAACCCAGTAGGTGAGTATCGGTCTTATTACCGAGATGTATAGCCAGTCGGTTATGCGAAGTTGAAAGTCCCATTTATTTCCAATAGCTTTTTTGCAAGAGAATAAGGCTATTGTAGCTTTATTGACTCTTCTTGAATGTTAGGTTTCCAGTTTAGTTTCCTTTCAAAAATGAGACCCAAATATCGGATGCTGTATCGGAGAATACTAAACTGGTACCGTTTATTGAAGGATCCTCTATAATTATTTTGTATTTCCTGGAAAAGAGGACAATATCAGTATTATGGGAGTTTACTCCCAATCAACAGCGATCTGCCCAACGGGTTAATCTGTTGAGATTTAGTTGAAGGAGTTCTTTAAAGGCATTAAGATGCTTAGCTGAGACGGCTATGGCAACGTAATCCGCATAGGCAATCACTCTCCCACCACCTGCTTCCTGGTATATCAGCAGTTCATTGACCACTAAGTTCCAGAGAAATGGAGAGAATCTTTTAGCAGAAGTCTAACCCAGTTTGGAGTTGATTATCCTACTGTTTAGCATAAAATTGATTAACTGCCCAAGTGAGTTGTTGTGAGAATGCGGACATAGAGGGTGTCCAGACAGCAACCATTATGTACTCTTTATATTGTAGGGATTTTTCGATGTGGCTAGTCAGTGACTGCAGAGCCGTTTCCATTGACTTTCCTTTACAATAGGCATGTTGAGCCGTTGAAATAAGTCTTGGATCAATTTTAGATAGAATATGTCGTTCTCTAGTTGTCAGAAGGAAAGATGATAGACTTGTAGGTCTGAAGTCCCTTGGAATCAGCAAACCCTAAGTCAAATTGATCACATTGCGGTAGACATGCCTCCATTATTCTGGATATCCAAACGTTCCGAGCAGCTAACACTGACTCGGATGAGCCTACACAAAGTAACAGTCCAATGGATTCCTAACACCCCTCGATTTGTAATTTTTTGAGTTTTTGAACGTTTCTGGCAAATACTTGTCTGTTTCTCAGCTAACATTGGCTTCCAATTGCTTAAACGCCCTAGGATTAGCAAATCTGGAGACATTAAGCCTTATGACTTAGACCATAAAACATCCTGTTGAACCAAATGTGTTTCGGATCAAAATCTTCGATTTCGAGTCCAAAAAATCGATTAAAATGCGCCTAACTACAAAATACACCAGTTTGTGACTTTTAGTGGATATTGGCGGTAGTTTTTTTGCATCACCTAAGAACTCTCCTGTCAATATTTTTGAATTCTGCTTATTATCTGGCAAGATATGTAAACATTTGACTTATCGCCAAAGAGGATTTTCTTGAAAAATCGGCACCCATTGTGCACTGCCCATGTAAATACCCCAGTCTTCCTCCAAATTAGTCTTAAGTGACCTGTTTCGAAGTTTTTTGGGTTTTTTACGAAGACGTTGGAGATCTGCGTTCCACAGAGGAACGGGCGATATGCAAAATTTCAAAACACTAGGTAGGGGTATCGTTCATTTTCTGAACAGCTTCCTCTAGCTTTTTATTGTCCTGAGCTTAGGGGAAGTACTATAGGACTTGCCGAGCTCCTCATTAAATCGTGTCCGGTTGTTTTGCCGCGGATTATTCCTTCTCTTCAACAAGGTCGAGAATTCCGACACGATTCTGAATTCGATCTACCTATGGTCTGACATGGAGATCTCTCCTCAGCATACCTGTTGGATAACGCTAAGCCAGTTACTTGCTGGTGGCTGGGAACTAACATCCGTGAGATGATTGTCTCTCACGTTGCATTTGACACTACCCGAAGATGATAAGTTCCATCTTCCTGGAATCACAATAGGACAGTAGACGTAAAGGCAAATTTTTGCAAATCTCCATTCACTTCGTTGCTGATGTCTGCCGCAACTAAATCTTGGTTGCAAAATTAAGCAAGTTAAGAAGGCGAGAGTGAGTTCGGCACATAAAAACAAGTTTTCGGTCTTTCCGAGCGCTCGCCATTTAGTGTTGTGAAATTTCTTAATCCTCCGAAGTCACAGGTTCCTCGATATTAATTTATTGAGGTTTAAGTGAGTGTCACTTCCACCGACCTTTAGTACTAGCACCGTCAACAGCACTTGGCGTCTCTTTTCAAAGTGTATTTACCCCACGTCTCCGTTTCGCCTTCATCTCCCCTTTAGATAATAATCCCTCAGAGTATGCCATTTCTGAATTCCGTTCCACCTTTCCGGTTTCCCGAGACAAGCCGTCGAAAACAGCACTCTGACCAACCACTGGCCCATTCTGATTTAGTTTAACCGTAACAGGCAGCGCCTCTCCGATACTCTCTCCATCGTTCTAGTTAAACGTACCGAAATTATCGTTCAGCTCGTCCTGCAGCAGAAATCATCTGAATCAACGCCTAAATCAGCGAGGCTTATGGAAGTAAGTTGGCTAGGTCCTCCAGAATCCGTTCCCCGGTTCAGTCGGACCACGGGTATATTACCGCTATTGCGAGTACTGCCTGGAATATAATTCTATGGGTTTACGCCCATACCTTTAACTATTTTACGTCTACTTTCCACGTCGGTGGCCCTTAGTTCGACGTCTCACTTGGGTTCTGTTCAGAAGCGTAGGATCTTTCCTTCCTGCTACGACAAGGTAGCCAAAGAATGGAAGGATGCATACATCATACTCTATTTATAACACTTGAAAGTCGACAATACTTCTTATTATATTTATATTACACGTGATACTGAATCCACCTCGTTCTTAGCAAACGGAAGTAATGCAGGACGACTATCCAAAAAGATTATAAAATTACAAACAAATTGTAGGATTATTTCTAGGTAATCTGCGGACAAATAACGCCTAATAGAAGTAATTTGTAATTTAAGGACTTTTTAAAAAGGTAAGTATTTGCTAAATACCAAGTTTTTAAGACTTAGAGGGATTAGCTTTAGCAACAAAAACTGCCAGAACAGGTTCTGAATTCCAGCTCTACTAATCAAGAGCCATGATAAAGGATGAACAGATAGCAATGATAGTTTTTCCAATTGTTATTTTTCAGCAGCTATTACCATTGATATCCAGCTGTCAAAATATTCAGTAAGGCTTGCCATTTCATCGTGTATCGTTTTACGCTTGCCGAGCATGAGGAAATTATTCAGAAATATTATCGAAACTCCGGCTCAGTTGTAAATACGCAACGTGCATTTCGTCGTGAGGTCGGTCGTCATCATAGCATCAGTGTGTACGCAATTCGTCGCACCGTAGAAAAATTTGAGCGTGAGTACACTCTTTTGAATCTTAAGCCACCAACGAGACAGAGACTGGTGCGAAATGGCGAAAAAAATAGCCGCCGCAGCGGCCAGTATCGAATAATTCGGCGCCGTTCAGCTGAATAGGGCATTGTCAGAGAGTCAACCCGGTTTATTTTGTAGTTGGATTAGTGCCTATATTCATATAAGTTTGTGCTGACGCAAGAATTAAAGCCAGACGACCATAGACAACGCCGTGAGTTCGCTAATTGGGCGCTGGAAGTGTTGGCCGAAGATCCGAATTTTGGCCAAAAAACTATCTTCTCGGACGAGGCCCATTTTTGGCTCAGCGGCTATGTCAAAAAGCAAAGTTGCAATTATTGGAGCGAACACAATCCTTAAGTGTTCGGCCAAGCATCAATGCATCCACAAAGATTACATGGCAGCTTCATCCGACCTTATTTCTTTCGAAATGAGGAAGAGACATCGTTACCGTCAATGGTCTCAGGTATAGAGCGATGACTTTCTATGGTCAGAGCTCAACAATACTGATATATGCGAGCTGTGGTTCCAACAAGCCGGTGCTACATGCTATACAAGTGACGTAACGTTCGAAGCTGTGAAGAAGAAATTTGGCGTCTGGGTCATCTCACGGCGAGTGTTTATCAACTGGCAGCCGCGATTATGCGATTTGACAACACTCGATAATTTTTCTGGGGCTAGGTCAAGTCCTTAGTCTACGCTAACGATCTAACCACTTTACACGAACTCGAGACCAACATTCGACACGCTATTGCCGGAATAACGCGGCACTTAATGGCCTGAGTCATCAAAAATGCGACCGACAACTTAAAGCGGTATCAGCGAAGCTAAGGCGTCCATTTGAATTATCTGCTATTCCACACATAATGGCATGAACGTAGCTTTCAAATAAATCCAGAATCAATTTTATATCTCACACTATTATTGTGGTCAACTATATTATTCGAAATATTGCCAACCGTTTAAAATCATTCTAAAAGTGGAAGGGAAGGAACACAAACGTCGGCATAATATACTTTTACTCCCTCATATATTGTACTATATGGTATAAGTAAAGCGACACTACTAATTATATACAACAAAACTTTTCAGTTATATGTTTAGTATTTGTAACTTGCAAACATTTAAGTCCAATATACATTGGTACCTCTCTTTTCTTCCCCACTAAGTTTCCCTCATCCTTGCTGTGTGCAAAATTTGAGAGTATAATAACCCCTTGAGCACACGCCAATTATCTAGAAAAAACATATATAATGTTAAAAACTTATTCAGCAAAAATCGGAAAGGCAGATATGTTTGGTGGACTTGTTTGAACAACTCCCATTCCTGCTATAGGAGCCAAAGTATGGACCCTGTCAAAAGTGATAGGCGATATCCTCGGTTAGTTCGAGAGAAAGATTCTTCGGAACATAGGTATGTGATCCCAATGACAGGTTCTGGAGAAGATTTGCCAAAAACTTGCAAATCGGGTTCATCTTCTGTTTCCGAAATTGTTTCGCATACTTTGCGGTCTACATTCTCTCAGATAATATCTGCAAATTCATCTGGTTTACTTTTTCTTATTCATGCATGGTTAATGTAAGCTCACTTTTCAGTATCTTATATGCAATTTTGCGGTAATCCACTTCTTCTGGTATTCCACGTAGGTTTTGCTGTATGATGTGGTCTCAGGTTTATTGATACTTCAGCCTCATATGTTTGTCTGAAGGCCTTCTTATTTAGATCGGAATTGAGCGGCTTCAACAATGTCAATCAGCCACAAAACAGCACAAAATCTTCGTAATCACATTGCTCTGCGCATCTTTTATTCTAAGAATATTTCGATGAGAACTGAATCGTCCACCTCTCCTTGCTGTCGTATGGTTTATCCTCGACAGAACAGTTTTCAAAATTGGTGTGAATTTTGTGTACAATGATGCTTTTATTGTCTTCAATTTAACAGAAAATGAGTCAGAGATGGCAGTTTATTTTGATCACTCGAGATCTTTGGCTGTTAATGAAGACTTGAACCTTAAATCCTATGTTTGGTTGAAAGTTTTAGCACTGCAATGAAACTCAGTTACCTTGGAAACTAGAGCTTCCACTTTTGTTTGGGTATAATAATCTCTTCTACGTTCTCGTTTTTGGTCCTGTAGAATTTTATTTTCGACTTCGAACTCATAGCTTTGGGGGTTCTTATCTACCTCCTTCCTGCTTTTGACATATAATATCATGACAGATACAGGTGATCAATTTAATAAAAGCAAATAATGATGGATCCTATTTCACAAATAATCCACCTACCGAAATGCCTTAGAGAAAACTAAAAGCACGCCCCATTTATTTGGCCCTAACTCAATTTATCTTTTTACAATAAAATCAACTGACAACTCTCATCAATTTCAATTGTGCGAAAAACAGAAAAAAAAGAAAGAAGAAACAACGAAATTGACATGTTGAAAATATTTTCCTATTTCCATCCTCATCAACTGAATGCGCAGGAAAATTTTCAATTTCCGCAACAGAAAAGAAGATAGGACACCCCCCGAGAGATCCTTGAACTCATCTAGTCGGACATGTGAGAACACATTCAACAGTTTCTCCACCCAAACTGTTGGCCCAAACGAACCGTGTCCACAGTAGCAGTATACAACGGCTGCCCCAACATAATTTGCAATATGTTTACCGCCCCGGAAATGGGATCTCATCAAAATGGGTGTGCCTCAATTTCCTGGTCAGGATTGCAATAAACCTTTCCAAGTTCTCTCCTTCAGCCAGAACCAAATTCAGTTTTCATCCTTTCGAAACTCGAAAAAAAAACCCCTCTATACACTTGTGTACTCTCCACTAAAGGACATGGTGTAGGAAATAAAAATACCGAGAAATTGACAATCAAGATATTTACACTCTTTCTTCGAAGCCTCCCTTACTACGCCCTCTTTTCTGTGCACTTGAATACAGCTTATTAGGAAAGCATTCTTCCTCGTCCTAGTCCCACATTCGCCCTCTTCACTCGAAAATGGGTTTATCAATTTTTATTCCATTCAATTTAGTCAAGACCTGGTATCATCGTACCCATTCCTTCCTTTCAGCATCCGTAGAGGAAATGAATTCACGAAATACAACACAAAAGTGATGTACACATGAGTTGCAATGCACTACTGTAGAGAATGCTGTCGGGGGAGATTTTCGGAAGAGAAACCACTTATGAAGATTGAACAGCCACCCGTCCTTAAGCTTAGCTCCATTTGTGACCCGTGTCTCATTCGTCTTCTAACCGTATGTACAAGTATCTGACAACTGCTGTTTATACTCTGACAAGTCTCAGGAAAATGACAACCTTTCCCCAGACTAGGGAAATTGGAAAGTACATCGGCAAACATTTGATTGAAGGAAGATTCGACACTTGAAGTGATGATAAACAAACGAGGGGTTGAAATAGACCGTTCTTACCATTCCATCTACATACATATACACTCGTATTTATGTAAATACATGTGCCACTTCATAAGTACTGGGTCACAAGGCTACGGCTAACACAGAAGTTCCAAAGTGCGCATAGAAAATGGTCTCTGGAAAGTGGAGCAATAGCTTCACAGTCAACCCTCAGCCGACGACATGGCACTACAGATACTTGAGATTATAAAAGGGGTGGATTGAGGCATATATATAACTCACACACTGGCATTAGATCAATGTCATAACTAGAAATCGGCCTTAGATGTCGGGAAAACGCATAAAACGGCTTGTCCCCATTATTTACTCATCATTACCAAGAGATGCAAATGTTTACAGATGGGGGACATACGTGATAAAAGTATCAAAGCATCAAAGTTGATCAGTCAATATTTGACTGAGATGCACATCTTTTGCTCGTAGCCACCGATTAATCAATAGGGGTGTTCTATGGACGCATCTTAAAGAAGCTCTTAGCAAAGCGAATCACGTGTGGACCATATAGAAAGAGAGAAAGGAATATTTGCCTAGCACATGAAGAAACTATTAGTGACTGAGAATTTCAACTGCTTTAAAACTTGTACCGCCACTGTTGTCGTGGATCCTTATGCATTCGGAACACTTTAAGCAATGCGTCTATCATCGACTTTGAAGGCGACTTTTACGTGGTGCTTGTGGGTGAAGTTCACCTCTACTATAACGAGACAATTGCAACTGTAGCACCGCCCTGTAGGTCGCCAATCATTCTTTGGCGTGTTGGCCTAAATTAAAAAAAAAAAAAAACCCTTAGCTCACTGTTTAGGCTGATAAGTTATATCAGGGGTGCAAAATTGAACAAATGATTTCTTATTATAGCTACGAGCTTCATTATTTTCGCTTGTGAATAATCTGACGTATACATAACTCGGCCGCAATTTTCCGGGTTCCATGGCAACTCAAGGGAAACGGGGGATGTTTTGATAAGTCTTCTATCTAGAATTCTGAACTCGACACTGAGTAGTGAAAAATCTACTGTCACAAGGAGAAAAAGAATCAGGAAAACAATGACGGCTGTGGGCTTAGACAAACCTTCTGTTGAGACCAATTAAGCTGGGTATGACTCATGTTCATATCTGCACCTTGGAAGGGTTAATTACGACTTTGTTTCCAAACAAGTGCGGAAAATACACGACCACCCCAACACTTTTTTTTGTATTTTGTACACTCAACCGTCTGCTACTGCATCCCAATATAGGAGGCTTTCTGTGTTGAATACAAAACCTCACATAATATCCGTTCAGCAATCATGGGTGTGAAATAAACGTATCTGTGGTTTCGGATGTTTAAAGGGTTTCACACCACAAGCGATCGGAAATACATAGAACTTGTCTTTACGAGCAGAACTCACCCTCACATTCTAACTTTCGCAAGCTTGCAACCAAGATTTATTTGCGGCATAATAGTTACGAAGCGAATGGAGAATTTCCCTATGATTCATTACTACCACTACCACCGAAGGCGGTAAACGAACTCATTGAATACTATGATTCCAGAACGATGAGACTTATCATATGCGCAGTAGCAAATGTAACGTGAGAGGCAATAATCAGAAAACCAACTAGACAGTGCTCCCTCTAATCTTGGGACAAAACAAAAGGTAGATGAAGTTATTTAGAATTAGAACGGTACCCTCACCAAGTGTTTTGAAATGGCATGTCCAATGTCCAGCTAAAAAGCATTACTGCAGATCGCCCGTTCGTTGGTGGAACGCGGATCTGCAGCATATTCATATATAAACCAGAAAACTTCTAAACAGGTCACTTGAGACTGATTTTGAGAAAGACTGCAATCTTTAAAGATCGAAACAAAAGGAATATAGGAAGTTTATTACGATTTCGAAGATTACCGCTAAGAAAGACTTTTGTGAAAAAATCGAAACTGTCGGCGAAACTAGTAGGATGGTCAAAGTCCTCAAAAGGGGAAGATCAACCAGGCTGGAATCACTTGGAAAATCTGATCTATACTGAATCACAAGATATTAGTGAGCTGAATAATATAACTCGCCGCGCCATAACTTGTATATCAGCTGTGATTACAGATGAGGTCATCTTCTCTCATTTGATAGCTTCAAGTCGCCTGGCACCGATGGTATATACCCAGTTATGTTACAAAAAGGTATAGATCAGCTGCTGGTAACTCTGAAGAGAGTCTCCGCTGCAACCTGGCACTGCCATACATGCCGAAATCCGGGCGAACAATGAGAGTAGCCTTTATACCGATGATTGGAAAATAGGACTGCCAGAGTTTTAGACTTATAAGCCTGACTTCCTTCATGTTAAAGAACATGGGGAAAATCGTTGAGTTCCATAGGGGCAAAACTGCCTAGAGAATGCACACTCTGCCTGTGATGCAACACGCTCACTAACGCAGAAGATCTTACGAGAATCCACTTTAAAATATTGTAAGCAGAATTCATCGGGTGCATTCAACAACGCAGCTTTTGACGCCATGTGGTGCTCGGTCAGACAACACGTCGTAGATGAATCACTAGGTTTGAAGATAAAAGCAATGCTGGTGAATAGGGAGCTGATTTCGGATGCAGTCTGTGGCCAAAACGTGATGTTGGGAGTGAACAGTGGCTGCCCGCACTGAACGCGCTCCATAGTACTGTCTGCTGAATCGTGCCTAGCGACTGTCTGCTCAAAAGTGCGGGCAGATTTAGATGTGATCGGCGATTATTGCACTAGTAATAGGCTTTCAGTCAATCCTCTCAAGGCTGAAGTTGTTTTCATTACGAGAAGAAGTAAGGTGTCTGGTCTGACTCATCTTCTGCTTAAAGGCATCATCATCCAATTTTCCAAAGAAGCTAAGTATTCAAACAAATAACAAACTTCTTTGAACTAAACACTTTACGTCGAAACCCTCTAAACCGCTGTCAGCCTACTGGCAGTGCAGCGGAGTTGTAGGCAAAACATGGGTCCTCTGGATCTACACGGCTATGATAAGGCCAATTATATTCTATGCGTCGGTTGTCTTGCGGAATATGCTTTCACGAAAACATGTTATTGCAGACTCTAAAGAACAGTCTGTCTCGGTTGCATTGGGATTTTTTCTTGCACGCCTGGTTGCACTCTCAAAGTCATCTTCCATCTTTGAGACAACAAGCTTGGATTACATTGCGCGCCGATCAATGACATCAGAACTCCTTCTGCGGAAATAATACAAAATCGCCTTATACTGTGTCCATGACTGTTTTCGTCCAGAATCTGAGGCAGGAAAGGAATGAAATGAATGAAGGTTAAATTCACTAAGTCTTATGTATATGGGTCCCAGGTTACAATGGGATCATTGAAAGTTAAATCGCTGATAAACTTGCATGCAAGACTCAGAGAAGTGTTTTCAGGACCCAAACCTATATTGAGTTTCCCTGCGCCTTCGGTTAAGGCCTCCATTGACAGTTGGATTTCGTCTGACCATAACTGAAGATGGCATGATTATGCAGATTGCAGACAGAAAACATGAATGCTCCCCAATGTCTCTCAGAAGTCAGAGGCCTGTCTGCTGTTCCTAATCAGGAAAGTCTGCAGATTGCTAAATGTGCTCAGCACATACAACAACGATGATTAATGTGAAAGTGATGACGTGATGACGAACCTGACGTTCTTATGTCTGAATGCTCTATTCCGACAGAAAAAAAAATAGTCCGATGCATTCTTGTAAGCGCTGAAAAAAATCGCAGGGGCAATACAATTTTGAGGTCCTATTCGTCTGCATGCTTCTAGCTGACCATATTTTAAAGACGTTGTCGTTGTTCAATTAAGTTAAGCTCTTATGTCAGCATAGATACTATCTGCGGGGATTCCTCCGTGCGACACAACTATCAATAGAACTGAAATTTATCTACCCTTATCAGCAGAGGTAGTCTTTAAATAATTCAAGTCGCTGTACAGCGCTCAGTGGTTTTTCCTGTGGCTTCTGAACTGGTCAAAAGCGAAGTGGCAAAAATATGGCTACAGTTTAAAATTATTTATGTACGAGAACCTTACATTATTCATTATCCCATTTGAGATGTGGAGAGAATTCTTAGTCCGGGATCAATAAATTAGGAAAATTGAATATTCCCCATAGTTTTGCCACTGCCTTACATGTATATGTTGTTCATCTACATCGAAAGAACATACTGATGGTAAAAACTTTCTCAACTGTTAGCAACTAAGTCAACGTAATATTGGTTTACCTCTTCCTTTCTTAAACAGTAATAAAGCCGTCAATAAAAGACTGGATTTTGAAATCTGGTTTAGAAATGTCCTTTCTTTGAAGTTACTTGAACCACAAACCGCCTTACACGTTTAAAAATTTAATTGAATTCGTAACATTTCTAATGGTCTCTCCCACGTCAACCATACCTTAAGTCGTCATAAAGAACTTCGCCATGAATAAGTTAACACTTTATAACGATCCATTTCCTTGCACAGTTTCCAACTTACAAACTTGAGAAGTTCAAGAGAATATAAACTTTTGTAATTGAAAAACTCAAGAGGACACTGTTCAAAGGTTTCGGACTTTGTGACCCAATATGACCCTATCCACGGCCTCTGAGAATTAAGTTCGAACAAACGAATTATCCTTCTTCCCCACCAAGCCGTTGCAAACACGTTCATTTGAAAGTTTCCTTTTTTTGTTCTTTATGTTCTTATCTTTTATTAAAAAAAAAATATAAACAACAAAAATCCTTAGCCTCCACCCCATGTTGTCCAAGAAGTAAGGACACCTTTTTTCCCCAGAGGGTGGGCTAGTGTTTAAATAATAAAATCTCAATTCAATCCCAATAACGTGGTATCCTTGTACGAGCGTTCGCAATTTACCCGGGACGAGTTAACTTATTTTCTTTCTAAAAACTGGGATTTTTTTGTGCCGATGCAAGTACTCGCACATGTGTTTGAGTAGTCGTACTCGTTCGTGCTCGCAACTCGAACATGTGTATCTATGGGTAGATTGTCGGCTTAAAACATTTCCTCCCAAGCAATAAACAATATTTTCTGAATCCCTTGGAAATTGAAAAAAAAAAAAAAAATAGAACTCCTTGTAGTACAAAGCACATCACACAACAAAAGTGAAAAGAAAAAAATAAAAAACATTTCCAAAATGTGTACCTTGAGGGGAAGTCAGGAACATGGCAGAGAAAACATGAAATCGACCTGGGAGTAAAGAAACCCATCGAACCAAACATTCTGGCGAGTAAATTGTGTCAAATTGGTTTTGACATACTCCCCGAGGACTCTAAGGACTCAATGTCAATGGATTGCATTTTTTTTTCTTTGCAACACAAGGACTTACTCTTCGGGTTATATAGGATAGCGATAGTGCGAAATATTTTTCCCCCATTTTATAGACATTTGTATTTACCATCCTACTGCCGGCAAAGTTTGTTTCTTATTTTTGCGCTTGATGAAGCAGCTGTACCCTCATTTTACCGGCATTGCTGCAAGGATGCCAGGATGCAGCGAAATATCAAACCAAGTCATGTAGATGGTTGACTACCTAGAAGCGCTGGAGTACGAGTACTGTAAGAGAGTTGAAGCTCCCCGTTCTTTTCATCCGACTCCTGGGACGGTCGTAAATTGCAATTTTATAAATTTGTTATGATGATGATAGTGGTGGGTGGCAGAGGCGGAAGGAAGTTATGTGAGGCTGAAAAAAGAAAAACTTTCGGAAAGCCATTTCGTTGATTTGATGGTGGGACGTGCATGATGAAGTTGCCAACATAGAAATAGTTGTTTTGTGGTCGAGCAATTGCGGCTCTGGGTGGAATAAACATTGATGGATTGTGTGAGTTAAATTATTAATGAGGTTAACAGTTATACTTGTAGAACCTAGTTTTGTGTAGTAGTTCAATTTTGTTCTGAATGCTCTTTAGGTTGTGTATTCTGCCCCACTTGCATGGCATTGAAACAAATAAAATGATTTGTGTTTGTTGTGAAATAGGTTAAGTAGAGTTATGAACACGTTACTGATATATTGCATAAAGTTTGAAGGTGAGTTATTAAGGTATTTGTTTGGGAACAAACCGAGCTCACCTGTATCAATCAATGCATACAAGGGTACCGTGTGTTGTGTAACTTATTTGATTCTGTCTAAGCGATGTTTATATCCAAGTGTTTTCAAGAATTTTCTTTTCACCGAATCGTTGCGAAATTAGCAACGTTAGTAGGTCGGTATATCCGTTAGACAGTGGCAAGGGGCCTGAGATATCAATGTGAATATGACTAAATCTTCCTTCTGGTATGGGGAGTTTGCAATGTTTGGACTTGCTATGTTGTACTACTTTTAATTTTGGCATGCAACGCAGTTCTTTATCCACCTGTTCGTGTTTGCATTCATATTGCACCAGAAGTACTTTGCTTCAATAAGTTTACGTTTAGCCCTGATGCTTGGATTGGGATAAGCCGTGATGGTTGTTAAAAGTAGTTCGTCTGTTCCAATTGGAATCAAAACCTTTTTTAATGTAAAGCTAGATCTTTGTTTGGCAACTAGCGCTTGTAATTTCTCATCATTTTCTTGCTCTTGATCAATGTATACTTTGGAAAGCTATAATATTTTCCACACCTATCATATAGCGAATATCTGTTGTGAACTCTGCAATATGCTCCATTGATAAGAGGCTGGTGATCGGTAAAAACTGTTTTATGGCCTCGTAAGCTGCCAGAAGTTCCCGGTCGAAGGTTGAATATTTTCGTTAAGCGGGGGACAAGTGCCTGGAGTGAAATTCGAGTGCTTCGAATCGATTGAAATTATATTGTTGCAGTACAGCACCGAGTGCGTCTTTAGAATCATCTACCAAAATGCTGATGCTGGCATTCGGCTTCATAGTCAAGTCATGTTTTATTTTATTAAAGGACAGCTCACATTCGTCTGACCAGCAAACCTTGGGTTTTTTGTCCTCTTTCGTTTTCCAACTTCTAAGCAAATTATAGAACGGTTTTGCCTTTAACGACGTGTTTGGTATGAAACAATGGTAAAAGGTGACCATACCAAGAAAGCGTTGAAGCTCTTTTTGCAAGTAAGGTTAGAGGAAGTTCTGAATTACTTCGATTCGCTCTGGAGATGGTTTTAGTCCATTTTTAGTGATGGTATATCGCAGGAAATCTAATTCTGCGACCTTAGAATGCGTTTTGAGACATTTACATTGCGACCGTGGGGTTGCAACCTGATGAAAAGGGCGCGTTTAGATCGATTTAGTTCCGATAAATATATCGTCGACGTATACAAAAAGAAAAGGAAGGTCAGCCAGTATGTTATTTATGAAAGTTTGGAATGTTTGGGCTCCATTTTTGACGCCGAACGGCACTCGAAGAAATTCGAGTAATCCAAACGGTGTATTGTAATTACAGCCGTCCTGAAAATGCGTACCTGTGCGAATTTAGTGGTAGGCGGAATTTATGGTAGGCACCAATTAAGCCTACCACTAAATGCCGGTCGCACAGGAAAATATAATGCAGCGGCAAAGATTTGCAGAGCAGTCTTGAACGTTTGGTAATGGATACTTATTTGTTACTAACAGCATTTAATTGTCGTTGGTCTCCACATGGTCGCTAGTCACCAGAAACATTTTTGGAAACTACGCCTTCTTGCCCGTGACGAAGGTAAGATCCCATTTATTGTTATTCGATGTTCAACGTAATATCATATTTCAGCGGCGACGAAAAATCTGGAGGCTGTTTTGAGTGAAGGATAGTCATATAGAATTGTACCAAATTCGTTTTAATAGACAGAAGAAGTGGGGAGCAATTGAAATTTGTATTACGTAGACGACTGTCATACTAAACTTGTACGAAAAATCACATCAATTATAGGGTGGTAGATTACATCCGTAACAAACGTATAATCAAATGACCGTCTGACTTCAAAGTCAACACTTATCCTCTTTGTGTCTAACGAGGATATTTTGCCTCAATTGGGTCAGAAAGACAAAGTCAGTTGGAGAACGAAGAGTTGCTTTTCGTGGGACGATCGAAATTTCAGCTCCAGTGTGCACTAAAAAATATTGTTTAGTGGTTTTGTTAAAAACAAAAATATTTGCTGCACCCGATGCTGCGTTCGAGGCTAAGCAAGTTAGTTTTTTGAGTCGCTTTTGGATTTTTGAAAGTTGCAAGGAGGAACACATTTCCTCTCATCAGTCCTACTGAATTTTTGTTGTTGTAATCGTTTGAAGCTATTTTCCCGATCGATTTGTTTGATGACGAAAGGTTAAACTAAGGGATTCGGTGCAGCGAATGCTAATAGAGTATTGCAGCAATCCATTTACTTCACTGTCGCAGAAGATACTTAATGGAGAAATATTGAATTCTTCAAGTTTAACATCAAAGATAAGCCATCTGAAGAGGCTTTTCGAACTCTATATATATGATCAGCTACTTGTATCTAGAGACTCATTAACAGTCAGAAATACATAACACTACAAACTATGAATAGGTACGAAGGCTACCATGGCGGAATTGAAATTTGGAATCACAAATACTCAAAAGCTTTGATCCACAAATATAAATAATCGGAGGACGGAAATGGATAAAATGCCAGCTTTCCAATCGAACCACAAAAGTGACTATAGTTGTGAAACTCGTAAAAGTGCGTCTTGAATTAGACCACGAACGTTGCAAAATAGAGACCGAAGAAAGCGATAACTAGAGCACTTGCAATAGAAATATAGGGACTGTGATAGAATTTTGATAGAAGATATGTCCTCACAATCTATAAACAGGCGACAAACAATAGAAGAAGTGCAACGCCGAAACGCAGGTAGAACATGGTACAAAAAAGAAAAACCTCGCAAGAGACTTAAGATATCCACTCGAAGACAGCGAAGCTATAAAAATGATCAACAGAGGACGAATCGGAAATCTTAGATTCATATGGCTTGTGGTTTTATTCAATAAGCTGATAAAGGACGATCGGCGGCTAGATATAATCAAACCTCATGACAGGCAGTGGGGCTTTGTAGCATGTAGGTTGATATGCAATGCTATTCAAAGCCTACGAATGACGACAAAAGATTTACACACCGGTATGGAAGAAGCATTCGAGAGAATTCCCAAAATTCTCATAGCGACTGATATAAGAATGTAACAGAATATATAAGCTGTCAGGTAAACCAAAAGTAGAGTTCACAGCGGGAATAAAAGAATTTTCAACAAAAAGAGCACATTGAAAAATCCGCAAGGCGTGAAGTCGACACCATCTTATGATAGCTAAAATAAGTCTGCATTCGTGACTAACAACATGCTCACTATACCCAGGTATAATACCGACCGACTCCAGAAACCCGCAGGACAACTGCGAATGAACACTGGATAGGTGCGAAAAATGTTATCACATTCTAGCGCAGAGGTTTATCGGTAAAAGGGAGAGGAACCACAGTACATGGTTATCAACTGACTCCTGTATACGGATCGAGAAGCGTATTTCACTCAAAGTTCAAATTGCATCAGCTCCAGCAGTGGAGAAATCTGAACTTGAAGCCCAGTACCGCGTGAAAGGAAAGGAAATACAGCGCAGTATAAGACGCGATAAGCGCAACTACAACAATGCACTAGCTTCAGTGAAGCGATGAGGCAGCAAACTGGTTCGACAGTACGACCGTTTATGCGGTTACCAAGGAGCTTACATCGGGACGCTACAATGTGGACGGTTCCTTACTTATAGCGGATGAGGACTAGATCAGAAAATAGAGGGAGACATTGAACGAATTCTAGTGGAATTTTTCCAAACTGCGACAAATATATCGGCAGAGCTACTGAGACTTATCATACCTAATGCATGGGAAAATGTTTTCCGGAGGAGTGGAATCAGGAGATGATTGTCATGTTGCCGAAAAAGGATAATCTAGATGGATGGATTGCAGAAATTGGCAGGGGATATGCAGAACTGCTGGCAGTGGCCAAAATAATAGTGAAGATAATTCTGGACAGGATCAAAGTACATTTAGACTTAACTCTCGATGTCGAACTAGCTGGCTTTCCCTCTGGATCCTGCTTCATTAATCATATAAACACCTTACAGATCATCATAAAGCAATGTGTTGGGTGTAGATCTTCGCTTTACCTGCTTTTTGTCGATTTCGAGAGGGCTTGTACCGGGAGTTTATATAGGAAATCTTGCGCTGGAGCAGTGTTCTTGCTAAAATTGTTACAGAGTTGTTCAATGGAGAATGACATCTTACCTGAAGCATCTTGATTACCTGGATGATATCTGCTTGCTTACCCGCTGAGGTTTAGATCTAAGTTCGATGAATGAGAATCTCCAAGCGGAAGCCAGCAGAGTGGAGTTCAAAATAAAAAAACTGAAACCAAATTCTTTGGTCTGTCAAGCTCTTTCACCCAAGTTACTGGACAAGAGGTCAAGAGAGTACAGTACAGACCTCGCTGTTAGTAGGAGAATTTTTTTTTTTTATAATGAGCGCGCGCTCAAGGGGTTTGTGTACCCTTAAAGTGATTGTAAACAGCGCGGGCAAAGGATATTAGGGAGGAAGAAAATAGAGGTACCAATGTACATTCTTTTTCAATGTTTGCAAGTTATAACGACCAGGAAATACAGAGATCGGCAGGGTATCCCATAAGCGAGTTTTAAGGCTTAGGAGCGTGCCCTGAGGCACACCAGCATTTATTTTGTGAATATCAGACTTGAAACCGTCCAAGACAACTTGGATTGAACGCTCGGAAAGGTAATTTCTAATCTATTGAAGAAGAGAGTCGTCGATCCCAAATGCACACATTTTCGACAAAAGAGCCTCATGCCAAAGCCAAACTCTGTCAAATGCCTTAGGAATATCAAGTGCAACTATCTAGCTTTCGCCAGATTGATGTACGCTTTGGTTTCACTTTTCGGTGAGACATGCTAACAAATCACCAGTGCAATTGTTGCCACAAAAACCATACTGTCGGTCGGTTTCGAAATATTTCATTAGCTGACGATTTATCAACGTTTCCATGACCTTGGAAAGAAGGGATGTAAGTGCAATGGGTCTTTAGGAGGAGAGGGAAAAAAATTCGCTGTAAAAATGCTGTTTTCCATCTGCTCGGAAAGAGTCCTAGAGAGTAGGATTGATGAAAAAGCTTACGCAGTGGTTTTGCCAGCGAGGAAGAACACCTCTTCAGAAGAAGGGGAGATATACCATCTGGACCAGTGGATTTATGTATATTAAGATCTTTAAGAACTCTTGCTACAAGAGTGTGAAAGTGGATTCCTCACTCGTGCAGCAAGTAGATTGACCTTGTCCAAAGAGCTACCAGCTGGAATGTCATTGTAAATGAGCGTTGGGATGGAAGATGAAGCAGAATTTTTAATGTTTTTGAAAACCTTTGGGACATTGCAGTATCTTTTGCCTCAGTTTTTGGGCTTGTTGGAATTTCACAGGCTTAAGAAAGTCGTTGCTGTCGTTTCTGGCTTGTTTGAACCTTTTTCGGTTTTCCTCTGTCGGGTTGGTCTTGAAGGACCGAAAAAACATTCCTCTAACCCTGACGGCCTCTTTACAGCTCGAGTCGTACCGTGCCTCTTTTGGTTTGATATTCTTCATCCGATGGGGAACGAAGGATCTCATTCCAATGAGAATGGTGTCTGTAATCACATCAGCAGCGGCATCTACGTCGTTATCGAGGAAACATAACAACCACTTCAAATTCCTAAACAATCTGTTAAGACCGCTCCAATTGGCTTTCTCGTATTGCCATATTTTAGGAATCTTTTCTCCTTTCTCTGTGGTGGGTGTACAAGAAATTAGCTGATATGACACAATGGTCCGACGAGCACAACAACGGTGTACTTATAAGTGTGAGACGTTAAAAACAATTCCAGGGTGTTGGCGTCATTATCAACGTTTGGTATTGGCGTGGGCTCATTTACAAGCTGCGTTAAATTGTTTTCCGCAGCAAAGATCTGCCCGTAATGACGTATGAGAATACAGGGATACAATTCTTTGAATGGAGTCAGACAGCGGATCAAACTCGTTAAAAGTCAAATTGCTGTCCAGTTTGGGGCTTCTGTAAATAAAGCAGTAGTGGATAATTTGCTTACTAGAACTGTGAGCGATACTATTTGAAACAAACTGCAAGTGCGCATCCAGATGGTTTCAAATCCCCAGACTACTTTGACCTGACCTTATGATATATGATGATTGGACTTTAGATAAGCATTACCTGTAATGGGAAACCCATGAAACACTTCTCCAATAAGCTTAGCCTTATCAGAATTAGAAGAACCACCTTAAGTGGATATATCTGGCTACGATATTTTTCTTTTCAGATTATCAGGCACAACAATTTTCGTTCGCAAGGCCTTAAATGCTGCTCTAGAGTCTTCTTACGTGAAGATATTCTAGCTAATGGGTATATGTAATTCACAGTGCGTTGTGCCTTCAATAAATCCTGGCCCTCACCTTACAGCTACTGTTCCTTCCTCAGCAATCCTACAGGTTGTTCTAAGATATCGTAAAGTTCGAAATGACAGTAAACAGCTCTACTTTTACGAAATGTTAAATCTAGTAAGCGACATGCAAAAATAATATTTGATCAATTTCACTGACACACCAAGTCTCCTACCAAAACTATGCGATACGTAAAGGTTTGTCCATGGCTTCTTATTAAAGAAAAAACTCAGTTCCACTTCCTCTTTAGACTGTTTAAAAATTCACCAGGTTGTTAAACGAATTACTTTTCGTCTTAAAGGAAAAAGGCGAGGATGCCCTACCTTATCAGAAAACTAACATCAGTAAACCTTTCACAGTAAGTGCATTTGACAACCAATTTATTAGAGTCTTCCAATAGTCATAAACTATTCAATTCTACATAATATGAGTATACCACCACGTCTGTCTAAATTAACCCGCACATCTATTTGGTAGCTACAGCGAGTATACATTTCTACAAGCACATCCAATCTAATCAAATGCACATCGGATAGATGGTAAGCTGCTCCGCCGCCAAACCTCATAAATTATTTAGATACTGTACAACCCTTGAATGGCCTTAATGATAATTGCCCATGCATGTGGAGCTATATTAGACTGTGTTCTTCCAAGAGATATACCATTTTCAACTTCGAAGCGGACGCCTTTCTCCGAATCGCTTGGGAAATTATTAATGTGACTGATGAATCGCGTGCGTCGCTCTCATCATCTTCAGCGATTGCTGAAGAGGTGCTGGCGCCCTATAACAGTCATTCGAATCGAATACACACCTGTACTCACAAAATGAGCGAAAATTTATACTTCGAATCTGATTGTTGCGCCACTGGGTGTACTTTGAGAGATACAATTTGTTAAATGAACAACTCTTAATGTTGAGGTGAAGAAGTATTCGGTTGCCCCGTACATGTGGAACTACTCGTAATGTCTCCAATATTTTGTTATTTGATACAGTAAAAGTATGCAATACTGTAGAGGCGATATTTTTGCGCCTGAAAATAGGCTGAGATAAGATCTTGAGGTATTTTTAAATTAGTCAAAACACTAAGAAACATTTGTTTTCAAAGACTCCTTGGATTCAGTTTGCCAATTACGAGTAGAATGATTGTCTGAGACCCTAGACTCAACCAGAATCAACATTGGGAACCATGAGCTAATTTCAATGAAATACTTCCCTCTGTTTTGGAAATTCCAACCGATGACCAAAATAGCTATCTTGGCAAGTGACGATGCCATCTGTCAAATAAATCCACAACTTATGCATCTCTCATGGTTGGTGTTTGGTTTTTCCTTTTGTGAGTAAAAACTGGATTACAACAAAAAATTAAGAATTTATGGAGTTTTGAAACTTTTTCATACAATTTTTTATATACGCACGAATGGACAGAGAACTGTACAATGTGTTATTAAATTTGATAGAAGCACTCCTTGTTAAATATTCCATGAAGGAGCCAATCAATTCTATCGAAGGCCTTCATAGAAGACAACATATTACCATTTTCACTGCTAAAGTCCCAGAAGCCAACACGGTGGAGGAGAGAGTTCAAACCAAGTTTTCTATTAGCCAGCTGTTTGTTTGTTTTTTCAGTCAGCACAAACGATAAAAGGAGTAGATTGAGGCAATTTATAGGGAATAATGTAGGCAGAAGGTCTAATACAAGTGCATTCTGGCGCCTCCAGAATCAAAACTGCTTTCCTTGTCCAATTTGAGATAAAGATACCAACGAATACTTCAGCGCAGCGGTCAGTCAAGCAGCATAGAATGACTCTTACATGTTAACACCAGTTAGACAGCGAAGCTTTCTTATCCTCAAGTTTAGATATTGCTATCTTTACTTCATATTGGTCGTGTAGGCAGAAATCTTGGCTTTCAATACCCAAGTTTGATGGTTTCACCTGACAGTAAGATTTAGCTAGTCTCCGCCCTTGAACACTCTGCAGAAGTGTACTTCAATACCCTCAGTATGAACTAGGACTTCCCATCTCAATTTTCTTGCTCATTCCACAGGGTTTTATTCGAGTCTTGCTAGCTTGAAGATGCAGATATGGACTGACGCTGCCGAATTAAGCCTTGGTACCAACTGTCACAATGTGCTCATTTACGTGCTGAAAACTATGGACTTCTTGTTTTAGTCTGGGACTTACAGCAAATCCACACTCAACTATCGTTCTCTATAGTAATCACCGTGTTGAGTCAGGCGTACACACTGTCGTCGTTTGAGGCGGCTAAAATCCACCCTCTGTAACAAACCCGTTTGCAAAAAGCTCACGGATATCGAGATCTCCTCCACCTAGATCTCAAATCACTACGTGCGAAATAAGTAGACACCGAAAATGTCAGCGCAAGCACAACGGATTTCAGGCTATAAAACTGTCTGACTGGAGAAAATATTGAACTTCGGTTCAGGCTCTATGAAAAACTTAAGAAAGAGCTGGAAATCCTAAACGCCAAAAACAAAACTAATAAGTGTATATCTTGTTTCGGAAAGTGTCTTCAGTAAATTGTAACACGGACGAAGAGGATTTGGGTCGTAAAATCGACTGTATACTGACCATCATATTAGCGATTGGATATAGTATTAGCGGCACAGCTAATCTATCCTGGATCAGACCGTTCATATCGAGGTAGAGGAATGCTTCTAGAGGTATTAAGCCCTCAAAGCGTACTCTCTCATGATACATGTAATTGAAGTAGTAAGCCCCAGAGATCAGGTTGTTCGACGGGGTCATTGCTCTTGCAATGGGCGATCGAGTCAACTTAATGACGAAATTGCCCACTCTTATTAGGTTTGCCCTATTGTATATACAAAAACTTATTGGGATAGAATTTTATGTACTCAGACTCTGGTGTTTTGTATAACCGAAGACAAGCCCTAAGGTAATATCTCTCAAACACCCGAATCTTTTCCAATAAATTTGCTCTAACGTTGAACCTCATGAGACATTCAAATACAAGCATAAGACGGGTAAGCAGATCACCTTCACCCTCGCATCCAGTTGGCTGCTATAAAACAGTCTCTTTGTATGATAAAAAGCACCTTTGGCTCTGACCAGAGTAACAGCTATATGTGTGTTGAGAATATACACTGATCTAGCCAGATCCCAAGGTATCTGACAAGCAAGTGGCTGCCCGTGCTGTCTCACGATTGAAAATAGTCTCCAATCCTTTCTAGGATCCCTAGAGATACCAGGAAAAAGTTTCCTAAAAGGAATGGTTTCCGGGTTTCCAAAAGTACATTAATGAGCTCAATTTTTGGACCTGATCTTTATTAGAGCATTAAATCGGCGATTTTACCACACCTTGTTGCGGACGCTTTTTAATGTGAAATGTGAATCATACGGCATCGAAGGCTTTTCTAAGTCAATGAGACAGGCACCAGTACACTGGCTTTTTCGTTTGTTCCATCAGATATCGGAAACCAGTTTAGACGCGGCATGAATGACGTCATGAACCGCCTTGAAACCGAGTTTGTTATCAGGAACTATATTCTTGTCCTCAACCCAATTAGTCAGGACTTATCACCTTTTCGCAAACATTACTGCTGTTTGGAAGAAGACTGGTCGACTGGAGATTCGCCGGGTTAGAAGTGTCTTCATCCATTTTGAGGATGGGGTGTACTACCGCAGTTTTCTAAAGCACTAGAGGATAAGCATTATTCACTGCATTATACCATAATAGAGTGGTATAAATGTACACCGCTTCTAGTGGGAGATGTCGAAGCACAATTTTCGATATTCCATCGGTTCCCACTGATTTCTTACTTCTAAGCCATTCGAAGATCGTTTGGAGCTCTTTCTTCGAAATGAACGGTGATAGTACCCTCTCATCGGCGATGACAGTATTTGCCATATTCCCGTCACTGAACTGGGTGAAATCCGAGCTCTCGAATCGCCAGTTCAGTATTTCATTTCGAAGGTAGAAATTGTGCACCAGGAATCGATTTTCCAGGTCGTGGTTCGGGGCAATGATGTCATTCGCCTTGTACACTTCCTGGAAAGTCGTTCCTATAGTCTCTACCTTCTCCTGTGGATCTTCGATCACAAAAGAGTTGTCATCATCAACGGCTTCATTTGAATCTATGACTGCTGCTAAAAGTGTTTGTTCGATGTTCGTCGTTCGGGTGATTTTATGTCACGAAAGGTCATTTTGATCATTCTTCTGAAAAATTTTATTTATTTGCGGAAACATATTCAGGTTGCTGGAGCTTACAGGCCAAATTTTATTGTTCCAACACAAACTTACAAAATTTCTGTAATTCTCTTTAACATTTGGACGTTTTTGATCGACGACTTCAATGTCAAGATCTCCGGGTATCGTATCGTTTATCTATTGTTCATCTATTGTTCATCTATTGTTCATCTAATTGTCTCGTTCATTAGTTGTATAATGCCTGAGGTTGACAGGAGAAGAGAATGCTTTCGTCAGTGTGTCCAACGCACCCTACTATAATTGACCAATAAGACCGCAATGGTCACTGTCATACACGAAAGTGCGTAGAGCATGTTGGTTAGTACCCCTCTTTTTTTTTAAATTCTGTCCTTTTCTTACAAAGATCGCAATGCCTCCTCCTTGTATGGAGTTGAGCCGGTTTCTTCTTTTGGTAAGCTTATTTTCGATAACAAAAATCACATCAAATACTTGGTCTTTAAGCATCTTAGATATATCTGATCTTCGTTCGAGCCTAATCAGTGAATTAGCATTAACTGCAAAAACCCTCAGGGTTTGCTCCGCGATGTATATACCCATTACGACAGGAGGTGCGTTAGGTCCGGCAGCAGCGCGTTGATTTGATAAACACTTGTAGCCTGTTCAGTTGTCTGACGTTGGAGCTGAGCCATCTGCCACTGGATAGAGAGGAAGAGAGTTAGCATGTTAGCTACGACTTCTGGTGTTCTAGGCGCTGGGACCTGAGAAGCAACCTTCGCTTGCTGTACCGTATTCCCCCTATCTGTGCCATCTGGACGTAGGTAACTTAGAGAGTAACGGCTGGTGTTTGTGTTTGAGCAGTTGGACGTTTAATTTCCACTTTCTGCTGCCACGCCAGAAGCTTCTGTTTCTCACAAGCTAGGCTCTAGCTGTAACGAATGGCTTAACTCCCAAGAATTTGAGCTCATCGCACTCGTTCTCTTTCAGCAGTGCAAGGGGCTACTCCGGATTAGTCGACGGTTCTAGGCTCCTCAGCAGAATTATTTGCAGCTTTTCACCCTTCGTTGTGAAGGAGAAGATCACTGTAGTAGAATCCCTTAACAGGTTATTAATTTCGTGGTAGCGCTTCACTGTGTTACAGTGGATCGCGGACTTGTAAACACTTATTTGATTCTTCATGTTTTTTTTCTGCTGCTGTTATTGCAGCCCAGCACTAGTGCTACTAGGCCACGTTGTCACTTACACGGTTGAAGTCCAAATTGTCATGCTCTAAGAATACTAAGAATACTCGTATACTGGGTGAAAACCCATGTGCACTTCAAAGTGGACTATTAACGACTGCCGCGCTATATCCTATGTGAAGCCTTTTTTGCTTGTTCATAGAACGAAAACTGTTCAAGACTTTGAAATGAATATCCAATACGTCATTGGTGAGAAAACATCCCCAATACTCGAAAGACTGCCCAAAAGTGACGGAGAGCGTTTTGTCGAAGTTGGGCGAGGAAACCAAATGCCTGAAGCTCGGCATCCGGTTGGTAGCGTTTAAAACATATGCTCTCACAAAATACACCTTATAATTCTCGTTCTCTCTTAGTACGTAAAATAAGCTCGTTTCACTTTCAATCTTAGCAACTCACGGTGCTATAAATCTTATGTAAATTATATACATAAAGACACCACATCTGACTTTTCCTTAAAATAAATAAAATAAAAAAGTATACATATGTACATTCCACGCACATGTACGTTTCTGTTTTTTCTTGAACCTTTCATTCCTAATAAGCGACCTACAACCGTACTCATATATCACACTTTTCCTTTAGGGAAAAAGCCATACGTTAAATCATTACGACTAGAAATGTACCATACATCAATCAAGGAATCCCCCTAAGTTTCACTTTATGAAAATGAGGACACAATTTCCTGCATCGCACCCAGTTAATTCCCTCGCTGCGCTAACCGACCCCAAGGCTAAAACTTTAAATTCACAGCTTAGACTAAAATCCAATATCTTGCTGAGCCATTTGTAGATACCGTTTGCTGGTAGCGTACACACCCACCTTCCGCTGTACACATTCCTCACATACAATTCATATTCTGAAATTTCATTAAAGTCATAGTCATAATTTTCCCATCACTGACTCACCTGGCTCACTATTTCGCCCATCCACCCAACTACGAGTATGTACTCCGGTAGGACGAGTCAGTTCAGTTGAAACGGAACAAAAGGACCGTTGTACATTGTTTTTTTCGGTTTTTTCCTTTTTTATGAATTCTATCCGAAACGGCAACACACCTTCTACGTGCCAACCCCTAAACCTCGGAGTTGCATTGTCCATGGAGACCATGTTTCGCGCTCGCAAAAAGCAAAAGGCTGCGGTTACAGCAATAAATAAAATAAAAATATTCACACACACACATTTAAAAATGGCAAAATTTCATAGGGGAGGCTCGATACTAGTCTACACATTGTAGGGTGCAACTTTACAGCTTTACGTGTGTAAGTGCAAAATCAAGGTATCGTTTGTTTCCAACTCTCGGTGGGGTAAATAACTGGAACAAGGACGACTCTTTGTTTTTTCCTTTTTTGCTGCACGCTGACTATGTTTGATGTGCATTTTTCTTTGTGGATCCTTATTTTGTAGCTTGTGCTCATTATGGGCGCGAAGAATTAAAAGAAAAGAACAAAATGTTGTGGAATTCATAAAAAAACGGATAAATTATAATTCATAAATAATATATTGTGGGCTCCAACCGACTGTAATTAATTTTGCACCTTTTGATCCGTTGGATGCCGAGGCAGGCATATAATGGGGTGAGAAGCTACTTATCTGGGGCAAGGCCGCATCAGGTGTGAGTCCCTAGCTGGGACTTTTGTATTTACTTTTTACAAAATGCGAAGTCAAATGATAACTAGCCCTCATGGAGGAACACGTTCTTTTGTGAATAATACTGATGCCAAGGTTAACATAATTAGTCATATTGCAACCATATTACTGTTTTTCTCAATGCGACCTAATTTTACTCGTATTTTGTGTCAGTCCCAGTTAGTTATTGTACAATCTCATTGGTTGTAATAGTGTGCATCATATCTTACAGAGAAAAGCATACATTTTGCTTGGGCTTCCCTTTCAGCAAGATATTTCATGCTATTCCGTTTATTTCAATTTCTAAGTGTGGTATAAAAGTATTGGGCTGAACTGAAATTGATAGAAATTGTTTCACCTATAATATAAGGTCATCCTCATCAAAACCAAAATTGCAAAGAGCGGCAGATTTAAGCATACCTTAATGCCACGCTCGAAAACATGTAAGACCTAGTTTCCTGCAGGGCTAATATTTGATGATTTTAACAGGAAAAAGAACATTACTGCATACATTCTTTGGGAGAAATAGAGCTTTTCTGCAATTTTCAAATTAGTACCCTGTGCCCGGAATACAATTTTTGACCGATCATACAGCTTTTGGAAGGCCGTCGAGAAAGATTGTTACACAATGGTTCGCAGCACCTTCGTCACATTTCGTAAAATTACCTTACGTCATACGCTCTCTTGTCAGGGCAGATGAGATCACCATTGATCACAGAAACTGAGTTTCCAACAAAATACTGGATTACTAATCTCAGCGAACTCGCAGGAGCATTATCGTGAAGTACGAAGCAGCCGCGCGTGCAATGCAATTTCCGGGCACACGTACCATAATAATGTATAAATTCTGCCTTGATTATTTAGCCGGGACTCTACTCTCTTTGATCGTCATCAAACGTGTGGCGACGGTTTTTAAACTGTGGATACCATTCAGAGACCTTGGTGGGCAAAACTGCATCATCACCTCCACGTGGTGCCTGCTTCATAGCTATCTAGTAGTATCGTAATAGTGATCCAACGATTTTATATAAATTAGCGTATGCTTTGTCTAACTATTTATGTGGAGCTAAGCACTCGGTGCAGCGCAAGCGCAGGGTGAACTTTAGCATGCAGGTACCGAACGAGTCATCTTTTGCTGACCTGATGAACAAATGCCCTAAAGATGTCTTAGAAGAGATCCTCAAAAGGAGAAAGTGGAATGAGCTATTCCACTCGCCACTCAATGGAATCAATAGTGATCTTCACACCTAGACTAGAGGAAGATTTTAGTTACTTCTACATATTCGGAACTCAGGTTAATAATGAACTTTTAAGACTGACACCGGCAGATCCTGGAAAAAACTTGAGAAGTCTAAATCAATCTCCAACATTTTCTCACTGATTTTAAGCTCATATATGATAACATCTATAGATACAAGCTATATAGAGCCATGTCCAGTTTTGGCATTTCTGCTAAACATCGTCTCTCCTGGCTGATGATGGAAACGATCACTGCCCCGTGTTTTATACAAGGTGACACGCTGTCACGTGACTTCTTTAACACCATACTTGAAACAGTTGCGCGGAACTCATAAGCCAACACCGGAGGAACAATCTTTCAAAAGCTTGTGTAACTACTAGTGTGTGCCGATGATATTGGCAAAATTGGCTTACCTTAGCGGGCTACCACAGGTGCGTTCGCTAGCATTGAATCGGACGCTGCCAAAATGAGGTAAGAGGTAAATGAGGGGAAATTGGACAAAACGTAATAGTTGACATTGATAACTTTGAAGTAATAAGGGATTTCGTCTACCTTGTCACTTCTATCAATTCTGCAACAGATATAAAACAAAGGATAACTGTTGCAAATCGGTATTTCTTTGAGTAAGGGTGGCAATTGAGTAATAGCGCCCTATCTCTATCAACTAATGACAGTTAAAACATTAATCATACCTGTCTCACCTTATGGCGCCGAATCTTTGACTCTATCGAAAGCGGATTTAAAAAAATCTTCAGTCGTTTTGACAGTAAATTCTTCGTAAGATATTTGGCTCCGTTTGCATTGACGGGCTTCGGAGGGGGAGATTCAACGACGAATTGTACGAGCTGTACAGCGACATCCACTTAGTCATAAAACTGCTCGTCAGTCACATGAGAAGGCTAGGGCATGCACAGCGAATGGACGCCAATGTTCTGGCCCACAGAGTTCTCAAATCTAACCCCAAGGCATGACGCATCAGAAGAATACCTAACCTTAGATGGTTATTGCAATTGAAGTTTAAGACCGAGCTAACTAGAGAAGAGTCTTACTTGGGTCCCAGGTTTAACCCGAACTGTAACGTCATCTAAAAACAGGAAGAAGATAGAACTTCTTTCGACTCAAACATCCATTACCGTAGTCAGTTTTTAACATTTGTAATTTGTTGGCAGCTCTTTGTTTCATTTGTAAAAAAACTTGCAACAAAAAACGAATACTCTTAGTTACAACAATACCTCAAGTTGTCGCGTTGAAATATTTACGGTCTCTAAAGATAGAACCAAACAACATAGTTCTGTCGGTAAAACATAGCAGCCCCACTGGAACAGTTTATATAAAATCACGCCCACATCTTTTTAAATAAATTGAGCACAAATAAAAGGTTTTCCATTAGATGCGCACGAATTTGACAGATGTCACGTTTGTGTTCCAGGTTGTCTACTATAGAAATCATCCAAAATTAGTATCAAATTCGCGACCAATTCCAACTTTCTGCAGTTATAATCGGCCCGGTAAGCGAGCTATTGAGAGTTAAGCGGAAAAATTCCGATCGGTTTATCCATTCTATTGTATAATCTTGTCATGGAGACCACAGTCAATAAATTCCGCTCCGTTTTCAAAAGTTGGTCATCTCTCGAGCGTTGCTATACGTTTGACCGAATAAAAATAACCAAATGACCATTGTGCACGTCGAACTTTCGCTGATGGGGCTCTATTAACGATCGATGAAGATCCGGATTTTCGAGGCACATTTTTATTTAAACGGCTTTGTCAACAAGCAAAACTGCCTCATTTGGTCAAGCGAATAGCCGAATGTTTTCAGCAGCAGCTATTGTTTACGAAAAATGTAAAACTTCTAATGTTGGAGGTAATCGGAGACGGTACCGCCGAATGGGATACAGTCAAAGTATGCCCGATACTCCGATTTAGCTATATAGGTTTTGCATAGCTGTTAACCTCATACGCCTGTGCGGTATGACAATGAGGAACACTCGTTGCTTTATGAAGATCAGTAGTGCCACAATTGCAACCATAGGTATGATTATGACCCTGTAGGTCTACTGCTCTACTCTATATCCAGGAACGATACTCAATGGGATCATTCGATTTGGCTAGTCAGTGAATGTAGAGCCGTTCCCACCGACTTTTCTTTACTGCATGTTGAGCCCTAAACAAAGGTCGTCGATCAATTTTAGACCGTACATGGAGATCAATCAGCCGTTCTAGAGTTTTCAGAAGGGGAAATGATAGACTTATAGGTCTGAGGTCCTTTGGGAACATTTTCCGGGTTTGAAAATGAAAACTAAATTAACTTCCCTCCATGAAATGGGATTTCTACGCAACTCCTCATGATATTATGATATTTACTAGCGTTGGAAGGATGACATCTGAAGACATTTGTAGCTTGGGAGTTATTATACCGTCCGGCATAGCAGCCTTGTATGGTTTGAAGCTATACAACGCCCAAAGCAGCTTGTCTCTTGTAATCAGACTATGAATTTTAGTTGCGGCAACAGTAGTGCTACTAAAGTTGTTACTGGCCATGAATAGGGAGCTACCTGGAAAGTAACAGGTGTAGGGATTCTTCACTTGAAGTTGTCCGAGAGCCATCGGTTTTTTTCAAACAGGAATCGAAGGATTGGTAAAGATGATTTTTCTTGGACGCGATGGCTCAGATGTTTTTGTTATTTTGCCATAGAATACCTCCAGGATTGTCACTTTGCAGTGTAGTTTTATGTACGTCTGTGGCATGTTGTTTGTTGTTTCGGCCAACACTCATTGATGTGACATGGGGGACCTATATTTTGGCAAATCAGGTTTCCTATTATTCTGGTATGCTAGTTGGCGGGAAGGAGAATCACTCACACTGAATTGGATGTATCTATGATCTGAAAAGGAGTGGTCAGATGATTCCATCCAGTTCGTTATCAAAAGAGCGATATCCAGCACTTTTTGCCGGTTTTTGACAATATTGCAAACAATGAGGTTAGTAGGTACTTACATATAATGTACCACAAAGTGACCCACTTCTATCATTAGTGTCGGTACTTCCCCTGCCGTGTGATGTGCGTCAGCATCGCAGCCGATGATGAGGAAAGTTATTTGCCTTCCTGCTTCCAAAACCATCCTTTCTAGGTTGTGACCAGGGAGAGGGCCCACATGGTCGTGGCCAAGATATGCCGATGCCAGCCAGTAGCTACTCCAGTCTAGCAACGGTTCTGTTGGGGTCGCTGGGATTAGGAAGTAAGAGTACATTTAGGCTACGTCTCACTAATATACAAGTTCTGATCTTAGCTCCTTCTGATCTGAATCATACAATCCATATTTCCTGGATAGTCTCCGCAGTACTCAGATATGATCTCCATGGCAACTGAAGGAATAATCCGTTTGCCTTCCTTCAGAATTTAGTAGCATTACTTCTGTCGTATGCTCATTCATTGCTTAATTCAGGTCATGTTGTTGACTTATTTTTCGTAAATTTCTTTTCCTGAACATTATTTGTATTACCGCCGCTATTGCTGTCCCGCCAGTTAAGCCTTTCCGTGCCTCTGAAATAGTTAAAGTCATAGCATTGAATTCTGAGCGATCAGAGATCATTTAGATTTTTATAGAACGCCAGGGGTCATGTAATATATGTGTGTCCGTTGGTACTTTATCGATATACATATTTATATCCGGTAAATATATCTGGCAAGTATGTAAGTACAAAAGTACATACTTTCCATTTAAAAATTCACTCACAAACTCCTGTTAATCCAATTCACCAAAGCACCCTTTAAAGTACATCCCTTCATGGTCATTGCTTGCATGCGGATTCCTTCATTATTCCTCTCAGATTTACGATTTTCCCATCCTTTTTTTTGTACTCGCACATTTATACTCATATACACAGACTAGTTGATTTCATAATTCATCTAGGCGCAGCAACCTTGTGGACAAAGGCAACTTTTTTAGTCGCCAACTGAAGCAGTGCGTGTCTGTGTAGTAATTGGATGAAAAAGGCTTCTCTCCCTTAGTGCATGGCGCCTCATCGTGCTCATTTAATCCAATTGTTGAACATACAAATGGCATTCAACAGCAGGGACCCCATCTTTTGTGTAATCAAATTTGTGTCCTTTATCCAGAGCGCTACTGTGATATTAAATTAGAATCAAGAAGGGCTATCGTCGGCGGCAGCAGTATTGGCGGCCATGGCCAGAGCTATAATGTTAGCTTTACTGAAGACCATGACAATGGGCTTCAGTTGTATACTGCAGTAAATATTTCACGCTTATCCCTAAATCAGAGGGACTCCTCTCTTAATCCAGACTACAAGTAAAATCCATTTTTATTCAGAACCTCTTCAAGTTTGCCATGGTATCTGTCCATGTATAAAGATGGTACATGGTGGAGGCACTCGTAGTTCAATAGATCAAAGTCATGAATATATATGGAAACACGTCTGTCCACAATTTTCCACCGTGCAAATGTTCATGCGAAATGGTATTGAAAGATAAATACCCCAGCTTTGATTTGAGATTCATTCATCGGATTCCTCTCTGCTCCTCGTAATACTCGTACGAGTACCATACCAATGATGGATGCAATCGCGTTTTGTCCTTTTAAGCGAACGATTGTGTCATGTAATCCTATTCGGATTGCTTTTAAGGATCGACTAGTGGAGGTGGAACAGAAATCGTTTTTATTCATGCCTTCAATTTAGAGACAGAGAGGTTAACCAGGACGATACTGCCAACAATTTGCTCCTTGTGGCGTATTCGGTTTGTCTGATGGAACTGGTCTGGATATTGGGAATATCAAGCCCCACGAACATTTGTCACGCTAAATTAATACGTTACATCAGAGGATTTTCTTTTTTCCGCCCACTTTCGTCTGTGTCTTTGCTGTGTCTTTTTGTTGGGCGTAAGGATTCGTTTCTACATATGTATGTAGGAGTACATTGTGTAGCGACATATCCTTTGTTCTAAAGGTTTTATTTTTTTATTTTTTGAACAGTTGGTAGTCTTGTATGAGGGAATTGGTCTGACGTAGCGAAATATAGCGGTAATCAATTTTGCAGGGGAGTCCCAAACTAGGGCACTTACACAGATTCTTTTCTTGCAGTTGAATATAAGAAAGCGTTCGTATTTGCTGATTTATCTTGGATGAAATTTGGGTTAAAACTTGAAGTGACTTCACATGCTGTTCTGATGAGCGGACAAATTCTTGAAATACTTTCCAGATTGCAAGTCCTTAAAGATAGGATTTTTGAATTTGAGAATTTGTTATAGAAGGGGTTTTTGTGCTCTGAATTAATGTGGACAAAAATACTTATAGAAGCAGACAATCGAGGACATACATGTATCAATTCAGTTAAAGTGGAAAAGAGTTTATATTTGGCTGCGTAGTTTTATGTTTGTGTTATACTAATGTAGAGGTTCTTCTTGACAAGAGACGTCCTTACAATGTTCTCGTTGCTGCTGTAGAGGAAGAAATTACACTTATGCTTGTACACTTTCCATAGATTTGTGACAATTTTCATAGCAAATACATTTCAAAGACTTACAAAGCCCTTGACCCTGTTTAGATAAAACGACAATTACGATGTCGTTCATGTCACACTTCAGTATTCAAGTACATGACCCCCACCGACTTGACAAAGGCATTGTTTCCAAACAAAAATTCCATTGAATGCCTGAGATACGATTATACAACTGCCATGCCCTAGAATCGTGTTCCCAAACGATCCACCGGTTTGCATTGTTCCATTCCCAACCCAATCAACTTACGGGTATGTGACACACCACCTTGTGTACGAGTATCCAACTCAAAAGGCAATTATCACCATTTAATTACAGGATTCCGAATGCAATTTACTTCCGTCTTTAACCCAATAGGCGGTCCATCAAAATCCACTAGGACTTTTTTGTGGGTCATCTGAATCCGAGCAATGTCACGGACGATGCTGGAACTAAGCAAACAACTGAAGTGCATTGTTGACACACAAGGTCGTACTCGTAACTGTTGGCCATTGTAGCGCGATTCGTTAATTACACTTAAATTGTAGACGCGTATTTTGCACGACACGAGTGGTGCAGGCAGCTGAGTTACATGACAAACGATGTGATCGCGTCCCCTGAAATATCGAACGTTTACATTCTGCCTTACTGCAGAAGATAATCAGCATTCTGTTTGCGAACCATTGCACCTCGTACGAATATGTGTAAATCATTTGACACCTGGATGCTATGTAAGTACATACTCCTCCATAGATCTGCGGTGGCATGGAAGGCCACATGAGAGCTTTTAGGGCGAACAATTGTTGATTTAAATTTGATTACGTACGAGTACGAGCCTTGAAGCGGTATTCGAAATGCGATCATTCGTATTAGACAGGCGGTAATTTATGCCGTCTTATTCAGAGGCGTATTAATTTACACAAGTGCTTTTGTTGTACCTATATATGTAAGTGTGTTTGATTTAGTGGCACTTTGTGAGAATTTCACCCATAAGTGGGGTGAGTTCGGTATCATCTTCCAACACCTTTAGACTGAGAGTGCTTAACCTACTGCAACGGCCAACCTCTCAAATGTATTACACCGAGATGGACCAACCTGAAACACAATCGGCAGATGACCATTTCCTGGAGTTAAGCTCTGTTTATACGTACCACAGCAAATGTGTGGGCACTGTCCAAATAGCAAATAGGCAACAATTGAAAATTTCAACGGTGCGACTACGGCTTAATATGTATGGTGCATCGAACCACATTCGATAAGGTTGAATGTTTTCTGATAGGTTGTCTGCTTGGCTTAGTGTGTTTGTTTAGGAAAACATTTTCAATTGCATCACTTTAGAAGAAAGGTGTAATAGGCTCAGAATATGAACAGTAACGGAACTGCATTTTAAGCCAATTACTTAGTCGATTATAGTGGTTGTTTTGTAAGCGGATCTGTGCATCATATCTCTGCATTTGTCCAATGCAATGCTGGGGAAATCAAAACATATGATAGAGACGAGGAAAAAGACTCTTTATTTTTGTATTTCTTCTACCGACCGTTGCAATATGTAATGCGATCTGCGTAGGTACTGTGCCTCTTACGGGGTTGGCGACCTTGAAGAGGGCACATTCTCAAATCACTACAAACTACAGAATTTAGTTCTTCTTCTCAAATTAAAATAAACCTCTACAAGTTCGCTCGTCGTATCGCCACATTTGCCTTCTTAATACCATGGGAAAAATTGTAGAATATGTCATTTACAACAGAATGATGACGATAATAGAAGAGCGTAGTGCACCGTCAGACTACTTATTTGAGTTCCAAAATCACGCCCCACAGTTGACGCAATCAAAATTGTGCCTGAAAGAGCAAGCACAGCCATCGAAGGGCGCCGATGTCTATTAGGAATGAAGGAGTACTATGCAATGGTCACATTAGATATCAAAAATGCTTCCAATTCGGTAAACTGGACGTTTATAATGAATACTCTTGCTAGAATGGACGTACCAGACTACATCCTCAGAATTATATCCAGCTACTTGAGGAAATTAAAGCTAAGCTACGATAGTACCAAACTCTACAACGTTACAGGAGGTGTGTGATAAGGATTCGTCCTACGCCCCTTGGTGTGAAATATTTTGTATGAAGGTGTCCTCAGGCTCACAAAGAAAATAGGCTTTGCGGTTGGTATCGCCATAGCAACCGTAGCTAAGCATATCCACGAAGTATCAAAGAATCCGCAACAAACGAGCCTTCGGTCAGCAAGTCTGAGTTTAGCAGAACATAAGACAGAATCAGTTTTTATCACCCGCCGCAATTCCGTAGAATAAATGCATGTAGGCGAAGGAGACCAAGTAATATAAAATCAAAATCGGCATTAAAGGACCTAGGTGTTATGATTGATAATAGATTTGATAATAGGTTCCGGATGCAGTAGCAGATTATTCGTATTACTGTCGAAAGTATTTAGTATGGGCGGGCGCACTGATAATAACAGAATCTAGGAGAAAGGTATCGCGAATTTATAGATTAATCGCTCTGTGAACAATCTGCGCCTTCCAGACCATCTCAGAGGAAGCGGCGAGTGTTTTAACTGCCATCATGCCAATTGATATGATATACGAGGGGCGTTCAACATATTCTCGGGATCGGGGTGAAGCTGTGGCTGAATATACAAATTGACTAATTTATAAAGTAATACTATTATTTTAGTGCATTCATGTAAAATTTCATATAAATGTGATTATTAATTCGCGTTTTATCTCTAGTTAAACAGAATCATAATGGCAACTGAGACGATGATGGTGAAAATTGAGCATCGCGCTGTAATTAAATTTCTCACTAAGCAAGGAAAAAGTCAAAAAACTATTCACGAAGAGATGGTGGCTGTTTTACCAGGGTTCCGCACCTTCATTATCAACTGTGCAAAAGTGGTCAAGTGAGTTCAAGAGAGGCAGAGAGAGCATTGAAGACGACCCCCGCTCCGGCGCCCCGGCTACTGCTTGTACGGGAGAAAGCATCAAAGAAGTCGAAAAACTTGTTCTTGAGGATGCCCGAATAAAGGTGAAAATGATGGCAGAGATCACCAAGCTTTCAATTGGTACCATTCACACCATTCTTCATGACCATCTTAACCTTTCAAAGGTCAGTGCAAGGTGGGTGCCACGAATGCTCACAGCGCCTCAGAAAAAAGTGAGAATCGCATGCTGTAGAGAGCTTTTGGAGATGTGTAGTGAGAACGCGGACGGTGTTATGGATCGAATTGTTACTGGGGACGAAACATGGGTCCACCACTATGACCCTGAAATCAAACAAGAGTCCATGCAGTGGCATAAAAAAGGAACAGACCCCCCGAAGAAGTTCAAAGTCACTCCGTCTGCCGGGAAGCTCATGGCCACAGTTTTTTGGGACTCAAAGGGAATTTTGCTCATTGAGTACAAAAAAAGGTGAAACCATCAACGCCACATCCTACGCTTCCACTTTGCATAATTTGCGGGAGGAAATTAAAAAGAAAAGACGGGGTAAACTCGCAGCGGGTGCGTTGCTTCTTCATGACAACGCTCCTGTTCACACGGCACGAGTTTCCAAGGCTGCTGCGCGAGATTGTGGTTTCGAAGAAATCCAACACCCACCCTATAGTCCAGACCTTGCCCCTAGTGATTATTTCCTGTTTCCGGATTTGAAAAAATGTCTTCGTGGAAAAAGATTTTCGGATGATGAAGAACTCAAGTCGGCAATAAATGGGTATTTTGCAGAGAAAGAGGAAATTTATTTTTTTGAGGGTTTAAAAAAGCTTATCTCAAGATGTAACAAATGCATTGATGTTAGGGGAGATTATATCGAAAAATAAAAACAATTTAAATTGAATTAGCATTTTCCTTCATATCGATACCGAGAATATATTGAACGCCCCTCGTAGTTCAAATGACGATATGGGATTAAAGAAGAAACTTTGAGAACATGATACTTCATCTACTAAACAGTTACAATCACAGCATAAATCGGAATTATCAGAGACTACCTTTGCACCTACAGAAGAAAAGAAACTATTGAATTTTTCTGATAAGATCTTGTTGTCGGATATAAAAATATTATCTTCTTTCAAACTATACATTCAGTCTTTCTGAACAGATTTATTTAATATGCGTCTTATTAGTTCCCATTCTTTTCTTGATTCACTTTTAACCTCACAAAATTTGTTCATATAGTAATTATTTTTGCACGAAGAAATTTGTTTTAAAATATCTTTGCATAATTGTTTGTAAGCTGAATTTACATTATTGTTATTGGGATGTTTCTTCTTTTTTTTGAACAAATTATTTTTTTCTTTGATCCTCTTAAGTAACTCACATGATATCCACGACTTAAGTTTTTTCGATTTATCATTACTTTAAATTTTTTTTTGTGTACATTTTAAGACAGTATTTTATTAAACTTAGAGAAAGCTGTAGAAGGATTATTTTCATTATATACACATTCCCAACATTCGAAACGAAGAAGATTATTAAGATTAACAAAGTCAGTTTTAACACAGGAACAATTGGACAACAATGCCTTCACGGTAGAAGGACAAGAAGATTTTAGGCTAAGACACGTCATACAGTGATCGGATACTAGCAAATTGACAACAGAGTTATAGATTTGAGTTGTTTGAGAGTTAGAAAAACGTACCATAATATGGTCAATACAAGTTCTAGATGAGAAGCGAGTAGGTCTATTTAAGCATGATTCAAATCCAAAAGAAGATAAAACAAACAAATATTTATGTACAAAATTAGAATTATGTAAGATGTCTAAATTGACATCACCCAAAAGGATAGTATCATTTGTTTCACCTGCCATTAAATTTTCTAAGTCCTCATAAAACATGTTATTAGACAAGGTTGGCTCATTAAATCTATATAAACAGAAAAAAGTCAACTTTAAATTAACAATTCTAATTTTTAAAACATTATGCCTTCCTATCGCTTATGCCATGAGTGCTGCTGGTAATACGAATTATCTGCTCTATTGTCCCATAAGAAAAGGTAGCTAGGATTTTCATCATGGTAAAGTACACGAACGAGCTACGTCTGCAAATTATAAAAATTTTCTACCGAAATTCGGAGTCGGTGACTGCAACTTTAAGAGCGTTAACTCCAATTTACGGTCGTAATTCTCGCCCTAGTAGATAGTAAGAAACAAGTTTAGTGCAAAAATTTGAGGCTACATATGCGTTGTGTGATGTTGCCGTGTCAGTGAGACAACGGGTAGGTCGAAGTGTCGAAAATATCGCTGCCGTTCAGGCGTCCGTAGCAAATGATCCAAATCAGTCAATTCCACGGCGTTCCCAAGAATTGGCCATCGCTCAGACCACATTATGGCGTATTTTGCGAAAGGATCTTTATTTACGACTGACGTTCTCCTATTGGGTTCTGGAGAAGATGCACCAAGATGATGAATTTCATCGCAAAATCATCTTCAGTGTCGAAGCTCATTTTTGGCTCAATGGGTTAGTCAGTAAGCAAAATATGCATTTTTGGTCGGGTGAAAATCCACATGTGCTTCATGAATCACCACTTCATCCACAAAAAATAACTGTTTGGTGCGGTTTGCATGCCGACGGCGTTATTGGGCCATATTTTTTCGTCGACGATAACGATCGTCCGTTACTGTGAATGGTCAGCGTTATCGCGCCACGATCACAGATTATTTTTCGCCCGAATTGGAAGATATAGACTTGGACGACATGTGGTTTCAACAGGATGATGCCACAAGCCACACTGCACACGCTACAATCGATTTATTGAAGAGTAAGTATGATGAGCGTGTTATCTCAAGAAATGGCCCAGTCGATTGGCCGCCTCGTTCGTGGATTTAACGCCGCTTGACTATTTTCTGTGGTGCTACGTTAAGTCATTGGTTTATGCCAATACGCCGACGACGTTGGAAGAGCTCAGAGCCAACATTAAAAGCGAAATATTGGCCGTTTCGGCCGAAATGTGTGGCCGAGTCGTTGAAAATTGGGTCCAATGAATCGACCACTGCAAACGTGCCAGCGGTGGCCATATGAACCAAGTCGAGTTCAATTCATAAATGTTTTGATTGTACTTCAAGCCGGTAATAAAGTTTTTTAAATATCTCAAATGGTTTGCGTTTTATTTAAAAAGAATTTGTTATTGGAAAACCCTATACATACTCGTATGATACTTGAAACTCTCAAGCACTATCTGCATGCTTTCGTAATTTTCTTAGAACATCACGGAATGAGCCAAATGTATATCAAAGACCGAACATTTATTTGCATTGTGGAGAAGGATAGCTTCTGATGAAAGTTAGAATGGGCGCACAAGCCCTGAATATTATAACAATAGCAAAGCCCGTTTTCGAATCTTTTCTAATTACTTATTCTAACATTTGTTTTAAGCTAATTCCGAGAAGGTAAAATACCTCCTTTACTTTTGGGCAGGATCTGATCTCTAACTAAGCCGTTTTCGTTGGAGTTAACGAGGTGTGGTTCCGAACTTACTGATTTTATCACGAAGTCGTAACTGGTACTATATAATAGTAGTTTAGGATTGAAACAATACGGTATCTTTTAGCTATTGAGATTATATCTGAAGCTACTGTTACACAAAATAAGCTATATAGCTGCAAGGTGCACAAGCATACTAACTAATGAACTACGTGAATAAAATATCAAATCTTCTCTGCCCGCTCCTTCCCGATTTTACTTAATACGGCACGTTTCTCTTTACAATGGGTGATTTTTTAAGCGTTTGGCTTATAACACCAGCAAATTGTAAAAGGGTATACAATTTTTATTTGAGTTATTCAATGCCATTTAATTTTTAAGGATTGTTTCATATAAATGTTGACCATAACTACGTTTTAAGTGGTCCAATTTTGAATCACTTTTTCGATCATATCGGCTGGTATTTCGCTAATAAAATGGGTAATGTTGTCTTCCACACTGATTTATCGCCATATCTAGACGTCAAATCGCACAATCTAGACGGCCAATTCGCCGGTCCAAAACGAAATACAAATTGCTCGCCGAACTCATTTCTCAATTGGTCCATAGATTCGAGTGATGTGTGGCATGTAGCGCCATCTCGCTGGAACCAAATGTCGATCGCGCATTTTGGATGAAAAACAGTTCGAAATCATTGAACGATAGCTGACGCCATTGACGGTAACGTGGTCCTCACGGTTATGTATGAAAAAAAAACGTGATTCCGCCGAACCATAAGCCGCACCAAATCGTACCTTTTGTCCGGGTGCATTGGCAGCTCTTGTCAGAGGTTGCCCATCTGACCAAATACGGGAGTTTTGTTTATTAACATACCTTCAACATTCAACCAGAAATGAGCTTCATAGCTGAACACAATTTTTCGATAGAAAAGCGGGTGTTCCTCCAGCTTTTCTAATGCCCACTCACCGAGAATTCGACACTGCGGCAGGTCGTTCGGCTTCAGTTATTGCACCGGCTGTATTTTATAAAGTTTAAGACCCAGATTCTTGAGTAGAATCTTCCACGCAGTCGAGTAACACAATCTCAATTGCTGCGATCGGTGAAGAATGGACAAAGCAAGGTCTTCATTAACATTGGCAAATAGAGCAGAAATATTTTCCTCTGTACGCACTCTACGCATACGAGGAGGTGAGCTGATGTCCAATAGCGTGAAATTGGCACGAAATTTGGTCACCATGGTTTGAATTGCTTGTTGAGTAGGTCGATTATGACGACCGTAAAATAGTCGAACTGAGCGAAAAACATTTTTCACATGACTTTGACACATGTCACGAATCACGCGTGAACTGTCAAAAATAGAACACTGAACAACCAAACAGCAACAAAATCACCCTTTATAACTCATAGCAGTGTTTAGCTTTGTTTCAGTATAAAGAATTCGAAAATAATTATTGAAACAAAAACTCAACAAAAATGTTTAGTTTGCAGACCTGTGTATTCTTTTGAAAGTGTAGAAGCTGCCAAAATGCGTTTATGATGTCTACCAGAAGGGAAATACACCATAAACGAATTAGACAGAATGTCATAATAAACAGCTTCAACTTTGAGGTAGTAAGGGAGCCTTGGCTCGGGTAACAAACGGATGTATACATGGTACTGTACGTCTACCGAGTGCATTGCATCTACAATAAAATATAAATATTTAATATGAAAAACTTTCAGGAATTTAGAATGAATAAGTGAAGGGTAGTTGAATTGCAAGTCAACAAGTCAGATCAATGGCTAACCCTATTTCCACATACATTTAAGCGTATGTAAATCTTAAAGTAATTTGCTTTAATTTTCATTTTCCCATCTGTTCCAACAGTGTAATTGTGCTGTAATTTAATAGAACGCAATTAATTGTTTCAATGTCTGTATTCTGTTTGGCGGCGAAACTGCCTCAGACGTGAGTCGGAAATATTCGTGATGCTCTTATCTAATGCTTTGCTCGTCTATCAAATATCGGCGGATCGTGCAATCGTTTAATTTCAACTTCTACTCTCATCACTGAGAATTGATATAGATGCGATCTGGAATCGTTAGGCAGGTTCAGTCGTTTTTCTGATTTAAAGCATTATCGTCGTCATGACAATGGAGCTGCAGACAGTAAGTTAATAGAGTTGATACCATTTTTATATATCAAACAAATTGTTTCCTGTGTTTTAGAAAATTTTATTGACTTGGCTCTTTGTTTGCTCCCTGATGATCGTTTGCAACAATTGCGCACCCCAATATGGTTACATCCTTCCAGGATTCGGTTACGGAGTACCTTTAAGGTATGCCGCAGTGAGACCATTGTACGTGCAGCCTTTGTATAGTCCATACAGTGCATATTACCGGCCTCCAGTTATTGTGGGATGAGACAGTTTATGATGTAACCTACGAATTTGTCCAAATTTTTAATAAATCTTTTAACGGTGGCGGATAAATTGTGTGTTTTGCTTCCCTTCACATAAATATATATGAGGTCAGCCATAACCTTCATCGTGAGTGCACTTCCTAGTTCACAAGTGAAAGATTTGAATTTATTTAAAAACCTTGAATTACCTACACATGACACCATCTCCTCCGACGATAGTTTTCCGAGTCGTTAAGCAGAGCCCGAAAACATAATTCACAAAAAAAGCACAGACACAAAAAAAAACTGACAAAAATAAATTAAGGCGCTTTCCTGCTGAAATTCAAACACCGTGGTTCTAATTCAATGCTCATGAGCATGGGATAAGGAATTCTTCTAAAGAATCCATCAAGCGAGACTTCATTTAAAACTCATTCGTTGCCAAACATCCGAAGAGGAAAAGAAAGAAAATAAAACTGTTCAAAGCGTTTGCACGTTGCGGTGCATTACGGCACGGTGGCGGTTCCTTTAAAAGCGATTTAAAGGTTACCCCCCAACCAAAGTTTTAGCTCCAGCAGTGATTAGTTAGTTACAGCTTCAGCTTTGTCTGCGGCGGCAACAGAGCGCGTTTATAGCGCACCAAGTGTGTGTAGGTATGCCTGTAGGAATACCATGTCGTCTCAAGGATGCCTGATGCTAATGCTGAAACTGACGTTGAGACTGATGATAATGAGGTTGGTTGGTGATGATTCCTGGAGTGGAACTGTACTAACTGCAAATGCTAATTTAACGCCAAGTTGAGTGAATGTTGGGCTACCCCATATTGCCCCCAGTAGAAATGGAAAATTCACTATGAGATACGATGTGCATACATCACTTCGCTGTGGTAATCACCCGTATATGAGAGGATATTTAAAAAAAGAGCAGCTTTTAGATTTGTGTTCTGTGACATAGTGTCGTCTGTTGGCCTGGAGATTCTGGAAACGCGCATATGAGGGCAACATATTTTCATGTATCATGTGAAAATAATTAATTTGCTGATCATGAGTAATTTTCCATGTGCGGAGTTCCTCTGCCGGAAATTCCACGTTGTATGGATGGGTTCAAAAAAATATGTATAGACATCGCCCTTCTAAGTGTCTCATCTAACGAACTGTGTGAAAGTTTCAGTTCATTCTGCAGCACTCTCATCAGTATGTACGTGTATTAATGTAGTTTCCGGACCTGCAGATGTGCAAATTACACAAGTGCTTCTGAGTTAGAGTAGTGAAATATGCCGTCTCCTTTATTATGGGTCAACAACATTGTTCCTGGGATCTTTTTTTTTCAAACAAATTTCTACAGTTGTTTCGATAAAATTGCTTTCGAATTATGTGCTAGGTCTTCGTAAGACAAATACGCTGTTGCTTTCTTTGAGGACTGCATACATCCATTTATGAAAAAAACGTGAGCTGATAACTCTGAGAAGAATCTTCACTCCCAGCCTGGCACTGGCTTGCATATCGACCCACAGGCAAGTATCACTCTTGCTTCATGCAGAAGAGAGGAAAAGGACCAATCACTCTGATTTCCTTCATGTAAAAGGGCATGAGGACTGAGAAGAATGTTGGAACTTCATGTGCGGAAATCCTACGATATGGCGAGCAGAATGCACTCGACAAGAAGAAATACGCGCTGGGTTACTTTATCGATATTGATGTTGCTAACGACAAAGCAATGACAACCGATGGCATATATAAATCGTCCAGACAACACATCATCATGAATCATGATGAATCACTTGTTTTTCATTGATGAGGATTAGGATCCTGATTACCACCAACACGTCAAGAAATGGGTAAAAAACAGTTGCCCGCAGAGCTGCGTTCTGTCTGTTCTTCGGCGAACTGCTTAACGTTCAGAGTGGTTCTATAGTTTTTGCACACACATATGCGGAGTATGTTACTGTGTTGTATCAAGCCTTGCGACTGTCTGCTCTAAAGCGTGCCTCCGCCCAATTATCAATGTTTCGCCCATTAATGCCGTAGTCTAATAAAAAGCAAAATACTGGTCTTATCGTAAACATTTTCAGATGACGCTACCGAAGGTTGCTACGATTTGACCAGTTCCAAGTTGCTGGTTATAGGTCTTGTTGGCGGCTGGGCCAACGGGAGTCAATACCAGGACTTAAATTACGGTACCATGGGAGTCAGGTCCCTGCCGGATCTTGGTTCAGGCCTGACTTGTTAGAGGTAGGCCCCCTTGTGTGAGCGTCATTGTTGCTGTGGTTTAGCCCAAAATCGCGGGAAGCGTTTCGGCCCAATATGTAAAGCTGCAATAAGTACTGGGGCTGTGACCCTGAGATCAGTAAGAGGTTTTAGTTCGGCCTCGACTCATACCAAGCGTGGATCTTGTGCATCCGAATTGATATCAATGGATTGATGGAGAGCGATGGCAAGGCGTATCCTTGCTTCCATGGATGTATGGGCATCCCGTAAACTTAAGTCTACCCGACAGGTGACAACAACTTTTCATACCGCTACATGACGTCTCATCAGAAATCAAACTAAGAGTTACACTTGCTAATCGCTGTTTCTCGGCCCCAAGAATGCAAATGTATACCAAGTCCTCGTGAAGAGACAACAAAGAGATTCTATTTAAAACCGTCATCATCCCAGTTCTGCTTTTTAGTGCAGAAGCATTTATGTTACCGAAGGTGGATAAACATATACTTGCAGATTAATCGGCTAACTCTACAAGCTCTACAGTAACATTGATCTGTCCAAAAAGTGCACATCAGTCACCTTTGATGACTAAGAGACATATAGGGTGAATGAACACCAACGCTTCACCCCGACTAATGAGGAATATGTTGCACTGTGTGGCGCGAAGAAGTGGAATAGCACCTCAATTAACTTTTAGTGCGCATCTTGAGGCTGTTAGCAGGAGACCGCACTAACATGTAACCTCGAAAAGTGCAGAGAAGCTTTCGGTAGGGCATAGGGCGTGTGATCTAAGAGAGTCCGTGGATATACGAGTAATATCTGTGATATTTTACGTTTCATTTTCAATAAAAGCGTTGCATTTGGTGTTTTTCCTGATTGCTTAAAAGTCGCTGAAGTTATTCCTTTGTTCAAGAAAGGAGATAATAACTTAATTAATAATTACAGGGCTATTTCCTTACTTTCCATATTCTCGAACGTTTTTGGAAAAGCATTAAGGATAAGAATGGTCAAGTTCTTAGAAAAAAATAAATTCTTTAGTGATTGCCAATTTGGTTTTCGATCAGGTCGTTCCACCGAGAGTTCATTGTTAAATTTTTCTTCTGATATCTACAACAGCTTCAATAATAAATACCATACTGCTGCACTCTTTGTGGACATAACAAAATCATTCGATACGGTGGATCATACTATACTCTTAGATAAGTTGTTCAAATGTGGTCTTAGGGGTAAATTTCATAACTGGCTTCATTCATATCTATCGAATAGATCTCAAAGAGTGAAAATTGATGAGTTGTTAAGTTCTCATAGAACTGTATCTATAGGTGTTCCACTGGGTTCCGTGCTAGGTCCATTATTGTTTTTAATCTTTATTAATTCTCCCTTTTGGGCAAAACTATCATAGTAAACTTACAGCTTTTGCTGACGATATGGCATATGCTTTTACTACTGCTTCTGTTTTGAATATTTTCTCAGACCTTGAAGTTCTTAGTCATTGGTTCAAAATCCACAAAATGGTCATAAGTGACAAAACCAAGATTATGTTTTTTAGTCCTAATGGCAAAAAATTAGACTATGGATCTTTCTTTTTTCACTGCCCGAGATTTAAACATAGTGCGGCTATTTGCAGCTCAAATAACAGTACTCAGACTTTTTTCGATCAACTTTCGTGTTCGAACAAATGTTTTTGTATTGATCAGGTAAGCGAATGTAAGTACCTTGGTGTTACTCTGGGCTGGATGATGAATTGGTCTGCCCACTCGAATGCACTCAAAAAATATCTTCTGTCAACTACTAGGCAATTCTATTTTTTAAAATCCTATTGCTCACAGGATCTTCTAAAGAGCATTTATTATGGCTTAATGCATCCTAAGCTCGAATATGGTTTAGTTGTTTGTGGTCGCACTCATTACAACAAAATCTTCCCTCTTCTTGTGTCTCAAAAATATGTTATTAGACTTATCTGCTGCAAAAATCGACGTTATGACAGCTTTTCGTTATTTAAAAGTCTCAATATTCTACCCTTGAAACATTTATTTTGTTTTAAAGTTTTAAAAATATTTTTTTAGAGATCGGGTTATTCATTAAATAGGATCAATTCTAATTACCGACTTAGAGTAAATGAACAAAATCTTGTGCTAGTTCCTTACCACAACCTGCAAATATTTTTTGACCTGCTTCGTGTTTTGTTTTAGTAACATTCTTAATTTACATTTGTGTCATAAAGTTTTTAATGACCCCACTCATTCTGTTTATTGATTTATTTTTTTTCTACCTGTTTTCGCCTCTAGTTCCTTATGAACTCTAGATAACAGATTCTTTTCTTTTTATTGATATTGGTTGATTGTTATATGTACTTATAAATAAATAAATAAATAAATAATAAAAATAAGATGTTAAATGAGACCTAATTGTCGAGCCTAAACACATACTGATGCCTCCATTTCACACAAAATCAGGCCTTATGAAGCAATTCATAAAAGCTCCCCATCAATAATCTGAAACTTTTCAATATTTAAAAAAATCGCTTCCTAAGTCATCTCAAGCCAAAGTAAAAGCTAGTATTTTCGTCGGACTACAAATAAATCAATAGTGGTCCATGATTTTCTCGGATATATAAGAGGTGGTGGTGACTATGAAGAGCTAATTTTAAATATGCTTGAAGACTTTAAACTCATGGGTTGCAGAATGTCCCGTAAAGTGCTCACTTGGACAATTTCAAAGAAAATATGGGTGCCAATTCAAAAAACAAGATTTGATGGGTTTTTACCGTCAATATCAGGGCCAATATAATGAGGAGGCTAATTTGTACGAGGTAGTCCATGCAATCACAAGAGAAGTACATACCTATAGCATTAATTTTTAACCATTTTCTTGTATTTTTGGTTGCTATAGTTACAAGTATATTTTTTAAGTTATTTTCTAGTTAATAGAAAAAATTCAAATTCCGTGCAAAAATTTATTTTTATTTTTAAGTACAAGGTGGACCATAATATATGACCCTCCTTTAGAATGTCCGTTGTGGCTCGTGCATGAACCATTGCTCCTGCTGGTACCACATGACCTCCAGTCTCAATTTATCCAATTGGTTATTCTACCAGCGTAAACAGCTCACCATGCATGCAGTGACTTTGAGTGGATGTAGTGGCTCTACGTGCATTAATAGTGGATCTTCGGTTCTCCAGAACCTCAAAATTTTGTTTGTTCACTTATTCACATAGGTGGAAAAGGGCGTCGTGACTCATAATTATTTTTTATATAATTTATCGTTGACTTCGTTGTTGAGATTCAGGAGGGGGTGAGAGTAGGTTAGACGCCAATGAGCTGATGGAATGTTGGCACTTTTGAAGGCAACATGTTCAAGTCACGCGCGGATTTCCCAATTGGATGCCACGTCATCTGGTCGATGTCGACGGAGCCTCGATGACATATTTATCCACGGCAGCGATATCCTCTGTCGAACGAGAGTTACGATGCTTTCCAGGACAATTACTTTGTCATGAACTTTTTTTACCATTAAATATCTCAGTTTAATTGCTACCGACCTTGAAGGAGCAGCGAGCGTTCTCCAACGTCATCATGCACAGACGGACGAATTTGTCAGGAACGCTTAAGCTAGACATGGCTCCATATACCTGGTCTTCATAAATCCTTCACATGCGTCGTTAAAATCAATGAAAAGATGCTGGGTATCGATTTTGAATGCCGACTTTCCTGGCCTGCAACCACACTGATTGGGACCATTCAGGTTGTTGATGAAGGGATTCAATCGTTCACTTGAAATGGCAGACAGAATCTTGTGGACAATATGAGGACGTCTTCTTTTTTGTAAATCGAGCAAACGATGCTGGAATTCCATCCACCCGGTATACACTCTTCTGACTAGATCTAAGAAATAGGTCGGTGTAGGGTCTTCACAAAATCACTTCCAGCAGCTTTGAATACATCGGCCGATATGTTTGTTGATTTCCAGCTTAGATATTGCTATCCTCACTTCAATTTGGTCAGGTGAACGGATTTTCTGGCTATCACTGTTAAAGTAAAATAGTTTGTCTGACGGCTGGGTATTAAGCATCTTCGCCCTTCTTCGTCTGCAGAAAAATATTTTCCAGAATGTCAACATCAACTGTAACTCTACTACAAGGTTTCCTCTACAGAGTTTTCTTGCATTGATACGTTCTTTTTAGCAGTTGATGAAACCGAGCATTATTCCTGACGCTTCTCGTGCTCTTTTTTCATCTTCTGAAGAAACTGATGTTCTTCCCGTTTCCTCTGCTCATAGAGCTCACGATCGCCTCCTGTTCTTCGTTACAGAGCAGCGACGTTTTATACGCTTCTTGCTTAGCTGCACGTGCTTGCCGGCATTCTTCAACGAAATATAGATTTCTTGGTGGTGGTCGGATGAAACGCAGAACATGAGTTCCGGTATCTCTGATTTAACGTTGGCAGCGTCTTCGGTACTTGTCAGCATAGGAGTTGTTGAGAAATTTCGGGATAGGCGTTCGGTAAAGATTCTCAGCAGTTCTTGGCACCTTGACTGCAACAAGGTGGTGATTCGAGTCAATGCGGGCTGCGTGGAACGTTCGGACGTCCAGAATATTGGAGGTATACTTTATGTCTATCGCAATGTGATCAATTTGATTTAACGTTTGATGATCTGGACATCGCCACGTGCTATTGGTTATACTGAGATTAGCAAACTGTGTGCTTGCTATAGCGGTGTTTTGAACCGCCACAAAATGAATAAGCCTAAGTCCGTAGCCAGATCTGGTGTTGTATAGAATAGGCTTACCAACTGTATTACCAAAGCTGTCCTCTTTTCCTAGGCGATTTTAACGTCGTACTTCGGACATTGCTCATACATAGCTCATAGAAACATTCTGTGGTGGCGTCATCCTTGTCTTATGAATTTAGCTTTGATGCGGATTATCATAAAATGCTCGCTCACTTTTCGTTAGCTTGAGACTTCTTAGATAAGTCTGCCGCATATGGCAAATCCGCATCCGACTAAGCGCTGTTTCTATAGCAATCCCCATAGTACTCGTAAGTATGCATTACAGTTTTTCATCCTCTTTTTTGTCCGGCACATTCCATTGCATTTCCTGGATGGCGGTAAAATCTGGCTGCACGTATTCTGTTAAGGGTCCGAACATTCCATGTGCAGCTCCGAAGACCGTTGTCTTTTAAGCATTTGCAGGCTTCGTCAACAGTAAATACATTTCTATTCGACACCATTAGTTAGTTCAACAAATTTTTTTATTCTCAACCGTATAGGATTGTAAGCTCTATGACAGTGCAGGCCAGAATTATACTACTGGCCGAGCACGCCCTTGCCATTTTAGCCTGCATGAGTAAGAGTTTACCATACAATAACTGGGAGGCAAGCTAAGCACTTCGCTATGAATTTAGTTGTTGCGCTGCTGGCTCAATTCAAGTTATAGGACAGTCGGTAGTTTCCCGAGCAATCGTCACGCTGGTCCCCCACCGAAAAAGCACCTTGAAGATATTTGACGACTAACGGCTTAAAAAGGCCTTTAGAGTCTTTTCTGATTTAGACTCTCAAGTACTCTTGAGAAGTCCTATTCTGTAAGAAAGCCAGCCATAAGAGATATCACATTTAGTGTAGTGTGATGGAAGCAGGGGGCCTACAAAACGGCTGGTCCGGAATGAGAAGTGAATGTTTTGCTGGAATTTGTGTTTAATACAAAGCTCCCTCATTTACACGCAGGTGTAAAAATGGAAACGTACATAATAGTAGAGCCGCATTCGATACTACAAAGGATTACTTTCGACATGGTAACGTTCAAGGACAAGACCTTTAATTTGACCAAGAATGAGTTTGAATATTAATATCAATATGAATAACCACAAGAGCATCTGGACGGGACGGGCTCACTGTCAAACTATTGAAAGTAGCTTCAGTTAGTTAGATAGTTGCGGCTGCTCGGGTGTAAGTCCATAGAACCACAAATAGCATGAATGGAGGTATTACGGCCGTGTGTGTTACGAGTACACGTGATGTCCAATTCAACAACAGAGTGTAGCCTCCGGTACAGTTCAATTTTCGAATTAAATTGTACATTTCTTCTTCTATTTACACGTGGTCCTTGTCTTCATAGATATGATGAAATTCCTACTGTAATGGGCTGATGAAAATGCTGAAAATTTGTACCCCTTACGACATAATTCAGAGAGGGAACTTCTTTTGCCAGTGTTTCGGATAGTGCTGCCTGCATCTGGCCGGTCACCTTTGTCATTGCTCTCTATATTGTTGTGTCCAAAAAGCCAGAGTAGAGTAATATTGAGTCAGCTCCTGGCCAAGGAAGTGATTAGAACATAAGTCAAGAAATTTTATAGTCTTAGGACAACTTGAAGGGACAGGACTGATTAAATTATACGCCTCTCTGATAGCGGGTATTAATTAGCGTGCTGGGGCGGTAGTTCAGGTAACAAGACACCCCTTCAAACTCTATTTTGGAGCCGCCAGTAAAAATTAATTTGTGATATGAGGTACCTGATTGCGCTAATTTTCCATTGAACTCTGAAGGAAAAGTGGACTTGGAAGTTACTATTGGAACACAGTTTGGATTTTACGTAGTCCGTACGCATTTAAGTTGTCTGCCTGGGTAGTACATCTCTGGACCAGTGCCCAGGCCATCTATTTTCTGAAGTCTGCTGAACTTAATAATGCTATATGCCCTACTTAGGGCTGGTCAATTAGTAAGTGATTGCTCTGATTGAATTACTCTTATTTTTAAAAGAGAAACGAAGCCTTTTCTATAAAATTATAAAAACATACGTACTCTGATGAGACAACCTCAAAGTGATCATTGGTCGGTTGTTAAAGGCTCGTTCTATATATGTATGCCGAAAAAGGCGCCTATCTTAGATTTTCCTCTGGTATTTGTTGGGAGAATGGGATATGGGCGACTAGAATGCGCTGGGGGGCCCATAGCACAAAGCAACACTACTTTTCAAGCAGCACTACTACTTCAGGGATCTCTAATGCAGTAGAATATTTAGTTTAGTGAGTAGGAAGGATACATCTGTAAACTATAGTCGCACGAAAATATGTTCAATAAATTATCCTTAGCAATGTAACTCTCACCTGGTAAGTTGAACATCGAACAGATATTCCCTAGAAACGTGTCCGCCCTGATAGAATGAATATCAGATACACTTGCTTTCCCATAATATTCAGTAACGATGTATTTCTGTGAGAATCTTTCAACATACGAGTAATACCCGAGAGCGTGGAAATTACAATTCGACTTTAGGGCCACAATTCTTTGAAACTAGATTTCAATGTTTTATACACTAATGAAATTGACAAGACAGAGAGCAAAAGCATTCTCCTACCTAACTCCACTGCAATCCAGAATAATGTTGAAGCCAAAGAAGTTGGTCTAAGAAAGCAACAAAGTCTCTGCCACAACTAAGAAAGCCTTCTACGAGACCAATACCACCACAACCGTGCTGGATAGCTCAAATTTCAGACTATAGAAACCTGGATAAAAATGTCATCAAATCGATTATTTTGACTATTATTCAATCTAGCCTGCATAAAGATACAGCAACAAAATGCGCGGGCTGTAGGTGTACCAAACGTTGGGCGTATAAACACCAGTGTTCCATCTGCAACATTAACTCTCACTGAACCAGAATTTTTGTATTACTATTCTTGTCGCATAGCAATCTGAGCACACCACACTTTCTTAGAAACAATCGGAGGAGATTCCTGTAGTCTTCTTACAACCAGTGGCTAGCCTTTTTCAAATCCTTTCCCAAATGCTTATCACTCTAAATTCCATTGTTCTATAAGAAAATATTAGTTAACCCTCTAGTTTTGGTTTTCCCGGTTTTACAGCTACGGAATGTATCAAATTATTATTTTGAGAGGCACTTAACAAAAAGTGATTAATATCCCGTTTTACTTACATTTTCTGATATTCTTCAACCACAGTACAATGGCGTGCCTACATTATCCCCCATACCTTTGTTATCTTATAATTTGCCTAATTGATAAATTGTCCACAATTTGAAACATATTCTGTTCCAAACTATGGACATTTGCATAACTTGTAAAGGCTGATACCCGCTTAGTATCACAAATCCCAAAAGCACTTCAATAAATCCTTCCTAATTAATATATACGAACTCCTTAATAGAAGGATCCTCTAAAGTATCCCTCTTACGAGCGTAACTCAGCAGCGCAAAATCCCTTCGTCTCCCCGAAATCACATCTGAAAACTTCAGACAAACAGATTCTACTCGCCGAACGAACACATCACTTAAATTTCCACAGCATCCCCCCAACCCGGCCCCTGTTCGATTCCCGACTACCCAAATGGGACGACCGAGGACCGATGACGATAAGAAACCCACAAACTTTCGACAGTGTTGGGGTCGCATGTTATTTTCAGCTCCAACGATAATCGAAACTAATGACTACCACTCAAGTGTATGTGGGTTTGTGACTTGCGGTGCGTTGTAGTCCTCGCACTGTTGAAAGTAGAAAAAAAAAATTACTTTTTCTAGCAATGAATGACCCTCCATAGATACATGCATAAGCTGAGCGCATTATAAATTCCACACTTTCGCCATTCAGGACACTCATCGGTTTGGTCATCCCTAGGGATCATCACACTACCAAAAATAAATAAATAAAAAAAAGGGATACAAAATTTGGGCTACAAGTACAGCGAAGAAAACTATGTTACAAACCCAAGGAAAGTACACACACTCCTCCACCACCCTTCCTGGTACTTGTACCTAGTTAAAATAGTTGATACGACTACGAACATTCTGAGCCAGGACACACGCACTTTTGGTTAACGAACGAATACTTTCCTCGTATATCACCCTTATTACATGGAGGCCTACAACTCAACTAAAGATAGGTTTTGTTATCATCGAAAATGGTGTAGAATACCGTCCACAATGGATTCCACATGATATGCGCCGACTCACCACCCACTGGGGGATTCCAATCCAACATCAACATCCTTTACTGAGTAGAGTAGAGGACCTGCAGTTTATATCAAGGAATCTCGATGTGATATCACGAGGAAGTTTAGTTTCGCTTGAGTTAAGGATACGTGACGTTCGTTGAAATTTTGTGCGCGCGGTAAAACCGACTTTTTGTCCCCAACATAACCATAACCCAACAAAAAGGATATAAGGAAAAACAGTACCCTAGTGTAACAGTGTAACTGTGTGACCAGTGTGACAGTGTCCTTAAATTGAAACCAAGTTTTATGGTAAATAAAAGCAAAGCCAATTCGATTTTGCCGACAAGGTCTGTTATCCGTATGCTAATGTGTACGAGTAGAAGAGTGTTCGAATACTCTCAGTGTTTAATGGAGTGTTGATTTGTACAGTTGTCAATATTATTTTTTTTTTTTTGTGAAAAAGATGAAAAGGATACGTATGCACCTACGCACCTGATTGGAGTATGAAGAGGATACTTACAACCCTCTGTCAATTCCGCTAGGAAGGTCACCTAGTCATCATAAGGTAGGGAAACGAATATGAACACAAATACGAAAGCGAACCTGAATCTTGGAACGAGTATGAGTACGAGTATGTGTAAGGATATGTCATTATTGCCATACAACTTGGCACAAGGGGTTATCCGTGAAGGAATAGAAAACAGCCAGCCTTGCTGGTGGCTAAGTTTCCTTGTGTATTTAGTGTTCCATCTCCATCCGTATGTTTTGCACAGTATTTGAGTTGTGCATAGCAAATCATCAGCAACAACATGCGATTCTGAGGCTGAATTGAAGCAAAAGTGAATCATTTACGGATACGAATACGAATACAAATATAGAGGACACGGAGTGAAGTTGTTCTCCGCTCTACAAGGCTGTTATTCGTTCGTTTGCATATTTTCGCTTATCCTTGAATTATATGTGAACGAGTTGCAAATAATGAGAAAATCAGTTGTAAGGACGGATGAAATACGAACACGAGTACTCGTATGTGCACGAGTGCTCATATTTACGAGTATGTTTACGTACTCAGGGTTAGAATTGACAGGATTATGTCTGGTGACGATAATGGCGACACAGTTATCAAGGATACACCACCATCCATCGCCCCACCGCACACCCACAAGTGCCTTTCAGTGCGAAATTGATTTTTGGTCTCTCGTCTGAGTGGTGCTTTAAACGCTTCAGAAAACGTTTAAAGACCACGTGTGCAAGGGTTTTATCGATTTTTTTCCTTACTCTTCCTGACACTAATTGGAGGGAGGTCTTCTTCAGCATATTGGTACGAGAATTCTGGCTATTCACTTAGCCCCGGGCATTGTGTTGTGTTCTGGGAGTAAAATACTGCTCCTTTGGCTTTTTTTGGGTTGATAGCATAAATTGGTACTTTGAATTTTGTTTCACCTCCTCGTTCTCTCCTATTCTCTTTCGCTACGAGCTCATGTCCTTGTAATGTTGTAATACATATTTCAACTTCCTTTGGCAGAATAAGAAACCAAGAAGTAAGTTTGTTGGTCTAGGGATACGGACGTACGAAGGAAAGTCTTCATCTTTTTTTTATGGAATATTATTAAGTTATTTCTTTTTCTGGTCCACAGATTCTGTTGGGTTTATTCTTCAATAGAGACCTACTTTTGGGCCATGGGAATTTGGTTTGGAAGTTTAGAATCGGTCATTGGGCAAGGGTAGTTGAATACACTTTGACCTTTTAATGGTTTGCAAATTTGTTTAGCAATAGGTCGCTGAACTTTAAACAAGAAGAAAGAAAAGTTTGCTTTTCTATAAAAATGTAGAGAGGAAAGTTTTTGTTGGACACTCCTGTGGTACGTAAATGGGGAATGAGTAGTGGAAAGAAGTTTGAGGGAAATTTTGTTGATGAAGATAGAGACCGCTTTTTTAAAGGCGGCCTATAGAATTAAGCATAATTGGATTAAATTTCGTTCTAGTTGGAAAATATTTTTAAAATAGAATTTTCTTTTATTCTTTAAGTTATATTTTAGATTTTATTTATTAATTTATGTATTACAAACTTGCAGTTTGTTAAGAATTTCGCAAAATGATAGCGAAAATATGTAAGTAAGCATTCTGTAACTAAATAAGTTTCTGTGGAATTATACGTGTACCTGGGTGACATTCAGTTGTACGTGATTTACAATTTTCATGTCACAAAGATAAAGAAAATTCCAAAGAAAGGATAAAATATAAAAATTCAAAGGAAAAGATATTTATAACTCAATTAGCGTAGTCAGTCATTGACATTTCTAGTAAAAGGATGAAGGTGTTTATGCGTACGAGTAGTATCTTAAACTAGAATTTCCTGGTGGCAATGCTGGTACTTTGTTCAAATAATTTGCTCAGTGCTTTAAAAGCCTCGTGGTGTCTCAATGCTTAGTAGATTCCTAAATAGGGGCCAGTTTCGGGTAAAGTTGTTCTAATTAAAAATAATCACAATTAAAGGTTCTTCGGCTATATATAATACAAAGATCCAAAAGATAAATTATACGAACATGTATCTTTGGAACAGTTTTAGACCAATATTATTATTATTTGATATTATACATTTTTCGTGCCGCCAACAAAATGTAGAAATTTATTGTCTAAAATGATTTTCTTGGTGTTCTATACATAAGAGTATATTAGGGGTGTTTTTTTCCGAAAAATTAAACAATGCGATCTTAAAAAATCCCAAAGTTCATTCCTTGAAATAATCGCCAGAAATATCTATCGTCCACCAAGGCAATGTTAATGTTAAAGTAGTTCGTGATTGCATTCGGGTCTATAAGCTGTCATTATTGAAAGTGAATGCCTTACCTTTGGAAACATGATAGTCGGTAGGTGACAAGTCTGGTGAGTAGGATGGATGCGGCATAACATCATATCTTCAGGAGTTTTAGTTGTGCTGCATGCATTCTTCCATAAGTATATAGCTGGATAGGATCGTGCTTATTTATCAGTAAAGAATGTTCTTGTTACAATTTTCTATGTGCTATGATTGTGACTTTGCGTTTGTGAAACATATAATGCACAACTCTCTCACTTATCCACCATACTGTCACAATTGGATTTTCGTGGTGTAGCCCTACCAAGGCCAGTCCTCTGGGAGCCTCATTCACGACTAACTCCACCGACTTCTTTCCATTATCGTGCCCATGTTTCCAGTTTTTTACCTTTCCTGGTGAAGACGTGCATATGTCTTATAGTGAAGATGTTGAATATCAGTTGTAGGTGGTCGGCGCCAGTTCTTCATTATAAATAACCTTCTCCGGCCTCGTTTTTAGCTTTGACACAGTACGTCCAGAATTGTTTAGCAAACCTTCATGAAAGCCAACAACGCGTCAAGACTATGATTACAGAGGAGACTGAAGGCGATATGAGTGAAAGTGCTGCGGAGGATCTGGAATTATCAATTCGTCGTCGATCTCAACAGTTGGAACTTTGTCCGTGCACTTGTGGAAAATTTGACTACCCTTATTTTTATCAATCAATCATGATAAGGACGACTTTTGGCTCAACGGCCTTGTGAACCTAAAGAATTGCAAAGTCTGGAGTGAGGTAAATACGCAAGAGACCAGATTAGGTCTTCAAAAGTTTTCCTGTGGTCTTCAACCTGTGGGCATTAACAGCCCATATATCTTCAAAAATGAGGCCGGAAATTGCGTTATAGTCAACGAGCAACATAACCTGATAATGGCCACTGATTATTTCTCTGAAATGGGCAGTGACTCTGGGCACTGAGCTATTTAACGCCACTCAATTACTCCTTGTTGGGCTAGATTATGGCTTTGATGTATACTGGTAGACCGCATATTACTTAGGCATTGGAAGCGAGTATTCAGAACCTTATTGATAAGGTAGAGCAAAAAATGTTTGAAAGAATAGGTTGAAATCGACTGATAATATGCCCTTCTTTAGCACTAGTCAATGGAGCCATTACTAGTAAGTAGTAGTAGTAGTAGTAGTAGTAAATGTGATTTCTTTGTACAATAAAAATATTTTGTTAGAAAATTTGCAAAATACAAGCGGATAAGGGGGATTTACAGTTTGTGTCGGATACTATTTGCTGTCGAATTTTTAGTGATGATTTTATGTACCTGGATAATGAACCCCAGGCTTGGCCATTTAAGACTGAAATCACTTCGTTTGTTGATAAAGTTTCCCCAATGTGCTTTTCTTCTGGTTTTAAAGTCCGTCATATTGCGGTATGGTTAAGTACGTCTTCGATGCCTCCTAGGTTTCACAAGGATCATTCTGCCTCCTCGTACCGGTATGCGGCTTTTAGTTTAACTGCAAAAGCTCCACTCTGGTGATTGTTCCGGTCTATCACTGAAATGAAGATTTTTGTCATCTGAAAGATCATCTTGCAGAACTGGATGAAAACAATATCTTCCTGATGGGTGATTTCATTGCCACTCTCGGTATAATGTTGCCCAGCTAATCCTCTGATAATTCCAACAATTGTGAATAGCTCACGCGTCACATAAGGCAATCGAAAAGACAATAAGGGTATACGGTTCTTAGATTTATGCGATTCCTACAACCTTTATATCTTGAATGGAAGAAGCTTAAGTGATCCTTCCGGCCGAGCTTTTCTGCTCGTTTAGTCTTAGATTACTGTTTAGCAGCCTGAAAGTGGTTGAATATTATATCTGACTTGATTGTTGGCGCAAACACGTTTTCGGATCACATGCCATTAATTTCATCTTTACGCTGTGCTCGTCCTGATGCTGGTGGGACAACGGATCTAAGACTTCTGCTAAAACTAAAATGGAACAATAGCTGCCTTAATGAGTACCATCGAAACCTAAACAACTAGCTGATTGCATTGAATAATTCTTTGCGTTTAGAGGATATGCTCGAATTTATAATATCATCAACTTCTATGCAGCCAAATGCGGAAAACTTAAGGAAAGAAAAAAAACTTAAGAAAATGACTATCAGGAAGAAGTCTTTGGTCTCCTATCCCTGTATCGTATTTATATCAACTCCTGCTTTAGACTTAGTTACGCAACAGACGCCAAGTAGTACTAGAAGCAGTACTCGGGAAAAAACAAAGCATGAGTATCATGGAATCGTTATCAAGTTCGGTAGGTGATTTTTGGAAAGTCTTGAAAGCGGTAAATGGATCAAAGTAGCCAATAAGTCATTCACTCAAGGAAAACGAGCTAAAAACTTATTTTGCTTCTCTGCTCAACATTGAGCATAATGCCATCCGCTTTCAGCACGCCAGGCCGTTGACAGTAGACCAATTTCTCGATGCAGATTTCTCCGTGTAAGAGGTTCTGACAACACTAGATTCAACAAAGTTAAACAAGGTAGCGGGTATGGACAGAATTATATACGAGTTCTTTAAAAATGCCACACTGGAGTTTACCTCGAAGCTAGCTGACTGCTACAACGAGACCTTCTTGAAAACTACCGAGATATTCTTAAATATTCAATGAAGCTTTATGAAGGGATGTAATTCCGTATATTAACTACCTGGGTTAACGATAATAGGACACTCTGCGAGTTTCAGGTAGGCTTACGTGCTAAGTACTCCACAACAGACCTAGTGCTCTCACTCTTGAATCTTGCCTAGACTTACCTGCAGCGCAAGGACAAGTTATTTGCCTTCTTTGTTCTATTGATCGAGAAAGTCTCTTTTACAAACTGTCGAACTTAGGTATATCTTCCAAAGTCATGGCAACACTAAGAGCTTTGTATGCGACTGACAAGCTATATGGGACCAATTTACCAATTTAGTTAATCGATGGGGCTTAAACAAGGATGCGTGCTGAGCACACTTCTCTTTTCTATCTTCACTGACGACATAGTAGAGTTCCTTGGAGGAGGAGTAAATCTTGCGGACGTTACAGTTCCGGCGTTATTATATGCTGATGACATAGTTCTTCTGGCAGTCTCCCCTAATCGGCTACAAGAAATGATCGACAAGTTGGAGAGATATTGCGACACTTGGAATCTATCCGTCAATTGAACTAAGTCCAAAATCATTCGGAAGATATGTAGCAAACGAAAAATTGTATTATAAAGGACAGAAGGTGAACTTAGTAAAGCAACTCAAATACTTAGGCGTAATTCTTAAGCTTTGAAAAACAACTCAAGTCTAACTTTGTGCATCATGGAGAAATTGTATGTCAAACGGGCTTATTGGACATGCAGAAAAATAAGCTGCTTAAAGCGGTCTCTAAATCCATAATGTATGCTGCTTAAGTATGGGGTTACAAACAACAAGAAGAAGTGGAAAAATTAATTCGTTTCTTCTTAAAATGTACATAGCTTCAGACTGCCGTCTACAACCCCAAACTATATGTTCAACATATTTTTAGACGCACTCAAGAGGCATTTCGACGTTGTTCAAATAGGCTCTTCAAGACTCGCTAACAGATTTGTAAATTTCTAGATAACGAGCAAACTCAATTTTTTAAAGGAATGAATACTACTCTCAAAGTCGCATATGAACAATGTAGCAGAATTGCGAACACAGCTGTATAAACTGATGTGTTCAGTTGTTGAAAAATCGCTTGCAGAGTCTATTACTTTGGCAAGGTCTACACAATATTACACCTGGCTGGACCTCACTTTAGGTGCAGCAAACTACTTTCATGCGAACTATTCCTCTAAAATTATTTTAACCATCTTCCGGGAGGGGATGAGCAATATTCTGGAAAGAGAAGACATTTTTCATCTATTGGGTCAGTGCCCAATCTTGCGTGAAATCAGGAAAGATGTAATTCGAAATAGACTGTTTAGGAGAAGAAGAGACACTAAGCGTCTTAAACGGAGAAAGACGTGGGGGCCGCCTCTTATAGACAATGGCTTATAGAAAGAAAATGTTCACAAAAAGGATTTGATCATGTCCTTTGCTTTAATTTAATTATAATAATAAATGCATGTGATTTTGAATTAATATTGCATTAATCTACCTTAATTTGCAATCTTTGAATTTGTTGAAATTGTTGAACAATTGTACTTCGAGTATTATGTCATTTTCTCTTCATGTCAAACTGACCGACGGTTTTTAGACCAGGTTATTAAAGACTGCTTTGTAGCGTTTTATTTATAATATATGCAGAAATAAAGTTTTTTTTACTACTACTATTACTACTCATCGAGATTGTACTTAACGTTATTTTGGACGTGGTGGTAGTTTTTCTCTCCTAATCGTATTGCAACACACAATACGAGTATCGGGCTAGGCACGGATGGGCAGATAAACCTTCCTCAACAGGTCCTGCAGAACTGCTTTACATGCTGTTGCATTGTATTCTCGCATAATCTAGACCAATCATTGCAAAATTGCTGCTTACGGTGTATATGACGTGTGGAAGGCGTTGGCTCGGAAGTGACATTACTTTTGAAATGTACAGGAAGTGTAGTCTTAGTGTTTAAATATATAATGGTGGTAGTCCGGTTTCCAAGTGAAGTCAACTACAATTTGTTGCTCTTTTTGCGTTTTGTAATTCTTCCGTGATGTTACAAGTTGGGGCAAAAGTAATGCCGTAATGTGAATTGGCCCCGATTGTGTTAGAAATGAAAAAAAATTTGCTCTGTTTTCACGAAAAGTTTACTCGAAATGTGTTAAGTTTAAAAAATGATATCGATCGAATCAGTCAAACCACCCAATGAGTTGGTGCATAATTGTGCTCGTTTTAAGGCATTTTGAATTGTTGCTCCCAAGAAGTTTGACGCCGTCAGATATGGCCGGCAAGTTCAAATTGCCAAAACGGGAGATCGCACGGTTTGGAAATTGTTGATTGAAAATCTCTATCGTTACCGTCCTGGAGCCAACAAAGATCGAGACCCAATTCGCTAACTTGCGGCATAAAACACTCATTTATCATGTCTGTAGCGCTCACCATTAAGGTAACGGTTGTGCCGTCGGCGTCCTCAAAAAAATAAGAGACAGTCACTTTTTCACTGTAAATGCCGCACTAAACAGTCACTTTGAGAGGATGGACTATTTCATGTGGATTCTCCATGGCCCAGAAACTCAAATTTTATGTATTCACATAACCACTTAAGTGGAAATGGGCTTCATCCCTCATTATGATTTTTGATACGAAATCATACTCTTCTTACACCTAGATTAACAGAACGTGGTAGTAAGTTAATCTCACTTGACGGTTAGGAGGCAGCAATTAGTGCACTTTATAAGAGAACATCTTCAGGTATATCACGAAAATTCTACGCAACGATTGTATGCTGATGCCAAATTGTGCGTATGGTTATCTCATCGGTGTTTGTGACTCTCTCGGACGTCGTCGGTCACATCAGTGATATTCTTGGTCGAACGAACAATTCGGGGCCGGGTACATTTCTAGTGAACCCATTTTACACAAGACACTCAGCCAAATGCTTAATTGTTTGCGTACATGGTGCAGGATGCCGAGGAAATGAAAATGTATGGGCTGACCACTACCTCTTTGGCCGTATGATGTCAAAAATTCCAATCTTGATACGGTGATCTCAGTCCAAAAGATTAAAACCATAATAAACTCTTGCAGTTCAAATAGGGCTCTTATTTGAACCAAATGAATCTTTCAAACACGCCACTTTATGTACAATAGCGGAGTGAAGCTGCATTCGATTCAGTCGACACGAACGCTCTCTTCTGAGCAATCTAGGAGATTCCACGAAAATACTCAATGTGATCAAAAGTATAATCGAGGACAACTGGACAGCATTGTGGAATGGTAAATATATGTCAAACAGGTTCAGATCTGGAATGGAAGTAAAGAGCAGTGGGTTTGTTAAGCCCACTTCTTTTCTTAATCTTTTTGGACGATCTGTCATCATATTTCCCTAGAGGGATCGTATTTAACGGCTTGATCATAAAAGTACTGATGTATGCGGACGACATTGTCTTGCTGGCTGAAACTTGAAACATGATGCCAATGCTGGTCAAAAAACTATACCTTTACGGCATCGCATGTAATCTATCATCCGGAATACAACACGGCCTTAAGTAAGAAGAGAAAAATAGTTTTTTGGAAATACTGAAGTGAAGATATTACGAGAGTATAAGTAACTGGGCATCATTATCCCTCCCCAACTGAATTTCAAAAACCATCCACAGCCGAAATCAAAAGAAGCCAAAACAGCCATAAACTGCAACTGGAAAGGTATCTGAGGGAAGAAGGACATCACCTCAAGTATGAGCATACAATTTTCAAAGCAGTGGCAAAGTCTATCATGTGTGGTGTATTTTCCAGTATGAAATGGTTGAACACCATTGAGATATTTTTTTAAAGACACTATTCAGACCACCGGAAAATGTACCAAACTATATGTTGCACCTAAAAACGGGAATACTACCGCAGCATATATTTAGCTTTGTTTTATCGTTCAGTGATCATGTCGAATTTTTTGTCTGAAAAAGAACATTTTGGGGCACTTATTGCTTTTTTTATTTAATCGAAAGAAAATGGTTGTTGAAAACCATGGTTTGCTGGTAGAAACATATGCTGAACACGCTCCATCAATTAGAACATGTGGGGCATGGTTTCGACAATTTAAAAGTGGTGATTTCAATGTGAAAGACCGTCAGCGCTCTGGTAGACCACAAAAATGCGAAGACGAGCAATTTCAGGAGTTATTGTATGACGACCCAACTCAAACTCAACAGCAATTAGCAAAAGCATTACCTGTGTCACAAAAAACAATCAGCAGATGTTTACGAGTAATGGGGAAGATCAATAAACTCTGTAAATGGGTCTCACACTGTTTGAATGAACGTCAAATCGAAAATCGCAAAAGTCACTTGTGAAATGCTGCTTCAACGCCACGAAAGGAAATCATTTTTGCATCGAATTGTGACGCATGACGAAAAATCGATTTACTTATTATTTATTTTTCTCGCCGTACTCCCCAGACTTGGCGCCATCTGACTATCACCTCTTCGTTGGGCACGCGCTCGCTGAGCAGCACTTCAGCGATTTCGAGGAAGTTGGAAAATGGCTCGACGAATAGTTTGCCGCAAAAGACAGACAGTTTTTCTGGCATGCTAAACATAAATAGCCTGAAAGAAGGGAGAAATGTGTAGAAGTAGATGGCCAATTAATTTCCCTAGAAAATTATGTTTTTTTTACCAAAAAACCGGAAAAAACGTATGCGTACACCTGGTACAGTTCAGCTACATGTCGAAGGTAATGGCACTTCCAAATGTAGCAGCGCAACTTTTTCGGTGTAAGGCACAGTGCTTCAGGGAACGGTCGAGACTATGTTCACGTCATCCTGGAGAAAGAACTTTCAGTTACCTTGGGATAAGCTAAAGGAAAGCGCGTTTAATACATTTGCAGAATGAGCACAACAAAGTCAAGCGAGAAACATGTATCGTATACTTCCACACAACTTAGAGAAAACAACTATTTTCATGCAATAGATACTACTATTGCATAGATACAATTTTTACTATTTTTATGGTGAGAGGTGAGTTCCTTCACTTGAATTGTATGAAGAATGTACACTTATTGCCTAGAATTATGTCCAACTTTTAAAGCTACAATATTAGTCGTACTCATTGCGAAAAACACTGGTCAGCTATATTAAAACTGTTTATAAGTATCCTGTAAATCATTAATGAAGATTTTTAAATTATTTAAAATTTACATCTTAAGCTTGAGCTAGCAAACTTATTTATTGTAAATTTCTTTCTCTTGCCTGGCTGAAGGCGGAAGCCAAAGCAAAATGTCTAATTGTAAAAGAATTACATTTTCTGAAAATAAAATGTATACTGATACTGACTCTGATGACCGCCTTAAAAATACTGTGTTCACTATCTCTAGAAAAACGTCGCTAATCCGCCGATATTCTCTTTATACACCGGCTCTTAATCGGCACCCTCGACTGGATTAGATTTTTTTTAATACCAACCCACTCAATTTAAGGTCTGTTCCTCCCTTTCGTCCAAATATAGAAGCTAATAGAACTAATCATGTGTTCGGTTTTCATTGCAGTATATGTACCCTCAAAAACGCACTCAATTATCATCTCTCCCGACCCTGATCTTGCCCGTCCTTTAGTTTTAGTTTAAGGCCAGTTTGTACAAATATTAAACTCAATAAGATTGTCCAGGGTTGACCTGGCAATGATAGTTTTTCTAATTGTTGTGTTTCAGCAGCTGTCAAAGTTACTAATGACATCCAGCTGTCAAAGTATTCAGTACGGTTTGCCATTTTATCATGCAACGTTTTACGCTTGCCGAACGTTTCGTCGTGAGGTCGGTCGTCATCATGGAACCGTGGAAGAGTTTGAACGTGAGGCAGAGATTGGTGCGAAATGAAAACAACATAGCAGTCGGCGAAAAAGACGCAGAAGTGTCGATTCGGCGCCATTCAGCTGAATTGGGCATCGCCAGGGAGTTAACCGGGTTTATTTGCGGTTGGATTTGGGCCCATATCCATATAAGATTATGCTGACGCAAGAATTGAAGCCGGGCGACCATAGACAACGCCATGAGTTCGCTAATTGGATGCTTGAAATTCATTTATTCATTATTCTCGTTTACAAAATTTATAGAAGTTATATACAATTTACAATTTTTTAATTCAGGAGAATAGTTAGTGGCATTTTCATTAAATATACAATACATTTTAATTATTTTCATTGTAGAGTGAACAGTAAAATTAGCGTTTTAAATTTAAATGATAAAATATGATATAAGTTCATAGCTAAAAAAAATGCAATAATTCAAATAAATATGCAAGCAAGAACAAAACAAAAAATATCTAGATCAAACTACATAGTGCAACAAATTTTCAATTTCATCTATAGGTATATTGTAGACAGAAGCCACGACTTAATTTGTTACTTAAAATATAAAGGGGTTCATAATGTTTCGTGTATTTTCAGGAAACTTATTGAATAACTTGCGGGATACGATAGAGTAGGAATTTCTAAAAAGTGTAGTGCGAAAAGGTAAATAGAGAACTGCTTCTTAGGGTATAGGATCCAGTAATAGGACTTCGTGTAAAAAAGATTTTTAGAACTTTGTAGTAAAATAAGTGTCGTACTGGCAATATCTTTCTTTGAAATAGCTCCATAGAATGATAGAATGAGCAAAGCGGGTAGAATTTGCAAATCTTTCGTAAGGCACATTTCTGTAGGTAAGCACCTCCCCAACCGCATATACTGTACTCTAACCTCGAATGAAATATTCCGTAGTACACGGTTTTTAATACAGCGTTCGAACAAAATTTTCTCAAATTGTACAGACATCGAATTGTTGATAGAAAATGCTGTTTTAAATTCGAAACATGTTCGGTCCATTTAAAATGTTCGTTTATTGTGACTCTTAAATATCTGAAGTGTTTTACAATTTTAAAGCAGTTGATAGTACAACTGATATTAGGGTCAAAAAGAGACTGAGAACTAAGTCTTGTGCAATTTTCGTTAATTAATTTGAATCGCAAACAACTAGTCGAATGAAAGATAATAACAATATCAGACAATACTTTTGAGTCATGGCTAGACAACATTAGTTTAGTTTTATCGCTTACTATAAGTTTATGTTCCGCAAAACATGACCATAGTATGTGGAGATCATAATTGATGTCGCAGATTAATTTTAGAGGAAGGCTTTAATTTTCCCAACAAAAGATTGCTCAAACAAAGAATTTACATAAATTAAAAAGAGCATCGGACCAAGGACAGATCCTTGAGGTACACCCAAACTAATATCTTTCGAGTCACTTAGAACATTTTTGGCTTTTACTTTCTGACTTCGATTAACTAAATAAGATTTGAACAATTTGTAAATACTGCGTGTATAGTAGCATTGTATAGCTTATTTAAAAGAATACTATGATTAACATGATTAACCATATCAAAAACTTTGGTTATATCCACAAAAACTGCACCACAGTATTTCCTTTTTGAATGAAGGAGCAAAAGTCTAACAAACCATCTTCCGTTGAGAATCCTGTTCTAAAACCGTACTGTAAAGAACTAAAAAAAAATTGTATTTGAAAGGAATCGCAAAACCCTATTTTTAATTATTTTTTTTAAATATTTTTGATATAGTTCCTGACATCTTTTTTGTTACCTTTTTACAAAGAGGTATCACAAGAGCACATTTTAGTTCATTTGGAAAAATACCTGAAGTAACACTTATATTAAATATGTGTACTAAAATGTCAGCTATATTAAATGCAGTTTTCTTCAACACAAAGTTTGAAACACCATCTCTAGTACATGAGTTGGAATTTTTGAGATATCTTATTATTTTCAAAATTGCAAGACCAGAAATGGATTCGAAATAAAAACTATTCCTACTACAGACTCTATTAGAAACGCCAACATCAGTGCAGCAGCTGCAAGGTAAAGAAAAATCACAAGTGAATGAATGCTGGCCAACTGTTACAAAGTAGTCATTCAATAATTTAGCTACTTCTGCAGCATCTGTAACATACAATTTATCTATTTGAATCATTAACGTTTTAGATTGTGTTTTTGCGTTTCTATTTAAAATTTCAATAATATCTCTCCACCCATTCTTGGGATTTCCCGCCGCACTACTAATTTTATTGCTGAAATAAAAATCGCGTCTTAAACGTATTTCTTTGTTAATTTCTTTACACATTTTTTTGAAAGGAACTTTTAAATTTGTATTGAGTGGATGCTTATGACATTTGGAACGCAGTTTGTTCTTGAGATTAATTTGTGATTAATGAATTGAGTCTGAGTGAAACCTATACACAGAAATAAAACTAAATTTTTCTTCACATAAACAAAGGGGCAACTTAATAACATCTTCACTTGTCAAATTATAAGATTTGACTTCGCACTCATAGAGATCACGCACAAAGACCCTAAAACCTCCTGATGAGTACGAATCATTAGGGCAAGATTATAAATGTAGGCAAGCTACTCGTATAATCTGCAACTTCATAAGAAAAAATCCATATTTCTGATACAAAAATAAAGTCAAAGGGTATAAGGTCAAAGGTTTCAAGATTACAAGACAAAATATGAAAATTTCGTTTCAAACTACGAATACCATATTTTGATGTACAATATAAATATATTGGAGACTATCAGATTCAGTTTCAAAAATTATATCTCTATTACTTCGAATAGTTGATAAGCTGAGATCGTTATTTACAAAACCAAGATTGTTAATTGAATTAAACATAAAAACACTAATTTAACCCCTATGTTCTGTTAGAAAAAAAATACATATAAATTGAGAATTTATGGGATATGTTCTTTACAATAAATGGTAGTAATGACTGTGCTATTACGATGCGTTGGGCATACTGGCTTATTATAGACACTGCATGTGGTAAAAGTTTTCTTTTCCCGATTTGAAGGGCAAAACTTGCAGCGTTTGCGATCGCTAGCTTTGATTCTTTTAGCAGATAATGACGATGATGACGATGATGTTAATTGCTCATTTCGAATATTACGAACAATGGCAGCAGAAGCTTCGGCTCTAGGAAGACGGCTTCGTCGAACAATACACGCTCGAACTAAATCTCCTGTAAAAATAGACGACTTTTATACAATTTATTTTCATTCCAATTTGGGTGAATTTCGATCCACAATGTATGTTAAAGGCCTTTAGAGCGGAAATGTCAATCAAATTGGAAAACAGAGCTACTGGTCAAAGATTAGTTTGTCGTTTGCATGAATATGTGCGAACCATTTGAACCATCGTGTCAACACCGCCCTTCGTTGAGTTCAATTATTTCCGAAATCTTCTTCGGATGTGCCTCTAAAACTTTATCATTACGATGCATAGTACTGAGCAACGTAACTAATTTGTACTTTTTCGGTATACTATATACTGTACAACCGTTTCATTTCGAACAAGAGTTATTTTTTGTTTCAGCAGTTCTAATGCTAAATTAGGAGTAGTAAAAAAGTTATCAGTTGTGATATTTATTCCGTGATATTCTGATACTAAGTCTAAAACGACTCGTTCACCCTGGTTTCTCTCAGGTGCTCCTCCAGTTCGTCCAAGATAAATTTGAAGTTTCAAGCAAAATGCACTGACTGAATCAGCTGCTATCTATGCCTTCATGTCATATTTTCCAGCTTTACTGGGCATGTAAACTTTGAAAGGACATCTACCACGGAAAGGAATCATTTGTTCGTCCACGGTTATGCTTTCTTTTGGGACATATACGAGTAGTAACTGTAGATTCGCAGTCCACTTTCCATAAAAGTAACGGATTGGTCCAAGTTTATCTACCCGAGCTTCTAATCTACGAACTTGTCGGTTGTCGAATGCAAGTACACGTGAAATTTGAAAGAATCATTCTAGAGACATTACAGCTCTTAACATTGGACGCCCATGAAGTTCATTCCACAAACTTCTGATACTTTCACCGTATGAACGATAAACACCTGCACAAAAACGAAAAAAATGTAACATATGTATATATATATGACTGTGGTTTTTACATACCAATAAGCAATAAAATAAATTTTCGATTACCCTGTTCCCTTGCATATTACTGAAATGGATAACATCTTTTTTCATAGCCTGAGTCATACACAACTCGAAGCAGAAGATGTTACACCCGTGCGTTGGTGGATAAACTGTTCAGTTGCCGGACGAGAAAGAAGATTTCCGGGTGGTGTTTTTACCCATTGTATATCACGATATTTACTGAAAAATGTAGTCAACTTCCCAGACAGCTCTTCTATATTATTATCATCACTCTCAATATCATCTTCTGAAACATCCTCATCCTGCACTTCTAGTTCGTATTCCTCATCACCATCACTATCCTCATCTTCAAAATCGTCATAAATTTGATCTTCAGCACGGTCCAGAAGCGCAGCAATCTCAGTGCCACCCAAATGGTGTATCTTCATATAGCGTTTTCCAATAAGGACTTGACAATTTGTTTTTAAATAAAACGCTAACCATTTGAGATATTTCAAAAACTTTATTATCGGCTTGAAGTACAATCAAAACAATTATGAATGGAACTCGACTTCGTGCCACCGCGGGCACGTTTGTAGCGGTCGATTCGTTGGACCCAATTTTCAACGACTCGGCCACACATTTCGGCTGAAACGGCCGCTATTTCACGTTCAATGTTGTCTCTGAGATCTTCCAACGTCGTCGGCGTGTTGGCATAAACCAATGACTTAACGTAGCCTCACATAAAATAGTCAAGCGGCGTTAAATCGCACGAACGAGGCGGCCAATCGACTGGCCCATGTCTTGAAATAACACGCTCACCATACTTACTCTTCAATAAATCGGTTGTAGCGTATCCTGTGTGGCTTGTGGCATCATCCTGTTGGAACCACAGGTCGTCCAAGTCCATATCTTCCCTTTCGGACCAAAACTATTCGGTGAACATGGCGCGATAACGCTGACCATTCACAGTAACGTGACGATCATTATCGTCGACGAAAAAATATGACCCAATAACGCCGTCGGCATGCAAACCGCACCAAAAAGTTATTTTTTGTGGTTGAAGTGGTGATTCATGAAGCACATGTGGATTTTCACCCGACCAATAACGCATATTTTGCTTATTGACAAACCCATTGAGCCAAAAATGAGCTTCGTCATTGAAGATGATTTTGCGATGAAATTCCTCATCTTGGCGCATCTTCTCCAGAACCCAATCGGAGAACGTAAGTCGCTTCAAATGGTCCAGCGGCTTCAATTCTTGAGTCAGCTTGATCTTTTATGGGTGTAAACCAAGATCCTTACGCAAAATACGCCATAATGTGGTCTGAGCGAGGCCCAATTCTTGAGAACGCCGTGGAATTGACTGATTTGGATCGTTTGCTACGGACGCCTTAACGGCAGCGATTTTTTCGACACTCCGACCAAGCCGTTGTCTCACTGACACGGCAACATCTCACAACGAATATGTAGACACAAATTTTTGCAATAAACTTATTATTGCCCATCAACTAGGGCGAGAATTACGACCGAAAACTGGAGTTAACGCTCTTACGGTTGCAGTCACCGACTCTGAATTTCGGTGGAAAATTTTTATAATTTGCAGACGTTGCTCGTTCGTGTACTTTACCATGATCAAAATGTTGAATTTACTGAATAAATTTACAGCGACAGTTTGATGATTAGTGAAAGAGTGCGTTCACAAATTAAATTCAAAGTTGTCAAGTCCCTATTGGAAAACCCTTTAGATGCGTTTAATTTCTCCTATTTCTATTTTTTCCTCGACATTAGCTTCTGCTTGACTGCATGCGATGAGAGTTGAATGCAAACAATTTTTCCGTTGACATTTGAGTTTGACTTTTTTGTCGTTATTACATAAATTTTTTGAATTCCCTCGGTAGAAACATTTACGAATACATTAAGCGCATCATTAAAAAGTGATTGAACACACGTAACTGCATTATTATTGTTCACATTAGGAATGCCAACAACCTCAACTGCATTCTCTATAAGCTTCTGCTCTCTCCAGTTCAGTTTATTCTCCAGATTCATCACCTTTCGCCTGAGTTCAATATTTTTCTCTCTTAATTCATCAAGTGATAAAAGAAATTCGCTGGTAATTTTCTTTAAGTCTTGGCCGAAGATCCGAATTTTGGCCAAAAAATCATCTTCTCGGACAAGGCCCATTTTTGTCTCAGCAATGTATATCAATGCAGCAACATTATAGAAGCGAACACAATCCGCAAGTGTTCGGACAAGCATCAATGTATCCACAAAGATTGACCATTTACTGCGATTTATGGCATGATGGCATCATCGGACCTTATTTCTTTCGAAATGAGTATGGATAAACCGTTACCGTCAATGTTCTCAGGTATAGAGCGATGTTAATTGACTTTCTGTGGTCAGAGCTCGACAACATCGATATATCCGAGCTATGGTTCCCACAAGATGCTAGATGCCATACAAGCGACACGTCGCTCGAAGTTGTGAAGGAGGAATTTGGCGTCTGGGTCATCTCACGACGATCATGCGATTTGACACCACTTGACTACGTCAAGTCCTTAGTCTACGCTAATAAGACAACCGGAATAACGCCGCACATATTTGACCGAGTGATCAAAAATTGGACCGACCGCTTGAAGCACTTAAAGCAAAGCCGAGGCTGCCATTTCAATAATGTGTCATTCCCCACATAATGTCATGAACGTAACTTCAAAACAAAGCCAGAATCAATTTTATATCTCACACCGTTGTTATTTTATTGAAATTTGTTTTCCTATCGTTTTTATCTGACCACCCTTTAGTCACTACGTCTTAGAGTTTGACTAACTACCAGTTATTAGACTTTTGGCAAATTGTTAAATGGCATTTGTATTGTTAACCTGAATGCAAATAGAAGAAGCAAATGATTGTTGTGACTGCAAATACATGTCTCTTTTAACAAATTACTGCAACTTTTCATTAAAATTATTTGCAGTCCTACAACTTTTCTAAAAAAAAAGTGCAGTGGCATGCCATCAAAATTGCAGCTCCTCAAAAAATTTCTCTTCTCTATTGCAATGACAGTCTTTCTTCGTCCACTTTGTCAGGTTGCCCACTTAATAAGATTTAATTGACAAAATGCAACATAAACTCCCAGCAAACTGCACTAAAAGCGGGAAGTTGGTAATTTAATTGTGTCTTTTGGTCGGCAAAAACCAGACGATTTCACTTTCTGCAATGAAATTTCTGCAGGTAATAGTCATCGTTGCAGGCCAAGAGAGTTCATTCAATATTGCTGCCATAGTTGGACCAACTAAGGTGTAGAGAACGTATTCGTATCTTGGTTGGTTTGAGGTTTATGCCTTCCGTACCTATGAAGAGCCACTGCTTCTTGTGAGCAAAAGGTACCATGGTAAGAATGTACATACTCGTACGAGCGTACTTTTATTTGCTGGCATTGGTTTTGGGATCATGGAACTATCAATCATGTAAATTGTAATTTGCATTGAGACTGGCGGTATGAAAATGATGCAGGGCTTGGAATCGTCTGTTTCCTGGAATCCAAGCAGTTCATGTGAAGAGGTAACTTACCGATGGTGGTTTCTGTAGTTGAAGAGCGAATTATGTTACATTTTGTAGATTTTGCTGATGAATTTACTGGGAAGTGCAATAAGTGTTCATTGGTTTCCTTGTTTGGAAAAATTGAAAGAAACCGAAAGGAGTTTCCGTAATAATTGAACTAACGGTTTTATTGAACTCTTGTGAAGAAGTAATGTGAGAATCAGAACAATAAAGTCTAGGTAAGTGAGAACCACTGGTCATTTGCGAAAGAAATTGTATGTCATGGAAATCGTTGAGTTAAGCACCTTGTGGTTTTCTACCAGATATTTTGGATTTACAGGCATTACATTCAAACCTAACGAAATAGTCCATAAATATATTTTTTTTTGTATTTTGGTGCTGCTTATGGTATTTAGACGATGGCCGGAGGATTTTATATTTAAAGAAATGTAAGATACACGAAGAAGTTTTCGCTTTTCATAAAATGTTGCAAGTTACAGTTGTAGCTAGAAAAGCACACGTTCTTTTTTATATTTATGAAACTTTCCGTTACAATAGCAAGAAACCTAACTGTCGGATCGGGCGTGCGGGTAGTTCTAACTTTGGTGGTGAATAAACTACAATCCTTTCTTTTTCTCTGCTTTATTACACTGATTTTACGTACAACGTTGATAGTCATACCGCCAACACCCTGGGATTGTTTTTAACTTCTTACCCTGATAAGCCCAGCTTCGATGTCTTGTTCCCTGACCACACAGTTAGAGAAAAGATTCCTAAAAGAACAGTATGGCAATACGAGAAAACTGATTGGAGTGGCCTTAACAGCTTTTTTAGGAATTTTAACTGCTCGTTATGTTTTATCGATAACGACGTAGATGCCGCTGCTGATATGATCACAGAAACTATTCCCTTTGGAATGAGATGCTTTATCCCTCATCCGGTGAAGAGTTTCAAACCAAAAGAAAAGGCGTGGTACGACTCGAGCAGTAAAGAGGATGTCGCAGTTTTTTCCGTCCTACAAGACAGAGGAAAACCGAAAAAAGTTCAACGAATCAGAAATGACTGCGGCGGCTTTCTTAAGCGTGTGAAATTTCAATATGACCAAAAACTGAGGCAAAAAATACTACAGTGTCCTGTAGACAGTAACAATTTTTTGTGGTTCGTCAATAACATTAGAAATTCTGCTTCATAATCCATACCAACGCTCATTTAAATGTCATTCCAGCTGTTAGCTCTTTAGATAAGGCCAATCTGCTTGCTGCACAGTTTTGCGGTGAGCTCAGCTCTTCCAGATTATGCTTTGTCTCCGCCTACATTTGAGAATCTTCGATGGAACAAATCCACTTTCATACTCGTGCTGTAGCAAGAATACTTAAAAATCTCAACATTCAAAAATCCACTGGTCCAGAAGATAAATCTCCCGTTCTTCTGAAGAAGGCAAACCCACTGTGAAAGCTTTTTCATCAATCTTACTCTTTAGGACTTTTTCCGAGCAGATGTCGTGCTCCGTCCCTAAAAAAGGCGAATCTTCTTCTCTCTCTTCGTACAGACTCATTGCCTTTACGTCCCTTCTTTCGAAGGTCATGGAAACGCATATAAACCGTTAGCTTATAATATATTTTGAAACGCGAAAACTTTCCAATGACCGGCTGAGTGGTCCACTGGAGTTTTGATGGCATGTCTCACCGAAAAGTGGAACTAAAGAGTAGATCAATTTGGCGAAAGCAAGACAGTTGTTCTTGATATTTCTAGGTCATTTGGCAGAGTTTGGCGTCAGGCTCTTCTGTCGAAAATGCGTGCATTTGGGATCGACGACCCTCTTCTTCAATGGATTCGAAATTACCTTTCAGAACGCTCAATTCAAGTTGCCTTGGATGGTTTCAAGTCTGATATTCAGGAAATAAGTGCTGGTGTGCCCCAGAGTTCCGTTCTGTCTCCGACACTCTTTTTAATTTTCATCAACGATCTCTTGTCTGTTACTTATAATACATTATATTCCTTCTCTGACGACAGTACTTTCTGCTTTTCATATTCGTTCCCGCACTCACGTTACTGCTCTTCGTCTGTAGAACGAGAACTGCAGCTCATTAAATTTGGATATAAACATCATTACTAAATTGGGAACCACCAACAGAGTGTAATTAAATGCTCTTAAAATAGAATGCTGTCTACTGTCATTAAAGCGAAATTTAAATACTCAGCCATTATCCGTGAATGGCAGTGACATCGTCGAAACCGTCACCGACAATTCATATTCGATGTCGCCAAAAATGCCCACATCTGGTCAGGTGCTCCTAAAACATCTCTGTAGCTGCGATAAAACTCATATGTGATGCTAATATCACCCAGTCAATTGAACACCTCAAACACTGACGAAATGTCTCCTGCCTCACCTTGTTCTACAGCTATTTTCACCACCAATGCTCCAGTGAAATTGCCAGTAGCATTTCGCCACCTCAAACCTTCAATCGTAATACCCATTTTGCTATGAATGCTCATCAGTTTACCCTCAAGCGCACTTCGGGGCGTACATTGAAAATATCGTGATTGTTTCCTTAGCTATACAATTCATTTATTTAATGCCCTACCAAGCTCTTTATGTCATAGTCATTATAACCTTCAAAGCGAACGTACATCGGTATCTAACTTTCCCTCGCCTGCGCTGTGAGAAAACATTTTAAGGGTACAAATAACCACTTAAGCACGCGCTAATTGTAAAAACAACACGTACAACTACATTTACTGCTACAAATTTCCTCTACTTTGGTTAATTCTGAGTTCCTGACTACCATCTAGATTCGGAATTATTTTAGATCGCCTCATGCAGAAGGCCACTCTGATCTTGATGTTTTTGCGATTCAGCAATCTTTTGGCCTCTTATAGAAGTTAACATCGCAAAACGAGTTGATTTGCTCAACCTGAAGTTTTTACACTATCGGTTTCCTAATGTGGAATCTTCCGTAAATTGCTCATATTTCTTATAAGATCCCCACCTCAGCCTTAGTACTTAATAGTAATTTAAATGTAGGTATTCCGTCTATGTACGACTGGTTCGAAACCAGGTAGCTTCTAACGCACTTGTCAAGACTTTCATGAAAGACCGACAATTCGTTTCCTAAGTCGTTGAAAACTCGTTAATATCCTCCTTCAATTGAAAACCAGGACACTTTTTGCACAGCCTTGGTGAACTTCGACTGACTTAAACTTCAAACACTTTGATTATTCCCGGTACATCTTTGAGATCTGGTTTGAATGCTTATTCCAAATCAGTGAAGGCGATTTGCAGATCTTTCGCTTGGTGGCGATTTTCTGACTTCCACAAAGCTGTATTAATTGCCATAGAGATAATAATGCCGTTCTCGACCGTCTAGAATGCTTTCGTATTCGAATTAGCCTCACCAACCAATCAGTAAGCAATTTCTCGTATTGTTGGCCTTCATACAGCGGATCAAGAAAGCTTTTCATCCACTAATTAGACTTTTCATCGATATAAGAATATTAGGTCGTGCACTTGGGCTTCGGCATTGGCCTTCTACTATTGTTTATCGCCTGTTTATATTTTTTTTTAGGTAAATCTTCTAATTCCCGATATAATTCCTCCAAAGCCACCTGACGAGCTTTTGCTATGGCTGTTTTCCGCCTCTTTATTCTACCAAACGCCCTTTATCGATTGCGCTACTTTCGCTGTACTTAATCCACGATTGAAAAGCTTGCCTTTGATTCTTTAAGGCCATTTTCGATTCACCATTGCACCACCATATGTTTTTATTTATGTGGAGCAGGCCTTTTGAAATACCGAGCAAAGTTTGAGATGCAAGTTCTATGATCCTTCAACCTGACGGGTACAGATATATTGAAAGTTCCTTCCTTGGAAACTGTCGCCTTCCAACCTTATCGATCCTTTAACCATCTAGCAGTCCAAATTAAACGCGTGAATATTTTTTGTTCGGAATTTTTTTCCAGCTTTCTTATGGTCATTTAATAAAAAAAAAAACTATAATATTGAAAAGTTACCTTTTTGTATACCTATTACATAAAAAAGTGTTAAGAGGTCCTCGAGGACCATATGACGGTTTAGGTAAAAAAAAAATGGACAAAAGTTATTATTTCATAGAACAATGTATTTTATTGAAAATAGGGTGAATATAAATGAGTCTAGCTGACTATTGATGATGGTAATTGTAAAAATAATTTTTTGCTGTTGAACTACATAGATGAATAGAACATCTTACACAGCTTACACATTCGTTTTCCTACTGTTTTCGGCAGCCAAATGCCAAAATGATCATATAAGTCAAAACGAATATCAGCAACTGGATGGTTCGCTTTTGATCCTGGACCACCGCTATAACTGGGTTGAGCGGTAGCTGGCGTTGATGGACGACCAATAGGTCGTTTAGCTGTGTAAGCAACCTATCCAGCAGCTACGAGTATATGTTCTCGAAAAATGGGCAGTTCCAAAACTTTTTTCACTTCGCCAGAGCTATCACTGGATTTGATTTTATTTGATTTTTCCAAATGCATACGACTATATAATATATGCATTTGTTGCTGCCATGTCTATAAAGTGGTAAGATAGGCGCATCATGGGGTTGCAAGTTTTGGCGTGTATATGGTAACGCCCCATTAGGCCATCCATCAAATCTACGCCGCCCATATGGGCATTATATTCTTTTATGATTTGTGGACAGTCTATTTCGACATACCCTTTATTTTTTCGATCGTAGCGTGGAGCTTTTGACCTCTGACGCTCTGGATTTGTTGATGAAAATAGCTCAATGACTACTTACGTTGAAGCTAAGCGTACCGCTTTATTATCTTTTAACATTACTGTGGAAATGTCGATTCCAAAAGCATTATCAACATACTCTACTGAATAGCCTTTCTCACATTTTTTAATTTCATTATCAGTTGGTAATTTGCAATTTGGTATACGGTAGGGTCGAACTCTTCCCTAACTGTAAATAGCTCGTGCACGTAAATATACCAAAAGAGGCAAACTGGTATAAAAATTATCAAAGTAGAGTATACGGTGTGCAAAGTTTGGAATCGATTGCGATAAGCGCACCACAACGTTTGATGCCGCACCTAAACCAGGCACGCCATCAAGTAGGACATTGTCGCCCGCGCCATGATAAATTTCAAATCGATAGGCAAAGCCGGTCGAATCACAGAGTAGGAATAACTTGATGCCACACTTATGGGGCTTTTTCGGCATGTACTGACGTAAATGGTGACGGATTTTTGTCGAACACATTTGCTCATCGACGCATAGTCTCGCTGTTTTGGGGATTGAATCAAAACGAATAATCAGAGCATCGGCGAGCTTTCTTATTCTGAATAAGGGATCATAACCATCTTGGCCGTTTTTCTTACGCTGGTTCTTGAAAAGTTAAACATTTTTTATTAACATATGGGAACATATGTATATACTATATAATACCCGCTGACGGGTATATGGTCCCTGAGGACCACTTCATTCTTACTTACCTAGTTGCTATAACACAATAAAAAAAAAGTGGGTGACGATCTTATTTCGTTGCTAACACCGCAAAAATGCTGAAAAAAAATTCCCAAACGATTCGCGTTACAGCAAGTGGCCTTTTTGATCGATTGAGAAAATAAATGTTTCGTAAAATAATTTTGCATGCACACGTGTCAAATTTTTACACAATATTAATGGCGGAACCGAAACGAATCCTCAGACTGCGTTCATTTCTTCAGTGAATACGAAGCTTAGTATGTACTTGAAGGGATGCAATCTACTTTGAGCAAATAAGATCAGTACCTGTCAAATAAAAGTCACTTTTGTGATGTGGCCCTCAGGGACCACATACCCGCTTGATGGTTAAGTATGCACGGTTATACGTTTTTAAACAAGTAAACCTCGTTTTAGTCTTCAACTCTAGGCCGTCCTAAGCATTGTCGTCTATTCGCTCGACATGTGGTACTCGGTCGAGGCAATCAGCACCTTTCTTCCGAAGGCCCCCTTTATAAGCTACGTCTTATGCTTTTAAATTAGGAATTTTAAACTCTGTGTTTTGTCACACCAAAGTAACTAAACAGCAATGATTCATTTGTTGGATTAATATTAACTCCAAGGTAGATGAAAACCTAAGCTATGACTCTGTCGTTTTCAACTTTAAAATTAAGTAAGGAACAAGCAGGTACAGTCGACTCTCGATAATTTGACACTCGTTAATTTGAAATTTTTTCCCGGTCCCTTGCAAAATACTAGATAAATTGAATACAATCAATATTAATTGGTCCCCTCGGTAATTTGAAGTTGAAGAAATACACACTGAAGGAATACAGTTTAACATCTTACCCGACGACATTCAACAATTTGAAGTCAGGCTTTCCTACTCTCTATAACTTGAAGCGTTTTTCATGAACCGGCCTGTCATTTGTTTACATATATGTTCAGACCTGTCGAATGAGATATGCATATGCATAGGTTCGCAGTCTAGTTTTCTTTCAAACGTTGAAGTGGGTTACGTTAATTTTTTATTTGTGTATTTTAAAGTATCAAAATGAGTTCAAGAAAAAACAAGTGTCTTTCCATAAGTGAAAAAAAGAGTGTGATTGAAGCTAGGGAGGAACAGAAAATTACGGACTTTTTTTCAAAATGAACATGTTTGAAGGAATAAATCACGAACTTTAATCAAACTCTCGTTTACTTGAATTTCTCCTTCCTTCCTCTTGTTTATTTGAACACTTGCTATTTTGAAACCTTGGTAATTTGAAAATTTTCTCTGGTCCCTTGAGTTTCAAATTATCGAGAGTCGACTGTATACTTATACACTCAACTTTAAGGTCAGATCTGTTCGTGTGTGTTCAATAAAACTAAACTTTTCTATAACATAGGGTGCGACTAAGTTCTTCAGATCACAATAAGCCACATCTTATTGGTGAAATTATGTGCATGTCCGTAATAGATCCGAAGAAGAGTTTTCAGACCATTCAATTCAATGAAAGATAGTGTTTATAAATCTGAAATTCAATGGTCTTATTAGCTGTAGTCTTAGTGCGAAGAAAGCCGATATGTCGTTGTGGACCCTTACAATTCCCGGTTGAATCTCGTTCTCTACTATCCATCGATACCAACAGGACCGTAGACCCTTTCCTGATATAGTGCATGCCTCTGCGCCAGGGGAGAAATAGCTCAATCAATGATAGGTTGTCGAAAAAGGGATCCTATGCTCAATTGTCGTTCTAGTCGGGGAAATAAACAATGATTGGCAAGAGTTACTTTTCGAGTGATCCCGTTGTCAATATTAACTGCGGAGCCTACATCGGTGGACAAAGTACTTGACTACCTCGAAGTTTTATCTGTCTATTGTGATGTTTTGTCGGACTCATTGATTTGTGTGTCTTTTCTCGATAACACAATACCGTTTATCACCACACTGATCTTCTCCTTCTGCTTCAATAAGAGTAAATGCCTCACAAATAGCTCGCTATGTTCTGCCAACAATGCCTATGCCATCCGCATAGGCACTAGTTGCTGGCCCGTAGCCAGTATTTTGTTTCGGGTGGGGGCTTGTTCAATTTCGAAGAAGTAATTCTGTTTAGAAAACTACATGAATATTCTATTTTTGTTTGTATTTTTTTTTTTATAAATTAAATTTAATAAATAATAATCCTTTTAGTATTGCTTTTTTACAGCAATAAACGCCTTGTCTTTTTTTTTAGACATAATATCGATCACTTCATCTGGATCCACATGAATACCTGAGTGAACGGACAGCATTGCAAGTGCGCTAAGTCTCGGAATGCCCATGTCACTGTTTTCCATTTTGCTGTTTTGATCCTTTTAATCGTTGAAATGTTCTTTCAGCGGTAGCTGTTGTAACAGGTAGTGTGGCCAAATTTGTAAGCAAGTAGCTTATACTCTTGAAGTAGGTCTTGTCACATATATCTAGCAGTTTCAGAACATCGGTAGAAGAACATCAATTGATGAAATTTTTTCGCACCAGAGTATGTACTCCGCTTTAACAGCTATTTTTTTTTATAATCAGCGCGCGCAAAATGGGTTTGAGTACACTTATTGTACACAGCTCGGGCAAAGGAAATTTAGGGAGGAAGAAAAGAGAGGTACCGATGTACATTGTTTTTAAATGTTTGCAAGTTATAACGACCAGGAAATACAGAGATCGGCAGTGCATTCCATAAGCGAGTTTTACGGCTTAGGAGCGAATCACGATATTTTAGAGTACGTCCGAAAATGGGCCTGAGGGTATACTGATGAGCCTTAATAGCGAGACAGATGTTACGGTTGAAAGTTTGAATGGGCGGAATACTACTGGCGATTTCAGTGGAGCACTGGTGGTGGAAATAGCGATAAAACAAAGTGAGACAGGAGACATTACGTCGGTGTTCGAAGGTATCAATTGACTGACTGATATTAGTATCATCAATGAGCTTTATCGCACGATTTTGAATCCTATCTAGCAGATGCGGAGATGTTTTAGGAGCACCTGACCAGATGTGGGCATTGTACTCCAATTTTGGGCGGATGAATGACTTGTAAATTGAGGCCAGATCAGAGGGGGTAAAATATTTCTTACATCGCTTCAGGAAACCTAGACATTTCGCAGCATTTTTGGCGATATCAAATATGTGGTCATTCCAACGTAAGTTGTCATTGACACACATAAGGGTATTGCGTTATCGAAGTAAAGAAGCAAAGCTTAAAATGATGGTAGAACATCCTCGTTGACCATGAATCTGTCAGTAAGATTTTGTATTAGATAATCTAGACAGGGAATAAGTATAGAAACTCTAAAATAATCTTCAGGACATGATGTTTCTGGATTGGAGGGTGTTGTTTGTTTCAAAGAAATCCTCGAAGCTGTTATGTTAACTTCAAATAAATTCTCCGCAAGTTATGATGCGGATTGAAAAGCATCTCTGAAAAAGTCTCCGGGATTTCTCTTATATTTTTAAAAGATTTTAAGACTTGTTTTGTGTGATTTATTGCAGACACGAAATTCAACGTTTCATTTTGTAGAAAATTGATAATAGTAGCGTCAAACATGAAAGTATTTTGCATACAATGAGGCTTACCAGGAAATCACTCCTTTGAATTGCTGCCAAGAGAGTTGATGCTTTTGAAGACATCGCCCACGTCTTCAAGACTAATCGCAATACATTTGAAGAGCTCTACTAGTGAGATAATGCTGTCATGCCTTTCAATAAACCTTGAAAAAAGTCGGTTTTTTCTGCTTTCTGGTGCGTGTTTTTGTATAGCGTTATGGAAAGTCATTATTTGCATTTGAATGGTTTCGGAAGAAATTGGCTATTTCGCTTACTACACCAAGACAATTGCTAATAGAGGGTGTTGACATGACTGTCTTTTACAAGATCTGGCATAGTGCGAAAATCTGGCCGAAGAAGGCATTTTAAGGTCTGAAGCCATATTGATAAGAACAGATATGTTGTTAGGAAAATGGTTTACGGCGATTGGGTAATATGGCAGAGAAGTATTTATAGACACCGCTGAGGAGCCTTTATCGTAGGGCAGACTGGTGGGTTACACTTCCGCAAAATAAAGGATAAAATGCTAACGTTCCATTCGTACGGCCTTATTTTAGTGCGTGGTCTCCAAAAAGACATCTCCCGCTGTCTTAAATATCTGAACAGCTGAGCTAAACTACTTGAGTTTGGATATGACTACTTTCATTTTGCTACTGGGTGGATGGAATTGTTGCTCGCTAACGCCGCTCAACAGTCTGAAGAAATTGATTTGAAAATATTCTTAGCACTATAGTAAATGTGAATCAAAACTGAGTTTGATGAAGATCTTATTTGCAAGCAAACGTCTCAACGGATTTTGCATGAAAATACTCTAAAAAGCCGCAGTGAGAGTCATTTTAAATTTATTCCCAACATTTTAAGCAATAGTGTGTTGCTATATATCTAAAGAAATATGAGTAAAAGAAGACTGTCTCTACGTAGCTGAAAGCAATGGTTACCCTGATTTTTCACCTCTCAATCAAAAGAACCATCAAACACTCCGCATTTATGTAAAAACCGAGTTATGAACTGAAGTGAAGAAGATAACTTTGATGCACAATCTATCTTGAGTCTCCACACTCTGCTAAGCAAACTCAACCCGATTTATTCTCTGAATTCAGTTGAATTCTGCAAGGACCCTTATAGTTATTTGAATTCTACAACGAGTAAAAGAAAATGAAGAAAAAACCGATTCAAATCCTAAAAATATATTTTATGATATTTTCGCCAAAAGAAATTTGAGCATCTACCCCCCTCCTTGTCTCAGCAAATACGAGTACCTTAAATTAAATAAATATTCATTCACTCAAATGGAGTGGAAAAGTACCTACTTTAGTCCCTAATTCCAAAGCAAAATTCCATTCCATCCAACCATCGCATGGCGTAGTATTCCGTAGTATAGCATTGCTCCAGGACCAAGAATGGGGTAAGCAATAAGCTATGGCTCCTTCATTTCTTCCGCCAGACAAGCAGACACTCATTCAAACTAATTCAATTGACTTAATGAAAAGTGAACGAACTTACCAGCAACGGAAAAATATCATACTCGTTTCTCCATTCCCTGTTCTCTCGTATTTCGAACTCGTATCTCCAAAACTGAACCAAAGTCAAACCAAAAGTAAAGCAGAAAAACTTTTCTTCCACTTCTCCGACCACCAGCACACTTCTTCAGAGTGCGTGTCTTTGTGAAAAACAAACAAATTTTTATTTTTCCTTAATATTCGAAAAATATTAACATTTTTCAAATTTATGGAATAGGCTCTAGTTATGTACTCGTAGTTTCGGTACTTCAAAGAAGATGAAAATTCTTTAGGAATTCCTTTTTGCCGTGTTTATCGTTGCTACTTGTGCTCTTAACATAAAAAGGAAACAATGACAACCGCAGAGAGGAAGGAGTGTGCATACAAATATTTGTATTTAATTTTTGGCACAGAAGTCTTTTCCGCAAAAAGTGCCATTATGATGGCGATGATGACAGCAAAGCCGCTAATGTGATTCAGCTTTTCAGCAAGTTTTTGTAATTTCTTCTTAGAGTCAGAGTGCTCCTACGATAGAGAATTCGTAGAGAATTCCTCGAGGGAAATCAAGAAAACTTTTCCCTTCATTCGGACATAAATAAGCATTACGGGTAAACAGTACCTCGAAGCAAATGAATTTACGGTGCTACTGTGGCAGCGATTCAAGAATCTTGCAGTCCCTTTGGTTATCAAGGGTGCCGCAAGCCACCGGAAATAGAGTTAATAACATTAACCGAGATTAAACGTTGTAATTGTTAATAATGACGCGTCCGTTTCTAGGTTTCTCGGTTTCTTTGTAATTAAAGGACAAAGCAGAATACTGCCATCCAATTGCTGACATTAGAGTCAAAGTCATTAGAGAAGCAGGAAACCCACCGTACGTCAATTCGACCCCAGAGCAAATTTGTCCTCTGCACTCATCCGCTGTGGCCAGTGCATGTAGGTCAAAACAATTGGGACTTATTTGACAAAATGTGATTTTGGTTTTGATTTATGAGTTCTGGGTCGCAGCTGATGCTTCATGCCATGTTGTCGTATCTTTTCAGGATGGCTTAGTCATTCATGAAGCAGGAGGGTGCACATTCGTTATGGATGCGGTATGACTGAACTAAATGGAGGAGATTGTCTCATTTTTTTTCATCCCGTCCTTCCTGATTTTGGTTTCTATTTTCATTTGTGTGGCTGCTGATTATTGTTCTGACAGAGAACAAAAAGCAGATCAATTATTGCTGGACCTTATAAATAGGTCACTGCAATCTGTATCATGGCAGCCTTTAAAAACAGATATGTTGTTTTCATTTTTCTTTAACTAGAGTAATCCTAAAATGGAAATTGAACAAATTGTGTTTAAGAATACGATTTGAAGAAATTATGGTTATTTAACAATTATACGAGAAATATGTCCTTATCTCTCCTTCAATTCGAGATGTATCACCTAAAAAAGTTGAGAAAAAACGCCATTAGTTCGATACATGATGACAAATCGAATCATCCTTTTGTGTGCAAACATTTTAAGGATACCTAAATCCCTTCATCGCTCGCAAATTATAAAAAAAAAGTGTTTCTACATGAAGCATTATGATAGCATTTTCGAGGTTTAATTTATCAACAATTAATAACTTTCAAGTTTGGTGTCTAACACTTAAAAATATTATATTAGAGTAAATATGCAAACATCTTAACACGGAGATCATAACAACACTTCAATTGGCATGCCTAGAGGAGCTTGTATCAGGCAATTCACTACACCATGCTTAACAGGATCATAGTTTAGGGAGACTGGTACACGAATAGACTAATTTTAAAAAAATAAAACGCCGAAACCGGAGAAGCTAAAAAAGAATCATAAAAAGCGTTTGATAGTACTTAAATGACAACACCCGAATATACGTAGTTCTTTGCATACTTATCAAATTATATTGACAAAGAAGACAGACGAACTACAGATGCCGATGGTCTTTGCCAATACAAAATACTTTTACTCCAAATTAATCCTGAATTTACAGAGATTCCTTTTGAAAGAAGTATGACTTGGTCATATGGAAAGAACCGGACGAAATCATAAGAAGTTCTCAATAAAAAATGGATCTTTTGGGATGTACGTGTACTATTTCAACCTTTTTAAGCTTCTCACCAAGGCAGAATTTTTGCAGCATTTCTCCAAATCATATCCCAAACATAGTATCAATTCTAGTCAGCATCTTTACAAACAAACAATAGGTGAGGTTTCTTGCCTAAGTTCCAGAAAAATTATAGTAACATACCTAGTCCTGCCATAAGTTATGTTGCACAATTTCCAGGCGCTTGCACTGATCAGTGAAGAATACTAGTCACTTTGGTTTCAGTTTGCAAACTATTAACATGGAGTTGAGCGTTAAAGAGAATAGTGTCGCGGTAATAGCGTTGCATAAGTGCAGAAAGAGTGCTGGCCAAATTTTCGAGTGTTTAACCCCTCGTAATATGGAGAATATTCGTTTATCGGGCTATTGCTCGCTTCGGCGAATTGTCTGGAGTAGAGGACAGGCCAAGAAGTGGTCGCTCAGGCGTCTTCCGTACGAATGCGGTAGTAAAGCCAATGCGTGAACCAATTCGGAGAAATCCCCTTAGGAAGCAGAAGACCATGTCCAAGGAATTGGATATATCAATCAGATCCATGTCTAGGCTGATTGGAGAGATTTCCATATGAAACCCTATCATCGGTCCACGGGTCATCGTCTAACTCGTCAACTAAACAAAATTAGGCTGGAAAGATGCAAGAGACTTTTGCTGTGGCACTCGGACAATGGCCATGGAAACATTCTGCTTACGGATGAGTTACAGTGGAAGAATTTTTCAACACACAAAATGACAAAATTTATGCCACTTCATCCAAGGGTTCAACGTGGACGTCCTTCCGCTTCCGTAATGGTTTGGTGGGTGGTCTCTCACCATGGTGTCACATCCTTCCATTTCTGTGAAAAAGGCGTAAAAACTGGTGCAAAGGTTTACCAAGAAGATGTGCTAGAGGGTGTTGTGAAGGGTTTGACTAATACCCTTTTCAATGGATACAGATGGATCTTCCAAGAAGACTCTGCTCCAGCACACAAAGCCAAAACCATGCAGGAGTGGCTCAGAGTCAATATTTCTGGCTTTATAGCAGCAGAAGATTGACCATCGGGGAGTCCAGATCTGAATCCACTGGATTATGGTTTGTGGTCAGAATTAGAGAACATGGCCTGCAAGACTCCCCACAGAAATTTGGAAAGCCTTAAAACAGCATTAACCAGAGAAGCGTCCGCGATCTCCATAGAAACCGTACGTGCCGGTATAGCCCAATAACTAGACCGTTCGGAAGCTTGTGTTAAAGCAAAAGGCAGTCATTTCGAGTGAATCCAATTTTTTTTTAATAATCAATATTATGGTCTAATAAATGAAACAATTTTGAATACAATATGTTTACTGGTATTTTCTTTAAAGCGGTTTATATTTGCAACAGAACTTATGGCAGAACAAGGTATATAACCAAAGATGTAGAGTGATTTGAGAGCCCGAAGTTATTCGTCGCTGTTCCTCAAAACTACAGAGCAAATGAACAATAGGTATATCAGAGATAGGGTCCTTCTCAGGATTGTTAAAATTACGAACATTTAAATTCAAGAAACTTCAAAGAAAGGCTCATAGATATGTGAACTAATAGAGATAACACTTAGCATCTTTCTTTTATAAATGGGAAACCATTACTGTCTGTGTTCAACACTTACTTACTTACTTAAGATGGCACTGCCGTCAGGGGTGGACCTGGGCCTCAACCAACAAGCGTCTCTTGCCAACTCGATCTTTGCCTAGCTGCCACCAGTTTCGCACGTACGTTTCGGACTGGGATCCCCTTCCACTTGCGTGCGCCACCTGAGTCGCGATCTATCTCTACTGCGCTGTCCCTCGGGGGGCGGATTCAAAGACAATTCAGAACGGAATATTGGTGAGCATTGGCTCAACATAACCCAGCCTCCTCTACTTACCGTATATGCAGACGGGACCGAAAATCATTAGAAGAATTTCCTTCACAAAGCAACCAACAACTGCTTTTTGATAAAGTCCATAACTCTGCGCCTTAGAGCAGTAGTGCGAGTACAATATTAAGGTCTTATTTAGGGGTTATTTCGTCTCTGTAGATACTGCCGGCCTTAAAATCGATGAATAGGTGGTACGTATAAATTTGGAGTTCATGGGTTTCTTATAAGATCAGATCTGCAATAGTGGGAATATTTAGTCGGTGGTGGGTTGGCCTAAACCAACACTGACGTGGACCAATCAAGTTGTTCACGAACGGCTTCTGACGTTCACACAATACAGCAGACTGGATCTTACCAATTTATCGCCGTCCGCTCAAGCAGCTTTGTTGGATTTAAGCTTAGATATGGCTAAATTCACATCATCCAAGTCGGGTGGACTAGGTTTTTGGTCTACATCTTATTCTGCTCATTCTGGCTGACAGCGGTGTTTGGTTCTTCATGGTCGTTAGACAGTCTACAGAAATGCTCTTTCCAAATCCTCAGGATCGAATGCGACTTTACTACTTTGTTCCCTTGTCTCTACAGGCTTCGGTTCGAGATTTGTGTCCGTGAAATTTTTTTTGTTACCTTTTGGTAAAACTTCCGAATCTCATACCTCGAGTAGCATCTCTCAATTTCCTCAGTTCGTCTCTTTTCTTCTGCTCGTAGATCTGGTGAGTAACTCTAGACCTTCTGCTTTGAGAGCTGCTTTGCATGCATCTTGCTTAGCTGCATGTGCTTGCCGACACTCGTCATCAAACATCAGAGGTGTCTTACCCCAACGGCACAATCCCCAACCTGTAACGCCAGTTCCATTTTAGATAAACCTAAGACTAGGGGTCGATTATTAAGGTCTCATCCATCTCTTCTCTAAGATAATGTCTTAGTCTCGGAAATCCTTATCAGCCTGACCTCCAAATATGGTTTGTTCGGGGATTTTACTTCACTGTTGGTTCCATCTGCTCTCCCGTATATTGTGCTGTTAATTTTGTCTGCTGGTCAGCACTTACGCTTATAAGTTTGGTAAGTTAGGTCAGAGTCGACATCGCCCAGTACTCGGTGGTCACCATTCTGAGGTAAAATAAGCACAATTGATGTTTAGGAATACTTACAACACTCTCCAATACAGAAAACGACTTTTTTATCCACTTATTTATGTAACAAAAAATGCAATATGAAGGAATAAGTCTCCTAAACATCGCTCATAAGATCGTTTCTGTCGTATTATGTGACTTACTAAAACCAATGATAAAGAGTCTGTTGGGAGTGCAGTTTCAGGCCAGGAGGGTCGGTAATCGATGAAATATCCACACTATGGTTGATCTTGGGAAAGACCCACGGATTTTAGATCGACACTCACCATCTATCGTATATGTCGACTTCAAGGCCTCAGATAACAGCGTACTTAGGGACGAGCTTCACAACCTCATGTCTAGTTTCAACATGCCTGCCAATCTCGTCAGGTTGTGATGGATTACTGTGGCAAATTCTCGCTGCTCCACTAAGGTTGGTAATGAATTAATCAATAACTTCAACAAATATACGATTCTTTCTAAGTCTGGACAATTTCTTGCGTACGCATATGATATTGAAATGATTGGACGAGCACAGCGAACCGTGGATGAAGCTTTCCTGAGTATTGAGGCGGACGCAGCCAAAATGTATCTGACAGCAGACAGGGGTAAAACAAAGTACATGCTGTCATCAAATGAGGAAGCACACCACCGAATACGTCACGTGGCCTTTCAAGAGAAAGATATATTATATTGTCCTGTTTGTATTGACGAAGAATGGAGGAAGATATTCAACCACCAACTATATGGGCTACCACCAACATACTAGACGACTTTGGTCTAGTCAGGCATATGCTGATAAAACGGCTGTGGTAGTCGGGACATGTTGAGCTAATGGATACCACAGCTCTGCCCCAAAGAGTCTTCGATTCTATCACCGAGAGACAGACAGTAAATTTTTTTTCCAGAATAACAACTTTGACTGAAAGTGCGAAAGAGCATCAGCTGTTATACTCTTACAATAAGTGATCTTTGCATCAGATAGTATAATAAGATATACTTGAGATATACTTGGTGCTTGCTGAAGAGGCTTCTTGGTTGAGGCACAAGGTCACACTGTATACCCACCTAAATGAACAAGTAAGCATTTCTTCCACGACACTTGTCAGATCGGATAAATTCGTGTATAGGTCGCACTAGTTTCCTCGTAATATATGTCGAGACTTCTTAGGTTTGAGTGATCCAATAATTTTTCTCTTGGCTTCTTCTTCTAAAAATCGCCTAGAACTTGAATCTCTATTAGGAACTTCAACCAACTAATAATTATCTAGAATCTCTTAAATTTATAAAAGTTATAAAAATATATAAATTCTTACGCATACACATAGCCGCTTCCTGCCCTCTTATTCAACCAAGAGGCAAGAAAAATCACATTGGTGGACATCGGCACTGGGACTGCTCAGAAACGCTTGTAGAAAACTTTTGAACGTAGCAAGAAAAGTGACTGACTAGGACTCATACAATAAATCCCTCAAATTATACAAAAAAGAACTGAGGAAGGCAAAGCGAAAATCCTGGAAGTCATTCTGTGACAAAATCACAGAAACCTCTGAGGCATCGCGGCTAAGAAAAATCCTCTCTACAAATCCTATGATGGCTAATTGTTTGAAAAAAACCGATGGCTTTTGGACAACATCAAGTGTGAATCACTCATCCTGCTTCTGGACACCCACTTTCCAGGTAGCTCCCAACTCGCGGCTGTTGTTGATCCAAGACTTCTGTCAACGGCTCAACATGCCTACTGTAAAGGAAAGTCGGTGGAAACGGCTTTGCGCTCTCTGACTAGCCACATCGAACGATCCCTACAATATATGGAGTACACAATGGTTGTTTTCCTAGACATATAGGGCGCCTTTAACAACGTCAACACATCCGCAATCACGTTTGCGCTGTCAACTCAGCAGGTAGACGACTCACTTGGGGAGTTGATCGGTCTAATGCTAAAAAGCGGGATAATCAACTCTAAACTGGGTGTGACTTCTGCTAAAAGATGTGTCTGCAGAGGTATGCCGCAAGGCGGTGTCCTCTCTCCCCTTCTCTGGAACTTAGTAGTTAACGAACTACTGATATACCTGGAAGCGGGTGGTAGCAGAGTGATTGCTTATACGGATGACGTGGCCATAGCCGTCTCAGGAAAACATATCAATACCATTAAAGAACTCCTTCAAGTAAATCTCAATAGATTAACCCGCTGGGCAGATCGCTGTGGATTGGGAATAAACCGCCATAAAACTGATCTAGTCCTCTTTTCCAGGAAATATAAAATTCCAATCATAGACCCTCCTTCAATAAATGGTTTTCTCCGATACAGCAAAATATCTGAATCCAATTTTTGACAGGAAACTAAACTGGAAACACATTCAAGAAAGAGTCAATAAAGCTGCAATGTCCTTATTCTCTGGCAAAAAAGCCATTAGGAACAAATGTGGTCTTCAACCTCGCATAAACCACTTCCTATACATCTGGGTCATACTTACGGGGTGGTTGTCTGGTGGACGGCCTTGGAAAATGCAGTCAACCGCATTAAACTAAGCAGAGTCCAAAGAACAGCATGTCTATGCACAAGCGGAGCCTTGCGGTCTACCCCCTCTGCGGCATTAGATATTCTGTTTCACTTGACATCCCTCGATATTTTTAGCAGGCAAGTAGTTGCGACTGCAGCTATTCGCCTTAAAGCGACTAAACAGTGGACAAATAATTCATTTGGCCACGCCAACATTCTTAATGAATTAGGAATCCTCGCAGAGAACATCGATTACACCATACCAGAACTTTGGTTTGACAAAAACTTCCATGTAAACGTCCCCTCTAGATCATTCTGGGAGGAAGATGCTTTCATGGAGGACATGTCAATCCATCTCTACACAGATGGATCTAAAACCGATAACGGAGTTGGCGGCGGTGTTTTCTCAGATAAGCTAAATCTAAACCTCTCTTTCCGTCTTCCAAATCACTGCGTGTTCCAGGCGGAAATTTTGGCGATTAAAGGAGTTATATCCTGGCTGAAGAAAAACGTGATATCTGATAATGATAACGTGAAAGCTGGATCTGAATTACTCTATGTGTCTGATCCTTTTAAATGGGAAACATCTCAGCGCCATAATAAGTATCATTACTAGACACTGTCTCATAGGCAAGCACGCCAGAAGGCTTGGCGATTTTACAAATGATTTCTGTAGAGTTGCATGAACGAGGAATTGGAAGAGACAATCCTCCACCTACTCTGCACATGTCCAGCTCTCTCCTAGAGAAAAAAGCTTCATCTAGGGGCTTTCTTCTACAACGACCTAAACAATCTAGAAAGTATAGACGTTAACAGTTTCCTACGCTTTATTATAAGCTCAAACTGGTTCCATTAGTAAGAGAATCATAGATCACAATGGGCCAATAGCCACTCTTACCTAACCTAACCTACGCATAGTTAAGTTCCTTGACTCCTTGATTATTGAATCACTCATGTGATTCACATCTTATGCTTTATGCCTCATATAAGCGTTGTATATTTTATTCAGGTCATAAGTCGCATTTCCCTGGACAATTCATTGGCTTAAACCGATCACTCTTTCTGAAATTTATTTAGCATGCCGGTTAAGCACTGTTCTTAGATTTTAGTCTTCAACTGCATTTCGTCCATAAAGCTCTAGCTCTAGAAGCATTGAAACGGCCATCGGTCCTGCACACTTTAAGCGTCGAACTGATAGTTGAAAAGTGCGGGTTTAGAACGTTAGATATACCAACGACTTCTTTCTGTCTGTTGTTATACATATAATGAAACCTATTAAATATCTATAAAATAGCCTCTCAATCCCTCGCCATTTAGATTGGGAAAACCCTTAAGATTTTATCTGTTGGCACACAAAAATATAATAAGATGTATAATACAGTGAAAGGACAGACTGAGGAGGTAGGATGAGAGTGTGGCTCAGCGCCATCAAGAGTCACATTCATGCAAGTTCTGCCTTCTACTGATAAATGTATAGGTGGACATAAGCGGGCTTGCGCCTAGAGAATGATCATACAATACATAGACGCTCACCATCCTTAACAGTGAAAATATTGGCTGAAACTCTGTTGACTCCAGATGATTGCAAGAAATTTAACTCGGAAGTTTAACTGAGGAAGTATTTTTTCTTTCGTTTGTTTTTTGAAGTCCTTAGTCTGTTTTATTTTGAACTTTCATTAGCCGTCGGCTGGTAGAATTGTATTTTTGTTTCAGAATTTACACTACAAATGCTTTGTAAAGGGGTAAATGTTGATAATGTTGGTGTACCTATTTGTTTTCCGTTCCTACTGAAACCATCACATGCATGTCGATGTGTGTAGTAGTTTCGTTTGAAAAATAAAACGAACTTCATTGTTTGCTTCAGCATTTTGATCCTCTTAAATTTGCAGTGAATTAACGCCAAACATTACCTGACTCATTTTATTAATACTCAAAATTGATGTTTTCCTGCACTATATACGTAGCTGCACCTAGCTCCCGGATATAAAACATCATCACTTCCTAGCTGTGTGAACTAATTGCAGTTGTTAGACAACTTTACTTATTTTGCTTGTAATTAGATTTTAATCAATAGTCATTAAGAAGCCACCAAAATACGAGTACTCGTTCATTGTAAGCACGTACATAGTCGTCATTGGCTGTTGTTGTTCCGCCTAAACCGACCTGCACCCAGTCCAATATGATGAAGTCCACGCAAATTCATTAAATTCAAACTCAACTTTCCCATGCAAACCCGTCATTACCAAAACACTTTATAGATCCGCACACATATTCGTTTCGTACTTGTACTTACATACATACATCTGTATACACATAGATACATTCATACGCAAAGCGCAATTATTAACATTTTCTCCATTTGTTTACGTTTACTTACAGACCAAGACTACAAAGAAGGGAAATAAAAACAATATTCCTCTGCACGGACGGACGTTGGCGCTTTTCTTTTTATCCGTTCGCACTTGCTCGTCCGAACTTGGAATACACCAGCCTTTCAACAAAACGGAAATAAATCGTCATGCGAAGATAATAATTTTCATATCACTCTCTAGCCTCCTCTCGCGATGAGTGCCATGAGCCATGTGGGATAATGCAATCATACGAGCGTTGTAATTAATTTTTTTTTCCTGCTTCCATCGGGGTGAAAGTGTATGTATCTATGAATACCAAACTGCACAGTTAGAGTTAAAGAGTACAACAAACGTGTGTGGCGACATATAAGTATCTTAACCTGGTCATAAACATCTACATTTCACTTTGAATTCAATATCATCAGTTGACGAGAGAGATAGCAGAGGACGGCACTGCTCGATCCCCTGAAGCGAGGGATGATTCAACGATGAAATCAATATCGCCGATGCATCATTTATCTGTGAAAATGACAAAACCCTATTCCGAAGTAATCAATTCGAATCCAAGGAGCAATCTACGCTGCTCCATCAATAATGACAAGAGCCAGTGGCCAACGTTCTCCACACCTATTCCACAGAAACAAATTGCACATCATACACTTGTGACTGGATTTAGATTCGTGTGAAATGTATAACCACCCGATAGTTGATAATGATGGATCAACATCAACAGCGGGAGACTCAAAACCAGCAGCAGCATCAACACCAGCAACGGAGCCATCATCGGCACCATCGTCCACCTGACGTCGAAGAGGCCCTTTCGTCGATGCTATGGACTCCATACGAACGAACCCCAACAGATAGCTCCTCTGACGATGACGATGAGCGGTTAAATAGGAAATTAAGGAAATCACAGAGCAGTTACGAGTACTATCAATATGGTGGGGTGACACTAGCCCCTCCAGCGGCTATAATGCCGTATTTCGGATCAAACGATCCTATTACACCATTCGTGCCTTTATCTAATCAACATGACAGCATTAGAAATAATAACAATATCAATAGCAACAACAATAATACTAGTATCCTTAGCTATAGCGGTAGTAGTAACAGTATTAACAATAATATCAGCATCATCGGTTCGGATTACTTTCGAAAGACAGACCGGTGTGACAACTTTCGATTTAGCTATCCTTACTATGGTCCGATTCCTAGCCTAAAGAAATGTCTCAATGTGGAACCTCCTTCATACGATTCGTTGTATTCGCAATCGGATGATACAGGCAGAGTGCTTAGCAACCTGGTGACGGTATCAGCAACAGAGGCCAGCGGTATCTTGCGAGGCACATATTCAAGTAATGTGATTGAGCCGCCGACCACCACGGAGAGCTATGGTCGAATGGTGCACTCATTTACGGATGATTTTGTGATAGAGGTATGTTACTGGGAATATTGTAAAAGAGATGCTTTTTTTCATAATTTTATTTGTTAATAATAAGTATTCATATATAATTGAAATATTGAAAATGGTTTGTAATTAGTTCACGGACCTTCAAAAATGTAATTTCTGTCGGTTTGTGCCCGAGGTATATGAGGGTCTTGTGACAAATTTTTTGGGAGTTCCAGATTATCTTCATAAGCGTGTTTTGTTTGATATTTTACATTTTCACGGTTCAGTGAGTCGTGTTAAAATGCAGTAGTAGAACTATTTCCCATTGCTTATTCCCTTAGTGCAATATTAAAGTACTTTAGTTAGCAATATTTTCTCAAAATTGGGGATGATTCTAGGCATACAAATTTCAGAAAATTCCCGACATTGAATCTACTGTGAGACAGAGTTTTCCATTTGATTGTGACGACCAAGAGGTTGGTCCCTATGTCCCCCACAAGTTATCCTTTGCTTTCAGAACGAAATGAAGAAGACTTCCCTAGCTGGAGCATTTTGCTCATGTGGCGCTCATCACATTTATTTTGGCTTTACGAAATATAGCTTCTACCTTCTCGATTAAATTTTGTTTCATGAGCGTTCTTCGCAGACCCAATCAAATATTAAAGGTAAGCCTTTTTTTAAAAACAGTTTTCCTGAAACTAAAGGGTGTCTTTTTTAGAGGAGTATTTTTAAACTGGCAACACTGTTCCTACAGATTGTCAATTTGACAGTTGAAAGTTGATTTGTGGTTACTACGTTTCGCCATTTTACCATGAATAGATTAACGCCAGAACAACTCGTGCAAATTGTGCAAATTTATTTTGAAAACTATGGTTCGGTTCGCCAAACTTATGGTGTGCTACGTCCATTTTACGGTCGACATAATCGTCCATCTGAGCAAGTTATTCAGAACGCGATGAATCGTTTTCGCACCAAGTATACTCTTGATAATACACATCCCCAAGATAACAAACAGTGCGAACAGAAGAAGTTATTGCCATTGTATAGCGCAGGGTTGAGGAGAATCCGAATGAGTCGATTCGCCATCGTGCACAGCAATTGAAGCTATGCCCATCCACTTTGTGGAAGATCTTACGGAAACATCTTGGCTTAAAAGCTTAGATTCAGCCTGACCATTATACGTGTCGTAGGTTCGGTGAATGGGCCGAAAACCTGATTCAGCTTGATCCTCATTTTCAACGCAAAATTTTGTTCTCCGATGAGACCCATTTTTTGTTAAATGGATATGTAAACAAGCAAAATTGCCGAATTTGGAGTGGAGAAAACCCAGAAGCCTTTGTCGAGACGCCCTTACAACCATTAAGACTCACTGTTTGGTGTGCTTTATGGACTGGTAAAATAGGCCCATATTTCTTTAAGGACGATGCCGGCCACAATGTGGAGAGCGCTATAGAAACATGATTTCTGACTTCTTCGTTCCTCAGTTGAATAGAATTGACGTGGCAGAGCGTTGACCTCAACAAGATGGCGCAATATGCCACAGGACGCGCGACATCATCAATTTATTGCGGGAAACATCTGCTGAGCTCATAATTTCGCGTAATGGAAACGTAAACTGGCCTCCACCGTCCTGTAATCTCACACCTTTAGATTACTTTCTTTTGGGGATATGTGAAGTCACTAGTCTACGTCGGTAAACCAGAGACGGTAAACGCCTCAGTTGCTCGATAAAGTTATCGAAAATTAGACTTCGCGATTGCGCTTTGTAGAGCTAAAAGTATTCCAGGGGAAGATTAATAATTAAATTAGAAGTAAAGCCAAGATTTTCAAAAATAGAATTTTAGCTGTCGATCAATGCTATTCGGACCGTCTTATGTTTTTCAATTATAGTCTTCTCCTTTAATTCCCTTTTATTCTGAATTGCTCGATACCTATAATCTGGAGGGATGCAAAGATGGAAGTGTTTCCCCTTCTTCTGCTTACGGTAGCTATCGTTCTTAAAAGGCTTGAATCCATTTTTGTCCTCGATTTCTCAATATGGTCTCATAGGAAAAATCAGTGCAGCTCGATCTCCATTCACTAGTACGCATATAATTACAATACTTTTAGTCTGAAGGAGTACCTTGCAGTAGCCTTCCTCAACATAAATAACAATGTCAAAATAAAAGCGATAAAAGGTCAGATGTAACAGGGTTCCTGAATTTGCAGTTGCTGCATTTAACTCCGTTTACGACACTTCCGTTCGATGACGATGTATGTATTTGTAGATGACTTTAACTTAAGTCTTCTTTTGGTAGCGAAGTTCAATTTACTCTCTTTTTTTCAATTACCTACGGTCACAAATAGCTAATCTCCAGTGTTGATTATTCAATTGTTTCAACTAGCAGTAATCTCCTACAAAACTTGACCCATATCACTTACCTTGCCGTATCATACGCTAAGTTAAAATAAGTCTTCGTTTCTGAGAGCATGTATCATCCTACTCTCCCTGATACAAGTCGCTTCGCAACAAAAGAAAGAATGTTGTGGAGCACACATCTTCAATATTGATCTGAATCTAAACTCCATAAGCACCTTTATATCAAACATGTGGACAAACTGCAATCATCGCTTTTTTTTTTGGCCAAAATAATTCTATCGATTCAAATTCAGGACATACTCGTAGACTCCTCTTGTATTGCCTCCTCTTTGGATTGCCTACAATAATTTTAAAGAAACTTGCGAACATGTCTTATGCCACCTCTAACTTTCTTTATCTTATTGTTCTCTTTTTAAACTTCAGAAAGCATTTACAAAAAAATCGTAAGGGCTATAGATCTATTGCTCAGCCTTCTTGCACCCAGTAGCTTTTCGAAAGTATAGCTACCGATGTAATATCATTTCTCACACCCCTAATCCATCTATATTCCCAACCTACACAAATCTTTTAAAGGTAGATCTACGACTAATTGATTTCGTCTCGGGAACCAAATGCGCTTTAGAGGATAGAAAGACTCGACGTATTTGCTGCTGATTTCAGTAAAGCTTTCCATAAAATCTCCCATAAAATAACAATTTTCAAACTCCAAGTCCTCGATTTGCATCACTACTTTATTTCTTAGCCAATTCTATCATTACCACTTCTGGAGGCAGCCAGGTGGGTCTTCGTACCTTCATTTTGACTACTAACGTATCAATCACGTTATTAAACAGGCTTCTCTGTCGATTTACGCGGACGACAAAAACGTATTGCGGAAAATGTCATCTCCGACTAACTCTTGTCCAATGCACGATGCCTTACACAAATTTTGATGTGTAAATGTGATGACAAAAAAAAATCTCTTTAATTTAATGTCAACAAATTCCATCGTTAACTTATTTAAAATAAACACCCTCACAAAGGACCTGTTCTTCAAGTATCTTCACTATGCAGCCTAGGAGTTATATGCGCCAAAGAACTTAATTTTCGTTCCCGAAAAGATAAAATCATTGCAAGATGTAACTTCAGCCTTGGTTTTGCCAAACGTTAATCAATTGAGTCTCCAAGCCATATAACTGATATAGATCCCTTTACATCAGCTCTGCTAGACCTTTTCCTGAATATGCTAGACAAGTATGATCTCAAATTTATGATGTCCACACTAAACACTCTGGGTTAACCTCCTACCACCTTATTATCTACTTGTAAAGTCGTCGTGACCATTTTTTGATCAGCAACCCTTGGCAAGCAATATCTGGGACACCCTCTGCAACTTATTTCATTTAATGCTTTTCCTTTGAACCTTAAACCGGTACCCTGTTCTCTTTCCGCTTTAATTTACCACACCAATTATGGCATTAACAAGACTATATCCCGTATGCTCTACTATGTAAACAAGAAGTCACATACCATAGAGGCCACTAAACATGCTTGTTGCTTCCTTTGATTGCTTCAGGCCGCCTGGTGCCTATGGCATAAACCTATTTATGATACAAAAACCTATAGACCAGCTACTGGTAACTCTAAAAAGAATCTTCACTGCTGTCCTGGCACTCTCATTCATACCAAAACCCTGGCGAACCGTGAGAGTAGCCTTTACACCCAAAATCTGAAAAGAGAACTACACGCTCGCCAAGAGTTTCAGACCTTTGATGCTCATTTCCTTCATATTGAAGAGTATGATGTGAATGGCCGCGATCCATGTGCGCAAAACTGCTTGCGAATGCATCGTCTGCCTGAGATGAAACATGTTACCAACGCGGGGAAGATCTTACGAGATTGCGCTTCAAAATCTGGTAGACAGAATTGAAGGCGCACTTGACAAGAAGGAATACGCGTTGGGCATTTTTACCGACATTGAGAGTGCTTTCGACAATGCAGCCTTTGACGGCAAGACAACACGGCGTAGACGAATCACTAGTTTTGTGGATAAAAGCAATGTTGGTGAATAGGACACTGATTGCGGATGCTGACATGTGATGACGGGGGTTAACTAGGGTTGTGTGCAAAATGGCCATCTGTCTCCACTGCTTTGGTGCATGTTGGTCGACTCACTTCTCAACGCTCTCAATAATTCCGACTTATATACACAAGCATGCGCATGATGTAGCTGTACTGTCTGTTAGATCGTGTCTAGATGTTTTCGACGATTGCTGCACTAGAAATAGGCTTAGGTTGTTCACTTTAGGATAAGGAGGAAGCTGTCTGATCTAACTCATCCAATACTCCAAAGAAGCTAAATATTTGTGTCATCGCGGATAACCAACTTCTCTGCTCGGTTGTCTGGTAGAATAATCTCTCGCGAAAATACTTCATTGCTTATTTTACCAGACTCCAAAGAACGGTCTGCCTCGGGTGCATGGGGGCTTTCCCTAGCATGCCTAACTCCGCTCCAGACGCATTGATGAATCTCCCTCGCTTGATATTCATATCAGGGGCACCACGCTCAAAGCCATCATCTATTTAAAAAGAAGTGATCTTTGGCACAAGACGCATTGAAGCTTATACGACCTAGTGCGCCGACTGTCTTATGACTCCGGTCTTAATTAGACGCCGTCCATTGCAATATCCGCAGAACTCCTGCTGCAGAAAAGATACGAAATCGACTTTCCCAGTACCCAAGACTGGTTTCGGCCAAAATCTAAGTCGGGAAAGGAATGTAGTTGGTCTTCACGGATGGCTCCAAAACAGATATACGATGCTACGCTGGTGTCTTTCTGGAGAACGACGATTTCATTCCTAGGAGATTTCGGAGATATTCGCAGTTCTGATGGCAACGAATTAGGTATATTGTGAAGAACCAGTCTAGTCGACGAAGCATTTGCATCTGCAGCGACAACCAATTTGCCCTTAAAGCCTTGCTGAACCCCCTTCCGTCTTCCAAGCTGGTTCGAGAATGCAAGACTACACTAAACGCAGTCGAAAGGCTGCATTCACTGAGTCTTGTTTGGGTCGCAGATCACAAAGACATCACGAGAAATGAAATCGCCCATGAACTTGCTGAGCAAGGTTCAGATGACAGTTTTTCAGTTTTCAGGACCCGAATCTAAGTTAGGTCTGCCTGCGCCCTCGGTTAAGACTTCCATTGACAGTTGGGTGTCATATGAGCACGAATACTTCCCAACGTCACTAAGAAGACAGCGGACTTCCTGTTGCCCCTCAGCGGGGCACTACACTTTTCCTAAACACTTAAATGAGCTGTTCATAAGTGAGGGCCACTGCTCAAATATGAAGGCTTCGCCCATCAATGACGTTGTCTAATGAAAAGCAGGGGCAGAGCAAAGTATTGGTCTTACCGTAAACATCTTCAGATAACGCTACCGAAGCTACGATTTGATCAGTTACAAGTTGCCGGTCTTAGGTTTTGTTGGCGGCTTGACCACCGTTAGTCCCTACCAGGGATTAAGTCACGGTACCATGGGAGTGAGGAGACCCCGTATCGCTGTCCGGGCCTGACTTGTTAGAGTTAGGCCCACTTGTGGGAGCGTCATGGTGGCTGTGGTTTAGAACCAAATCGCGGGAAGGTTCTTCCTGTTGGTTTGATCCAATGTAAAGTTGCAATAAGTACTGGACCCTAAGAGTAGAAAGAGGTTTTAGGTCGGCCTCGACTCATACCAAGGGTGGAACTTGTGCCTCCAACACAGTTCCGAATTGGTATCAATGGAATGACGGAGAGGGATGTTAAGGCATATCTTTGCTCCCATGGATGTATGGGCATCCCGTAAACTTAAGTCTACCCAACAGGTGTTTACGTTAAAACCCAGAGACTATGTGCTTAAGTGAAACAATATCCGGCGACCCTTCATATGCAAGTGATGACCACGTCGCGAAGAACTACCTCTGTTAATGTCCGGTTTACGCTCGAATTAGGCTGCGTAAACATGGTGGGTGCTGTGCTGGTACTGTATACACTTTATCACTGAAGCGATTACTCATCTTTCTTCGAAAGACTGAAAGATTCCATTAAAAGGAACTCACAAGGAGTACAATGGAATAGTTCTCTGGCTGAGTGCTCAGTTTCGACAGAAACAACAGTACATACGTAAATTTCTTAAGAAATAAAGAGAACTTGGATTTCCAATTTTTAGAAAAATATTTCTTTTATTCCTAACTTGAAATGTGAGTCAGTGTTATGCGAGAAGATAAACTAAAAATCATTGTGCTCATTAACCAGGATAAACCTAAACAACAAAGTGAAAGGTGGTCTACCCTCTTTTCGGATAATAATTACTGAATAACACATCTGAATATCATCCATTCATACCATACATACCCGTGAATACATTAAGAAGTCGTAGATCTTTTGAGAACATAAACAAAGTTGCCTTTCTTTCGGTGTGATAAAGTGCATCTAGTGATGATGACACGAGCACTTGGCAATAAAAATTAGTTTGAAACAATGCACAGCCGCTTCACAGAAACAACAACAAACAAAGCAAATGCATCACATTAAAATGTAATCAACTCATTTTATTTCTCTAGCGGTACTCAGAAATGTTCATATAGTCGTATTTCCGCCGTCATTGGCCTCCGAGAAACAATCCAATTTGATAAAGACCTACAAAGGGTAACTCAGAATTAAGTCAATCCACTCAACTCTGAGATACAGATAAAAGCCCTTCTGTTAAGAATTCCCGGTACATGTGTCAGAAACAATTACAACTTTCGCCTTCTGACAACAAAACAAATAAGCAGGCTGCCATAAAATGACTAATTACGAGTCCCGTACATGTTCTATTCTTTGTTTTTTTTTTGTTTTCTGTTTTAACAATACAAAAGTCCATTGGTAGCCCTCATTAGAATCGATGCATAACGCATTACTCATGACCTTATGCCCATAGACCATTGTAGTAGTATCGCCCCTAGTGCCTTGACACAACCACGTGTATCTACTACTGGTTTCAGCCAGCTCGCGATACATATACATATATATGGGAGTGACGTAATTAGTGCAGGTAACACACCAGAACGCATCTATGCAGCTAAAGGGGAAATTGACTTAATTGATGCGCGTTGCTATGGCATGCTAAATCCAAACGCGTTCACGCTTCAGGAAGCCTTCAGAAAAAAACAAACAGAAAAGACAAAAAAATATATCCGTGAGCCTTCGCATATATTTGACACGTGCCCTCGATTCGTGTTTTGTAAAATACTGGAAATTTTTATTATTCCGGTCAATGCACTTGGATGGGCGTATGCAAAAGATCCGTCATTCACCCTCTGAGACTGATGTCCGAACAGCAATATACATGTGACGGAGCACGGATGTACATGTACTCATGTACTGAGAATAGATATGTACAATACGTAAAGCTGGGGTTCAACAATTTTCTATAGCCGACGGCAGATACATACGAGTAGATACGATTTCGAGGCGTAGTAGTTTCTGTGGGTCGATTGAAAATCCATATCTATGTACTATTATGATAGGAATCGATTTTTATTATTTTTTTTTCTTAACCCTTTGTTGGTTAATTGGACCCATAATGATGATGGACGAACATTGGATTTTGTGTTGGTGTGAAAAGTGGAAGAATCATTCGATACGCTTGCCTATTAGATGACTTGGGAAGTGAATAAACTTTGTCAGACAATGCTTTAGGTATCCCACGTGAAGAAATTATATTTGTATCGTTCTCTGTGAATCGCATTAGATCAAGGTATGGTGTTATGGATACATCAGTGTTCCACCGAAAAATTCAAATTCGCATCACTCGAATGCGTGGTACCTCGGAAGACTAACGCCATTATTCGTATTTGCAGTTGAAGAAGATGAAGCCAACTAACAATTGTCTATTTAGGTCATATCTTCTTCAATATGCCGTTTGACGGTCATGGGAAAAAGCTCTCAAATTGAAGTTTAATGGTAGGAATCTAAGTTCCGGTACCTTCACTTATCATTGATGCTGTTTATGAGCAATACTTGTGCATGGCTAACTTGTTGGTCTTCAATCTGGAGCAAGCGCACTACCATTTTCTCTGTTTTTTCGATGTACCTACGAGGGGCGTTCAATATATTCTCGGTATCGATATGAAGGAAAATGCGAATTCAATTTAAATTGTTTTTATTTTTCAATATAATCTCCCCTAACATCAATGCATTTGTTACATCTTGAGATAAGCTTTTTTAAACCCTCAAAAAAATAAATTTCCTCTTTCTCTGCAAAATACTCATTTATTGCCGACTTGAGTTCTTTCATCCGAGTTCAGGAGTTCGAGGAGTTCATCCGAAAATCTTTTTCCACGAAGACATTTTTTCAAATCCGGAAACAGGAAATAATCACTAGGGGCAAGGTCTGGACTATAGGGTGGGTGTTGGATTTCTTCGAAACCACAATCTCGCGCAGCAGCCTTGGAAACTCGCGCCGTGTGAACAGGAGCGTTGGACTCTTGTTTGCTTTCAGGGTCATAGTGGTGGACCCATGTTTCGTCCCCAGTAACAATTCGATCCATAACACCGTCCGCGTTCTCACTACACATCTCCAAAAACTCTCTACAGCATGCGATTCTCACTTTTTTCTGAGGCGCTGTGAGCATTCGTGGCACCCACCTTGCACTGACCTTTGAAAGGTTAAGATGGTCACGAAGAATGGTGTGAATGGTACCAATTGAAAGCTTGGTGATCTCTGCCATCATTTTCACCTTTATTCGGGCATCCTCAAGAACAAGTTTTTCGACTTCTTTGATGCTTTCTCCCGTACAAGCAGTAGCCGGGGCGCCGGAGCGGGGGTCGTCTTCAATGCTCTCTCTGCCTCTCTTGAACTCACTTGACCACTTTTGCACAGTTGATAATGAAGGTGCGGAACCCTGGTAAACAGCCACCATCTCTTCATGAATAGTTTTTTGACTTTTTCCTTGCTTAGTGAGAAATTTAATTACAGCGCGATGCTCAATTTTCACCATCATCGTCTCAGTTGCCATTATGATTCTGTTTAACTAGAGATAAAACGCGAATTAATAATCACATTTATATGAAATTTTACATGAATGCACTAAAATAATAGTATTACTTGATAAATAAGTCAATTTATATATACAACCACAGCTTCACTCCGATACCGAGAATATATTGAACGCCCCTCGTACAATACATGTACTCATTAATGAAATATTATGCGGCCGCATGTGAAAGAAACACTGACACAATATACAAGCTTTTCATTAGTTGTGTCGAAATTAGTTTTGTTTTTAAAATAAGGTATCAACGATTTTATTTAAATATAATTGGTACCATCAGTTATGAAATATCTTTCCGGAGCCACTACATGAGTGGACGGAATTTTTTCTCATATTTCGATAGATATTTCAGCAATTTCACGTCGAATGTTCTCCTCAAAGTCATCTCAAGTTTCTGACGTGTTCAGAGACTTATTTTATCCCTAACGAAAAAAAATCTTATTTACTTACTTCGGGTGACGCTACAGTCTAGGGTGGACCTGGGCCTTAACCAACAAGCGTCCCCAGCCAGTTCGATATTTAGCTAGCTGCATCCAGTTTGACATGCTAAGTTGGTTAAGGTCCTCTTCCAGCCGAGTTGCGGTCTTCCTCCACTGTACAATCCTCCGCTCTACATAACTCACCCACTTCAGTCTTTGGGCCTTCTTCTCAACCTCTTCTGGCTAAATCGATGTCGCTGTACAGCCCGTACATTTCGTCGTTCCTCCTCCACTCACCATCTATGCAGACGGGACTGAAAATCACAAGAAGAATTTTCCTCTCGAAGAAGCCAAGAGCACCCTCATCCATTTTTGATAAAGTTCATGCCTCTGCCAAATAGAGCAGGACTGGGATTATTAAGCTCTTATATAGTGTCACTTCTATTTTTCGAGAGAGTCATTTGCTAGTCAATTGCCTTATCCTTCGTTTGATCTCAGCGTTGGCGTTGTTGTCTGAATTGATAGCGGATCCTAGGTAGACAAAGTCGTTAACTATGTGTCGAGGGTGACGTTCTGTCCGAGATGTCGTCGGTGTTGTGTGCCCTTGCTGGTTGAGAGCATATACTTGTCCTCGTTGACCGCTAAACGAATCTTCGCCGGTTCCATCTGAATACACGCAAAAGCGCCACTGACACTACGCTGCTTTCTTTCGATTGTGTCAATATCATAGGCGTATGCGAATAATTGGACGGTCTTTTGAAAGATTGTGCGTTTTGTGTTGGCACGTGAGTTTCTTTTTTGATATCAAAGGTGTCGGTGAGTTCTTTACAGTGCATTCTCGATCGTCGTCGTGCACAAACAGACGAGTTTGGCAGGGATGTCAAAAAGAAAGATTCATTCTGCTAATAGCGGTTCGTCACTGCCGTAATACAGTCTAGAAAAATGTTCTTTCCAAATCCTCAGCACCGAGTGCGACTCTACTACTATGTTTCCTTGTCTCTACAAGCTTCGGTTCGAGATTTGTGTCCGTGAAATTTTTTTTTCCTTTCCGTAAAACTTCCGAATCTCATTCGTAGATCTGGTGAGTAGCTAAAGTCCTTCTATGCAGCACCGCCTTGCATGCCTTGCCGAAACTCGTCATCAAACTAGGGGTTTCGTTGTTTTGGCCGATGAAACCCAACACATCAAAGGCGGCATATCTGAGGGATTTTTGGCAATATTGCCACTGGTTTTCGATATTTGATGCTGGCGGCATAGGACCTCTTAAGAGATTAAAAGATTGTGGCAGTCCCAAGTCAAACTTCATCACAGTATTAGCCTGTCTTTGCCATGTTCGGGATATCCGCAACCGTACTTTGGCTACAACAAGGTAATGGTACGAGTCGATGTTGGTCCCTACGAACGTTCGGACATCCATAAAACTGGAGGAAAGTCTTGCATAAGTCCTTCTTTAACAGAAAATACGGATCCAAATAGGCGTTGCTTTTGTAGTCGACAACTATCGGTGTAGTAGATTTTTTTGTTTGTCCGTGATGTAGTGGTACTAGCAATCGCTTCTCACTCGGAGGGTCCAGGTTCGAATCTTGCCCATGACAAGCCAGTTTTTCATTTGTATAATTGGAACTCAGACAAAAGAATTCTGCGTGTGAAGGCATAAAACGTAGATTTGGCTGTTGTAGAGTTTCAACCACAAAAAACTAGTGCGAATTATAAATTTCGAATCACTCTGAGTGAAGAAAAAACCCTCCGTCCTATTCGGACTCCCACCCCTGGAGAGCGAATATCGAAACCAAATACACCTGAGTTTCAAGCCACTACAAAAACAATTTTTCCTTTCTCCTCCTTCTACCTTTCCGCCCGCGCCATGGCAACAGTAAAAGGGTATCTAACCCCTTAGGCGCGCGTAAATTATAAAAAAAAAGAATTTCACACTCAAGAGGGTATGACTACTCTTAAAATGCTGGAGCACGTTCTCCGGAAAATTGGATAGAAAGAGAGAGAGAGAAAGATGTTTGAGCTCAGTGGTTATTTCGCTCCGTGAGTGGCATGCAACATTTAATGGGGCGACTAAAATATTAGAGCAAAGTGAGTAGTTGTTGTATTTTAGGTAACCGTTTATCTCACGAGATTTTAGTTGCTCGAAAAAAAAAATGTCTTTCGGGCACGTTTGAGATTGAATCTCGAACCGTCCGATTGGCAAGCCAATACACTACCACTTGGGCTACGGCCACCCAAAGTTTTTCGCAATATTTCATCCTCTTTTTGTCCGGCACAACCTCGTTGCATTTCCTGGATGGCGGTAACATCTGCTATGCAGCAGTCAAGGGCCACCGCTAGTTGTTCGGCTGCATGTGGCTTATTAAGGGGCCTAACATTCCACGTACAGATTTGAAGGCCGTTGTCCTTGTTTCGTTTGCGGGGGTAGTAGACAGTAAATCCGTCCGTATCCAAGCTTGTTGCTGCTATAGATTTTTTCCTCGTACAGTTAGGACGAGAAGTTGGTTAGACTGAAGCCAGTAACCCGTTCGGGATTGGGAGAGCTGCCACTGGTCTATTTAGAGCTCATCCGCTACTATCTCTTTTCCAAGACCCTGACCCAGATCTGGGCCTTATGTCGGAGTAGCTGGATAAGATATGATTTGTTTTGTTCCGGGATTTTACTTCACTATTGATTCCATCTAGGCAATTCATGCGCTGTCCCGTTTAAAATACTGCTATTTTTGTCTGCTGGTCGTCATTCGCACTCATAAGTTTGGCAAGTCGAGTCCGGATGTACATCGACCAGTACCCGATGGCTACCACTTCTAGATAAAGTAAGCACAATTGATGTGTATCGCCAGGAATAGACCGATTTGTGCTACCCTTGATATTTAGCTGTGGTCAGCTTGAAGACTAACTAGGTGGTTTACGATTCGATTATTTTACCTTCATGTTGACGCTCTAACCGTTCACTTTTTCTCATTTTGAAGCATGTATATAACGATATTAACAGATGTGGGCCACTCTCCAAAATGGCTATCCTCTCGGTTTCGAACCATGTACAATGAACACGTGTTCCGCCTTTTCCGAGATAGTTTCACAATATTGACAGCTAGCGATGTTTTCGTGTTTGTGTTTAAACAGATATTCTCTGAAACAACCATGACGAAACAACCAAAACTAGGTCAAATAGAATTTTTTTTCGCTGTGATTCCGATTAATCAATACATCGATCCCTGATATAAGACGATGTGTCCATCGTTCGGGTTCTTTCGTATTTTCTTTTTTCGTCGCCTACCCGGCCATTTTGGACTCGTTCGCTTTTGAGTCTTACTATTTCGTCAGCAAGCATGTCGACAGGAAGCATTGAAGATGCGGCGAAACAGTTCGAAACGTACTGGCCAACTCTCACCGCGATTAGACCGTGGAAAGAATTGATTCCTCTCATGTAAGAGTTAATCCTTGCGGCATTGGACAATATTTCCGATGCGTACATTGAACTCGCAGTTCCAGCAAGAAGGATATTACTCATCAGCCTTGTTGTAAGTGCGCTCACAATTTTCGATGGTTTTTCACCTTCCTGTTCTAGTAGGTAGGTAGGTAGGTTAGAGTGGCTGTTGGAAATACCAACCCACTTAGGCCTATTCGCCCATTGTGATGCCACGCGGATCTATGACCCTCTTACTAATGGAACCAATTTAAGCTTGTGATGAAGCGTAGGAGACTGTTTACGTCTATATTTTTTAGATCGTTTCCTAAGTGAAGCTTTCTTCTCTGGAAGAGAGCTGGACATGTACAGACTAGGTGGAGGATTGTCTCCTCCTCTTCCTCGTCCATGCAGCTTGTACAGAAATCATTTGTAAAAGCGCCAAACCTTCTTGCATGCTAGCCTATGAGCCAGTGTCCAGTGATGACACCTATGATGGCGCTGAGATGTTTCCTATTGAGAAAGATCAGACTCTTAGAGCGATTCTGATCCAGATTTGGCCCAATCTGTTTGGCCGCTAGACATGTTGGTCCTGTTCTAGGTGATGTTTAAAACTAAGACGACTATCAATCACAACTCCGAGGTACTTGGGAAACAGTTTCGCGAATTTTCCTACTTGTTTTATGATCGGCGAGTTGCAAACTGTTATTAGTTAACCAGAGACGTATAGTTGGCATTATTTTGTTGCCGTAGAGCTGGACTTCTACTACCATTTTAACTACAACCAGCGCTGCAATGTCATCTAAAAATCCGATAATCGACGCTTCTCATGGAATCTGTAGGCGTAAGATTTCATCGTACATTGTGTTCCATAGTGGGGGGCCTAAGACCACATACTTTAACTCCGTCGTCAGAGTCATAGAGGAGAATTCTTTTCGCGAAATAGCTGGTTATCATTTTTTGGAGATAGTTCAGTATTTCCACTTGATAAAGAAACCTCATAATCTGTTCCTAGTTCGCCGAGTTGAAGGGAGTCTTTACGTCCAGGGTTACGATGGCGCAATATTTCTTGGTACTTCCTTTCTAGAGCCTGCCCTGTATTTCGTTTCGAGCTCTGCTTCATATCGCATTTATCAAACGAAAACCATATTTTTCAGGATATTTCCGACGGAGTAAAACAAAAAAATAGGGCGAAGGATCATTCAGGCTCCCTTTCCCTTTTGGGGAAAACCAATAGAAGTTTGCCCTTCCGAGATTCCAGGATAACGCCCGCTGTGGTGACAATTGCTGTAACTACATCCTCACCAATTTTTTCAGACAGACTAAGACCTTAAGAAGTTTCCTTATCAGAGTTGCGTAACAAGTTTATCGGCTAGCTTATTTTTTAAATATGCAAATGATTAAGGCAGTCAGAAAAAACGGAAGAATGATTACTGCACACTCAGATACTTCACATACGTACCTACCTGTTTCTCACAAATATGTGAGTTACTGAGTTATACTCAGACATGATGGCATTGACAGAGTGATTTTCCTAAACCCACAGTGAGACAAAAAAAAACGTCTTCTTCTCCCGGCAGTTCCGCATTCCTGCACACTTTTACTTAGGTGTATTGAATTCAAATCTGAATAGCCGATAGCGCGTGTCAGCCTAGGCGCTTTAAAAATTTCAGAAGTTGTGGTTAGAAAAAGATGAGGGTAGTCCGGGCCAGAATTGCTTAGCCATTTAAGATTTAGCAGCGCAAATCACATTCTTCTGAAGAATGCGTTTTGTTATTTAGATGCTTGGGCCCTGCTTGGATGCAAATATTTGTTTGTTTATCTAGCTGCTATAGTTAGCATCCGCATTGTTGCAACTCTATATCGTTCAGAATTTTGTCGTTTTCATTGTAATAAAAGGAAAAAATATATATTGTGTAGAGCAACTTACAAGATCCTGTTAAATTCCAACCAGACGTTTTATGAGAAAATCGCTATTTGTTAATAAAATAAATCAAAATCCAAACGCTTGAAAAACGAAGATCGTATCTATATTCTTACTTCTTCTTTAGTTATTTACTATCTACCAATGCTTGACAAATTCACTCTGTACCTCGAGGCCATGGTCTACTGATGACAATAAAACGCGCACTTACGCTTCCGCTTATTAAGAAAAAAGTTGGTGCTAAAGAACGCCATTTACTACGTCGGTGAAAATCTTGTCGCGCACTAGCTTAAGTGGAACTGATGGCCTAATTTCAAGTTCACACTGCCACTTAAAACTTTCAAAAATGATTTAATAACTCCACAGCCATTTGTACTCATACCCAACCTGCAATTAACTGCTGTTATGTCATCAATTTAAGACTGCCTGGCTGTCTGTTTGTTTGTGCGCATTAAAGAGCTCTTTCAGCAGCGTCTGATTACCATTCAAATTTGTATTTAGCATGTTTTTGCAGCCCAATTGTTTTACAAAATGTAAATTTGGGTTAATCACAAAAAGCCAAAAAGAAAAACGACCTGAAAGCCACTACCTCAGTTGCCTCGGGCTGGGTGCCTACATATGAATTTAGTCCGACAACGTTAGGAGAAATAAATTAACTCATCACTTGTTCACGCTCTGTGATCGCTTTTGACGATACAGCTGTGAAAGATACAAGCTAATACCTTACGCAATGTACAATACAAATCATCTTACGGATACAGCCAAAGCAATTTTCTTTTCTTTTTCTATCGCACTAATTACGATCAATTTTATATTATTTGATGGATTTTTGCTTTCTTTCAGTGTAATTCGTCATCATCGCCATCAGCATCATCATCATCGACTTCGTCCACAACAAGCGTGCAACACGCTCAAAAACAACATGAATTGCCACAGCAACATAGTGCTCGTGCCTCTGGCAACATTGCTCTCAACAGTAACAGTGGATCCATAACGACCAATGACGTCACATCAAGGGATGACGACGACGATCACCACAAAGCAAACGGAGAACAAAAACAAACCGAGGTCAATCAACTTGCTGCAGTAACAACAAAGTTGCACATTACACCAAGAAAAAGTGCCACCACCAACAGCAAACTGAAACATAAAGAAGAAAGAGAACGAGAAGGAGAACAACGAACGCAGAAAGAGAATCAACAAAAGAAACAAAATTCAACAACACTGCTACAACGAATTGCGGACAATGACAGAATCGAGGAAAGATCATGTCCGGGTGAACTGAGTGAAGTCAGTTCAGTGAGTGCTTTCGTTGGGAATGGTTTAGTAGCGGTAATACATCGGTCTGACTCGTCAACAACAAAAACAACAACAACCACCACTGCATCAGTGACAAATTCGTATGCCGAAGGGTTCAACGTCGTCGGTGGTAATCCTTCATCTTCTGTCGCAATCACACGAAATCGCGATGCGCCATTAACTCTGCACAATCCTCTGGAGGATAATGAAATAATCGCTTTTCACCGTGTCAATCGCGTTCCGATAAGTGGTGCCGAAGATTGCGTGGCGGCGGTAACCATGCGACTCAATATCCCAGCAACAGTTATTGAGGGAGCAACTACATCTGCAAGTAATGTTGTCAAGCCCAATAAAAACGCATCCGTTACAACGAGTAGTGTTTTCTTAACAAATTCAATTGTAGCTTCAAATCAAAGATGCCCGGGTCCGAGCTCAAGTCAAAATTGCAGCAGCAACAACAACAACAAAAACAACAGTAGCGTTGCAATTTTATCGAGCATCAGTGCGCCAAGCTTGACAATCCAAGTAAATGATACGAGTAGTTGCAGCAACATAAGCAACAATAATGGTCACGGTGATTTTGTCGTGAACCAGTCGATCGCGAATAATGGAATAAGTGTTGTCAATTGCACATATGTGAATAGTGGTAGTAGTGGTGGCGGCGGCATCGGTAAAAGTGCTAGTGGTAGTGTTAGTGTCAGCAATAGCATTAGAAGCAGTAGCTGTAGTTCAGTGCCTAAAAATGATAATTTTTTTGTTGTAAATAATAATAACCAAACGGATATCCAAAGCTCTATAAATCTTGCAACAACCTCAACGACAACAACAGCAAGTGGATTGCAACAGCAACAGCAACAGCAACAACAGCAGCAGCAACTTCCATCGCCAACGAGGACATTCACATCGACAGAATGTCAAACAGATGATATTCCGATTGTGATCAGAGACAATGGGTCTGCTACGGCAGAAAATCCTTCCGTCATGTCTGGTATTGGAAGTAGTGGTGGTAATGGTGGTACGAGTGGCAATACTAGTGTTGCTCGAACCCACTTGCATCCGGATGCATTGTTATCGCGCGAGCATAGACGGCGCGAACGTCGTGAACGTCGTCACCAGCAGCAACACCAACAGCAACAACAACAACAGCATGCCCAGCAGCAACAATTGCAACATCAACGACTAAGTCGACATCATTCGCATTCACATCCACCCCCACAGCCGCAATTACTTCATCATCCCGCGCATCATACTATGTCAGCAGCGGCAGCAGCTATGCTACGGCCAATGTTGCCCGACATTTTGCATAGTCATTTTCCGCCACCCTATAGTGCGTTGCCTTTATCTCAGGGTGGTCCACCACCCCCTCTACCACCACCACCGCATGGAGCATCTCTGATCACTCCGGTTATATCGACGGTTCCTATTGCGGCCACCGCAACAATGGTTGGTGATGGAAGATTTACCATACCGCTGCCCATTATTAGAAGGTAAGTTATGGATACCATCACATGAGACTTTTATTATTCGAGTTTTATAGCAGCAACTGGTTTTTTTTTTAATGTAGTATACGAGTAGGTACCTGACTAGTTGACCAAATATTGGGAAATAATGTCACCTTCAATCCCAGTTTGATTTGTTCTAGATTTGTTGGTCTACAATTTGTGAGGCATTTTGAACGTGCATCGAAAATATCATACATCGAAATTTGGTCTCCTCAGGGTAAAGAAATCGAACGGAACTGGTATCTAATATATGATTGCTCGAAGAGCGAACGTTTACAGGTACGCTATAGAGAACTATCACCTTTAGAATGTTAGAATCAAGAATACGGATTTGAAATGTTAATATTCACCCCTCTACATATTCTAGGACAATTGTTGAATAGGACTACCCACAGGTGCAGGTATAATCAATACTTGACATCGAAAGGGGCCATATCTAAGTGTATAGTCTCATTTGTGACTCCAACCTTTGCCTAACTTAATATCAGGTTGTTACATAAGTACGAGTATAACACAATTTTTGAATGTTTGTTTCATGTCAATTAGTCCACACTAAATGCTAAAGTTTTGTACACTTCTGCCCACCTCTCAGGCAACTTCTTATTGCTGTCACTAAAAGAATTTTGCTTTTGCGTTCGACTTTGACGAAAATATACCTCGAGCCTCTTGGACATCATCCCGAGATTTAAAATTTTTTCCATCGAGCAAGTTTTCTGGACTTCGGAACAATTAGAAATTTGAAGTTGCTAAATCTGGAGAATGCATTCACTTGCAGCATTTTTTAACCCTGTGTGCAGGTGGTCCAAGCTATATGAGGGCAAGCGTTATCCTGATGGAAAAGAACGCCGCTTCAAAACCAGACCTGGCCATTTCTGCTCTAGTGCCGACTTTAATCTGCGCAGCTGTTGACAGTAAATTTCTGCAGTGATAATTTGGCTCAGCATCCCACCATACTGAGAGTAACACCTTGAGCGTGTGAAGTCCATCTCTGGGATGTTGTGCGTTTCTGTTTTTTGGATTAAGCCATTGCTGGGGACGTTTAATATTATCTCATCTCCGGCTCTTGATTGTGAAGCTACAGAAGCAAGCTTCGATTTTTTGTTGAAAATTATTCGAACTTTATAGCTTTTCTCTTATTTGTGTCGACGGATCATATGGGTTACGTTGAGTTCCCTTACCGCAACAGTGCGATTTCTTTCGACGGTGGACTCCAGTAGCGCATCGCCTAGGTCTGCTGGCCGAACGGAGTTCAACCTTTATGCCAAAATTGCCATTTCTTAACTTTGCAAATCTACTGGCTTTCGATTTTTCCGGAAGAAAAACAATAAAAAATGCTCTTCCGATACATTAATTTCAAAATTCAGTTAAAAATGCTGTCAATGATGTTAGCACAACGAAATTTTAAGACTTAATGAGCAATATGTTCCAAATAGTAATTTCAATAATAATTTCAGCATTAAATTGGTTTTGTGCATTTTCTGGGAATTAGAAAGTAACTAAAAATTGTATGGATATGTTATTAAGAGTCACCATCTAGGTGTCGGTCTCGGAACTTTCTCATGTTACAAAAATAGTTATCTCATTATTGACAACATACCTATGAGAACCAGGTCAATAATGATGTTTTTGAGACACCACAGGTCTGCAATGTACTCTAGATTTTGTAAATCGAAAAAGTAAAAATACTGTCTCGGCCCTAATACTTTTGTTAAGTCGCCGTTCCTGGATCAAAAATCTAATTTTTGCTATAAATTCTCGATGGCTTCCAACTTATTGAAATGGATGGATAATCTTTACATATTCTGTTCACTTCAGGTCGTCGTAATAGGTTTGATGTACAAAAAGCAGGAGGTTCTATATGATGTATTTTTTGCCTGGACTTTCTAGGACGATCTTCGTGTTTTAAATGCATAGACCATTATTCTGAAGAGCAGTGATGATGAATATGTCTTCATTTCCGGTGTTAGACTTTCTACTGTTGTATTGTTGTTAAGTGTTGAGCCTCTTTTGTTTTCTTTTTCCGCCAGTGTCGGACAATTCTAGATATTTAGATTTTTTAGACTATTTCTAAACATTTTTTTTTGACAGATTGGCCATTAGATCTTTAAGTTAAGGCCCTATGTTTTCAAATTTAAAATTGATTTCCCCCATAAGTTAGAAGCTTTTTTACTCCCTAAAAGGGTGCTGCCCCATAATACGAATTATCTGCAAAATAAAATTAATGTAGAAGTATACAGAAGGATACTGAGCTCGAAGACAATTCAATCGAGGCACACTCATAGGTTGTATTCTCTCTCCCCTTCTATGGAACATACTATACATAGTAGTGGATGAATTATTATACTTAGATTTCTCGAAGAGAAAGTTTGTAACGTGTTTGTTTATGCGGATGACATTGCTATTGATGCTACTCGTACACACCTTAGGCCTTAGAAAAGAGAGCGTAACCAATCTTCCAGCTAGACCCAGCGTGGATTTGGCTTAAGCCCAAGTAAAACTGAATTGGGATCTTTTACTTTCTGGCTGCATATTAGTGGTGTTCTATGATGTGCATCTATGGAAATCTGATTCAGGTCTGTCTTTAAATCAAAGCTAAATCTAAAATATTGACTGTAACATGCGTGCCCCATGTTTGAAAGAGAATTCAGTCCTACAGGATGGGTAACGTGAAATGTAGCCATTTCAGGAGGAAGTTTTGGCATCTTCAGTGGCTCTCTCTCGCCTGTGATGGAATGTAATATCCACGAGGGATGTGTGAATTTGCATTTCTTAGCAATGCTTAGCAATGGCAATGTCAAAGCCAGTTTAAAACTGTCAAAAATTTCATAGACCCATTGCTAGGTACCTGGATAGCGAAATTCGAAATATTCGAGGAAATTATAGAGCCGATGAATTTGCAAAAATAGCACACACCTAGAAATTTGTAAATGTATGCTTATAACTGTGTCAGAAGGCATTACCTGCAATCTGACCGGATAGATGTAGCGTAAACAGTATCAGAATAGTGGGCATCATCACTGGCTATTGCTTATTTGATAGGCAGGTCAGTAGACTTGGGCTTCCTTTCAATGAATTCTATTGGAGCTCATTTGGGTCAGCAGACTCTTCGGATTTGTTTCCATCTCTAAAAAATTCCGATAGTTTCAGATCCTCCTAGACTTCCGGTCCACAGTGAAACCATGTGGTATATCAACGGGCCTTTTCTCAAATAAATTATCCTGCTCGATGCAGGCAGCCAATTGATCTGACCTCGAAAAATTTAGTAAAGCTATCAGACGAGGTTGAAGCCACATTTTTCTTATCGTTATCTTGTGTGTGTTCAAATTCCTTCAATGTAAAGTAAGAAAAAGGGTCGTAAATACAGTGTCAGGAACATAAGGGTAGACCTGATATCCGCGGAAACCACTGCCTTATTCTAGGTTTCAACTTGACAAACATATTCGTGACATGGCAATAGAAAAGTCTTCGATCGTCTATTGGGACAACAAAAGAAGAACATTTTATCAGATTGGGCTTCCAACTTGTAAAAGACTAACGTTTACTCGTTATCAATTTGAAATGGGATAACAATTGTTATCTACAAGTACATATTGGAACTTGGCATTTCCGAGTAGGTATCTATAATGATATCTGCATTTGTAAATTCTTGAAATCGCATTTTGTAACTTCTTTATCAGCAATATAACAGCCTCCCTCATTATTATCATAATATGTCTGACCTTTGACATATAAACCCACCAGCAGTCACCCAGCACATGTCATATGTCAGTTGCCAGATGTAAATATCATCACCCACATCTTCTAAACCGATTTTACGCCAGATTCTCAGCCTTGTTCTTTAAACTTCAACTTTCTACGCCATCAAGAACACAACAATAACCGAAGAGTATGTTAATTCCCATTCTCACATTTTCTATGTCACAGCTGTTCGGGTGATCTAATACCATCAACAATTTTCGAAAATTATGTCGTTTTAGCGCTATTATGACAGCAAGCACTTTTTCGACAATCTTTTTGCTGCGTTTTTTCTGTTTTTTTTTTTTGGTTTCTTTTCTGTTCGTTTGGGTTGTGTGCTCTTTTCATGGTGTTGGAGAATGACTTTCGAAATTTCCTTAAGTAATTTCTTGTGGGAGGGAACAGTGAGCACTGCTTTTACTTCCATGTGAGTTGGATTCACGAGTATGGAGTGTGTTTTCATTGTCTGTGTTGACTGGACCGGTTACCACCAAAATAAATAGAAAACCCTCGTGTCATGCAATTATAAATAAAAGTCAACGAATTTAATCGAAAGAAGAAACGTATCTTTTCTGATGAAGATAAATGTTTAGAATCAGATTTTCCTGAAAATGCTGCTTTCCCACAGTTGCTTATAAAGGCAGGGCTTATAACATAGCTCAAGTGAGATGTGCATAAATTTTTTATTTGAAAAGGTCATTTCTACGGTTTCATCTGAAACTTCGCTGCAATAGATTGAATTACGAATACAAAATTGATTTGATTGTTTTTAAACAATAAAAATTCTGGTTTAAGCTTCTACTGTGAGGTGCGAGTAATATATTGGTTATGTAGCTAAGCTGCTCTGGTTAGACTTGTTGTCCTTCAAATGTATACAACCTTTAGTCGTCGTTAATATATTGCGCTTTTAATTGTATCGCTAATTTTTGTCACTCGTCCAAACTGGCAAAAATCGAATTTTAGCAGTTTTTATGAATTTTTGTATTGCACCAGATTTCTAATGTGCGAAAAGAAACTAGCAGTGCTTGATGAGTTTGAATAGGAATTCAGCGCAAGAATATAAATTGAAAAATTTGGTTTTACTAGTGCTAACTAGATTTAAATTGGTAAAATGTAATGTGAATAATTTTATTCTTACACTGTGAAACGAGAAAGAGTGAAAGCTAAATTAATAGCAGTAATTGGAACCTATTCTACCCATTAGAAGATCTATTGTAAAAATTAAGTCAAGATGATGGGTAGGGATGGTTTCATTCTAAAAATTGAGAACTAAGGAACCCCAGAAACTGTGCTTCTGACAATGCTATTTCAAGTTGTCAATGCAATCAAGTTCATGAACATTCAATGGCGATGAACGTCTACATCTAGGTAGTGTAATTTTTCTAAGATCGGAATCAGAAATACATTTGTGCGGCAAACACTGTCCGAATAACTAACCTGTGTTATTGGTCAGGTGCACAGATCACTTTTAAAACTAAGCTCAGGTCGTTCTCCAATTAGGAATATTAAACATCTCTTTCCAGCATTAACTATCTCTCTGTTTTCAATTCATAAAGTAACTTTGTAATGGGATATTTTTTCAAACTTGTCTTCTATAATAATTAGATCTGGATGTGGGATGTTGCTGTTATTGAATAAATTTAATTTTTACATTCACGCCAGTTGAGGTGGTCTTAGTTCTCATGAATTAGACGCGTTGTGCTATGATTTCAATGTCTTATCGTTTTATACAAGCTTAATATGAAAATGTTCCTTCTATTACACGCATTATTCGCAGTATAATGCGCCGCTATTAAGTAAACCTCTCTTTAGAAAATAGATCCGTATTAAACTAATGGGATATGCATTCTGTTGATACCACTGTCCACAGAGACACAAGTTTCTTTCGTTGCTCAGAGTCATATCAGAATCATTTCTAAACTTTCATGCTGTAATCTGTAGAAGCAGCCTTGTGATTGCTAAATCATTTAAACTACGTTCAGTACTGACTATTATGTTTTCCCTCAAGTCACGAATGATAAGTCAGAATGATTACAACAAAATTCGTTGAGTGCCGGACAATTATTACCATAACGATCTAAGTAGTTTACGCACGAAAATCCGATCTATTTTGGCCATAGATCTAATTTTAGTAATTCCAACATTATTCTGTGTAGGGGCAGTAGTACCTAGTTTTGAAGTTCTTAAATCAATGCACTGTCTCAAGGGACTGATGGTAGGAGTATTTCGGGTGTCACCATGTTTTTAATTTTGGTTTTGCCATTAGCATTTTCCCTGAACACCTTAAAAGCGGGAGTACGGTATGACACAGCCTTTTAAAAAGGCTTATAAAGTAGGCAAAAGTGATTAAAGACTAAATTCATTATTATCCTTAATTTCAAAAGAATTTGAAAAAGCCATTGAAAGTTGAAGTAACTTTTTAAAACAAATTTTTTTTAGTCCTGTGGAGTTCGTTTTTGGGTTAAACTTTTCAACTAAAGAAACTCTTCTGGACCGAATCGTTATACAGGAATGATTTGATAATAAATGTTATGCTGCACTTTTGGTGGATGAAAACTATAGGATTTGACATACTCAATCACAATCTTTAAGGGAAATTAAATAATATTAAAATATTTTCCTCTGTTTTTAGAGGGTCATCCAAGAAGAGGTGTTATTTCAAATTTTGCGCCATTGTTGAATTATCAGTATCTATCTATCATTGCAATGACTTTTGATAGGTAAAATCTAGGAAGTCATTAAATATGGTGTTTTCCAATAAGGACTTGACAGCTTTTTTTTTTTAAATAAAACGCAAACCATTTGAGCTATTTCAAAAACTTTATTATCGGCTTGAAGTACAATCAAAGCATTTATGAATGGAACTCGACTTCGTTCATATGGCCACCGCGGGCACGTTTGCAGCGGTCGATTCGTTGGACCCTACTTTCAACGACTCGGTCACACAGTTCGGCCGAAACGGCCGCTATTTCGCGTTTAATGTTGGCTCTGAGCTCTTCCAACGTCGTCGGCGTGTTGGCATAAACCAATGACTTGACGTAGCCCCACAGAAAATAGTCAAGCTGCGTTAAATCGCACGAACGAGGCGGCCAATCGACTGGCCAATGTCTTGAGATAACACGCTCACCATACTTACTCTTCAATAAATCGATTGTTGCGTGTGCTGTGTGGCTTGTGGCACCATCCTGTTGAAACCACATGTCATCCAAGTCCATATCTTCCAATTCGGGCCAAAAATAATCGGTGATTATGGCGCGATAACGCTGACCATTCACAATAACGTGACGATCGTTACCGTCGACGAAAAAATATGGCCCAATAACGCCGCCGGCATGCAAACCGCAACAAACAGTTATTTTTTGTGGATGAAGTGGTGATTCATGAAGCACATGTGGATTTTTATCCGACCAATAACGCATATTTTGCTTATTGACGAAACCATTGAGCCAAAAATGAGCTTCGTCATTGAAGATGATGGTGTAAACCAAGATCCTTACGTAAAATACGCCATAATGTGGTCTTGACTGATGTGACGTGGAATTGACTGATTTTTATCGTTTGCTACGGACGCCTGAAAGGCAGCGATATTTTCGACACTTCGAAGAACCCGTTGTCTCACTGACACGGCAACATCAGACAACGAATATGTAGATTCAAATTTTTGCACTAAACTCGTTATTGCCTGTCTACTAGGTCGAGAATTACGACCGAAAATTGGAGTTAACACTCTTAAAGTAGCAGTTACCGACTCCGAATTTCGGTAGAAAATTTTTATAATTTGCAGACGCTGCTCATTCATGTACTTTACCATGAGAATGTTGATTTTACTGAATAAATTGACAGTGACAGTTTGATGATTAGTGAAAGAGTGCGTTCAGAAATTAAATTCAAAGTTGTCAAGTCCCTATTGGAAAACCCTTTATGTATCGATATAAATTCACACAATGTGTTGAAATAGAGAAAACTCACTGCAAATATTGCGGAAATGTTTCGTAAACTTTCTACTACTTTTGGTCATCATCAAGCGCCTTCTTGCACAGCTATAGTGAATTTAATTTATAAATTTGAACATCTCGAACAGGCTAGTGAAGTGAAGGCTCCAGCTCATGTTCATCCGGCAAAGTCAGCGGAAATATCGCCCTTCTAGCTGGGTGTGTGACTGAAAACCTAGGTATGTCCATTTGGAGACGACCACAGGAATTGGTCCTATCCACAATCCATATGCACCGCATTTTGGATAAAGATATTGGCCTACATTCTTATGAGATCCAGTAGACACAAGAACTGAAGCTAGCAGACCACGCACAACTCCGCACTTTCGCTGATTGGGTGCTGGAAATGAATGAACAAGATCATGATTTCTATTAGAAAATTCTGAGTGATGAAGCTCATTTCCATTTATCTGGGTGCGTTAATAAACAAAGCTGTCCCATCTGGTCTCCGAAAATCCAAGAAAAATAGTGGAACAACCTCTCCATCTACAACGAGTGAGAGTTTGGTGCGGTTTTTGGGCTGGCGGTGTTATTAGGCCATATTTTTGTTCGAAAATGATGCTGGTGCGACTGTTTCAGTGAATAGATTGCGTTACCAAACAACGTTGGCTGACTTTTTTTTGCCTGAAATTGATGACATGGCCATGTACGACGTTTGTTTTCAGCAGGACGGCATCAATTGGCCGCTGAGATCGTGCGATTTAACACTATTAGCCTTTTTTCGTTGGGGCTATGTTAAAGTCTACATCAATGTTTCACAACACGATTGTGTTATTCATGTAAATACAGCTGCTATTAGGTGACAACGTGATGAACAATTTCGTCAAAAGAATGACTATTTGTATTGTATACCATGAATAACTCCAGAGTTTGTGTTTTAGATCAAAATAAAAATATCGCCACTTTTCGCAAAAATGTTGCGTTTTTCTATTGATTTAAAGTGACACCTCTTATTGGATGACAGTATACAACAGGTTTGACTCATATTTAGAGAATCAGATACAAAGATAATAGTATAGAATGTCTTTAGTGCCACAAAGATCAGTTTGCCAAAATGGTCTTGAAATTGGATTTGAATCGGTTAATCCTTATAATTATTCCCGGCATTAATCATGATGTTCTTTCATTGAGGTCTTGATTCGAAAATGAGAAGCTTCCAGCAAAGAAATAGCCAGATAATTGTTGAAGAGTTCCTTACTGTAACATATTGCAAACATTTATTTTCCTCACAGGTGGCTGTATACAAAGCTCTATTCTGGGGTCATATGACTTAAGTTCTCGCTCTGTAGTTGCTCTTTTAAAAGTTCAACTTTTTATTCACAATAATTTTATTTTATAGAAAATCTATTTTAATAAAATAAATAATTATACTCAGAAATTGTAAAAAATAAGTTTTAGTTTATATAGAATATTGTATGTGCTAGGTAATGAAATGTGGAAAATTGAAGTCGGGGGCTACATTTGTTTCGCAAACACCATGGTCATATGAAAAATGTCTTCATCGTCATGTCTTAAGCATTCTTCGTAAGTTATGGCTCGCAGCTATTATCATTCCTTTTTATTTTTTAATACATTGTCACACTTACTGCAATTTTTCATCACGGGAATCGTCATAGTTCATCTATAATATCAGATAATCTTCTTTGTGGAGATCCACATTTAGAGAGCAGACGTTCTTGTTGTTGATAGAAAGATCCCTATTCAATATGGCAGGCTCTTAATCGCATTGTAGTAGATAGTTTTCACTCCCTACGAAATAGCAGGAGCCTTTGCTAACCCATTTTCTGTGAGCAAATATTCCACGTTATTGGCACATTTGATCACTTTTTCCATTTAAATTTGAAGAATTAGTAGCATAACCAATAGGGTTGCCAATCTGTGAGTCCGTCACAAGAATACTCAAAAACATCCAGCCATTCTTCAATCCATCCTACTTCGAAATAGGCAAATAACACACAAAATTATTGACTTTACTGTCAGTCAAACGAAAATTAATGAACAGAACATCGTGTTTCAGATAGAATTAAGATGTCAACTTTCTCGGTGACAATAAAAGGTTAAGTTGGTCCTTCACAATGGGCTTCAATTTATTAGTTTCGTAAGTTTAGCAATAATGAATTGATGGGTGGATGTGGGTGGATGAAGGAGAATAATGGTTCGAATTAGAGTCAAAAAGTCTAACTTCATGTGGGCAGAATTAGGTTAGGTTAGGTTAGGTCAAACAGGGGTATGATGGATATGTCATCACACAGACATCAGGCACCAAAACGGGCCGATCGTTATCCCTGTGAAACCAGGTGGATTTATCTTCAAATGGCAAAAACAATCTCCTGCTGAAATATTCAATTTCTTTGCAAAAGCAAAGAAGGCCTTTGAAGTTGGTGCCTTCTTCACACAGTATGTGTGTTATGTCCTCAACAACTTGTATATCACCGCAGAATCTGCAGATATCAGTATCTGACCATTTGAGTCCCTTTGCGTATTACCGCAGGAGACAGTGTCCTGTCACGATTCTTATTACTGTCCTAAGCTTGTCCCTGCTTAATTTTATTAACTTCCTACATCTTTTTCGGCCAAAGAGCCTTGGATACCCTGTGTCCTCCAAGACTTGACCACCATAGTTTGGCAGCCTTTGTGATTATTTCCTCGATGGTGTCCCTCACTATGCAAAGGGGTGGTTTGATGTTGGCCACATCACTATTGTCGAGTAGCCCTCCTTTTCTTGCAAGCTCATCCGCTTGTTCTTTTCCTTTAATAGCGCAGTGTCTTGGCACCCAGCACAGTCTTGCATGGTTCTGACTTCATAGTGTCTTAAGCACGACAATGATTCCATTGCCTTGAGTGCGGCCTGGCTATCGATGTAGATAGCGATATCTCTTTCGGATACCGATCCCATCTGCATTATGTCGAAGTCGACCAGGGAAGGAATTTCATCCATTAGAATTGGATTGCCTGGCAGTAGCTCCGTTAGGACCAAGCCATGTCCGAAACTACTGCTCTTGAAGTAACCCAGATTAGTGAGTAATATAGCACTGTTGCCAGCAAGTTTTTTGATCTGTAAACCAAGCGGTGTTAGGTGCAAAAAGATGTCCAATAATGCCGTAGGGGTAGTACGGAGCGCACCTGTAATGGCTATGGAGCCGTGCTTTGAACCGCCGCTAATTGTCCGTAAATCGTTTTCTTGTTTGTTGCTTTACACCATGTATGGGTTCTACCACCACCACATACAGCCAGTACACCATAGCAGGTTTCAAGCCCTAAATTTTTCCTAAAAAGAACATTATATGCCATGGTTCTTTCCGCCACATTAAGACGGAAATTTTTTTGTCCAGCATCACACCCAGATGTGGGTACAGAATTACTTTGAATAAAAAGATACTCTGCTGGGTTTCTCAGCGAATTCTATAAATGACAAATGCTTGGAAGATTGTGTGGTCACCATTGACGTATTTATCAGTGATTTTAACTTCAACTCACGTGATTTCCACAACTTAGAGAAATGTAGTTATTAATAAGTGCAAAATTCTCCGTCATAGTACTCCTTTACGTATCTACGATACTGACGTCTGTAAAGCCAAATTGCAATGTGGAAGCAATTAAACTATAAATGTTCGAAATTTCCTGCAAACATATATGTGTATTACTGGCAAGTTCCTCTAGTTTTGTAGTCCACAAAACTAAAATACCAATGCATTCACACTCTAGGAAGGATATCAAAATATTGTGTTGCATAATCTGCATTAACATACTCCAACTCGGCTGATTAATGTGGAGCAACTGAACTTTATTAATATGAACACCATTAATATTCTATAAGTGCAAAAGAGGCATGAAGAATACACTGTTCACACTGTATGCAACGTGTTTCATCAACACCCAGCGCAATAAATTTATAATAATCCATAAGATGCATACCCATTACCCACAGAATGTGTAGACACTGGTATCGGTAGTCGTTCGCACTATAACAAGTAAGTTCCCAACTCAAAGCCGATATCAGCGAACAATTCAAGTCAACAAAATTCGATGCTTATCCACACCATCTGTCATTTATATTGGGAGCAAGTGTAAATGGGTCTCTATCTCAGCTTAGATACATAGATAGATCTTTAGCTCTTTTGGCAAAACAGTGTGGGTGGATGGGTGGTTGCGTTGAGTTGGGTTTCATTATTCGGTAAAATTCCATTTTCCCTTTTTATGCAGAGGGAAAAGGAAACTTTGCGAGAATGTGTGCACATTTAATTGGGTTGTCTTCTCGCCTCTGCTTTTGGTTGGCATTATTTTCTTTTTCTATTTGTTTGCTCGTTCTCTTTGCTGCCCGATCTACTGATTTGTATCAATTTATTCACATTTTACTCGTCGTATCTGAGCATCAGTGTGGTAGTTTTACAGATACTCTGGGGTATTAGTATTTCAAGTCGCGGTGGAGCAGGGACGTAGAAAAATCGTTTTCCCACGCAGACTATGTCTCTCTAAGGCAATATACGTACGAATAAATGTGTGCAAGTCGGAAAATGTTTCGTATACATTTTTTTTTCTTTTTTTTCTCCCTTTTGTGGTGACTTGGTTTTTCTGACATTTTACCGATTTTCACTTGGGAAATTTGTAATTTGAATCGACACAATTTGATTCCATGTTCTATCTGGTAGATACGAATAGATATCAAACTACATATTGTACATATACATATAGGAGGATGGCTTACATTTTATTCTGTGCTTTTCACATTTAGCACCGTTTGTGGTTCTATGAATCTGGGTAAATGCTGATTGGTGGAGATAACACAGACTCGTTCATGTCCTAGGGTAAAATACAGATGCATAGGAGTTCAACTGAATTTGATTACAAACTGCAATGAGTTATTAATTTTTGTGGTGTGAATTATTTATTCGAGAGAATTCATTTGCGGTATTCCGATTTCTGAATTTGCAACCGAATCAGGGCTTGGCTGATGATAGCTCGTTAATTTCAGTTTTAGCCCCGAGCTCTACACAGGATTGAGAAACGAATTTAATTGAATATTGTTCACTGCTTCTATTTTTTTTAACAGGGATATTTGATTATCTTCAACAGGAATAAATAAATATTATAACAAACGCAACGAAGCGCTTACGCCCAGTGTTTCACATTCAAATTTCACTGGGTCTTTCCCTCAGTGTTACTTTACAGATTATTCTGTTGAAAACGCAAATAAAGCGAAAAACTGGAACTACATTTCAGTTTGTTCAATTTGTGTTTTGCCCATGGACTTATTTTCCGGTTGAAATTAAAAAGACAAAAACAATACCACGTTGTAAATGGTTTTTTGAAAAAAAAAACAACACCTTGTTTATTCTTTCGTTATTAGTACTCGATTTCCGTAACCGCTTTATATTAAATATGCATATGTATAGTCAGAGGAAATTATTATGAATGACCTCACGTTTAAAAAACGCTAAATTTGTGTAATTAATTTACTTTAAGATTCGCCAGACCTATAGATGATTTTTATGACTTTAACTGTCATATCGCCAACGTATCAAAGGGAACTGCAAATGAATAAAATAAAGCTGTAAACCTAAATCTTCGAGAACATAAAAAATATTGATTTCTCGTCGTCGACAGTAAATGAGTTATAGTTAATATCAGCAACAACTAGCACCTCCTTGACACCAAATTATTGCCTTAACGAAAAAGTGATAAAAACTCGGATAGCCAGATGACCTTTGTCGGGAACAGTCTCGGCGAAGAGACGCTCAAAGTATATTTTCGATGGAAATATCTTTCAATTAAAAAGAATAGTTATTAAGAGCGGCCGGTACCTTCAGGCTGATGAGTTCGATGAGCCTTTCACAGAGGAATGACCTAATATATCGTCGTTATCTCTATAGCTAGAGTAAGAAAATTTATGTCAATTTTGCCTTACATATTAAAGTGATTAATAAAATTTTCTTAAATCAATGAGTAGTCGTCTACAGTCTAGCCTAGATCTAAAGAACTCGGTGTCAAGTCTAATGTGTTGATGTAAGCTCTTATACTAGCAGACCATCGCTAGAGGAGAAAATGAATGGTGATCACTATTTGCAATCACATAAGTCTGTTCTAATCCACAAACGTAATTTGTGGTCGAGTTTCACATGCGTTAGATGTCCAAGACACAAATATTATTTCTTATCGAATGAATGTTCAATTCTACTTAGTCTCGCAAAATTTATGTACATATGTCATTGGTGGTCATGTGGCATCTTAAAGAGAGAGAACATATTTTTACCAATTTTGAGCACACGAAGCTCAATTGAAAAAAATCCATTGTGTTCAGCAAGAACAGTCAAACTAATAGCCATGATGAGCTGTTCTTGGTTGAATTGATGTCTTTTTAGATTTTTGTTTTGAAAGGTACTCGTATTCTCAACGTTTATCTGGGATTTCATATGGAGATCAATACTAAGCTAATTTTGAATATTATGTTCAGGGTTCGAGCTGGTCCTCTTTGAATTATAGCTAGATCTACGTGCATGCTATCGGCAACATCCGACTTAGAGCCATTTAAAGATGCATCAATGTATTTGCTGCGAGTATGTGCGAGTATTTTTCAACTAAGATCGTTATAAGTCCATTTTTGTCTGATTACCAAGTGCGTTTCAAGCGTGAGACTTAAAGTCCCTGCTATAAAGGCAATATAGTCACCAACCGATTTTCTGTTTTCCGTGTGGTTGATTTAATGACCTGTTTAGAAGTTTTCTGGTTGTTCCTACGAAGTCGCTGAAGTTCTAAATACGTTTATACAAAGG